>OV281294.1:12496428-13744642 GCA_923062465.1 Acleris sparsana | reverse complement strand
CCCCAATTTCACCACTTAAGGGCCTGATTTACGGGATAAAAACTATCCTATGTCCTTCCCCGGGACTCAAGCTATCTCTACACCAAATTTCATCCAAATCGGTTCAGTGGTTTAAGCGTGAAGAGGTAACAGACAGACAGACAGACAGGCAGACACACTTTCGCATTTATAATATTAGTATGGATATGGAATAGGTACCTACCATAGACGCAAACGCGTGTTGCTTATCCGTGCATTGTTCAGGAAGGTCTTTGCCGCTTATACCTAATTCTTGAGCTGTAACCAGCAAACACTGTAAAAAAAATAGAATAAATCATACAGACATTAAATATGGGGCCAATTCGGATAACCATTCTCTAATTTTAGACGTCTTTTAAATTTCGTTTTACAGGCGTCAAACTCCATTTGGCCACTATACCTACTTATTTGTAATCAATTTATATTACCTTATTTCCAGGCTTAACTTAGATATAATAATAACAAAATATAAAAAAATCAAATTAGAAAGCAATCATGGTCTTTCAATTTAGACACATCGTTCTGGTCAACTGTAGTAATTGATTTCATAACGAGTAGGTAAGTACCTAAACATTTATTAACATAATAGCTAACTAAGTACCTGTTTATTTTGTAAGAAGTATAATTCAAATTGGTACTTACCAGTTCGGGAGGATTAATCACTAAATTCGTTAACTTTCTTCCTCTATTCATTTTTGGTTTAATTCACTCACTTGCACGCACACTGTTTGAGCCGCAAATACTCACTCCTGGATTCAAAGTACGGCGAGTTTTAATCATTTTTTATCAATTAAAAGAGACAATTAATTAAAGTGAATTATTTTGCGTCTAAAAAACAAATAAATATTATTATTAATGAATAGTGTATTCCCAAAATCGAAATAAACATACAAAGCCTTAAAGTAATTAAATGAGGTGTTTCCTATTGAGAGCATCCTAGCCAATAGCAAGGTGGCCTAGGTGCGGATATGACCAATCGCGGTTAGCGGAGCAACGGAACGCTTCGAGTTATGCCTTTATGCACTCTGTACTATAAGGGAATAATTCGATTCATGCCTTTATGGACACCGTGCAATAAGGACATAGTTCGAGTTATGCCTTTATATACACTGTGCTATAAGGCTATAATCGGTTTTAGTTCTTTTTATGTACACGTCGTTACGGAACAACACAAGTTGTTTCTTTTCGTAAAAAAAATAACTGTAGATGTGTCTTTAGGTTGCATGTTTTTTTCGAGTTAAAAGCACTAGTACCTTTAGACCGATAAAAAATTGCGGATAAGTAGAAATATGCCTTTAGAAACGGTGAGTTATGTCCATAGCGTAATCGAAAAATCTGAGTTAGGGGATAGCTAGAGATATGTCCTTTTGTCACAACATGCAATTGAACATGCTGAATCCAATGGTGTAGTAAAAACATAAGGGTATAACTCGTCTTATTCCCCTTTTCACTGGAGGCACTGATATCTTTACTATTGAATCTGAATTTACAGGGCTGAATTCAAAGTTTATATTACATTTACTGACATTAGTGCAAAGTAATGATTGGGCTTCAACCGCGGATGATTTAAGACATTTCGTAGTATTAATTGCCATGTTGGAAAAATAATCTTCGAATGCTAATGCAACATCTTTATTTGACGTGATTGGATGGCCACCTGTGTTCAGGGTGACTTGATTATCACGAGTTTTTGATTTTCCCGTTTCTCTATTTATAATATTCCATACAGTTTTTACCTTGTTCTCAGATGATTTGAGTTTAAGACTAAGAAAAAATGCCTTAGCAGTTAAACAAACTTGCTTAAAGGTCCTCGAATAATTCTTAACATAATTTAGGAAATCAGCATTCTTATTGTCCTCCCTCTCTCTATACAGGTCATAAAGCCTATTTCTACTTTTATGAATGCCTGCAGTAGCCCATTCACTAAATCTGGTTTTCGACCTAGTAATAGTTTTGATTTTAAAATTGTTGTTAAATTGATGTAGAATTACGCCAAACAAGTCTTTATAAATACTATTACATTCATTCTGTGAAAAAGGTAACACTGAAAGACTACTCTGAACTTTATTTTTGAATAATTTCAAACGATTACTAGTTATAGGTCGGTAAGTTATTGTGTGAGGTTTTTGATAAAAATCCGAGATGAAAGATGCCCTCTGACCACTATGGTCAGAATTAAAACAATTAAATATTTCTTTATCCAAACAATCGCAGTTACAAAAAATATTATCTAAGCAAGTTGCACTACTAACACCTATCCGAGTGGGTTCAAAGAACAGATTACTTAAATTAAAAGATTTAAATAAACTTAGTAACCTAGTGGTATTATTTGACTTTTCAAGTAAGTTAATATTAAAATCTCCACAAACTATAACATGCTTCTGGCTATTACATGCTAATTTTAACACATGTTCCATAGTGGATTCAAATGTGCAAAAATCAGCCAATGGTGGTCTGTAAACACATATTATTATATAACTTTCTATTTCTGCGCATGAAATTTCTACAATCCTTTCTATCGATTGCTTTACAATATCCTTTCTTTCTTTGGATTTAAGAGTACTTTTAATAATTATAAAAGAGCCACCATGAATGGCACTTTTCCTGGCAAAACAACTTACTAATTTAAAATTTAAAAAATCAAAAATTAATTGATCTTGTCTAAGCCAATGTTCAGTAATGCACATTATTTGTACATTTTCATTATCTAAGAACAACCCTATTTCTAGTTCTTTGCTGGAAAAACCTTGAATATTTTGGTGAATTAAATTTATACTCAAGGGTGTTTCCGCTGTCCTATAATTTAGTTTAAATCAAGAGGCAAAGCATTATTGCCAATTTTGGCTTGTTGGGGCTGTGAACTATTATATCTATTTGGTTCTATATTAAAAGCTAATAGATCAACCAAGGTCAAAATATGTTTCTTGGGCAAATGAATTTTTCCTGATGTTAGATCAAGGTGCTTTATAAATTTGTTTAAATCAAAGAAATGATATTTTTTATTAAAGCATATAGCATTATATATTATTGAATTAAAGTGAGCTATTCTATTATTATGACTAAATGAGATACTTTGTGAGTATGGTAGCGCACACAGTATAATTTTACCTATGCCTCTATCTTCAATAGTGTTTAGTGTTGACATTAATTTATCAACCCCAGACTTATCCACACCAAGACTATTTCCTACCAAAATTATTAAAGTGGTGGTACTGTCAAAACTTCCTTTTAAAAGTAAATCACTTAATTGCATAAGAGTTGCATTATGGTAACAGTAATTTGTAACATTTTGTTTTAATTTGTTATTTAACAATAAACCTAGTCCAGATCCAAGCTGGTCAGAGTAAACAATAGTTTTATACGTACTTATAATTTGTCTAGGGGGCGCCTTAGAAGTATCAAGGGTCATCTCCGGCTGAATCACAGCAGTTGGTGAAGTACCTAATCTATCACAGTTACCATAACCACTGTTTATTAAAGAGTTAAAACGCTCCTCATTCAATCTACATTCTTCCACCAATTGAGTGAAAGCCAGGATATGCTCCTTGACTTCCTTCTGAGCAGTTACATACTTTAAAGAAGTAACTTCAAGCTGGTCCTTTAGCTTATTTATCTCAGCATCGAGTTTTTGGATATTTAAATCATATGTTATCCTATCGGAATCTAACTTTTCATTGCAATGCCGCACCCTATCTTTCATTATTGATAATTCTAATATTTGATAATTTTATTATTAAACTAATTCAAAAAACTAGCATGTGGCACATTTAATAGGTTTTTGGTCTTGAAAATGTCAGCAAGTGACATATAACGAATGTGATGAAATGCAAATGTGTGGAATTCATTTTGTGCAGAATCGCGACTAGGAAGAAATCGGATTGTATAAAAATAATAACTGATAAGAATAACGAATGTGATCAAATGCAAATGTGTGGAATTCATTTTGTGCAGAATCGCGACTAGGAAGAAACCGGATTGTACAAAAATAATGACTGTGAAGAATAACGAATGTGATGAATTGCATATGTGTGGAATTCATATTGTGCAGAATCGCGACTAGGAAGAAACAATAATGGCATAAGCGTCGAATAATCCATTTTTACAGAGGTTTCTTTAAGATTAAAGTAACATTAAATGGCACTCAATGACTACAGTAAGGGTAAAATGGATTCCCTTATGTATTCCAGCGCTGCCGAAGTTCCCGCCAGTGTTGAAGGCAGAGAAGGAGAGGTACCAGCCTGGCGAGCTGCTGAGGGCCAACTGCACATCCTCGCCAGCGAAGCCACCAGCAAATCTCACCATGTACATCAATGATGAACCGGTAGGTACCTATTACTAAAGCGTAGTTCATCCGCAGACTAATCAATAATTAACAGTAAACCAGCAAATAAATATGAAAGTAAAATCTCACACAATGGACGTAGAACTAAGGTCTAGGCTGGTTGTATGGGGATTAGTTAACGATAAACATACTTATAGAGAGAGAAGGAAGTGCACACGAATGCGTCAATTGAATTGTTTTATTACTTAACCTTAGCCTTTCAACCCATTGTGCCGTTTGAAGATCGTGGCCAGTTTTACGACTACTTTTTTTTTGTTTGATATTAACAAAAAGATCTTTGTGAAGATTACAGAACAAAATTCAATTTTTCCTGGGTTTTAACTTTTTTTTTGATTTTCTGTTATATTGGGTCAGCTCTTTTAATATCATAAAACCGTAATAAAATATTCTTATACTCTCCAGCACCGGTCATCAGGGACAACATTGGAGCCTTCAGACAACGGGCTGTTGGCCACCAGCGTGGCCGTGGAGCTGAAGGTCACTCCAGACTTGTTCCCCAACGGCAGACTGCGGGTGACCTGTAACGCCACCATGTATACCGTTTACAATGAGTCAGCGAAGCTGGACTTCTTCACCCCGGACACAGATCCGCGGCCGGAGAGAAGTGAGTGAACTGTGCGGTGGTTTTGGTTAAAAAGGTCTTGATGCCATAAGATAGATACCATATTATTGGAAAAAAAAAATCCAAACAAAAAATACAAAGTCTGATAGATGATGGATGGCTAGGTGTAGCTCATAAATAATTAAATTGCATGATTATTGAAAAACTGTCCCTTCGATTGGTTTTGAGTATTTTAGTTAATAAAAAAAGTATTTTTTAGCGTTGTGGATATCTACTTATACCACCCAGGTCTGGGGGAGGGGATCTGGAACTTACGAGAGTGGCCAGAATAGCCACTAAAAACAAAGCGGAAACCATCTGTGTACTTCTGGGAGGTGCCACGCGACCAAGATTTAGCGCATTTGGTTGTGGCACCTCGACGGCAACGACACCGAGAGGGGGCTTCGGTTTACTTAGTCATCCTCAGACCTCCGGTGCGCCACGGTGGATCGAAAGGTTCCCCGATCCCTCCCGCCAGAAAACTTCATTTGAAGTCAATAGTTTTTTTTGTTTTTTTATTAATTACCTGATGTTTACTATTTTGTGCTTAATTGTATAAAGTATTGAGAGTAGTTCATAGTGTATCAAAAGTGATAAATTCATTTCTTGTCATTTCTTACAAATCGTAAATAATTTAAATTACTTTTAAAAATAAGGAATCATATTTGGTTGTCATTATCGAATAATGCTGGTAGGTAATGCTTTTTGGCATTCATAGATGCATTAAATTATGCCTAAATTAAATGTTAGTCATTTTTTTCGAACTTTCGAATAGTTCCGAAGACAAGTAAAATAAAGTTGTGAAAATGTAGGCCATATTGTACGTGTTGTAGAAAACTTATGATATGCATGTAGATAAAGTTTTGTATGCGAATGTACGCATAATTAGGTATTAAAACGATCAGGCGAGTTTTATAAAACTACACTCGTGTATAAATGCATCTCATTATGCTCCAGTCACATAAATAATTATTCATATTTGGAGTTGAGTGTGCTTTTAAGCCAATACTACGTAAACCCGTACAACTACGCCGTATTGTACGTTTAAAAAACTCGGTCAAGGTTTTTGAAATCAAGATAAGACGCATTCAACAAAACACACTATACCATTAGAACTGACCATCATGGGCCAGTTAATTCAAGGGTACTCTCGCAAATTGGGATACACTTAAAATGATTAAAGTCTAATAGAAAAAGCATTTTAAGAAATTAATTAACTTAGTTCTGCATTTAAATAACAATTTTTCAGGGTTTACCCAAAAGGTGCCATAACCTACCAATAAGGTTGCACTATCAGTCCGTCGGTCACAGGACTGTATGTTTTGAACCATAATAGAATTAGAAATTTTACTGATACTGTATAAAATAACAACAAACATTAGAAACTGTTTTTTTCGCCTTTTTTGATCTTAATACGTGGTTCGGAACCAATTCCCACTTTGCCGGTTATTTTCTTATTCACAAAGGTTTGCAAAGTTCTACTTGCCGAAAGCTAGTTGTAATAAAAGTATAATTAATTCGAACTTTAATGTCTAATAAAATATTAAGCTGATATATTTTTGTGCGTATAATCAATTGGCATTGTTCATATTTTTACAATTACTCTAATTTGAAAACTATTTCGAGGAATATGATTTTGAAGCTGCTCTACATTATTAAATTTTTGAAATATTTATCTAATTCGGCTATTTTGTTTTTAGTATACCGAACCAAACAAATGACTTTTGTTTTCGGCTTGTAGCCCTCCTAGTTGTATCTTACGGGTTAGGCGAAAACCGCTGGAAATAGTACGTTTTAATACACTATTACCATCAGTTTTTATCGTCGTTGTAATTTTTTAGAAATTGCCAACTCAAATTAAAAATAATCATGTAATCCATAAAATGTCTGCTAAATAAATGAAGATATTAAAACAAAACTATTGGGTCAAATAAAAAAGTAATGAAATGGGTCTCTTAAAATTACCTATTCTTTCGAATTAGAATGTAAAAACCGTGTTTTTTTTTTATCCCAATTCCTATAACTAATAACCATGCGTTGACAAAATAGGTTTTAAGGGAAAACGAGATACACCTTCGAACATCGCTATTGGATGATATTGTTTGTCGGATAGCGCCTCGCGTTCTTATGATTCGATAGTGTCGCTTCCATGATTGCCTCAGGCAATACGGCTCATCAAGCGTGTACGGCAACTAGTAAACTCAATTAGTAATCTACGCATGAATGGACGTATATGTTGATGATGCGATTGTTGAATTGTATCCGGGGGTTATCATAGCTATGCAGTTCAGTTTACGCTGAGAGAAGAGGACAGAATTATATAGCTGCTATAGCTCTGTCGTTGGCCGTAAAATGAACTGAATAGTTATATCATGAGAAGTATAGTGCAGTGTAATCAATTTGAACCTATTTATAGCTAGATTGAATAGGCATCTTCTGGGTCAGCTCGCTTCATCGTTGACGAAATCTTTATCCTCTAAGGGCAAGTGTTAGTCAAGAGCAAACACATAATTCTATAAAAAAGAGGGCCTTGCTACCTAAACTAAACTACTAAAGTTATATGAGTTCAAACATTTACAGTTATCTGAGAGCTTAAATGTAATTGGGATAGACCAATAAAAACAACTCACGGTTTTTACATTCTAATCCGAAAGTTTAGGTCATTTTAAAAGACCAATTTCATTAATTTTGTATATGACCCAACAGTTTGGTTTTAATATCTATTTTTATTCAGCAGACATTTTATGGATGACATGATTATTTTAAATTTGGGTTGGCATTTTCTAATAAATTGCAACAATTAAATGATATCTAATGATAAAAAGCGATTGTATTAGTGTTTTAAAACATACTATTTCAAGCGGTTTTCGCTTAACCCGTAAGATATACCTACGAGGGCTTCAAGCCGAAAACGAAAGTCAAATTTGGATTGGCGAGGATTTTCGAGTCGATTAAAATGTTTGTTCTTATAATTATGCACTTGTATTACTGATAAGAGAAAATACACTCGGTAGTATAAGCACAAATTTCTCAAGCCATTTCATTTGTTGACATTGATTGATATAGTTCGCCGTGCGAATTTTTAGCGTAAAGAGGTGGCAATTGTTAAATTATCAGCCTCTTGTGCCGCTTGGCCGTTGAAACAACACTTAGCCTTAAGTACTCTGTGAGTCAGTCAGTCAATGGCTAGTTATATACCCACAGATGAAAACACCTGTAATTATAAGGATAAGGATGTACAAACTTTGCTCATGTTGGTTCTCAATCTGATTACGTGTATCTAACACTAAACTTTCTCAATTCCAGTAACCTTAAACGGCAAAGCCTCCAGCAGTTTCGCCAGCTGGCTGCTCTTGTTGTTCCTCCTCATCCTACCCGTTGTCCTGAGCCAGGACTATGTGTTCAATCGAGATGACATCGGAGACAATCCTGACACCTACCCAGAATCCTACGGAGACACTCAGAGCATCGAGAGGAACCCGCAAAAGGCAATGATGTCTCTTATTGGGCCTTGAAGTAGACTTAAGTAGTTCTTATGTACGGGAAATGAAGGTTCTAAATATAAGGTAATTTTGGTCTTTTGGATTTAAAGATTTACATTTTCTCTGTTTTAAGTAAATCCCCTCATTACATGTCCGCACTGTGAACCTATTTTTGTTAAAGAGTTCTGTGTCTCTTTTTGTCAAGATTAAATGTCAAAGAAGGATGAGGACAAAGCACTTTCAAAACACACTTTACCTATCGTACTTTTATGAATAAGAGGGAAGTTTATTACTATTTTGTATTTAAAACTGCGTTTTTTTAATGAAATGTTAGGTTACAGATTCGACCAAAATTATAAAATATGTTCCGACCGATTATATTTTGTTAAACATTGTTAAAGGAGAACTTATTCCTGAATTGTTCTATCTGCCTGTATGTGTTATTGTTCAAAACTTTGCTAGCTCTTACTCTTTCGGTCTTTATGCAATGACAATATTGAGAATAAGGGATCGGGCAGGCAATGTTTAAACATTTTTTTGTATTTGAGTTGAGCTCTAAAGTAGTCTTTACAAAAGAGGATACTAAGTGATAGCGTATTATAATAATTAAATTATTATAAATGTATTATAAACTTCGTTTGCACTCCATTATTTTGACACATATTATTCTTCTGATGTGCAAAATCATTCACTGTATGTATAGATTCTCATGGTTGTAAAAGTGTAAATAATTTTATAAATGCGTAGATATATTTATTTCGGTATATTAACTTATTGCAAAAATATCTTACACCATTACTTCTTTAGGTTTTCCATGCCATTCTATGTAAATGCTATTAAAATTGTATAGTGCAAACAGACGTACACTAAATTAAGATCAAACAGACTATCAATGAGATAATTTATTTTGTAAATGATAGAATTACAGTGTTTTTAATCCATGAAATCCTTTACTTAATTTTACGTACACACTAACGCAAACTCAATTCAATTTTAATTAATACATTGTAAACACTTAAAATCACAGTTCATAATATACAGGGTGTTAGGCGCATTGTTGATTTTTCATTAAACTAGGGGTCCTGAATATTCTAATTAGGCCTGAATAAGTAGGCATGGCACCACTTACATATCCGCCATTTTGTTATGTGTAACCATACGCCTAACACGCCTGTTTTATTGAACTATGGCACCCATAACTTCGTACGCGCATATAATATTAGTTTCCCGCTACCCCCCCAAAGCTATCCCACTATAGCTAGTTACCGCTCAGGGGATGGATTTCCAAAAATCCCTTCTAAGTGCACCTCTAGGATACCCAAGCAATATTCCCTCCAAATTTCAAGTCTTTTTAGGCTTAGCGGTTTTCGTCTAGCTAGTCAGTTTCTTCTCTTATGTATATAGATTAGTTGGCTGTTTCCAATTATAAATGAGTATTAATTATATAAAAACCTATGACTATTAACATAACATTATTTTAAACTTGGACATAAACAGTCATAGTGAATTGTTAAGCTAACCTATGCAATAAATAAAGCTGTATGTATTCTATCAACCATGAAACAGCACCCTTGGTTTAGTTTTAGTGGCAAGCAATTTGGTCTCAATGCACCGGAAGCGATTCCATTAGTCACAAAAATGCACCTTGCATGAAGCGTGCGGTGAACACTGTCAAAACCTTATATCCACTTGATAGTTCAGCAAAGCACAGTCCATGGACTATACATTCTTCAATTTGGAACCCTATGAATCATCGTCAGTCTACACTAGTCCAGGCCTCTTTCGCTGTATGCCATCAAGCACGATCCACGGTCAGTTTTACCTACGTCTTGTCCGCCACCTGGCGAAGATCCTCGCTCCACTTAGTCTGAGAGGCGTCACTGCGTTTGCCGATCCGCAATCTCTACCCAAGAACACGATAAGTCTAAAAGTTATCAGTTCTGCGGGTTACATGACCCATTGCCACTAAAACTGGTTAATTCGATAAGCTTCTTCGATGACACTAGAGAACGTTATAGATACTGTCACTTTATCAAACGCATTGCTACGGTTGTTACTTAGGTTCCCTTATGGGATCCCTACTCGTTATTTGTCCTAATGCATCGATTGTCCGAATTTTCATTTATCCTAAAGCCATTTCCGGCTGAATTTTAAAACATTTTAGTGTTGTTGATAAATATAATACAACTCTAACCTAACCTAACCACAGGTATTTCGGAGAACTCAAAAAGTGGTCTCACTCGGTTGAAAACCAAATTAGGACAAACGATGCGTTAGGACAACAGCACCCGCTACTTTTTATGGTATACAGTCAAATGGACGGACACTGTTCGTTGAGGTCTGATGTTCCCTTGTACTTTTTTAATTTAAATGTTTTCCTTGATGAAAGCTCGACGATCAGTCACAGCTATGTCTCTGGCGCCGTATAATAGCCGTGGTGAGCAGAATCTAACCAAACATTTTCTACATGAGTCACGTGAGACCATTAAAATTTCGAATACTGCTGAGTTTATGAAGGTTGTCCCTGTGGCCAAAAACGGTTTGAAGCGATATGAATAGTTAAAAGAAATGATATGGCTAACTGGCGATCTAATATAAATGTGGTTTAGACCATACGCATTCATTTTGTATTTCTATTACGCATAAAAGTTTTGTTAGAACCAGTTTCAGGACAACGAATAAAGGATCCTTAAGAGACGAACTTACACTTTTTTTAAATGTCGCGAATTCATAGATAGCCGTGACCCTTGTCCAACACAGACTAACTGGGGCCCTATTCTGCTTTGTCTCTTATATGTATTGTTTTCGTATTATTGTAAACTAACATGTCAATGGCAATTTAGTTTAGACCGAGCAGAATACTGCTAACGATTTTCTTTTCTATCACTCAAAATGTATGGGATTACATGCTTATGCGTAGCGATAAACCACGTGGTCCACCGCTGAAGGTGCATTTAAGCCAAAATGTTAATAGCGTTTACATCTTAGCTGCGGCCCCAAGCTTTCTTAAAGTTTACGACTGATATTTTCTTCGAACCGCAAGTGTGTTGCGCAGCGGGGGCCACGGACCAGGGCCCTTATTCTTCATCGCCTTTCCCCCTTTAGTATCGTGATGCTAACATTATAATAGCTCTTATTATCTTGACAGTAATAGCGGCAGTGACATTAAACAATACGATTGAAATAGGGGTAATATGCAGTGGAACAGATAGAGGCTTTTAACCAAAAACTATTTTCTGGACAGTCCGGCGCCTCACGCCTGAATCGCTATACACTAGCAGATAGCCGGTGAGTGTCTTGACGATTGCCGTCACTTAGAAACTTTTTTGGAGGTCAATCTAAAATTAAATAATTTACGACATATTTTAATCGTAAATAAATTATTATACATACTTACCTTCACGCCTTCATTCCCAGAAGATAGGCAGAGCTACAGAATTACCAACAACTCAAAAACTTGTTCTTAATTCTATCACCACATTTTGCACAAACAGGCTACGATGTTTACCAGTGTATTTTAGTGACAGGTTGCAAGCCCATTGCCTAACAATACTACAAGCCATTTATTCCCTTAGCCTCCTTCAACTTCCATGAGAAGACATGGTTATATTACAAGTATGAAATTTCATTTTCCATCTGTTTCATTTGTCCGAAAAGATATAAGTTAGAAACACATTTATTTCTATAATTTGTATTATAATGTTATACAGAACCTGTTGGTACAGTTAGCTACGTTTTATAAAAAACCAGGAAACTGAAACGGTTTCAGAAAAAAATGCTTTTTATCAAAATGCGTAAAAACAAAACAGATGGTAACTGAAATTCGACCTCATGATAACTTGTTCATACATGTCAAATGGAATGGAAAACATGATAATCGTTTTTTTTTTTCAATGAACGTTTTACTGTTGCTTCTGTGCTGTACTTAAAATTAAAAAAGGGGTGCGAGTTCGTGAATTAAAATAACTCAATAGTGTATTAAAAAATCCTAAATCAAGAATATTAATGAACGTTTAGCCAACTTACTAAGATCAATAATTATTAGTCTAGATATTGTCTTCACAAAAATAAATGTATTTATTAATGTTAAGCAAAATTTTTGTACAAAGTGACAAATCTTCAAAATACGAAAACTTAGCTTAGCAAAGAATTAAGTCTAAATTAATTGCATTTAAAGTTTAAGTATAAGTCTTAAAACACGAATAAGTTAGCAAGGCAATTGATTTATCCAAAGATTTTTTAGTTATAACATCGTTGTAAATATTACACAGAAATAAAAATTCAAATATTGTTCATGTCGTTTTATTATTCGTTTATATTGACTTAACAACGTTAAGAACTTAATAAATAAATATGGCTATGAATATGTTAACTAAGTATTTGAATAAAATACGAGCTCAAATTTCCACACAGATAAGGGGAATGAGTTCTTTAATTTTAAATATCCGTAAACCTTATCGTCAAACTTTATTCTTGTTAGACTAGAATTGGGTTTGACGTTTATAAATTTCGGTTTTTAGATTTTATGAATTAGAGAATTCATACAATCTGGTTGGCTGGTAAAGAATTCCTTAAGGAATTAACTCGACCACTTGTGCTTACTTTTTATACTGTGCCATACAGATTAAACAAACATTAAAAAATATTCCGAATTAGACCGATTATCCATACAAAATTGTGTTTTTTATGTCAATGAAAAGTTCCGTGAGCACTCAGGCCATCTGATGGTAAGTGGGATCTAAGACCCATTAAACATTTGAAATCTTAAGACTACATCTCAAAATTGCAATTTTAAGACCTCAAATGTGTTGCCAACCCCCACGGATAAGATAACCGGTGAAATTACTAGCATAGAGGCATTCCATCTCAGTCCTCAGGTTTAAGTTGTGTTTTAATGTGGATTAGAACACAACAGTACCAACACTGCTGCTTGCCGGTAGGTTAAAGGATGGTAATAAGGTCCTACCGTTGACACCAATAACACAGTCAATAAATCGCACATCCTGTAAAAAACTGTCATAACACAAAAAAGTGAAAATATTAACCAATGATACAAAAACAATCCACTCTTTTTTCTTTATAATCTACAAAAACGCCACATCCGTAACTCAAAAATTCGCGGTCAGAGGGCGCTAGTGTCTGTTTGATCCGGAGCGACATTGACACGCCGTCAATCTACAACAGTGTCCTAACAGTGTTTGCCGCAGGCGGACGCGTGTCGGTGCGGGTCAAAAGCGTCATAAGCTGTTATGCGACTTTATTGCAGGTAAGTTCACACACTGTATCGCATACTTTATTTGTACAAAACAGTCGTAATATAGAATATGACTTTTTTGTATAACGATTTGTTTGTGTTTTTCTAATACTCAATGTAAATAAGAGTCATATCACAGGTTATGTCATTTTTTTATAGTGTAAAACTCTACTTTTGTTTGTGCCTATTGCAGTATACAGCCATATCATTATATTATGTCACTTTTTTACATTAGTCAATCATGCGCTGTGTGTCGTAAGTATAATATGACTCTTTTCTACATTTCAATATTTCGTGATTCTTTTGTTTCATTGTTATATATCATAACTTGCGACTCTATTTTACCAAATCTTTCTTTCATATTTTTGTTTTACCACTAGTGTTTTATTTTAATTAGTATATTTTTTTATTTCAGGATCCCATAATGTGTAATAAATTCAGAGACAGTAGAGCTAGGAAGCTCCTACAACTTGTAACTAAAAACGAAAACACTGAAAATACAGATTCTTGTAAGTATACTTAGGTGCTAATTGAATAAAACCCAAGGTACCTACTTATCTTGCGGTTCTTGTCCACTAACGTAAACTGTTATTAGCATCGATTATTTTCCACTACTTCTTTTTCAGATTTTTATTCAATGAAAACGTTATCTACGGAAATCGGATTCACATCCAAAATCATAAAAACAACTGAAATTAAAGTTTACAAAGTGGTACAAACTGATCAAACTAAAGCCTACATAAAGTATTCCTACAGTGCGTGATGAAGATTTTATGGAAAAAACCGTAATACGAAAAAGCAATATCCAAAATGTAACAATTAAAAAAGCATACAGGTCTAGGCCAAAAATAAAAGATAATAAAAAAAGATCTTTTAAGTCTTATTAAGAAACATGACATACCAAATTTTTATCCTTCATTTTTTGAAAATTTATATATTATTTTACGTCTAAGTAATAGGTACCTCCCTAATTATTCATTCAATGTGATAGTGAAGTACCTAGATTGTTCTAAGATTCTATTAAAGCTATCTATTCAATAGAGTGCTCATTAAATATTTAATTAATGACTGATTGATTAAACTTAACTATATTGACAAGATTGTGATTTTATAGTTCCTTACTTAAATTAGGTCGGAGAAGACTGAGGTGTTCCTCATTTTTAGTTATTTTTTTATAATACTTACAATATTTTATGAGAGTTGGGACACAACAATGGTGTTGTATTAGTTTTAAGTTTAAATTAAAGGGCGAAAATGTTCCTATTTGAGTAACTAATTTTAATGTTTTTAAGGAGGTTAATACAATTTTTTTTGTCAATTTATTGTCCTTTTCCATACAAATTGTTCTAATCCTAAAGGATTTATTTGATTAGTCAATAAATGTGATAATTGAATGAAATTGATGTTGATAAAAGAAGTCACAACGTGGCTGTGGTTGCATTCTAAGTAGGTGTATACTTCTCAACAAATTAAGACTGATTTTGTTATTTAACATTGTGATTTTGGTAGTGCCTTACAATTAAAATGATAAGTATTAAGCTTTTTGAGATTTTTCTGATATTGTTATCGTAAGTTGAAGTATGTGGGTTAATGCCCATTTATCTTAAGTTCAAAGATTGTGTTCAAAAGTGATTTAAAGTTATGGTGTAAATAAAGTTTTATGTGCCATTTCCTTTATTGTACCTACCCACCACAAGTCTCTTTGGACTTATCTATACTCCTTAAGGAGTTAATTATTATTTAAGAAAACAATTTAGGAAAAACTTTACAACACTAGTATTGAATTGTGATGATATTAGTTTGTAACAAAATTATTAATAAGTATTATTGTCTAAATATCTCCTTTTCAGAATGTGATAAAGTGTCACAACATAAGACTTTTTTCAGTTAATAATAAAAATAAAAATGATAATGTATGACAAAGCAATTTTTATTTCACTAGCATTATAGGTAAGTACATTTTACAGTAGCGGGAAAAATAAAAATAATATAAACTGTTAATAAACATTCACAATTAAACGAAGAAGGAAGAAAAAATTTTTAATTGCAATTTTCTCAAAATCCTTTTTTTTAAGTTACGACTCTTTTTTAGAGGATGTGCGAAATATATGTACTTGAAAAACATTACCCACATGTTTTTGGGTCAGGTAAGGCATGGCAACGGGACCAGACATCCGAAAGTTGGTGTCGTTTTAAAAACATGGACAGCGGCCACACAATAACAAAATTTTAAATAAAAAAAAAGACAAAAAAAGAAAGAAACTTTTAATTTACCAAGTTTATCTAAAGTTTTGTTTAATTGTTCTGCCCAGATTATATTTTCAATTATTTAGAAAAGAAACAATTAATACAATTTCGATATTAAATTATTAAAAGTTCAGTTACATTGCAGGAAAATTAAATAACGGAATTAAGCACGACTTAATTGAAGTAGCCAGTAAACGAGGACTAACTAGGATAAATTTTGCTTGCTAGCTGCCCGCCGGTGCACGGTGGCTTCACCCTTGCTGCAAATTCCTCCTGTATTTCCCTAGTACTGACAATAATGAACACATCAAAAAATAATTATAAAATATGATGCAGTCGTTCGAAAGTTATGTGTTTACATACATTTTAGCGGTTTATTTTTATTTGTAAAGATAAATATTAATATATAGTGATGTAACCGGTATGCGTAAAAATACATCGTTGTTGTCTTTTATTTCTTCTTAATAAATACGTAAAATCAGCGTGTCTGAAACTATTTGTTAAAAAGATTTTTAAAGCTTTGAACACAAAATAAACCTCAACTGAAACGTATTCAACACATGAAACGAAAATGAAAGTGAAAACTTTCTCACGGCTAACAAAATAAAGGAACTCTTTAGATCTACGCCCCAGTTCTGAGAACAAACGGCAGAAACTAATTGTGGCCCTTACCGCATAAATGGGTAGAAATTTATAAGCCGGTTGCAATTAGAAGGCGGTAGAAAAATCAAATTAAAAACCCTCTAATGAACAAACATAGTCCGCGGGCAGGATCAGAGTATTTGAGCACAGAGTGTTTTGATGCGACAGCTTGCTTAATAAACGTATGAGGCGTACTGGAACTTAATAAACATTATATTTAATATTTACTCAGTTTGTACTACAGTTAAGGTTGGAAATATATTTCAATATCGACATGGACCCAATAATTTCCATAAGTATTATATGTATATATATATATATATATATATACACATATAATACTTATATATATATACATATAATACTTATGGAAATTATTGGTTCCATGTCGATATTGAAATATATTTCCAACCTTAACTGTAGTACAAACTGAGTAAATATTAAATATTAATAACAAGTTCTGTTGTCAAAACTGGCGCCCAACATGGGACCTTATTATTATTAGCTGCATAGTTCTTAAAAAATATTGAAAGAGTTTAAAGTGAATCGTGTAAATTTAATAGACCCAGTACTATTTATCTTAAGTAAAATGACATTTCTAACAATTTTTTAATCTTTAAATAACGAATAAATAATTAGATGGAAATAATTGAAGATTTTGAATCTTGAACTTATAAAATGTTGTATTATTCTCACAATAGATGGATATCATAAGGTTAAGTAAACATTTCGTTTAGGAGTGACTTCAGTCTTACAAACTGACGTTTTTTAAATTATAACCAGATAACTCAATTATTAGATTTTTCAACTACAGCTACAAACATACTTTCATTTAAAAGAAAATAAAATCCTCAGGTATTCCGGTGCAGGGTACTCTGCGTGTCTCAACATCTTCAACTTCGTGCTATCCGTTCGCTGCGCTTAGCTATACCTACCTGGGTTTTAACTTTATCGGAATAGTCAAAGATATATGCTATTATGGAGCAAGAAATATTTACTTAAGTTTAATGGCGTAACAATCTGATTTCAATTTCAATGTGTCATTTGCGGACTTTTATTTATCCTTATTTTTAAAAAGTGGCACCCAACGTGGGACTTGATAGATAAAAATAGTTTTACAAACTTTGCCATTTTTGTATTAAGTACTGTGAAGGTTCACTTCTTGTACCGTGCTGGCTGCTTTTAAGTTGTACTGGTTGACAGTTACGTCAGTAATATTTAAACTGAAATATTCTATGACATAAGTATTGCTTTTAGGTATAAGTGTATCCGTCGATCCGATCCACGTGAAGCCCTGCGACGTATATGATTGATAGTGAAAATAACGAAATATTTAAGTAATCGGTGTTCATCTTCACATCAAGATAGCGAACAGGAGAGCCTGCACAGGAGGCTCTCTACAGAACTGACTGAACTGAATTTTATTCCACCACGGCAACTAACATTTCAACATTCTCAAGAAAACCTGAAACAAATAGACAGGTTCTTTCACCAGAGAAATCTCATATGCTCTCTCGTACTCTCATCTAGGCGCCTATAGTTCCTTGACTTTGCACGCCCGCTTAGTGCGTTTAGGTATACCGGCCTGGTTCTTAAGTTTATCTGAATAACTAAAGATACATGCCGTTATAATGGACTCAATTATAATGGAGCTTGGCATTTTAATACAGATTCCGTTAGATTTTTGTCTTTCGTTACGATTAAAACTAATGAGATTTTTTCGAAAGGGCAAAGATGACGTCGTTTATGAATTTAGAGTCATTTATCGCTGCTCCTTCGGGAACAGTCCAATTTCCCTGGATAAAAACGATCCTATGTCCTATTCCAGGGCCTACTAACCTATATGTGTGCCAAGTTTAATCCTGATCCGTTCATCAGTTAAAGCGTGATTGAGTAACATACATCCAGAAATCCAAACTTCCTTATTTATAATATTTTAGGAATAATTTAAACGTCCGTACAAACTTTCGTGAGAGTCAGAATGGCGGGTGTACCTTCACAAATATATAAAATGATTATACTAAAAAAATGTACTCAAAATGTACTATTTAGTACCTACTTTAAAATAAATTGTACCGCTCCACAAATAATGTTTTTACAATGTGAAGGTACACCCGCCGTTCTGACAGTCAGGACGGCGGGTGTATGCCAATTCACCATGAACTGATAGACTATTGACTAATGTTATTACTCCAAAAAAATGTACTAAATTTGTACTTTAATATGCAGTTAAAAGGCGTTATCACTAAAAAGTGTACCCAATTAAGGAGTGAAATTAAGGAACTTTAACTTTGTCAGTTTTGTGACGAAAATTAGCTATACATTGACGGCCGCAATTATGGCTAATTTTCGTCACAAAACTGACAAAGTTAAAGTTCCTTAATTTCAGTCCTTAATTGGGTACACTTTTTAGTGATAACGCCTTTTAATTGCATATTAAAGTACAAATTTAGTACATTTTTTTGGAGTAATAACATTAGTCAATAGTCTATCAGTTCATGGTGAATTGGCATACACCCGCCGTCCTGACTGTCAGAACGGCGGGTGTACCTTCACATTGTAAAAACATTATTTGTGGAGCGGTACAATTTATTTTAAAGTAGGTACTAAATAGTACATTTTGAGTACATTTTTTTAGTATAATCATTTTATATATTTGTGAAGGTACACCCGCCATTCTGACTCTCACAAACTTTCACTTCTATAAAATTCAGTAGGATAACAACTAAGTACCTTAACTGAACCACAGCAACAAACATTCTACTATTTCAAGAAAAACTGGAACAAATAGTGAGGTTCTGGTTTAGCGTACTCTGCGCGCCTCGACTTCCTCGACTTCGCGCCATCCGTTCGCTGCGCTTAGCTATGCCTGCCTGGCGCATTCTAGGCCAAAGATTTGCAAGATTCCCTTTTGAATTGTTGGTTTGTGTGTATTTCTCACGTTTTATTTTATGTAGTGCTAGAGGATGCACCATTAAACATGCATATTATTTGTTATACGCTATATTAAAAAATACATTCCAATAAAGTGTACTTTCAAGATTCTGTTTTTTTGTTAAGTATTTAAGGCTATTCTTTTTTTGTCTATGGTCAGGAAATATAAGTTTATGTAAAAATAATGATTTTTAGGACAAGCTTTTTGTTGCCGACTGTACTTTTTTTGCAAAATCTTTGTCTATTTGTCATGACGAAACCGTTGAGTCCCAACATGGTAGATTTACATAGAGTATAGAGGATATCCTGCCACCGCCACTTATCAAATCACCTTCTAGATACCATAATATTGCATTGTCATCAGGTTTACATAATGTGATCCAAATTTCAGCCTATTCCGTTCACGGGAACTGGTTTAACATTGACTTGCAAATTTTGACGGACCACTTACAAACATACAAATAGTGTAAATAAAAGTTTGTTGTCGCTGGTGGTTATGTTATGGAATTTAACTCAAATTCCTAATACGAGAGTGACCAATTTTTATAGAAAGATAAGAATAATTATCCTAGTAATACAGGAATTATATTAGAGGATATTGCAAATTAAAGTAGTTGTTTTTGAGATAATCGCATATAGACTAACACTGCGATATTGTCAAATTAATGTATTAGGCATAAAGGAACAAAGGACGATTGGCAGTTTTACTCGACGTTTCAATAAATTATGTACACCCTATGGCATGTATTTTAACCCTTAAAGTCGCAAAATTAAAAAAGAAACTGAAATCTAGCCCCATTGGATTTCACCTACTTACACAACTTTATTAAAATAAAAAATACAAAAAGTGCACCTTAAGAAATGTGTGGTATACTATGCAAAATAACTTGTAGGGTTAATTATTGTAGAAATTACTCGCGGGCAAAATATTTCGCTAAAACAGGGCAAAGCCGTGAAAAAGAGAATTTATTCAAAGTTAAACTAACATAAACACACTAAGTTCTCATTGCCAACTAAACCTATAAAACGCTTACGAACTTCTAGGCGGCACTAAAAAGTTTGCATTCACCTATAAATAAAAATGCTGTTGTACCGGGACTTTGATTGAGAAGTCCCGGAACAACGGGGATTTCCTGGGCACCGAGGAGTATTTTCCTTCTTTCAGTTTACAGAGTGCATTTCCTGTTGTTTTGTTGGGTATGCTTTCGGTATTGACAGTGTACGAAGTTCTGAGTTTTGTTGTGCAACTTCTCAAACTTAAAGACATATCCTAAAATATTTTGAAACTGTACAAATATTTTGTGATATATAAGAAATTTCTGAATTAACGACGACGCATTACTCGTTTATCAATTGTAACAAATTTTAAAGTGACCTGGGTATTTTTTGCTCATTAAAAATTATTATGATTAATTTAAGATAAAGCAAATTAAAAAAAAAACAGGAGACAGACTGACAGAAACTGAAATAGTCCCAAACTTGAACTTATATTAACTTACTTATTTTAGTTTAATTATAATTATGTTCCTAAGTGTATTTCGTTTGTTTTGTTTATATTCTAATCGTAAACTAGTGAAACTAAATGGTATCAGACATAGCTTCATTAGTAATATATTATGAACAACCCCTCGTATAAATAAAATAATTTCAGAAATAATTACAAGTTGATTTGAGTTTTGCAAGGAAGTTAGAGACATGACTATATTTCAAGCAGCGCGAGTGCATTATTAAATCTGCGTCCCTGTTGGCAAACTCGGTTGTCTCTGTTTACTCAGCAGCTCTCAGATCTGCATTCTACATTTAATTTCTACTTTTTGGTACGGCTAAATTGCATCGCATAATCATTCATAATTTGGGTCACGCTATGAAACTATACCAACATTCAATTTAATGTCTATTGATAAACAATCTGCAATGTACGTACGAGTTTTTTGTTGCGTTCTCTTTGTTGTTTTATTATGCAAAAAGCAGATAAGCGAGTTAGCTGAATGCTTGCAAAGATTAGAGAAAACGCAATTGCAAATCTAGGCTTTTAAAGGAATGTGATCAATGTTATGTGAAGAAAAGCAATTGAACGAAGATAAAGCTTGGAATCTTTTTAATTTATAAACTTTTTCAACTTAAGAAAGAATTAAAACCAATTTAAATGTAACCTTTTTACGACATTTGTAAAATTATTTTATTTAAATGTTAGTAGTCAACGAATAAAAACATACTTTAAAACTGAAGAACCTAAGCCATTCATTATCTCTAATGATAAATAGTTCATTCATTCATAAAATACTAGATTATTATAATAATAGATTATTTGGGTTCGTATTAAATAATTATTAACAAAGTACATATAGAATTTAATCAATTTTTCACCTAAATTACACTTAATAAAAATAATGTTTAAACTAAATGTACCTATTCAAATAAAAATAAAAATAAGTAAATTAAAAATAATCCATTACAACTATAAAATTAATATACCCTCTCTAGCAGGTTGAGAAAGGTAAGCACCAGCTATAGAAACAGAATTTGCGTAGTGTATAATTACTTACTAGTTTTAAATTAATTTAATATAAAAATATTGTACGACTAACGATGTGTTTAAGAAATTAAAAACTTTATGACATAAACACAACGCGGTTCCACTCAAACCCAAGCTAAAAACTCGGCATTCAACCCACATCCGGCAAACTCCAAACTCGGTTGCTTTGTCAAAAACTTATTTAGCACTGCAACAATGAAAGTTCTTGTGCAACAGTAGGCACCCAACTTTAATTATAGTAGAGTTTGTAAACATGGCGGCGTCCCATAGTTCGTTCCACAATTAACAATGCAAATGTCTCGTCTCACGAAAGCTGTTCTGAATTTCATACCGCGAATACATATGGAAATTGAGTTTTAGCGAAAGAAAAACGCCATAGAATAGGATCTGAACTGGCAACTCGTTAAGATTTTGCGGCGCTAGGGCTCAAGTTGGCTCGTCGAGGCTCGGGCACAGCCTGAAAGGGACAGATAATGCAGAAAATACACTAAAGACGAAGACTGCTTATGGACAAGGTGGAAATTATTGGTGTGATTAGTTGAAGTTCACTAAGGGCGGTATTAATAAACTCATCTTGACTGTGAAGCTCGTCACAAGATACGTAAACGCTAAACCATAGAACACTTTAATTTTTGACGCATCTCGAAACGAGCATTACAGTTGAGATCAGTTTATTTATACGGGCCTAAAAGTCGTAAGCTTGTCGTGAGTTAGATGTGGAATTGTGGAATACAATAAACATATTTGGTGTTATTCCAAAAAATTAAACTATAGTGGAACACTCGTTGAACACAAAGAAAACTGTCACTTTAAACGCCTAAAGTGTGAATAAGTTTTTCCCTTCTCAAGACCTTCTCAAGTCATGTCAATGTCAAAGTCCAATAAGAAAACTGAGACCCTACTTTGGAAATCGAAGTTTGAAGTTATTTCAGCTCCATCCCTTTCGATTTAATTTCGAGTGACGAGTGACAGGAACTCGGCACCCGAAGTTTAGTATTAACTGTTCCTGGTAAGCACGGCATTTTACTCATGAACAGTTAATAGTTACACTCACTATACATATTTTAAGATGTCAGTTTTCTATGAAGGCTTCAGTGGCAAATAGTACCTAGGTCCGTTGAATTTGTATTCATTTTATGTAACTTTTAACTAAGTAGTTTATCAGATTAATCAGTGATCTAAGTTAAGCCTGCTCAGAAAGTTATTTTTACTAAAGTGTCCCAATACTTTTAAATGCCTATTTGAGGGTCCTTTGCTGTGCAAAAGCCTTCTCGTTTCTCCACTTATCTCTAGATTCAACTAACTTTTGCTACCTTGGACTAAAATTATCCAAATCTTTTTCCATTGTGTTCCTTTGGTCTGCCATCCATTTGGTTGGTTATTTAAGAGTCATTTGATTTGATTTGTCTATAAACAGTGACACATAGCTATAGCACTCTGGGAACTTTTAACAGACTAAATGAAACGTCAGTCAGGATTGCAAACAAGAAATAATTCAGACGATTATTCGAAACCTAGAAATGAAGCAGCTGCGCTCTCAGGTTGTCCCCCAGTTGACTCAGCCCGTGTCTCATTTACGCGCGGAGTTTCGGGAGTTCGTTAGTATTTTGTCTTGGCTGAGTTAATTTATGGATATATTATAAAGTTACGGTGCCTTCATCTTACGTAACGTTACGTAAGTGGGTTTAAAAACAGAACTCTTCTGACGTATAGAACCCTATTTCACAAACCTGGCGTAGCATCACCAGGGACCATTCGACATACATTGCAAAGTTTTACAAGGTCTCGGTGAGTTTATAACACTGAGGTTTATCTGCTCCGTAATGTATACAGAATTGTCAATTATTAATTTAACAGGATTTTAATATACGAAACCAGCCTCCTTTTCGTGACAATTGTTTGGCATTTTAAAAAGCATTGACACTAAACTTAAAATATCACTAATACTTTAAATCACGATTATTAAAAAAAAAACATTTGTTTCGGACATAAAATCCATAGCTATATTACTTATTTATATTAAAAATCTAATCTTATACTCTATTACCAATTTTAGAAAAAGTTTGGAGCCGTGTCCACCGCGGGTACAGTGGGGAGTCAACTAACGCCATCAAGACAAGACGCTGTTGGTGCTGGCGCGCGATATATGAAAAGTCTTGGGTGGAAGACCTGGTTAGGTTAGTTTAGTGATGCGTCAGAGAACCTTTAATACATATAATGTATGACTATATATACAAGTTGGGTTGCGCTTAGACAAGCAATATGCGTTTATGTAGCAGTAAACTATTGTTTTACTGCACAACACTGAAAGTGGTTACTCTCCATACTTCATCATCTACTTAGCGGAGAGGCACAAAGCTTATGGATAATAGCGGCATAACCGTCAATCTGTACGACCGCTGCGTGCAGCAACCCCACATGCTGCACGTGTAGAAGGACAGTAGGTTTTAAAGAGTGTCACTTTTACTGCATTCAGACAACGTGCAAACCTACGGACGAGCATTACAACGGGCGGCCAGCGACCTACGCTCCCTCTCAATGTGGCAATTAGCTTTAAATCTTCCGTGACGTAATGACCTAGATATTTGATTTTTTCTACTCTAAGTAAAGGTGTGCCATAAGACGAGACATCGGGAAAACTTGTATAGATTTAGACTTTGGCTAAGAACCATCCACTCTCTTTTTTATTTATTTTTTATGTAAAGCCATACGTATTCATAATAATTTAACGCACACTAATTTAACGCACATTTATAGTCCTAACGCACACGGGTTAATTTTGGTAGAGCTCTGATCGAGGGGCTCAGCAGCACCATGTCGTCAGCGTAGCTTAAATTATCCCCCCATCTCACCTGATTTGTCTGGTGGCCACAGTGGCCAGTGTAACAAAGCTAATATTTCAGATGACAGCGTTGTCTCTTTTTATTAATTTGTTCCATAACAGATTATATGACCCAAGATCGAATGCCTTTAACAAATTCAAGAAGGCAGCATACACTGGAGTTTAACTGGTCGTATAATACTTTCTGTAGACAAACGATCCTAAACCTAAATTGGGCTTCGTGAAGGGCCAAGTGCTTCTCCAATTGCCTGTCAAGCAGGCCGTCCAGAAGCTTAGCGATCACAGAAGTCATCGATATTGGTCTGTAGTTGGACAAACTAGAAGAATCGCTAGTTTTATCTTTTATTATTGGCACTACAACTGTACGCTAAGAGTCTGCGGCAAGTAAACATGACTTAAACACAGTGAAAAAAAAAGTTTTTTACTGCAATCTAAATGTAATCCCAACATGTTTTAGATATGTCGCTTTACCTTTCTATAAATGCTTACGCTTACAGAGAAAGACCTGCGCCTCTATTCTAAGTCGTTATGGTAATGTATTTAACTCAGCGGCCATTACTGTCGAGTAAATGAGACCTATCAAAATGTTGACATTACGATATCAGTACCATTACCATGAGTTACATTTATCGTACTCGCTAGCACTCTATAAGACAACCAGAGGTCTGCGAGGGACGGAGTATTCGACTCGCTTGTGAGTTTGGTAAATGTAACTCATGGTAGGGGTACAGGTCAAAAACGATTTGGTTTTTACCGCGTTGAATAGAAGGCCTATTTCGAGAGTAAGCCCTGCCACTACTGACAACATGTATCTGTTTGACATATGTCATAACATCCCTATGCCATCTACCGGGTTTTATTAGAAATATAAGAACGGGTGTTTTTGCAGTTTCCTAGGTTAACAAGTAGATGGCGTTATTAACTCAAAATGAGCAGATTTCGTATGGTGACGTTGATGAAATCTATGCGTGAATATAACAAAAACAAACAAATAAAATAAAGCACTAGCATTATTATGGTTAGGTTAGGTTAGGTTAGGTTAGGCAGAAAGTGGCAACGCTGGTTTCTAATATTATAGTCCCAATTATTTCAATTTTATTACATTGTGTTATTTACAGCGATTGTTAATACAAAACGAAAGCATGTTTTTATGACTTAACTTTAACCGCATGAAATAAAATATTGAAATTTAATTCACTCTCGCAATAAAATACAAATCTTATTTTTATTCGGTGGCAGTACGCAATATACATTTAAGTATATATTCTTAATGTGATTATTCAGGATGTATTTATTCTACTGTGCGCCAATTTTGTTATTTTTACTCTGTATGGAAGTTGGTTATGGAAAAATTAATTACGTCACGTATCCCAAAGTGCGAACAAGGGCAACCGCCTTTGTGCCGGCTCGTGAGTACTAAACTCTATATCTATTAATAAAGTTAAAAATGTGTATGAAAGTAGCTTCGTCTGTGTGTCATTCATCATCTTCCTAGCTCTTTTCCCTGGCTTTTTGGTCCTTTACTTGACCAATTAACTATTGATTTGAGACTGAGTTAAATTTAAAAAGGGGGAACTTTACGCCCGACTTCCAGGTAGCTTCAGTTCCTATAGTTAGTGTAGTAATACGATTATAGCAAAAGTTGGCTACACCAGGCACTGTAGGGCATAATAGAGAGCTGCCCAATGAGCTACGCGGCTTCCAATAAAATTCGTTCTATTAAATTGTTAGTGGTAGCTTGTTGTTATGTGGGCGTTTGATAAAACATTTTTCCTCTATAACCTTTTGCAGCCAATGTGTCCCTTATGAAAATTGTCTCAACGTTTACATCAATATTTATACAACCATTACAGTTCAGCTACACCTGTAGTACTATAAGTGTATTTATTTTTATTTTGTGACTAATTGACGCTGTACTATATACGTTCTTAGATGACTGCTACGCAAGCATTTTATTAGTGTTAAAAATTTAACAATACTTCAATTTTATGATAATGTAGGGTTTCAAATGGCTTCTTCAGTTACAATGCTTTAGTGATCAGCGTCGCTATTGCCTAACGCACTCGCAATCGCAATCGCAATCGGCTTCAAAACGGAACAATTGTTTTCATTTTGTATGCAGACAAACCTTCGATTTTCAAAATGAAAACGATTGCGATGGCGAGAGGAAGAATCATCAATTAGTGACTTTTAGTGATATTGCCGGATTTCGTCTTACTTCTTTGTGACTTCAATGAACTTTAGAAGATTTATAGTTTTAGTATTTTATAGGTTACGAAGACACTTTTATAACGCAGAATTATAGTGTAACAAATAATTATAGCACCTGCGATCCATTTTAGTGAAACAACAAAGTTTATCACTTTCCTAGAACACAATTACAGATGTATTAAGGAAGCTAAATACTTCTTTAATATAACAGAGGCGACTTGAATCAAAGGCAATTTCTTTTTTTAGGCACTAGAACAAAATTTGTTCTGAAAATAATTACCTGTCTTGTGTCCTAGTGCCTAGCATGAGAAATAATTTACTGTCCTACTGTCCTAGTAAGGAATGAAATAATTGCGTTTTTTATTTCCTAATAGTGACGACATATTTCGTCACAAGTACTACTATAGAACGCCTATAGTGGTAGCAGCTTCTTCCTCTTTTGTTCTATAATGGAATTTGAAATCAACGTGGATCTAATTATAATTTAACTAAAACTCATAATTCAAGGGGGTCATAAAAAATTATCCAGTTATCTAACTCTAGGTTGCGATTTTTAAAGAATTTTACTTCTACATGGACTCCGTAATAAACTCGTTATTACTTATCACGTGGTCGTTTCTTAACTTATAAAAACCTTTTTTGCTAAGCAATACTTATACAGCAGCTCACGCACCTACCAACCAAAATGAACGATGATTATGTAAATAAACCCCAAACGCGGCTTTGATACTAAAAAGTTGTATACTAACGCCGCAGTGACTATTACACATACCATTTAATTTTGTAATCACGGTTATAATCTTTCTATAGGCCAAAAAGGTAATGACAAAGCTGCTATAGAAACACAATATCTCCAAAAGCGATATATCTGCGCCATTTTTGTATTGTATAGACGTTATTTGGTCTTTTACATGTCCATTTATCAACACGATTTTCTTTTCAGAAATATTCTTTATTTTGCTTTGGAACTCTGGTGTCTGCTGGTGGGGTGAACCACCTTGCTCCGCATTTTTTAAGAATTCATAAAGTGTCGTAGGTGGCAATATGTCACCATTAACATCATAAAACTTCACATAACAATCATGTTCATGGGTTGTCAGTTTTTTTAGTCAATCATGATAAATAATTGATAAACTCATGTAAATTCAATAACTATCCATACGAGTATACTAGAGGACGCATGCGCGTACTGGTTTCAAGCTACTTATCCTTTTTCTCCAATAGGAGTCAATTTTTGAACAAAAAATAATTGTGCAACGTGGGGACCTGATGACTGAAGTCCATAAATTCAGCGGTTAAAGCTGTACGTTTTATATCAGTCAATCAGTCAGTCAGTCACGAAACATAATTATGTGTAGATTTAATAAGGCTTCTCGTGATGCCTGGCGATGCAGAGAGAAGAAACCAGGGTACCACCGCCGTACAGTTGTTTGATCTCAAGAAAGCAAGTGGGCTATACTTGTGTAAATGCACGTGCACGTTGTCTCTAAATAAGTGCGTAGCTTAGCGTCGCTGTAGTGTGCGTGTCTATACGTGTTACAACTACAAGCATGGCCCACCCGCTTTCATGAGTAAAAACAACTGTACTTAAAGTAGACCAACCGAATTCATCTACGCAAAATTAAATATAATGAATGAGATCTGGGCCTCTAGGCGGTAAAACCATATCGTTTTTGACCTGACATGGTATTGTTTTTAACTCTAACTAACAAGCTATCTAAATGTCAAAGTAAATATGGTTTATTTTATGGTTGATAATGTTATTTATGTCTATTTTTCAGTTATCAGCAAAACTTGTCTACTGAAGCCTCAGCAAGGTCCGTGTCGAAGCAACATAAGCATGTTTTACTTTAATCCAGACAGTATGAATTGCAGCGTATTTAATTGGGGAGGTTGCCAAGGCAACGGGAACCGTTTCGATACCTATCAGGATTGCAGGGAAAATTGTTTAAGTCAACCTGGTCGAAGTAAGTAGAGACATACTTTCAAGAATTTGCTTTTTAATATTTGGGTTTTTTGATATACTATTTGATAGGTGATTAATAAAAGAAATCTGTAACTATTTAAGAACAGCAAAGCAAAAACTGCACATTTTACACTAGCTAGCAAAATATTACGGGTCACTTTTCAATACGCCGCGACCCTTTTTTTGCCCGTGAGTTTTGTAATTGTAAAGTTTCCAGGTTTAGATAAATGAAAAACGTAGTCAACTTAAAATTCCTATGTTTTTCCAACTCTCATTTGTCCAAAATATCATTTATCCGAATGATACGTGATGCTTGAGCTATTTTAGATTAAGATTATAATTTAATAAATAAAGTGTTCTTATCAAAACATTGCATTTGTGTCAATTCGGAATTATGACTCGTGAATTACGCAGTGTACCCGACAAAAACATAAAACAATCGCGAAATTCACTCAGCAACTTTAGTGTACTTTTACTATTTTCTAGAAACACGTCCCAATTATTGTAGTTTAAGATGGGACTTCGGTTATTGCTTCGGAGAAGACCCGAGATGGTTCTACGACCAAAAGTGGCAGATCTGCAAGACGGCTATCTACTCAGGCTGTGGAGGCAACAAGAACAACTTCTACAATCTAGAAATGGTATTTTGAGAGACATTACTACTAAGGTAACCATGTAATAGTATGGTTATGCATGGTTATATAAAATCTCCAGATGATGACCCCCTACTACCAGAGCTAAAACTTGCGCATTTTGTTATGTTTATTAATTTATTAATGAACTTCAAATCTTTTTAATACTTATATTATTTTGAGCAAAGTTCTCATATAATGGCTGTCTGTGCGCGTGCTAACGAAGACACGTAAACTGCCACCCATGCGGTGGCTCAGCGCGTTTTCTTGCCTAGTGTATCTGTGTGCGTGCGTCAAGTCATGTATGATGAACAAAAGTGCCGACTTTGCATGCTTCATACCTTTTTAGTGTAACGTTACGTCCGTATTTTTTTAGGTCCTTGTGTACCAAAACACGTCAGGTTTTACCCAGTGTAAAATAATAAAAAAAGAACCCTAGCGGTAAGACTTCGTTGTCTATCTGCCTGTCTGTCTTTATGTCACAGCAGGTTTTCTCAGCAACTACAAATGCTATCAACTTGAAATTTGGCATAATTATACAACTTGCTTGACCGCATTTGTTTTAAGTAAAAAAAAAAAAATATTAATAACTGAAAAGGGGTCTAGAATGGGGGGCTGGAATATGAAAGTGGTTTTGATTATAGCTTATAGGAAGTCATATGAAAGGGCTCAATTTGCACATTTCATAAAATAAAAAAAATGTTCATTTATTTACTTTTTGATTTATAGCCCAACATTTACAAAAAATTACCGTTCGCCGCCCCTTATCTCCAAAGTTCCTGAATCAATCTGAAAAAATCCTGACGCATACAAACATAATTACTTATGTTTAAAGGAAAATTTAAAATGAAGTGTTGATTAATTACAGTTTTTGACAAATAATCAAAAACGGACCTTATTGCATAGCTCAAGCTCATATCATAACAAGTTTTTTTTTGTGATTACCAAGCATATTATCTTAAATACGGAACCCTCGGTGCGCAAGTCCGACTCGCCTTTAAGCGGTTTTCTTTTTCAGTGCGAGACAGTCTGCAAGTACGGCCATGGTCCCATCTCGCCTCCGACGAAGGAGCCGCCGAGGCACAAGGTAATGATCATCAACCCGGGCGACACCACCGCCGCCCGAGGCTTGGACCAACCGACCGTACCACCAGCCACTACTAAACGCGGAAATGTTACATGCTGATTAAAAACTATTGTTATTTTACAAGCTTTTATTTTACTTACTTAGCAAAAGCGCTAAAAACGACGCTTTACGAAACGAAAACGATCTCACACTCAGCTCACGCAGTACCTAAATCAAAATACGCAACTTTGACTTTGACTATCTTAGTCCTCAGGGTAGGCAACGCATTTGAGGTCTTAGGGTTGCAGTCTTGAGAATGTAGTCTTGAGATTTCAAATGTCTATGGGTCTCAGATCCCACTTACCATTAGGTGGCCTGAGTGCTCGCGTGCCTTCGCATTTAATAAATAAATAATAAATAAATATCAGGGGACAATGTCACACCAATTGACCTAGTCCCAAATTAAGCTCTTGGCTTGTACTATGGGTACTAGACAACGATATAAATACTTAAATAGAGAAAATATATACTTAAATACATAGAAAACATCCATGACTCACTAACAAATATTCGCGCTCATCACACAAACATCTGCAGTTCTGCACTTACCGGGATTTGAACCCAGGACCGCTAGCTTCGTAGGCAGGGTCACTACCTACCAACTTGGCCAGCGTGTCGTCCTGTCGCATTGCTAGTAAAAAAAAAAACAAAAATAGAAGCGCAAGTTGGCAGGGCCCTCTATCGCTAAATAGTTATCGCTAGGGAACCATGATACGGGATGGTACAACTAAGTGTCATAACTAAAAAAAAGTACGTCGAAAACCGAGCGAATATGAAAACCTTACAGGTCGATTATTCTCCACGGTAATAATTGTAGGCTGGGCCTCAATGCAAATTTACATACAAATACTGTTCGTTTAATAGTACAGGATATACGAAATTGAGCAAAAACAACTCGTTAATTTACATAATTACAAAGTATTTACTTACTTTGCATTATTGTAACGTACTGTGTGTTTTTTTTTTAAAGAATAAACTTATGATTAAGGATATTTTTTTATTTAAACTCTGTATATGTTTAGAACACAATTTAAAATTTGAATAATTATGATTTTTTATCTGATTTAATTATTAAAACTTTGTTTTCGCTTAATATGCATCACAAAAACTAATTCTACCTAAAAATGTATTATTTTTAACGTGCATTTTATTTGCTTCCCGTGACTTTCAGTTCCGGGACCACCATCTTGGGAAACAGCTAGTGAAAAAATATATATCTATCTATCTATCTATCTATCTAATACCTTTAAACGAGCAATTGTTGTATATATAATCCAAATTTCGATTAAGTTTTAAATATAGGGGTTTACGGGGGCGAAAATCGATCTGTCAAGTTGTCATCTTCGGGAAATTTCATTTTCAAACTGAGCGGCGCACTGTCTTCAGGGTACTTTATTACTTAATGAAAAAAAAATCTTCGTAAAACACATTCGAATGAATTATAAAATTGTAATATATTAGCATTATTATTTTCATAAACTTCAATGAAAACAACGTTTGCTTTCAGTTAATAAAAATATTCATTTACTGCTGGAACATTGGTGTATTATGCGTAACGCATTTCCCCTCGTAAAAATATACTGAATCTGGTTGAAATACTATGTAAGACATCTTGCTGAAAGATACCCGATTGAAAGATGTCCAGTTTTTATTGATTATTTTCTGTTTAATGATTTACTCTACTCATTTGACGTTGGTCATACCGCGGCGAACCGCCATTAATAAAAGAGAAGAAGAAATCATACTGCGCCTCTATTCCCGACGGTAAAAAACATTATCGTCTTTGGCCTGTTATGGTATTGTTTTGACGTCACCCACCATTACTGTCAAGGTAATAAGATCTATCGAAACGCTGACAATGCGAGTACGATAACAGGTGAAACACGATATGGTTTTTACCGTGTTAAATAGAGGCCCTGATCGAGACCGGCAGACCACAGTTACTTTGGGAAAAACACATTCAATGTCATGTAACCATCGTGATTTGTAGCTATAATTTATGTACCTTACTTTTTTAATTTATCCAGCATTAAAACAAATTCAAGACCATAGTGATTATAAAACAAGTCCAAAAATCAAGTTATTAGAGGTAGTCTAGAGATGAAAGAAAACACATTGTAGGTTAGGTTTTGTACAAAACTAGTTTGAAATTTACGTCAAATTTCAAGATATAAAATATCGAACGGTCTATATGAGTAATGAGTATTAATGTGTTATTACGTGCAAAATGGGCTTTACTTACGTTATTTACCTATATTTAGAGCTATATAGGTAACACGAAAAAAAAACGTACATCAAAATATTCTCATTTTTTAATTTTTAATCCTAAATAACCTTTATATTCAGCAATAACAACAAATATACATATATATTATATTAACTAAACCAATCTTCAAAGTACGTACACTTTGGAGAATAAATTACAAATAAAATACAACAAAATCAAAATAGAATGAGAAGACGCCTCTATTCTAGGCGATAAAATCTAAATCGTATTTGACCTGTAACGGTATTATTCTTAACCCGGCCGCCATCACTGTCAAGTAAATAAGAGCTATTAAAACGTTGACAATTATATATAAGCTCAATATAATAAACATTATTAAAAATATCGTGGGACGCCGACTTGAGTTGGACTGACCTACCATTCCTTATTGACCACGGCGGGTTATAGGCTTTTTAAACATTTTATTTTATTGAGCTGTTATTGTAATATCAACGTTATGATAGGTGTTATTTACTTGACAGTAATGGCGGCCGAGTTTAAAATAATGGAACTACATAACAGCATAAACAAGATCACTAAAAAGTGTAAAATAATATTATAAATATTTGAAAAACTATAAACCCCCTTCAAAAACGTAGTAATCAACTTATTTTAAAATGGCAGGTAGATCAGTCCATCTGAAGTCGGCTTTTGGTTAAAAATATTGTGGGACGCCGAGTTTTGACGCCTTTAGTTGGACTGACTTTGGCCTCACATTCAACAGTTCTTCTCCAGTAATTTCTTACTTGTCCTCAAGTGTGTTCCATTAAAAATGTTTGCCGTTATTCCTTCACCACGAAACAAACAAAAAAAGGAATGTGAAACGATTACACAGACAATTACATTTTCATAACTGCTTGTAGATTTTCAACGTAAAGTGTTTACAGAGACAATTACATTTTCATAACTGCTTGTAGATTTTCAACGTAAAGTGTTTACAGAGACAATTATATTTTCATAACTGCTTGTAGATTTTCAACGTAAAGTGTTTACAGAGACAATTATATTTTCATAACTGCTTGTAGATTTTCAACGTAAAGTGTTTACAGGGACAATGACATTTTCATAACTGCTTGTAGATTTTCAGAGAGTTTGCCGGTTCTGTAAGAGAAACACAAGTTATAACGATGGTGTGATACTGATAAGTTGAAGTTTTGCAAGGACAAAATAGAAAATAGAAAAAGTAGTGTTTGAGGTTATCACAAAAATAAATAAATAAATGTGTTAGGTAGTATTTAGGTATTTTTAGGACTTATTCTTTATTTATTGACGGGAATTTATGAATAAAATTGTTTTGTAACGGGACATTATTTAAAAAATCTTATAACATCTATTTTATTATCTTTACAAAAGAATCTAATTCCAACCACGAGGTATTCTATATTTTTACGATAAAGCTTTTTTTTTTAATTTTGGCCATAAATTGAAGTAATATAACTAACCAGACCAAATTGCATTTAAGAGAGAACCGCAATATCTAACATCATTACAGGGCCTCTTTTCTACTGGGTAAAACCATATTTTCTTTTGACATTTAATGTCGCGCCATAATGTCGAGTAAATATAGGTAAGCTATCGTTACATTGAGAAAACGATAACATGATAAAAGCAATATGGTTTTACCCAGTAGAATAGAGGCCATGTTTGCTTGTTTCTTCTTAAAAACTTAACGCTTCGCGGGTTAGCTAATTTTTACAAGCTTTGCAACACTCAGGCTTAAAACTTTACTTACTGTGAATTGCTGACACCGTCTGTCAACTTGAACATGTAAGTGGGACACGTCTCAGGATGCATAAACCGCGCATGGAACAAAGTACCCTGGCAAATGCAGTACAGCAACTCAGGAAGAGGCAAGTGAGATGGCAACACTTTCTTCTCATAAAGAATCGTGGAGTACAGCTGAAATAATAATAAGGCCTTTTAAGTTTAAGCATCGACAAAATAAGGGACTATGGTGAGGGTGAGCAAAGTGGAAGTGTAATCTCGGGTCACGGTATTGTGATTCTGAGAGTGAAGTGGACTTTGAGCAACCCAAAACACATGATGATGGTGGTAGATATTTATAAAGTACCTACTTAAATAATGGTAGAGGTGGTTTTCAAATCAGAAATCCAGTTAAACCATAGTTTTGTCTAAGTAGCTTGTTGAAAAACTAAACTTAACATCCAACAATCAAGAGGTCGTTTTTTTTAGAAAATTATATTCATAAAGGACTTACTTTTAGTGCAGCAGTAATTGATGCTGCTGCAAACCCTAAACTAGGACTGAATAGGAACGAAAGTCCTGCGAGATATCCGGCCGGCAGCGCGTATAACGCTGAGTCGACACCGCGTTTACGGCTCATGTAGCATATCACAGCCTGCAATGTACAAAAAACATATTAACTTAAATGTTAGCAAAGAATATTGTTGTAAGGGATAGATGATTCAGGGTTGACGTTTGAAATTAGAAGTCAAACACGAAACGTATTTTTCTCAAACATGCTCGGAAAAAACGGTTTTCCGATTGAAAGACAAGGACGGAAAGAGCCTCATTTTACTCCTAGTAGTAAAAAAACCATATGAAAACACTTCCCGTCCATGTCTATATTTTTCTTAGAAATGCTGTCAATTTGCATACAAAATCAAAAGGACCAAGACAAAAATACCAAACAGCCAAGGTAACTGCTCGCTTTTTTAGCACAGAGCGTGTGTTTCTTTTTGAATTTGCATTCCAATTTCTATGGTTAGTATTTAAAAACAATTGACGGTCGGTAACATTCGTTCATTCTGCATAAGTAAATTACCTGATTTTTAAAAATGTATTTGTATTATTTCCTCACATGTTTGAGAAAAGCATTATGTATGCCTCGGCGGAAACGAGGATTTCCTGACTCGTATTTAAGCAGGCCTCGCTATTGCTCGGCCTGCTAACCACCTCGTCAGGAAAACCCTTACTTTCCGCGCCTAGGCAACAATGTACTATTTTTTGTTTCCTTACTTAAAATGATTCAAGATCAGTACGCAGAAAAAATGGAAATCACTCTTCAATTGAAGATTTACATTTGGGCTAATACTTTTAATTCTGAGGTTGGGAAACTTGAAAAAGAATTCTTCGCTAGCTAATTGATCGACGCTCGAGATATCGTTTTTTTTTTCTAAATCAAAATAGCATTTGGTAACAAATCGTACTCTGTAAATACCGATATAGGATCCAAAGAACAGGCCCATCTTGAAATGCTTTGGTTCGATAGACGAGAGCGCCTTCATTGGTGATCCGAGTTTGGGCAGAAGCACCCGGGCAAGTGTAAGAGCCGTTCCTACTCCAAAATATGTAGCCGAGCCCTGAAAAAACAAGATTATAGCTTTTATTAACTTGACAGTTGGCGGCCTAGTCATAAACAACACGATTGCAATAGAGATGAAGTCAAAGTGGCGTAAGTCGCCAGGTTGAGGTTGCCTGTGTGATTTGCTTTACTTTGCTGGATGATACTTTTTAATGAGTTTGTGCCTATTGTATTTTGTGATAGTACGAAATTTTCAGAGCATTTTAGTTACCATGACATGGAAAATCAATTCAGTTGACTGAGAGTTACAGCAGTTACACGGCACTGTCTCTTTCTCTTTCTCTCACGGTACGCTGAATCGCTTAGCTACGTCATGATAACCCAGTCCAAGAATTAGACTTGCATATTATTATATGAGTTAAATAAATAAATAAATAAATATCAGGGGAAGATCTAACACAATTTGACCTAGCCCCAAACTAAGCTCTAGGCTTGTACTGTGGGTACTAGACAACGATACATTTACTTATATAGATAAATACGTACTTAAATATATAGTAAACACCCAAGACTCAAGAACAAAAATTTGCTCGTACCGGGGATCGAACCCGGGACCGCTATCTTCGTAGGCAGGGGCACTACCGACTAGGCTACCGCGTCGTTAGCCTTGTAAAGCTCATGGCTATCGCTATCGCTATCTTTGCAAAAACAAGGTAAGTACTCCAACATAAGAGCAAATTCAATGAAATACAAAGTTCAAAATACACTGCCATTTTGAGTTGGGAGGGGTTGTTAACTTGACCGTAATACTTAAGAAGGCGGCTAAGTGGATTGTAGTAATCGAGGCATTCTATATCACATTGGTAACCACATTAAGTTTAAAATGCTTGTACTAATGAAGGTTACCTCGGGGGGAAAGTTTCGCGTATGAACATTATACAAAGATCGTATTTAAATTTCTGTTTTTTGTACAATAAATATACATATACATACTATTACTATGCAGTTTAACTCCTTTTATGGTATTCTGCTTTAGTGCCGGCACTAAAGTCAGTGCTGATCTTCCGTTGGAACCATCTTAAATGTAACGTTATCTATGAAAAGGGACCTTATTGTCGATGGCGCTTCCGCCATTATTAACGATGCTCCGATATAAATAAAACGTCGCGTGACGCAGTGCGGCGTAAGCGCTATCAACAATGAGGTCCCTTTTCATAGATAATGCCACCAATATGAAACCAGAACTATTTGGAACATGATACTGTGAAGTATAAAAATCGAGGGAAGGTAAATAAATACAGAACTTATTTACCTTTAAAATGTGTTTTATGCACGGTCCGTCGTGTGGACATGGATTTTCAGTTTCATCTGTTTTTCTTCTCACTTTTTCTGGAGTGAATAACCTGAAATTATTTTGTATAACTTAAATCAATCGAGGTTGTATCAATGTCTTTAACTGGCATTTAAATATACAAATGAATTTAGATTTAGCACCTGAAATAATAAGTTTTTTTTACTATTTGAATTTCGTTTTTGATGTGGCAATATACGCACTTCATTTATTTTCAGTTAAAACACTTAAATACTCAAAGAACTAACTACATGTTACTATATTACTCATATACCGATAATAACACACGCTTATTTGTTTTTTTTATGATGACATTATTTTTGGTAAAACCGGACTAAAGCTGTTCTGGAGGCGTTTTCACCAATAGATGTGACCAAGCGGAAAGGTTTTTATGTATAGATAAAAAAGCTTGAATTATTTACGGATGTTACAGAAAACTCACACAAACCAAAGCGAAGCGAGGGCGGGTCGCTAGTTATACACAATTTAAAATAAATAAATACCTAAATATCAGGACAATACACAACTAGACCCTAGTCTCAAACTAAACCTTTGGATTGTACTAGGGGTACTAGACTACAAACACGCATACTAATGTATAAAAAAACTTGTATACACTGAAAACTTCCAAGACTGTGTAAACAAAATAATCGCTCTCATCACACAAAGTTATCTTTCCCGGAAAAAAAGCAGGATAACTGCCAACTAGCAAACCGCTTTGAAAGTAAATTATAATGTCGTTACTATTCGTCACTTTATTATTTGTTGACTAATTATCAACACTGCCACAGCATACATTCATTTCCTGATGCGTTTGTAAACAAAACTGTACGCTCTTTGTACTGCAATGATAACAATATTCCGATGATTGAAAGATTCAATAACAAAACGTCTTAATTATCATTTGAATATACATTACACTTGACCTTAAACATGTAAAAATAAAGTAGTGTTTTAGTTGAATTTGTCACTGTTAATACCTTTAGTTCTTGCATGCTTTGATAAATGAAATTAAACTCATAAATTGTAAACACGTGTTATTTGCTTAGTACAGTCTGCAGAAGTAGCTGAACAATTTAAGAGCTTTAAATTATCTATCTCTCTTATTCTCTTGGCTATCGTGACCAGATAATTTTGAGCTCTTCGACTATCCACCAGACCTGTTGCTGACTCTTTTAAAGTTCGTTACTAAATAATTTGGTTTTCATTCCCCAGTTAAGATAAATATTAGTGTGATTATGTGCAAGTTGCAGAATATTCCCAGAAGTTAGAGAGCTGAGATTTTTTTGTAAATATTTGTTGTCATAGAGAATGTTATTTTTCCTTACAAAAAACAAACAATATTAGAAGTTTTTTTCGTTAGAAACATTAAAAATTCAAAAAGTTTCTCGTAATACTTGTCACGACCACAAGTATTTGTGTCTGAATCTTAGATGTTTTTTTACTATTTCATACTGCTTACCAAAACAGTGGTGTCCTCTCTTTCTTGTCTCCCTCCAAACGCATTAAGTAGAAAAGAAGCGCGCTACCAAGCATGAACATAAAGGTCATTTTCGATTTCGTTATTGATATATGTCCTGCTTTTTCTAACGTACGAAGCCAGTACTCTAACATCTGTAAAAATATAATTATTGTCAAGACTTCATGATTCCACATGAACACATACACACACACACTTCCAGGTAACGTTCTGAGGCCCTCGTGAAAAAAAACTTTTAATGACCAAGAAAAAGCAGTTAAGTCTAGGTAGCATGTCATACAAGTATAGTTTAATGGTGGTAAACTTGTTCAGAGTCCGTCCGGATCAATACCACCATCTTATTTTATAACCTACCGCCAAGCAGCAGTGTTAAACTTGTGTGTTCAGGTGTGCGGATAAGGTAAGGGGTGATATTATGATCATAGATCATCCGTGTGACTGTTTGCCTTCTAATTCACGATAAGTATAAAAAATGTACTTAAAAACAATATTAGTTTTATACCGAGTGCGTTGGTTGATTGTAAGTAAACAATTTGTTTCTAGGGTTCCGTACCCAACGGGTAAATTCGAGACCCTATTACAAAGAATCCGCTGTCCGTCTGTCTGTCCGTCTGTCCGTCTGTCTGTGACCAGACTGTATCTCATAAACCGTGATAGCTAGACAGTTATTTTTTTTGCATAAGATGTATTTCTGTTGCCGCTATAACAAGAAATTCTAAAAACAGAATAAAATATATATTTAAGGGGGCCTCCCATACAACAAGCGTGTTTTTTTTTGCCGATTTTTGCAAATGATGTATAGATAATGGTACGGAACTCTCCATGCGCAAGTCCGACTCGCACTTGGCCTGTTTTTTAAACATTAAAAACATGAAACAAAAGGTTTTATAAACTGCACTTGGACTTGAAGTCTAATATCCAAACACGAACTCAAACTAATACATTTATAACATTTGTAGGAAGGAAGGATTACTGTCTACCTTCGTCTTCTTTTCCAAAGAGAATAATAGATTGTAAGAAAATTAACATGTGCAAACTGAGCCCTATAAAAGCGGCGCTCAATCTACATAAATGGATCACACCGGGAAATACAATCTGAATGAAGTACCTAAAAATATTAATTACTATTCAAATTTGAATAGAGGTAGTGCTTCATTATCTGGTGCCATAACGGATGGAAGATACATCAAAATGTCCCATACACTCGCATGGAGCACGCACGGATAACCATTTTGCAAATATACACAAATGCCATCCGATAGTTGAATTATCAAGACAAAAATTTCAAGACGGACGAATTATAGGATTGCACTGTAAATTCAAATACGTTGCAAAGCTTAAGGACTACGGTAGAATATCTCGATGTCTTATCTGTATCCTGAGGGGCTTTTGCCTAACACACTTGCAATCGCAATCGTTTTCATTCTGAAAATCGAAGGTTTGTCTGCATACAGAATGAAAACAGTTGTTCCGCTTTGTAGCCGATTGCCATTGCGAGTGCGTTAGACAATGGTCCATAACAATGCGAATACTGATGCTCGGCAGCAGGTTAAAGAACATGGTGGCAGCGTCCCGGTGGGACCATCCATAATGGTGCAACCACGTTAGGTATAAATACATCAAACGGTTTCGTATACGTGGAACACAAAGTGAAATTTTTGAAACACTTACCAAACTAGAAAAGAGATTGATTACAAGACCTCTTCGGCTCGGAGGCTCCAGGTATATAGCCACACCGTTTATCGTGCTGGGTAGCAGGAAAAGAGTGTAGTAGTAGAACTTTTCGCCCACTATTCGCCTGAAATAGGAATTATAATTTGTATATAGTCCAAGGCCATAATAAAATTACAATAATATACACTATAGGTAATATTGTAAAATTGATCTTGGGAATACAGATCTAGACAGGTTGTTTTAGAATCTCGATTTGTTCATGCTTTCAACTCCGGTTTTCCAGTTGGGTCCTGAAGGCCTTACTTTCATTTTAGCCTTGGCATTCAAAACGTCTCCGTAGTACACTGACCAAGTACGCAAAATGATTTGTTTATCTAATGCCATGGTTACAAAATTGTCTAAGTTTCAAGAAGACTTACTTAACAAAACGTCTAGGTCGTGAAATGCACAAGTAGGCAGATGTCTTAGTTATAAAATGAGCAAGTGGATGAAACGTCTAAACGACTACGTTGTTGTATGAAAAATGAGTAACTGCAAATTAACATTGGAGGTCTATGGAAGTAATAATAAAATAATGTATTGTCATTGTACAACCAGGATAAATTGCTACTTAAGACATATTTTATTACATTACGATTTAACTACATCGTCTTTATACTATAAATACATTACATAATATTTGACGTTAAGATTATCAAGACCATTAAAACATTATGACATTAAGTCGTTTTACAGCCAAGTCATTCCGTCAACTATGTCTTATAGCAATGAGGGCGTTACACAGACCAAGACATTTTGCTACCCAGGCAAATATTCAACTAAGGTGCTCTGCTCGCCAAGGCTAAATGCAAGGTAGGCCTTCATGACCCAACCCTTTAATAGGCCTCGTCGTTTTGTTCTCATGGTCATCATTTTTAACTTAACATTATTGACCTTACATTTGTAATGATTTTAGTTGTACCTTCTAGTTTTAATTATCTTAAGTATTGTTTTATTTTATTATTGTAAAATGACCTCTGCTGGAGTTTCTTTGGGCGCTTCTTCTCCATAATGATGGTCCTGTACGAAACGCTTGCAGATTCATTCCATGTTACCAATGTGTAAAATATTCATAGCTATCATGTGCCCAATTTAGTAAATAATGTATTAAATTTAGAATGTATAAAGATATTCTGTTTACTATTAAATTAGGCTAACCAGTCTGGTAATACTTGATTTAAAAAAGTTAAGTCGATCATCTGACTCATTACCTTACAATGCATCCCAAAGTGCAGCAAGAGCCACAGACCACGACTCCAAGAAGCGTGGACCTGGCGTAGTATTCTCCCATTTTGATCCATTCTTCTTTTCTCTTTAGCTTTTTACCACGCATTAGCAATTGCGCCTGTAGTTGAATACATTAAAATACATATAATTATGTCAGTAGTACTCACTTAGTTGTAAGATTATATGGAATTAAAATGTTAGTAGGAGATTCGAATAGAAGACGATTTGCACCGGACTGTGTATTCGATAAAAAATATTTTATGTCAAATTGAATATGCTAAATAAAAAAATGGCGAATAGGTAGGCTAAAAAATGTCAGTCCAGTATATAATTGATTAAAAATTTAAAAATTATCTTTCTTTAAAAAAATCGCAATTGCTTCATTAATAGACAAATTACATACCAATCGAAAGTATGAATCTTATTATAGAATATGCAAAAGTTAGGTTGACTATTTTTTCCCGTCAAATTATTGGGTAGGTATAAACAGGTAAGTCGGTATTATTAATTTGCACCAAACCTAACGTTTACATATTCTATAGGCTTCATATTTTCGATTAGTGTGTAATTTGCCTATAAAACCAGCATTCGTAATTTAAAAAAAAGAAAAAAAAAGCAAATCGTTTCCTATTCGGAACTTAGACCATGTGCCTCATCTTTCTTGCGTTAGGGGCAAATTAGCCAAAAAAATGTTAAGATTTTGATTTGTGAACAAGCCTTTATATCTACCTTGCAACGTAGCTAAAATATTCGTATAGGTAAAGTTTTAGTTGTAGCATAGTTTTAAAGTGTCGTATCTCAGTAAATATTAGGTACATACAAATTTGTCTAGCATGTGAATTTGTCGTAAAATCTATTGGATGTGAATTATCAACACTGAAAAACGGCAGAACTTTCAGCAGCACTCCGATGTTCACTTACCTATAGGTAGATGGCATTATCCAAAAATCGTGTTATCTTACCTTTTTCATCGTAAAATTTATAATAACTATGTTGAACTTTTAGATCGCGCTCGGAATTTATGTCACTAGGATTTTTAGCAGTATTAGGTAAAAATAAAAATGCCTTGGACTGCTAAAGGACACGGTAGATATGTTTCGGTTATAGGATACACTTTGCTAGGAAAAAAAACTAGGATACAGGTTTAATATATGAACTAACTGTAACGAAAATATGCTTAAAGTCGTCAATGTGATTAGACATGTCAAGTCATCGTTTAGAAAACTCAACCTTATTGTTGTAGAATATCAGATTGACTTTGGACCTAAGGTGGGTACCAAATTAAAGTTCACGACTGTACCTTCTTTACATCATCTTCCTAACCTAACATGATGTCAAAGGAAAGTGCTTGGTTTAAATTCAGCTGCTGTCATTGCTTTTATTTATGCTTGATTTTAATTTATGTTGTTATATTTTGTGGAATTAAGAAACGTTACGCAGGCAAATGTACAGTTGGACAAACAGTCACAACTAAATGAAAACTTTCTGCTCTTTCTTCCACAAAAATCAAAGGTAAGTATGCCAATATGTTTACTATTTTTAGCAAAATAACATAAAAATCCGACTTATCAAAATGGTTTATGAGCAAGGTTTTCAAACTTTTTTATTAAAGCATATTAAATAGATAACAAATAAAAAAACATAAAAGTGAAATAATAAAGAGGGTCCGGTACCCAGACAAGAAACGTTTTTCAATGTATTTTTATTTTCTTTGTATCTTATAAACGGCGTCACTCACAGGCGTCATATTTGGTATGATGATAATACAAACTTTGAAGACAAACAATAAATACAAAAAAAGGGTCAAGGGTGAGTTAGGCTCGTAATGGAACCGGTTTTTGATTGTTACTTACCGTATAAATTAAGGAATAAAACTTAGCGCTGCCTATGAGAGAGTGTATGTACGTATATGGCATGGAGCCCAGGCAACTCTCGTTCCAAGGATGGAGCAGTACATGGCAGTCCAGGTCTGTACATGCCTTTGCGAACAAAGGCTTGCTTACTTCTATCATTTTGCTTGTCGGGTACTCAGGTACATTAATTTATCTGAAAAAAATTAATTCAAATATATTTTAAATCGAAATGAAAAAATAATAATAATGAAAAGGTCACGTACTTAAAGGGTCTCAAATAGGACCCTGTTACGATTACTTTGTTGCCCGTCCGTCCTATAATTAAACAGCTGTATCTGTTAAACATTTTACTTTTGATAACAAACATTAGACATAGGAATAACATAGGATTTCGTAACAAATAATATTAAAAATCAAAATATAAAATAATTAAGGGCTTCGATACAAGACTCTTATTTAAAGTTTTTTTTGTCTTTCATCAAAACGGTAATACATAAAAGCGAAAGAAAAACGATACATAATGAAATCTGGCCAAGTGCGTCGGGCGGCATGAAAACACCAGCTCGCGAGCTCAACTTGGGCTTGATCGGTCTCTTTTAACACCTCTTCTCAAACTATTTTTCATATATTTTTTCTTTATATTTTTAATATTTCCCGTCTAGGGTGTTAAAGCGTTCCTTCACGAATAGAGAGTGTGCTCTATTCGTGTTCAGCATACCGGTTCCAACAGAAAATATTTTCGCTTCAAGAAATCCATCCCTAGTGAGTTTCCGCCTTATATTAGATAGTAAACCTTTAATAATAAATAACATACGTTTTTTAAGCGAATGCTTGGTGACGACCACTTGTTCCGGTTTGGGGATAAGACAGCCGATGTAATGACTAGCATAGAGGCATTCCATCTTAGTCCTCAGGGTTGGCAACGCATTTGCAGTCTTAGGCTTGCAGTCTTGTGAATGCGAATGTTTATGGGTCACAGTTTCCACTTACAATCAGGCCATAAAAATAAAAAAACGTAACGTTTTATCTGCTGTTGTTTCATTGATATTTATCATGTATTTTATTAGGTACGTACTTAATCACCTGTAATGTCATTTTTTACAGTGTCATTATGTAGGTTTGATAGTGATATTTTTGTCTATTTATTCTTCGTAAACTTGATATATTTTTCTCATTTCCCCGTCTAGGGTGTAAACTACGTTCCTTCCACTCTCCTCCTTTTCACTATACCGGTTGCATGACAAATTATTTTACCCTTCTAGCAATCCGTCTAAGGAATTAATTCGCCTTTACACAATATACCTTTAGTTAATGTTCATAATATATTGCCTCTTTTCAAGCGAATATTTCGAGAGCATATAGACTTCAAGTGGAATTGGACCCATCATCTCGGTATCATCACGTTTTACTCTGTAAGGTTATTGATATTATTATATATTTAATATGTATTTATTCACATTTATTAATTGTAATAGCATTATTTTACAATAGTATGCTACAGATAGGTATGATAGCATTATAAAAAATTCTTTCATCTGTGCAACATGGACTATGTAAATTTCAAATAGATTATTTCGTTAACTTGTTACAATGTCATTACTCCCTTATTCATAAACGCACAATAAACCATATTATCATGTGTCAACCACAGTAACCATAAATATCATAGTGAGAGACGAGGACAAAAACATATTTTAATCACACTTTAGCTAACCAAATTAAATCGATTATCATAGTCAGTCACTACAGGATAACCAATAATAATTAACAATTTGATATGACAATTGATCATAATGAAGCCATTTGCTTGAATAGACGAGGTTAGCTTGACGACATTCTGCCACAAGGAAACCAATTTGATGTGCAAATTGGTGAAATTACCTAGTGGGAGTATCTTCGTACGATGCGAAGGTCACTGGACAAAGAACTATTCCCGTATAAGGAAATACTTATGCCGTATAATTAACGATTGATGATCATAAAATGTTGAGTCATATGATATCTAGGTCAGCAGTTAAATATGATTGCAATAAAATTGGCCATTTTGTACTTACATGATTGAGAGAACTGAGTAAAATGGATTGTTTTGGTTGTAATTATGTAGATAGCCGTTTCTGGCATAAAACTAGATAAATAATCATTTATTTTTCAATAAATAAATAAAGTACTAATACCTACCAGTAATGGAGGATGACCAATGCTGGATACTAGTTTCTTATTTTAAAAATAACTATTTAAGATTTTTACAACAATCAATATTAAACCGCATTAATTTTGAATTGAGAATTAAATGTCCAACGCTGCACTGACACCGTAACCGTATGAATATTTAAAATAAGAATGTTTTTTTCTTAACCGAGTGCAAAAGACTAGGGATTGTTTTTAGACGTTACAATAGGGACTTACAATGCAGAAACTATTACAAGTTTATTTCATATGTAAGAGATTTTTTTTCAAATTCTTTATAAGATTCTGAAACCATTAAATTCAAAATATTTACTATAGTAATATGGAGTGAATCTATGGAGAAGTAGCGCTGCAAGAAACCTCAGCAGAAGATAATTTTTTCTAATAATAAAATACATTATACTTAAAAGTAACATTACAAGGTAATAAAGTAATAAATATTTATTTTAAAACGAGCACAAACAAAATCATTAAAAATGTTAGCTCAATAACATTAAATTAAAAATAATGACTAGGAGAACAACATGACGAGGTCTCTACGTCAGGAACGATAATCGAAATAACTAACTTAAAACGTGTCCTTGCAAGCGTGAACAGACCAGACCCCACCAACAGCACCCATTCACGAGTATGACGCGTATCTCAGCCATCGCCTCCCTCAACCATATGTGTTCGGGAAGATGGCGACCCGATCAACGACGCTGCCGTAAGACCAAAGACGTTTGAGTGAGCATGATATGCTCATGCCGCCGGACAAAATATATCAATTAAAATAATAATATTACTATTAAAAAAAACAAGAACCATAATTTCAGTAATAGCTCAAATTCAAATTCAAATTCAAAATGATTTATTTGTTCCAACACAGGTAGGTACATGAGGTTGTTAGTAGCAAAATTGTATCACTATGTTGAGCCGAAAGGCATACAAATTGTTTTTCAGTTAAATAAGATAAACATGCAATTCTTATTAACTAATAGTAATTACTAGGTATAAATTCATTAATAGAGTAGAACGCTTTTTCCACTAGGAATTTAAATAATAGTTTTTTAAACTCTGATAAATTTTCTATTTCCATTAACTCATCAGGTACTTTGTTATATAATCTAGCTCGCACTAATTATAACACGTAAAATATTTTTTTAAACATTTTAATAAAAATACATTGAAACTAACGACTATTGTTGTATTTTTAAGTTAAAGAGTTTTAACACATAAAAAATATCTAAGCTTCTTTCAAGATATTAGGTACGTTATCGATATCGGAGATTGATATTGCTAGGCTGGCATTGATATCAAATTAAAAAGAGTTACTATAATATAACAAAGGAGCGTAGCCTCGGTTGCCTAGTTGTTTAGTATGTCGACTGGGTAAAAATACGGGATCGAGAGTGAACTCCACTGTTAACCACGTATAAACCAAGAGCGGGTCGCTCTCGCTAGTATTGGTTTATATGAGTTTCCTGTAACACCCGTATTTAAACCAGAATTGATAATACATAAAAATCTTCCGTAAACAAAAATCCTACTGATAAAGAAAACCGCATCAAAATTCGTTGCGTGTGGAGGAGTTAGTGAATACACTCAGGAGCAAAAATACCGGGTAGAGTGCGTTTTTCATACTAAAGAGGCTATTTCGAAGCCTTGGTTCCTCGCCAGGGAACGCTTTTAGTGAAATCTGATGATGAATACCCCGAGCATCGATACAGGACTTCCAGAGTGCCTAGGATACCCAACTGAATAAATCTGCGGTTAACGCCGGAATTGTGCATCTAAAATGGCAATAAAATGTAAGGAAATCCAAGTGCTGACCCAAACTCTCCTGCTTTTTTGTTAACTGATTGTGCGATCAGTTAGGTATCTTAACAAATTTTGACCTCCTCTATTGAACCTTGGAGTATCCACCATTAAACCTCACTCAATACAACCCCTGGCGAGGAACCAAGGCTTCGAAATAATCTCGTTTGTATGAAAAACGCACTCTAACCCGGTATTTTTGCTCCTGTACATAGACGGAAAGACAGACAAACGGGGAAATTTATACTATGTCAAGTTTTATTTTTTTATAACAACTCTGTCTTTCTGTCACACGCGTATTAACAAACGTCACTATGAGGTCACACAGTGCTCACGAACGCACTTGTCGGTCTAAAGGACCAATCACGGAGCTGTATTGAACGCAGTCCATTTACTCAGTGAAGGATTCCTTAAGTATTGTTTGTGAATAAGGGTGTTTGTGTGTCTGTATGTATATGCGCTAACTCCTTCTAAATCACGCAACAGATTTTGTGTATGACTATGTAAAGAAGATAAATTAGTATTTACAAATTATATACTTTACCGAATACGGTGAAGAAACCTGCTCATGAACTGCTGAGTGTGTAAGAACACAAAAAATATGTTATCTGCATCCATAATTATCTTAAATTCCGCTTATCTACAAATACATCCCTGTTCCCTGTTTTTTCAAAATATAGGCTTAGGTTTTTAAGAAACCTCTATGTTTGGTTTTATTTTAATATTAACATTTAAACGTATTGCATGTCATTAAAGTATCGGTTATCGATGTGGTTACAGGTACATTACGATACAGGGCAACTACAGATAAAAGTTTCTCACATATTGTTGAATCAATACATGTTGATGAAGTTATGTATGCGACTGTACGCATAATTAGTATAGTTATGCACCAGAAACATTTTAAACTACTATTAAGGTTAAAGCATATCCGAAAGGGCCCGTATTGGTAAGATAAGACAGCGAAGTTTAATCACAGTCAAATAAAGGTGCGTTACGTAACTGTTATCATACCATATGATTAATCACTGTTTATCGTTTTACTTAACACAACGTACTTATGTATTCGTGTTTGCTATCTGCAATTCATTAGTACACTGAACTGTTAATCAATTGAAACGGCATTCTCTACCCAATGGTTACGTAACAGGAACACAATAGAGTTGATATTTGTTTGTGCGGAATAGTTGAATAGTAATGAGGAATGAGGTGTTGCAGGTTGAGGTTTTAGGTCATGAATATTATACCTATACCTTAAGTGTTTGTTAAACCGGCACACAGATTTAAGATATATATATATATATATATAAAATACGAAATATTGAGCGGTTTCTGTATAGCCTATTTCTTGGTGAAATAAAAATAATTATTGATAATATATGTACACAGCTGGATGGCGGGTTTATTATGTTTACTTAAATTAAAAGTTTAATTAATTCCTTTGTATTGAATGGAGAAGGCAAACAGAGACACAGCCCACCTGGTTCAATCCTCTCCTCTTAGTAGTCAGGTTGTGAGTGCTACAGGAGTTTTATTTGGGATGCTGCTATTTAGCTAAGCAGGGTATGATGGTTCATGTTAAACTGACCAAAAGTAGTTTCTGGTAGCCGGTTTTATCCTGGATCCATAAGACAATGTATGGTCCAATCTTTGGCAAATAACAATAAAACCTAGTAAACGTGAAAAAAATGCTGGTCTACCCTATAGTTAGCTGTAGCTAATCATAGTAAATACCTACAAACGACGTAGTCGAAAAGCTCCGTTGTTCGAGGACATGGGCCTCTATTCAACACGGTACAAACCATATCGTGTTTGAACTGTTATCGTATTGTCGCCGTTTTTATAGCTCTTATACGATATGTTTTTTACCGTCGGGAATAGAGGCCCAATAATCTTAGAATTTTACTATATTATGGCAATTTTTTATCGCACAATAGACAATCCTTCACCCATTTAATATTTAGGGGTACTAAAACACTTAAATAACTAGTTAGACATATAAAAAATAAATAAAGACCTGATGTTAGCTGAGGTTGCCAGTGGGAGCCAACGTAATTTTCGATTGGCAATTATCACTGCCACAAGAGTAGGTACGCTTAAGTTATAAATAATAAATTCATTATTTTAATTATTTCTAACTAAATGGTTAAATTAATAAAACATTGTACTCGTAATCACGGAAACCCATTAACGAAATCCACCGCGTGCGAAGAGATCAATTAGTTTAATTTATTTACAAAATAAACGGCAAATTTCCCTAAATTCAAACGTAAACACTGCAAATCAAACAAAATGGCGGATCACACTCAGGCGTAAGATTCTTGAACACGGCGTAATTGTAGCGTAGCTATGTAAAACCAAACACAGAGTTGTTTTTATTAGGTTTTGAAAACATTCATTTTGTTACGCTGTTTGTAGCCGTTAGATATATTTTGCCATAAGGAGAAGCTAAAGTAAAATAACAGTATTAGTAGTAAGTATTTGATTGTCTATCACTCTCTGTGATTATCGAGTAATAATGGTGAATTAGTTTGTTTGTTGTTGTTTAAATCTTTTGTAAGTTCTATTGACGGTGACTTTAGATATTTATTTCCTAAAATTTTGTTATTTCGCTAACCTCTCTTTGGACCATTTGTGGTACCCTCATGGCATGCTAAGCTTTTCATAGAAATAGTTGACCAGAGCTTGTTCAATAAACTTTGGAAACAAAGCAGAAGGCAACTCCGATGCATTATGTTTACTGGGCACTTTGGGGTTTAACATCTCCTAGCAAAGATGGGCATTTAAGACGACACAGATTGTTGAATGCGTGGGGAAGAGGTGGAGTTGAGACACTTACTGTGTGAATGTGATGCACTCGCCGGAGTACGAGTAAAAATACTTAGTTGTGGCTACCCAGATCCAAACAATTTCAAGGCCACATTGCACTCCACTACCCACTTTTTGGAAAAGTTGGAGGCTACATTGGATTAAGCGCTAAATAAAAAGAGATGGGTCAAATGCGCGTGAGGAACCCATATATAAAACAAGATAACCGCCCTTTATTAAGAAAAACAGATATGCTAAGGCAAAGCTAATTATTTGCCTACGTCTTTATCTCAATCCATGCAGAAGTTGTATATTGCGATATCCTTGATAATTATCCGATTTTCCGGGATAAAATGTAGGTATATTTTGTCCGTCTATTAATCATACATAAATATATCATATTTCACATCGATCGGTTGGGATGTCGAACAAACAAAAAAAAAAAAAAAATTTGCCTCTATAATAAGCTTCTGACGAAACCTCGTCCGCGAAGAATCAGTAATTGGCTACATCTCACATTTTCTATGGGAACAGTGTTTTTTTTGGAATTATAGATAGCCTTTAAAAAAAAAACAGGGTTTAACCTACAATCAATACAAATGGATTTCAGATCGGTTCAGCCATTTCAGCGTGAAGGCGTAACAGACATACTAACTCTCACACACCAAATTTCTCATTTATAATATTACTTAGTGTTATTGAAATGAGTAATATAGTAAATATTTCTCAGGCTGCCTACTACATTGGCACTGTGTTTAATAAATCTTTATTAATATTATAAAGAGGAAATATTTTGTTTTTTGGTATTTTTGTAGTTAGTATCGAATATACACAAAATCTACTAGACCGATAAAAAATATATTTTACATTAGAATGCAACATTATTCCTGAGTAACACAGCGTATGTGTTATTTTTCTGCGGACGGAGTCGCGGGCAACAGCTAGTAAATAAAATTATAAAATGTTTGATGCCATTAATAAATCATTTTATGATATGACATACATATAAATATGGATTAATCAATAAATTATTGTATTGAATTGAATTAACATCCCCAAAGTGTCCAAAAACAATTGTATGGATCTCTTTACTTGTTACCAAACAAACTTTAGTATCTAACGAGGAAATAGCATGTTTTTATTTAAAAGTGTTCAGTGAATTACACGTCTTGAAAAAATCTTAAACAAGTCTGTCCTTATCACAAAACAAGGTAAAGTTATCAGCAATCAACGTTTTTTGAATGGTGCTGGTCAATTGTTTATTTCAATTATATTTCGTGTAGCACATCATAATTTTATAATTTTAGCGAAATGTTTTATAAACACCCTGTCTGCCAAACTTATTGACGCCTCCAGGGATCCCAGAACTGGCGCTTACCTCTCCCAAAGGATGAGCTTATCTATCCAGAGAGGTAAGCAAGCATCATGGGAACAATGCCGCGAATGGATTTGTTGGAGGATGTATTATTTTTGTAGTTGTATACACAAATATATTTAATAATTTTAGTTTTAAATAGATAATAGTTGATATTAATTATTTTATTTATTACTAGTCCGCGTAGATTTCGAGTATCATTATTTCCTCGTGAATTTATGGAAAAAAAATACTCGCGCTCATCACACAAATATCTGCTTTTACTGGGAGCTGAACCAGGGACCACTGCCTTGGAATGTAATACGTAATTGTATTAATTATTTTTAAAATTTATATTATCTCGTAATCCGTTACTTCAACATCACTTATCAGGAATCATTTTTTTTACTTCGTTATCGATGGTAATTACGTTAACACTTGTAATAAGATAAATACCTCGTGAACATTACACAAAACATTTGCCTTTACCGGGTATCAAACTCGGAATCGCTTACTTCGTAGAGCAGGGGCTCTATTCTGATCAGCAAAGCCATATTGCTTTTGACGTGTTATGATATTGCCAAAGTCAACATTAAGACTGCTCTTATTTACTTGATAGTAATGGCGGCCGTGTTAAAAAGAATGAGATTACAAATAATTAAACGCAATATGGCTGTCCCTGCTATTCTTTAATAAGCCCCTAGTCATTAATAACGAGGCTGCTGAAGCCGATATAACGAATAATAGAAAGCAAGCTTTAAAAAAATCCCCGCATTTTTATGATTTTCTCGTATAAGTAACGTTAAAATTAATAAAAATAGCCTGTGTCACTTCCACAACCAAGAAAATCTAACGACATCTCTCTCTTTAAAATTGGTTAAGCCGTTACTAACATACATACATACAAATATACGCGCAAAAAACAATACTTCTCCTTCTGGGTCGGTCAGATAAACAACATTTAAACCACCATAACGACTGCGAATTGTTTAGTATAAAATAAAACAAAAAATAAAAAGGCCTTTATTTCCCGATAAAAAATACAAAAAAATAAAATGTTTACACTATCGATTTATCGTATCATTGTTTAGTCATATTTATTATGTTCTTCCTCTTTTATCAGATACCCCTCTCAGGTGAAGGCCTCTTCCAACGATTCCCATTTTTCTCGGTCTTGTTTGTTATTGTTTAGTAGTCCACTTTATTATCATCTTTATGCCAGTTTAATTTATATTTATCATTTATAAGTCAGCAGAAATGTCGGTGGTAATAAATTAATAGTAATGATCCTATAATATTTCGTTACGAAACACTTACAGCGTGTCGTAACGAAATGAGGGTAAGCTTGGCTCTATTTAATCTAAAGTAAACAGGAGCCTTTGCTCTACTTTGGTTTACGACATTTTGCTTCGATATTGTAAGTCACACTTTTGATATTTAGCAGCTAATATTTTCAAGTTAGTAAGGGCTGTCATAAACGTCAATAATATACAATATGATCCAATATGCCTAGTGCAAGAGAAGTACCTACCCTAGTTTTTAATTATATTTTTTATAGCTGCATTAATATACGTTTTAAAAGTTACTTGCTGGAGCCAAGCATCGGATCCGTTAAATGTATAACATAAACAAACTGCATGTTAATGACCTCTATGAATAGCGTAATAAGGAACAAATTTCTCCAGTAAATATAACATGTAAAATTTTAGGACGACCATAATATTTAAGCTAAATCTAAAAAAAAATATACTAATAATAGCAAGCTACTCGTATCATCAAAGCAAGTTTAATTATTACAGTTTAAAATAGAGACTTGTTTCTTTATCATTTGAGGTCACGTATCTATGATTATGCAAAGATCGGATGAGACGATGCATAATTATGCATGCATTAAAGTACTTGTTTCAATGATGTACATCGAGAAATAACATTATTTGAACAGTTGACGTTTGATAACACTATCATAAAAACACATATAAAAAATCATCAATTAACATAAACAAGTAATAGAGAGCAATAATTTTTTGCCCATTAACAGTAAGACAGCTAATGAAAAATTGCGCGTGTAAGTGCATCTTAAGCAACTTTATACAGCGTGCAGCGATTAAGACGAAGGTTTGCGAAATGATTCGTAATCCTTTCTAAAGACATTCCATGAATGTTGATAATATAGATAATGACGTCACAGTACGCGGTTTATTTATTGCCTTAGTAAAGTTAACGGAAGTTTGATGATGATAGGTACTACTAGTTAATTAAAGAGAACAGTTAGTAATTTTTAACAAAGTACCTTGGTACTTACTTACTTAGAAAAAAAGGATAATAGTTATTAATATAATTATTATTTCACGAACATGTAAACAGTACCTTCTAACATCGACATTATCGTGGTATCTTTTCCTTAAAAAACGCTTTATTTACTAAAAACGTTGATAAGTATACGTTTTAGTCTTGTGTAATGAAATATATTCACTCTAGGCTCTATTTTCGAACGTATTATATTTTTTTAACTACTCATAATACTTTATATTATATTTTAATACGTACCAAAAAGTACACATTCAAAAATGTTTTTTCCAGTGCTGTTCAACTACCATTACTTAATCACAGTTCACATCAACGACCAGTTTCAGGCACTAATAAAAATAAATTATTCAAAACAACATTTTAAACAAAGTATATAAAAAATTACGTAACTTTTGTCCTAAATTAAAATTTTAATTAGAACACAAAATTCAAATTTGTAAATAGAACCTTACTTCAAATTGGAACTTCATAGAATGATTTGAATTTCGAATGTTTAATTTTACGTCATATCACTTCACTGATTGGCGACACTAGACGCGAGCGATCTTGTCGAATGCAACCGACGACTTGCCCGGCGCACGCGCCGCTCCTAGCCTGCTTTATCAATACTACTGGACTAGTGTTATCTCGCTCGTCTAATTAAAAGGATATGACGCTAGCACGTAAATTACATACTAGTACATGAACAAGTTGTTCTTCCTAACTCAACTCTAACACTACATTTTGCTATTTATAATACTCTGCACGGCACATCTTTACCATCACGATAAAGAAGATTTTAATGAATGTTTTTTTTTGGAGACGCTTTAAATTTACTATCCACGGAACCACATGGATTCTAATTGCTCTGTTCTGTTATTTTAGTTAATGTGCTGTGCTGTCAATTTGTTATATTCTATCTCTTGTTTTTACCTATTCTACTCCAAGTTTAACTACAAGAGATCCCATATAGGATAAGTTTTAGGTACACTTACTATATCGATGGAATTATGTGGTTGTACTTGTACGATCGTGCCGTGCGACGGTAAATTTTAAAAGCGCTTAGTGTTCTATAGTGGAACTTAGGTGTCAATTGAGTTTTTTTTATCTTTCTGCAATAAGATTGGCGGTTTAAATATAATGGAATAAAAAATATTTATTCAACGCACACGGAAAAAAAATAATTTTTTTTTTATGACAGAGTAGGCAAACTAGCACACAGGCCACCTGATGGTAAGCGGAAACTGTGACCCATAGACATTCGCATTCACAAGACTACAAGACTTAGACTGCAAATGCGTTGCCAACCCTGAGGACTAAGATGGAATGCCTCTATGCTAGTCATTACACCGGTTGTCTTATCCCCAAACCGGAACACAACAGTGCGAACACTGCTGTTTGGCGGTAGGTTAATGGATAAAATGGTGGTAGCGATCCGGACGGACTCTGCACAGAGTCCTACCACTCCAGTCCAAATAATTGAGTGATATAGTTATACGATTTTGTCCAACGTACACAAAACTTTTTGACGTGTAGGCCTGGCCAAGATGCAAACGCTTAGTTTTAGATTATATCGACTCGAAATGAATGGAGGTGACATAAGTGGTCGAAATCCTTATACATTTTGACATAGGAGCCATGTTACGCATGTGCGTGGCTTTTGAGCCACGGTTGTTTTTTTATATCTGTTGTGGCTGTATAAACTTTTTCTTTTTTTTCTCTCTTTCTTTTTTTCTTGTATTCTTGAGCATATAATGAGAATCTTTAGAATCTGAGAACGCTGTGGACGCAGAGCCGAGTATTACATGATTCAGTCCGTAATAGCACATACCGGTTACTGAGAAAGTTATTACGGCGGCATTTGACTCGGCTATTATCCTTTTTGGTTTGATTATTTTACAGATAATTCAACACAAAATCAAAATTATAAATCATTTCATATAAGCATCAGAATATGAGAACGAAAAAACCAAACTAACGAAACTTTGCATTTTAAAATCCACGTAAAGCTGTAAACAATACACATATACACCCAAAAACCATCATCCTTCTTAGTCAAGTAAAAAAATAACTGGTCTATGGTTAACAAGGAGTACACATCATAACCGAGTCGATTGAGAAAACCTCCGTAGCCTTCATTTTAGAAACTTTCCGGACTGTATTATTAAGATCATAATACTAGTAGTCAAATTATATTGCATGGTCGGTTATTATTAGCATAGTAAGTTGCAAGAAACAGGATAAACGGAAGGCAAATGCGAAGTTGTAATTTGTCAGATAATCTAGCCCCAAACCAGACAACGATAAACATACTTTATAAAAAATATATAAACTTAAACACATAGAAAACATCCAAGGCTCAGAAACGAATATTTGTCCATACCAGGAATCGAACGCGGCACCGCTAGCTTCGTAGGCAATTTAGGGCCAGTACCAAATAGGCCAACGCGTCGTCAGAATTAGTATCAATAATCTGGTTTTATTGCACCCTTTTCTTCATCAACCTGTGTTCGCCCACCGTTGGGCATATGCCTCTCCAATTTTACTGCACCTACTTCCATCTTTTTCTCTTGATTTAGTCACTAATTAAATAAAGAGTTATTCCGAGTTCCACCATCATATTGTAACTTTTATTAAATAACAAAGTACCTACACCGCAGTGAGGTATTAGTAGTTAGTTCTTAAATGGCAAAATACCTGTTAGATGGCATCTCACGGTTATGCGACACAAAGCTTAAACTTACCAATTGTGAACAAAATAAAAATGTATTTTACCTTTTTTTTTTACATTCGGTCGATTCGGTTCCCAAGCGAGGGCGCAATATAAAAAAGATGTCTTCATACAGCAAAATACCCTATTTACAATATTTAAGATATTTTCCCCTCGTCTCGCATAGCCGTGGGAGGCCCTGTAAGGATAATGTTCCAAAAAAAGCCTTTAGTAAAAACCATGTAGATTTAGCCTTTAGTAAAAATCATTTAGAAGTGATATTTATAAGGTTTGAACGGGTATATGGTGAGGAACAATCAATGCGGGTCACTTTGTACAGAAATTCCATAGAAAGTGACCCGTTTTTAGTAGTCTTGAGGGTAGAATTTGATTTTGCGTAAAGTAATATTGGTTCCATTCCGTGTAGTCAAGGGCATTATTATCTATACAAAGTCAAATATATGTGTACACGAACCTTACCCTCCTGAGCAGGTCATCTAAAACGCACAATGCCTAGGTAGCAAAATGCCTAAAACGAATGTCTAAAACGCAATATGCCTGATAAGCAAATTACATTAATCTCATATCGCCTAAGATTTAAGACATCTAAAACGCAATATGCCTGATAAGCAAATTACATTAATCTCATATCGCCTAAAATTTAAGACATCTAAAACGCAAAATGCCTACATGGCAAAATGATTAAACCTCTGGTTGCCTAAGCTGTATAATGTCTAAAACGCAAAATACCTGAATGGCAATTTACTTTAAACTTAGTTTACCTAAGCTGTAAGTATATGTCTAAAAAACAATTTGCCTTTATAGAAAAACATCCTTTACGCATACCTACTGCCTAAACTGTACTAACTCTGCAATACAGTTAAGTGATGAATTAAATTTGTTTTGGCAAATAGGTATTACACGTATTACAAACCGCCAAACAGATTATCCATTTGGTTGAACGATTAGTGCTATTTTTTTTTACTCATTTATAAATTAGTAGTTTCAATCTCTTATATTTTTAATGACATTGGAAGGTGATAATTATATGGAAATTAAATACAGATTTAATTTGTATTTTTTCGGTTTTTGCTGTACGGCTGGGGCTGGGGTAAGAACTTAATACGAGATAGGTTGAACTTATCATATACCTAACCAGTCATCAGTCATTTTTCAAGTGTAACTTCTGTATCTTATTTATATAATTTTAAAATTGATAGTGGTAAACTATTAAATGGAATCAATCTATATAGAAATATATAGTAAGGACTGTTCAATTTACTAAGCGGACACTATTTTATTTTTATTAATATTATGTTTTTTCGCTATTATATCTTTATTTGGCCAAATATTATTAAGACGAAAACAGACAAAATAATATTTAATGAACCAAAAAAAAACCCTAATTACATCGGGAAAAAATCGGACTTTTATGCGGATACTAAGCATAAGTGCCTGCACATCACTTTTTGACACTTTTCAACTAGTTGCAAACCACATTGTTTTGAATTCTTCCAATGATTTAGCTTCACGACCATCCTTTCTTAAGTGCCTCTTCACAATGGCCCAGTACCCGATAGGACGGAACTCCGGACAATTTTTTTATTTATAATCGACAATAAAAGAACAAATATGCCGCAATTGACGAAGATGGATTTGCTAATGTTATTGCTCCAATTGATTGCATCAGTTGTTTTTAAATTCTAAGTTGAAAAGAGGTTTAAGTGTGTCCGTTTCGTAAATTGAACAGTCCTACTACTAGCATACTATACTACACGCTGACTTTGTTATTAGTTTTTTGTGGTATTGGAGCATTGTATCTTAATTTACAATAAACCTAACAAATACTTTACTGGCAGCAGTTTGTACTGAACTAGTATACTTATATTATATATTATGAGTTTTAAACACACAATAATGCATCTCAGACATTTTGCTACTAAGACTTAATGCGATTTAGGTAATTTGCAAAGCAGACATAATGCGTCTCAGGCATTTTGCTACTAAGACTTAATGCGATTTAGGTAATTTGCAAAGCAGACATAATGCGTCTCAGGCATTTTGCTACTAAGACTTAATGCGATTTAGGTAATTTGAAAAGCAGACATAATGCGTCTCAGGCATTTTGCTACTAAGACTTAATGCGATTTAGGTAATTTGCAAAGCAGACATAATGCGTCTAAGGCAATAAGATACTTCGGCGTTTTGCTTTTTAGATGACCTGCTCAGGAGGGGAACCTTATTGCCAGTGGGATAAAGGTGTATAGAAATTATTGACGTCTTGGGAACGTATATATATTTATGCCCTTGACTGTATATACATTTATAACTTACACTGTAACCCCCGGGTTACAATCAATTTTTTTCCAATTAAACAGCATTCATCTGGTTGTTATATTTACCTTAATATAACAACCTGTCTCAATAACGCAACACAAGGCAATTTGTACGTGAGTAAGGCTTAAGGATGTTAATTGTTCCGTGCGCAGTTGCACAATTTGACCTACTTACCAAATTACGCGAAATAATATAAAGTAGAATTTTGGTAAAGGCGAACCACTTTGACATGTGAAAGTGCACAGTAGTGTTGTTCGTATCGGTATTTAAATAAGTTTACCCACGAATGAAATAGCAAAACATTATTTGTTCGTTAAAATAACTTCAATTTAATAGTAGATTGTTCAACAAGGGACTAAAACAAGCCATAATGACACGAGATGTTTAGCCACGCGAGCGAGCTTGCGAGCGAGGGTGGCTGTAGTTCGAGTGTCATTATGGTTGTTTAGTCTCGCGTTAAACACTCTACTTTTCACTTTGAATGCGAGGAAAAAAACGACATTCTAAACAAAATTACAACATTTATTGTAAAAAAGTTTCTAACAATTAAAACTAACAATTAGGTATCTTAACAACGTACGCTCAATACAAGTTATGAACAAATTCAAAATACAAATAGGAAAAAAAAGTCCCGCGGTTTTTTTGTAAAGTGATGTTTTAAATGCTTGCATATTTAGCCAACAGTTTCAAACTTGGAAACCATTTTAAAAGTACTTGGACCACGCATAATAAAAGAGTTCGGCCTTAATATGATTAAATAGATTCATATTCGTAATAATTAATCGTGTTTCACGATTAAATCGTTTTTTTTTAAATATATTTGCACAGTTGTCATTTTGAGGTTATTTCGACACCCAAAAATATGGTCCATACACAATCACTGAAAACGGCGATAATCCTCCATTCACAAACACCGTGATTGGTTGCTTGGAGGTTTACAAAGTAAATTAAAAAAAAAACTTTAATCCCTAGAGATTAATAAGGAGCTTTAGTCCCGATTCGCAGAGATTTAAGTAGCATTTTAAGAGCATGAGAAGTGAAAATAATTTAATATGTATCATAACTTTATATTATATGATTATTTTAAGAATATTACAGCTAAGACTTCATTAAGCAGGTGGGTTGCGTTGATACTAAAACCTAGACATTTCCTCATAGTTCTCTTAATACTTTTACATATCTGAGGGCCTTGCCAAAATGCATTACGCTAACGTTCGGTATATCATGAGACTTTTCGTATCACGCCATCTACCAGTGACGCGATTGGTTTAAAACGAAACGAATATCGCTAGTTAGCGTAATGAATCTTGGCAGGGCCCTCTGGCAATACTTTCTGCCGTACTCAGAGACATTTTAGAGACAATTAACACGTTCGTTTTCAAACTTGTGTGAAATAATTATTTACAATATTTCGCGGTATTAACTATTTCTTAATCAATGTATTAACACCGAAATGAACACGCGGGTCACCTGCATGATGGTAAGTGCGATCTGTGACCCATGGACATTTGCATTCTCAAGACTACAATGTAAAGACCGCCATGGCGTTGGCAACCCTAAGATTAAACCTTATGCAGCAAGACAAGCGATGTTTTCTGTATGTGTATTAGTATCTACGTTGACTGGTGACGTTGACTCGCTGTACTTAACGTAACCTCATCGAGTTTGGTCTTAAAAAGTGACTTACAAGAGCCGGCTCCCACTTATCGGGTGTTGTAACCGATATTTTGTCGGATCCGACACCCGATAAGCGGGAACCTGGTCTGAACGTGACAAAAGATAAAGTCAGCAACAAAAACGAGTCAGTTTTTTTTTTTTTTGAGTCACAATATTACGAACAGACATGTTATACTCTTAAAGAGTAACTTATCAAAATTTGTCAGCGAGTTTAAGTTGTCTCGTCGGAGCGAGCAAACAACATTTTAAGGTGTACAGTACCCCGAAAATGTTAAGCACTTTAGTGCGTTGTCATAGTAAACTTCAAACAGAACATAAAATGACACACATGACAATGACAATGACATTCATAATGACAAGGTTCTAAGTATGCTCAATATTTTTACTGGGTGACTGTACATTCTCAATTGGGATTGTTCATATTTTTATAATTACTCTAATTCGAAAACCATTTCGAGGAACAGGGTTTTAAAGCCGTTCTGCATTAGTAAGTTTTTGAAATATTTATCTATTTCGGATATTTTGACAAAAGTATAGTTAACCTTTGTTTGATTTTCATTTTCGGCGTGAAGCCCTACTAGGTCTATCTTACGGGTTAGGCGAAAATCGCTTGAAATAGTATGTTTTATACACTATTACAATCACTTTTTATTGTTAGGCATCATTTAATTGCGATAATTTATTAGAAAATGCCAACCCAAATTTAAAATAATGATGTCATCTATAAAATATCTGCTAGATAAATAAAGATATTAAAACAAGTACGAGTATGTATAAGTAGGAAGGTCAGGAACCAAGGCTAGCAAGTGAAATGTAGTTTTAATACGTTAGATGACTAAAGTCCAAAGTTATCAAGACAATAGGAAGTTAAAGTTCATTGTTTTTTTATTGCAAGACTACAATAAGTTTGAAACTTGGCTAATGTGTTTGCTCTGTGGTCGATAGCGTTGAATGGGGTGTGGTCTAATAATTAATTTATTAGTTGCAAGAAATGAAATTAGAGATTTCGAAACTATTGCAACCGTGAAAATCGTATTAGTTTGAAACGATGTAAAAAGTATGAGTATTTAGTTTTACAAAATTCTTTTAACATACCTAATGGTTTTTTAAACACATGTTAATTTACTAAATAATAGATGTTTAGCATTCAGGTGTCAGACAATGGGCAAGTATTATCATAATAGCGTGTTCAACGTGTTTAGAGCTTGGAAGAGCATGACAGTTAGTAAACGCCTTGCTATTGTTAAAAAATGTGGTAGTAATTTAATATAATAGCAAATTCACATTCTCGTTGCCCTAAGCCTTACTGCGATTGGGTTCTACCGTACTTACACTAGTTATTCATTTTGGACCATGACGTTTTATTCGAGCGGCAGGATCTTTAAGATCAAAAAATAGTTATAAGAAATATTCATGACTTTTTTTACAGCTTCAATAGATTCATGCAACAAACCGTTGAGAAAAAATCTTTTTTGAATAGCTATAAAAATAACCAAGAAGCCAACATAGATTTGTTCCTAAATTATGCTAGCAAAACAGAATTTAAAATGGAGTTTATAGGACCAACCTGTTATATGACTTTACAGTGCATCTCTGTCTAATTAGCAGTTTAAAATTTATTTATTTATTTATTTATTTATTTATTTATTTATTGACATACACACAACTATCCTTACAGGTCAACCTAAATCGACAGCGTGGACTAATAGTTATTTATGTGACTGGTGCATAATGAGAGGCATTAATACACGAGTGTGGTTTTATGAAACGAGCCGATAGGTGAGTTTCATAATAAGATCACACGAGTGTTTTAATGCCTAATTATGCGTACAGTCGCATACATAACTTTATCTACATGCATATCATAAGTTTTCTACAAACTGTGAGAAAATTGCACCATGTTGCCTTGTATCTTAAAGAACCTGCATCTTAATGTTCACTTTAAAGTTTCGGTCACCGAAACTTTAAAGTGAACATTTAGATGCAACTACATCAATAACCGATACTTTAATGACATGTAATACTTTAATGTTAACATTAAAGTGCAACCACAGATACAGGTTTCTTAATACAGGCTGTTTGCTTATCGTTTCTAAACATATAATAGGGAAGTTATGATATGGATGTAGATAAACAACATTACTACTTACTAATAATCTTCGTCATGGTAGCATAAAATATACAAGGTTATCTTTGTGAATTCATTCAAAGAACAACAGAATAGGTCAACCCCGACCGTTACACGGTTTAATGTGCGCAGCGCATTCGCTATACGAGCCCGGCGCAAAAATGCTTGTATCGTAGGTATTTCTTCACCAATTTTAATTTTAATTTCACTTTCCGTGATCTCTCTTTTTTTCGTGATTTGTTGAGAAATGCGATTTAAAAAAAATATGAATATTCCTTATTGGTTATTGGATTCTATGGTGGTTAAAGTACATAACTAGATGGATGGAAAATGTTAAAATCGGCAGAATCCTCCAAAACTGTGGGTACGTTGACTTCATCGGAGATCCTGTAGCTACCTTTCAGCTCTATCATCAGATCAGCTCTTAGATAACGTAACTTTTCACTGTCATGTAACAAACGCGTACACGTTAATGTAACAAACTTCAGTTTGGTCATATAACGGAACTGTTTCAAAACCAACTTCAGCTAGTATTCCTTACGTTAAATTTGAAACTTTCCCCGAAGAGTTATTGCAAAATTTAAAAGCCCTATTATAAAAAAACGTTTTGTGTTAAACTGTGAATGTAAAAAAATTCGACGATGAAATGTTCTATTTGTAATTTCTATCTATTTGACTATTAAATAGCAAACTAAAAAACACTGGGTACCTATAATGGCTGCGTTTGCCGCGTAAAAAAATATGGATAGAACATGCGTCATTTTCTGACACGTACGAGAGCGACGGATGCTTCATTATGCCACATTATGTCGCGCGATACATGAACCTAGGTGGAGGTAACTCTTAAACTTCTCAACCGACTTTTAAGAAACCTTTAAGATGCATCTCAATTACACTAGCTTAGTATAAAATAAACTGCGTCTAAATTGGTCCGTCAGATGCATCTCAATTACACTAGCTTAGTATAAAATAAACTGCGTCTAAATTGGTCCGTCAGATGCATCTCAATTACACTAGCTTAGTATAAAATAAACTGCGTCTAAATTGGTCCGTCAGATGCATCTCAATTACACTAGCTTAGTATAAAATAAACTGCGTCTAAATTGGTCCGTCAGATGCATCTCAATTACACTAGCTTAGTATAAAATAAACTGCGTCTAAATTGGTCCGTCAGATGCATCTCAATTACACTAGCTTAGTATAAAATAAACTGCGTCTAAATTGGTCCGTCAGATGCATCTCAATTACACTAGCTTAGTATAAAATAAACTGCGTCTAAATTGGTCCGTCAGATGGGAAGCTACATGTATACCTATATACCGACACACCGACACGTAGATACATAGATCTACAGATAAAGACGTTTAGCTTATAACACCTCTCTTTCTACGACGGGGGTTAAAAATATTGTACATAGTTAAGAACTCAATTAATAACAACACATTAATTTTTCCTTTGTATAACAAAAATTTGCTATACGATTGTATGGCTTATTTTCATTACACAAAGATAAAAGTTACCGCTGTCTCAATTAAGGCCATAATTCGATGTTAATGACAATAATTGAACATAAACTAAAAAATATGCCTTTATTTGTTTATGCTTGCATATCCTATGAAAGTAAAGGTGAACCTGCTAACATTTTTGTTTTTTATGGGGGCAAAATATATGGAGTTTACAAAAGCGGTCGACACAATCTGTTATAAAAGGCCTAGACAAGATGCATTCGGCGTTCGTTATAGTTATCCGAAATATATAAGATTGACGTAAGCGGTCAGAGGGTCGCGTCGAGCACCTACGTCAATTCCATACATTTGGTCAGTTTTCGAAAATCGTTTACCGTCGCAACTTGTCTAGCCTCACAGTTTACGCTAACCCTATGCTCCTATATCGCTTACTTAGCGTGGATCTAAGCTCCCTGTGCTAGAAGACCCTTATTATGTTACACATGTTTATCAAATAATTAAAACTTGATAATAATAATTGCTTTCGAACATTAGAACGAGGCCAGAACTTAAAAACAAACGTCAATGTATTGATATTATTTTATCAAAATAAATTCCTTACTAATCAATGACTGACGATCGTTTTATCTTTCAGTTTCTGTGGGATTAGAAAATTATCGATGTTGTTGAAGTTATTCAAATAAGTTTACTCAAAGCAACTGTTCTCTATTCTACTCGAAAAACCATATGGCTTTTGATATGTTATCGTATTGTCAACGTTATAATGTAGGTTTTATTTAGTTGAGTCTTGCGGCCCCTGCCAACAACGTTTTTAGTGGGCATTCCGCTGCCACTCTTGCTAAATAAGTCCTACATAATCACCTTCTCCCACAGGCTTCCAAATAGTCAGTAGAATCTGTGACCTATAGACATAAGCATTCTCTGGCCTACAATGTCAAAACTGCAATCCAAATACTGCAAATGCGTTGCCAATCTGCTGCTTGGCGGTGGGCGAAAGTTGATGGTGGCTGCCATCTGAACGGATCCTGCACAAGGTCCTTACCACCATATGCTTTGGTTGCTAGTTACTATAACTATGTTCTATTCAATAAATAAATTTACATCGGAACACCTTCGTATCGTAGCTTGAATTTACGAGATCCAATACCTAAAAACACCTGTTATACCCTGGATTGGTCCTGCATAAAGACCTAAGTATCACCACTAAAACAATGCAGAAAACTGGGAATGCGAGGGATACTCATACATCAATCTATCTTCACTAATATTATAAAGAGGAAAGATTTGTATTTTTGTATGTTTGTAACAGATACACTCAAACTATATATATAGATACTGAACCGACTTCAAACATTCTTTTACAATTAGAATTACACATTATCCTTTAGTATCATAGGCTACTTTTTATTACGGAAAAATGAAAGGTTCTCGTGGGATGACGGACGAAGTCGCTGGCAGAAGCTAGTGTAATATAATTATGTGGATTAGTAATATTAGTATGGTAACTTAATATGAACTAACCTCAAATTCATAGCGGATATACAGAAATGATCACTTCACACGACACTCAAAGCTGGACTATACACAAGATCCAATCCATTATCTGTGAGATAATTAGTCGTTTATCTTAATAACCCTAATTAATGTTTGAACTGATTACCACATTACGTATTTGCGTGGTATCAGATAACAGGTAATTTGGCTGATCATTACAGAGCCTCGAACTTTGTAATACCAATATGTCCTGCTGGCAACAGTATGGCATATCATATCATTTCGTAATTAAGGGTCTTTATCTACGCACATATCGTAAGTCCTCTTTTATGCGTTCAAAACCCGTAGGAAATGACCAGCATTATTGCAACTAATTTTACTATGAAAAGTTTCTTGTCTGTGGTAGTAGGTAAAATTTGTACTGTAATGGTTATAACAGTATAGATTTTGGTAAGGTTATGAGTTTCAAATTTGGAACATGTTCCAAAATTAACACAATTTAAATAGGTCCAATTCTAGGATCAATTGGAATGTCAACTCGTTATATTTTTTAGTACAATATCGTAGGATATTTGAATTTCGAACGACATGAGAATAGGGACTTTATTAGTAGGTATGTCTATCATATGATTTAAAAAAAAAACATTCATATTCGTGACACATGACAGGTTTCTTTTGCCGCCATTTTTGTTGTCAATTCGTCGTATCGTAAGTCGTAATTTGATTTCATTTAGTTCATTTCTTTGTTGAGTTTATTCTGCCACTTATGAAAATTCTGCTTATCCAAGTAGACAACAATTGATTAACATTGATTAAATTTAACATCGTTTGGTGAAATTGGTAGGTACTTAGATATGTTACAGGTAGCGCTGGTAGCAATGCAGGTCATTTGCCTTTCGGCTTCTGAACCCATCTTAGAGTACTTATAATATGTGTGTAGATAAAGTATTGTACGCGACTCTGCGTAATTGGCATTACAACACTCGTGTCATCTATTATGAAACTCGCCTTGCGGCTCGTTTCATAAACCACACTCATGTTGTAATGCCTGCCATAACGCAACCGTCACGTAAACTACTATTATTCTGTCTAATCCTTCACGCTGCAACGACTGGATTGATTTGGATAAAATTGGAAATGGAGATACTTATACCCTGGATTTTGACTATTTTTCATCCCGGAGAATTTAAAAGTTCCTGAAGGAATCACAATGATCAATATCTACGCAGACAAAGTTACGGGTAGAAGCTAGTACACAATAAAAACTTACCACTTACTTAATAAAATAAACCGTGTTTTTTGTTTTACTTATTACTGCTTATTTAGTAACGTTAGAATAATAACACGATAAAAATGGATAATTAAATATAAGGGGACAATCTCATAAATATTTACATAGGTCCAACAGCTCTAGGCTTGTACTATGGAAACTAGATAACGGTGAACACACTGATATAAAGAAAAAAATATGCCCATACCGAGAATCAAACTCAGAACCGCCGAAGCCACGCTACCAAATGGGGTTAACGTGTCATCAACGTCATAAGATAACACCAACCCAGGTTTCGAGAATGTTTAACTTTGAACTTTGTAGGTACAAAGGGTGATTCGTAAAAAAAACACACCTGTTTACATCACAATACTTGTTCAGAAAAATTAACAACGTAGCTAAAGTCAACTATATTTTAGTCACAAGTTAACAACGTAGTAAATTACCTTGTTATTTTTTAATCTCTGTTTGCTTCATAATGGCAACGCCACTTAGTCTATTGTACAGTGGGCCTTATATGTAGCTGCACTTTGTCGTTTTAACTCCGCTGACAAATCAGTGCAGTAGTTCAAACATGACGTTAAAGTGACAAAGCACTAAAGTGTGCAACTACTTGTAAGGCCGACCGTACGGTCGCGAACGATAATTGGTGACCCGTTTCAAGAAAAATATGTTTGAATGTCATTAGGGATGTCAAGTTATGTGTAACTTTTAGGAAACTCAACCTTATTGTTGTTAAATGTCGGATTGACTTTGAACCTTAGGTGGTAGATACCAAATTTAAGTCTTTGACTGTACAGTGCTATCTGAAGTCCTATTTTTTATGGCCTGGAGAAGGCAAACTAGCACACAAGCCACCTGATGGTAAGTGAGATCTGTGACCCATAAAGGTGCATATGCATTCTTGAGACTACAATCTTAAGACTACCCTGCCCATTTTTATTTGTTTGAGCAATGTTTTTTTTTAGGACTAAGATGGAATACCTCTAATCTCTTTGTTAGTAATTTCACCGGTTGTCTTATCCCCACACCAGAACACAGCAGTGCGAACACTGCTACTTGGTGGGTTAATGCATAAGATGGTGGTAGCAATCCGGACGGACCCCGTACAAGGTTCTACCACTACTAAAACAATATTGTGTATAATTGGTTTTAAATATTCGGTTTTGATATTAAATTAATTTTAAAAAAACGTAGCTAATGTCTACTACTATTTCAGTTAGTCAAGGCCGAACGTAGCCCTATTAAGTTCAATGTTTATGTGTTTTCAGCCAGCGCATTGACGTTTTACTATCTGTCGAATAATAAAAGTTAAAAAATACGTACGCCTATTTGAAATTAAGAACGCGAATGAAGTCAATTGGGTAAATTAAAAAAAAAACTAAGTCGTTTCCATGGTGGTCTCATTTAAAAAATTGCTATAGGTAACTGATATTAACCTATTTAAATAAATCTAAACATAAATGTATAATTATGATAGTTCAGTGTGTCAAAATGATATAAATACGTATCAAGTTTGGTGCCCATTATGTTAAAAAATCTTCTGGGGGAAAGTCTATTACGGTAGTCTATTGGCTTACGACCAAATAACAATATCTAAAACAGGCTCGATTACTTATACTTTTGAACAAAAAAACTACACCATGTATATAAAATCATAAAGCACCATGTTATTAATGAATAACAGGTAGCCAAAAAAATGATTTAGCCTAACTTTACTTTAGTAGTGTCATGAATGAAAATTACAATCTTAAGTTTAGAACTAAACTATTTTTTTTTTGTACAAGTGGCTCTAAGTCACATTTAAATTGTCAATACCTTATCACATCGCGAACCGTTCCCAAACTTCCGCACAACCGCACCTTAACGTCCACAGAAAACACTAAACATCACGACTCCATTTGGCCGATCACTCGTGACAGCATACGCACAAAGACTATAGTATAGGTAGACAATAATGACAGCATCGTGAAATCAATACTGCCAGTGCTTAGCAACCTGTAAACAGAAATGATACAGGGGGTGATTTTTCAGCGGTTACCGTGCGAAAACCAAAGTAAAATACAGTTGGAATCGATTACAATTTTTAATGATAAAATGGCAGTTGGGAAACTGGTATTTTTGTTTATGACTTTTTTACATTAAATTATTTAAAAAAGTTATTCAACTAATCAAATGTGTTTCTGATGGGTTGAAAAAAATACTTGAAACTTAACGGATTGCATGACGTGTGTTGTATGATTATAATATAGTTACGATATTGTCATATAGGAAAACCTTTATCAAAAGAAGTTTTATGAATTAATTCTAAGTAGGTATGTAACCTTTAAGAATAATCGTTCCAAAATATTTATAGCTGTGGTAGTTTCATTCGTGTTAATCATCACGATTACGATATTATTGATAATTATGACTGTGTAATCAATAATAAATTGAATCGACTGTAATGTGGTTTGTAAAAGATCCGTAATAAATCCAACTGATATAATTGTTTTGTTTTAAAAGAAAAATATAATAAAAAAATGGGTCGAAGTAGACCTAAAAAAAATCTATAAAAGTAAAAACCCCTGTATTCATATTGCAGAAAAAATCCAAATGAAGCAAAAAATTAACAGCTACCAAATCTTTATTCCAAGATGTAAGTTTTTACATTGACATGGTATTCTTTGTCTCTAAGGATAAAATTTCATGTCTTTTTGTCCTCTGTTTAGATAGGTACAATAGAAGTTCGATGTACTATTCGATGTTCGATGTACTGTTCGATGTAGTTGTATGTATACTTTATATGTACATATACGAGAAAATAATAAACAACACAATAGACAAAAAAACAAAAACTATGTACTACAATAATAAAATTTGTCCCTGTAAGGGATATCTCCCAGTTAACCTTTGAGCGATTGCGAAATGGTTGAAAACATCGAATAGCCAAAAGTACAGAAGTGAAAAGGACTACATGGTTTATTTTTTGATACTTTATTTGAAATACAACCTTAATTTTAATGTAGTAGTGACGATGGTGCGTACCACGCTGGTTATTGCAAGGCCATGCTGAACCCAACACTTCGCTGACCTAGCTGTAGCATCTTGTTTTGTGCCACGAAACATCCTGTTTTGTTTTGGCACAAAACAGGATGTTCTGCTTCTTTACCCAAATAATAATGAAGTTTTGTCATCAAAGTTATTGATGATTCAATTGGACATACCAGTTATATTTATGGGCTTAACCAAATTGGTATAAAGCATAAGCTCGAATAAATAATTTTACTGCTGAAAAAAAAGTACAACACTAGTACTCACCTCACAGTCGTCATTTAAGTACCAATATATGTACAGTACAGTAAAAAATATATATTCACGTATCACTTGAAAACTAACACAGTAAAGTGACCTTTATGCACAGTCACATCAACGCAATGTAAGTGTTGTTCGTGCCCTGTAATTTCGACAAGATTATAAACAAACACAATTAATAAATAAAATAAAGAAATATAAGAGGAATATCAAATAACCTTATTTGATTTGATTTGATTTGACAATCTCACACTTATAGATAGTCCCAATCTAAGCTCTAGTGATGTACTACGGGTACTAGACAACGATAATGAATGCCCTTGACGCCACTCGGAGTCATCAAATTAAGAAAACGCGTCTCAAATGTTTAAACTTCCAAAACATGTCAAATAACTGTGTTTACACAATCAAAAAGAACAATTGAGCGATTCATCAAAAACAAATTTACAAAATCGTTTCACACGCAAGCAACCGGGACATAAGCGGGGTAATAAAAATTATATATACACCCATTTACAGATGAAACAGTATGCGTTGGCGCCAGGCCAATACAATTATATCGCATGTAAGTGGATCCGCATCTAAATAACGGGTCTAGCTCACGGTAGCTTACCTCGGGAACGGATTAAGTGGGCCAGATATGGCAGGGTTTCAACAGTGCAATTTTGGAATGTAAAATATAAACAAAGAGGTCGGTTTCCGAATGGTGGAGATGTACAGGATTGATATTGATTGATTAATATAGTTAGGTAGACCCAATTATAGACCTTAAGGTTTCCTCGTATCTGACTCCAGTATCATTTACCACGGTAAATGGTTCATAAATAAGATCATGGAGTTAACATACTCACCGACATGTGTGTATAGGTAAAATACGGTTCCTAAATATGAACGTTCACTGAGACTCAAGAAATATAAATTAAAGGTTTGCTAACAGGTCACGGAGCGCAGTATTTTTGGTAATAAGATGATGGATTACATCCGCAATACCATAGTCCAAAGCACATATAGCTGATGTATGCGATAAAACTGCAAGGCTCAAGCGGGAATAGGCCGGGCACGTCGAAAGGTGACACATATGGGGCAAGCCAAGACGGAGATAGCTGTCCAAATGCGTGGTTAATAAGAAAAACAATGATGAAATTAAATACATATTATAAGATTAATGAAACTGATTACAAATGTGGAACACACTCGAGGGACATCTGAATACCCCTTGGCGGCCCTTAAGGTGTTTTTATTAGACCTTAATTTTAGTGATAATTTCAATTTTCAATATTAAAGAGATATAATATCAAAATTAAATTAAATATTATTTAAAAAAAAATACAATGTTACAGAGATATAAAATCCTGTCTCTTGGTTATAATACTTTCTGGTACTTTCCTCTCGAATAGCTCCAGTTTTAGGTAAACGAATTCCGTTATTACAACTTGGCGAGATTGTTTCAAATATGAGTCAAGTATGTACTTATTTATTAAAGTGAGTCTGGCGACAGCTGAGATTGAAGTCGCGACATAGCGTTGTAACTTCCAGCCAGTTTATTCGCTTTTAGTTATTTTTACAATGTTTGTTTATGGATCTTTCAAAACAATAGGGATGTGCCGTGGGGACAAATAATATTCTAATTAGTCCGTCAGTAAGGTTGTCGAAAAATATTGAACACGTATTTTTTGCTTTATCAAATCGATCAAAATTGGCTAATACAACGCGCATCTGGAGGCCATTTGCAACGTCCAAAGATGTCGGATGTGTAATTTGTTTTAGTTTTTATCTTTGTGTATTTAGGTGTTCAAAGTTCTTTGTTGTTGGTGATTTGTACTTTTAATGCCTTTGTGTTACACAGTGATAGAAGACTTGGACTTATTTCGTGTATCCTGGCATCTTACTTCTCGTTTCAAGTGGACTCGCAGTGGTACAGAGGTTAAAACTATCTTGGCCTCTGTCCTACATATCACCGTACAACGTTGCCACCAATCTTCCTAGAGAAGATTGGATTGTGTTTTATTGCTTATATTGATTTATACTTATATATATTTGACACTGGCGAAATCACTTCATTGTGAAAACGCCATATTCCCGCGGTAGTAGCTGTTAAAGTCGCCGCGGGGCAAAGAAAAAAAAAACGCGCATCTAAGTTCAGAAGTGGGGGCTTGTGACGTCAAAAGTCACAAAGTGAATATAGCTGATGTATGTACCACGGCGTGACATCACTCGACACTTCAACGCACTTATCTTCGTTGACAAAAGAAAAAACATGTGTTCAATATTTATTGAAAGTGTAAATGACATATTAAGTAACTCGTGTTTTTAGGACTTTAGCTTATTTTAAACCAGTTCCTGTTATTTGATTGGGCTGAAATAAAGTATTCATTATAATACTAGCGGGTGGCCAGTGGGTCTCCACCAACTGCAAATTTCCTGCAAATGTTTTTTTTTTATACAAACTAACGCAACAAGAAATAATCATCGTTTCAGAAAGTCAGTCGTTTGAAAATTATGCACATAGGTACGTGCACATAGATACATTCATTCATTCTTTATTTACAAATAAATAAATACCCATTATTACACAATCTCAGTGTTGTTATAAATCTACTTATAACGGGACTTAATTGCGTAAAAACATTATTAATTTATACCTCGACGTTTCGATCGTGCTGCAACGGTCACCGTAGTCATGAGCAGACTGAAGAGGGCTGCGGCTGAGGGTGTGGAGGGCGTGGCTGGAATCACAGCGCTGGTTTTCACTGAAGCCTCTTAAATCCTGTGATAGTACTAAATTCTAGGAAACAAATGAGTTAAGATGAAACAAAAACAAAAACAGAGCAACAAGCTATTGGTTGGAATAATAAAACGAATGAATTCGTAATGAAGTTACTATTTTAAGCTATGGATGTTGTTTGAAGTTCTTGAAGGCCAAATAGGGAACGTGTCAGACAGAACGGCTTATAATATAAGCCATATTATTTCTGGAAAGTGTATATTATGAATCTCACAATAGATTTCAAGGCCTTTACTCGACACAAGAAAACGCCCGTGACTTCGTACGTGTGTAGTAAATCTCCCGCGGCCATAGAAAAAAAACTGCGATTTAAAAATTAAATTTCAAGTCCCTAGGCACAGTACAAATAAAAAAAGTAGTTTGTCTCCGGCCCTTTAAGAGTTTCTGCAAGTCACTCGATACTTAGAGGCTCTTATCTTATCTTATCTTTTTGGTGGGATCCTTACGGATACATTTCGACCCTGTGGGATCTTTTGTGTAATTACCCGTCTTTTAGCGCTTAATCCAATGCAGCCTCCACCCCTCCCAAAAAGCGGATAGTGGAGTGCAATAGCAGTGCCTTGAAATCGTTCGGTTCTGGGTAGCCACAACCGAGGATTTTCATTCTTACTCCGGCGAGGTCATCACATTCACACAATAAACGTGTTGTCATAAACGCCCATCTTTACTAGATGTTTAACCCCAGAGTGCCCGGTAAATACTTCAATAATGTATCGAAGTTGTCTTCTGCTGAGTTTCCAAAACATTTTTTGTCCAGCTTTGGACACTTCTTTCTATGAAGAGCTTTGCATGCTTTAAGCCCACCGCAGTTTTCCACTCTATGGTGGTTTTCTAGGGCGTTGTTGTTCAGAGCTGCTTTTATAGTGCCCGGTGACAATCGCACAAACACGCGGGTGGCATTTTACCGCTACCCATCAATTTCTTTTGGATACGAGGCCCGCTGCGAGATGCCACGACATCGCTTGCAGCTGATTGGAAAGGAAGATAGGAAGCATGGGAGGGTGAATATAGTACGATCAGGGGTTCGACTGTTTGTTTTGGGTCTACTAGTTTTACTCCAGGGAAACCGAGTAGTTGACAGGCAGCAACCTCGGGAAGGAACACAGCCAGTCTTGCCTAGGGTATCAGCGCAACTATGAGCTCCATCCTCGGCCTTTAGCCAAGCCAACTACCGGACAAGTAGATTGACATAGGGACCGACTCATATCACCTGGCGACCGGTCGCAAACTGACGTTGATTTTGACACCCCCACCCTACTTAGAGGCTCAATTTGATTGCGCAATAGCTCGCATATTTTTCGTTATACATTCATCATCATCATCATCAGCCCGGGGGCGTCCACTGCTGGACAAAGGCCTCCCCCAAAGAGCGCCACAAGTCACGGTCTTGAGCCGCTTGCATCCAGCGGCTCCCCGCGATCCTAACCAGGTCGTCAGACCACCGGGTGGGAGGCCGTCCAACACTCCGTCCACCGGTGCGGGGCCGCCACTCGAGAACTTTTCTTCCCCAACGGTTATCAGTTCTCCGAGCTATGTGGCCTGCCCATTGCCACTTCAGCATGCTAACTCTCTGAGCTATGTCGGTTACCTTGGTTCTCGCGTTATACATTGCGTCGCTGCAATACCACTAGGGTGCAAAATGTTAAAACAACCCGTCAATGGATTGCTTCAAGCATGCTATAGACCAATGAAGTTGACCCTTCATACTCCCGCAACGAAACGTAGCGAAGGTGCGGCCCGGACTAGACCGGCTTGATGCGTGCTGTTGAGTTTGCTTGTGGTGGCTCGCGGTGCGTACGTTCGAGGCACGCACACATGCAAGCCGCGCGATATACCTTTATTTGAAGACATCTGTATATACAGTACCTTAGGTTCAGCGGATCTTAGAGGGTAATAAGTTGTCTGTCAGAAAGTCAGTCACGGAAGGTACTATAAGTCGATGGGAACCCTGACCCATCATGGAACGTTTTCACAGTGACATTACAAAACTTGAATCATAACGTTACTGTGACACAGTTCTATGGTGGATCAGGGTTCCCATGGGCTGATAGTACATTATGTTATGATTGTACTTTCAGCTACAATTTCTTGTGACGTCATTATTCAGCATGTCTGGGGCGCCAGTAGATTTACTGCGTAATTATGCAATTATTATTTTACTATTTTACTGAATAAGTTATTATAACTTAGTGGCTAATTTGATAATTGTGTTTATTCAATAAACAATACGTTTATATTATTGTGAATCCATTCAAAAAGTAAAAAATATAACGATAAATAATTGATAGAGTATCAAAGTAGCTACGAAAAAATCTTACACTTGGTCGGTTTTAAGTTTAGCGATATAGCCACAACAGAATTGACGCTTGTGTGTATTGGGGCGTTTGGGGCTCCATTTTACTCGGGTTAAAGTTAATTGCTTTTGATATTGTATCGTTATTGTTAACATTATGGGTAGCTCTTATTTACTTGTCAATATTGGCGGCCAAATAATAACAATACGATAGCAATACGTCTAAAGATAAAGTAGAAAAAGAACCCTATTTCTGCAATACAATAAAAACAAAAACAAACGTTTTATGTAGGTATAGGGACAATTTATTACGTTTTGATTTGTTTATTATTTGTAAGAAAATGAACCAAGTTTTTAAAATTATATTCATCATCATTCCTACTTCACACGAACACAAAAACGCAAAAACTGCTTTTTTGGTGCAACGTACAAAAGCTCATATAAAAATCATTTTTGCTGCCCAAGAATAAAATGAAAATAAATCTGTCACACCGTTAAAAATCCTTAAAACATGCAAAAATATTCATAGGAGCTAATAATCGTTTAGCAAGCATACTCTTAGCACTACAGACGATAAATACGGTGCACTATGCGATTATATTGGACTGTAGCCAATTTTAATTTGGGATAGAGTTGCACATCTCCACGAGATACGACTGTGCCGCCGTGTAAATATGCACTTCGGTGCAGTGTATTTAGAAGATTATATGCATGTGTTAAGAAATTGGAATTGCAGATATGCTTCAGATAAGGAGTTAGTAATACGCTGCAAGGAGAGTTCTGAAGTTTATTTTTACTAGGTACAAAATGCTTTGGCGTTTAACACACGAAAAGGCCTTAGAATAATATTTAATTTATACAGGGTGTCCCAGAACTTATCGTAAATTTGACAGCGTAAAAAACCTCCTCTATGTACCGGGTTTCTACGTTATGAATTCATAACGTAGAAACCCAGTATTCTTAATTAAGAATAAGGCATCATCTTTTAAAATCACATTCTTTGTTATAACTATTTCTAGCCAAGGGATGTTTATACCGCAAGGTTGTGTAATTTGCCATCGTCATTAAACCCTAATATATCCTAAATGAACTGACAAGTATATTCTGGACCGGTATAAATAACTTTCTTATGTCCTAATGCTTACGTCAAGTTTACCTATAAATAAAACCAACTAAAAATATCAAGTCAACTCAAGTGCGCTACTGAACCCTTCTATTCTTGGAGATTAAAAAGATTGGCCAGTTCATTTCTGTGAAGCCTGTAGGCCGAGTAGAAATGTAAAAATTGTTATCATTAACATCGCCTCTAAGAGAGCACCGGTCTTAGTCTGTCGTAAAAACTGCGCATTCTTTTGAATTTGGTTCCCTACGCTAGCAATGAAGGGATACGCTCTTCCAAATAAGATTAAAAAAAAAGGATTTTCTGTGTATAGTTTTTGAAGAAACATTTTTTATATACACAACTAATTTGTTACGTGGCGTATAAATTTCTCTATAGATTTTCCAAAATCTCACAGACCTTCCTACCTACCAGCTGCGCCAGTCATGGAGTTAAGTATGATGTATAAGATGACACATTTTTGCGTTACAGCATCCAAAATAAGGATGGGTACCTTTAAATATTGTTTTCTTTCCTTAATTATAAAGAAAATATCTACTTATAATATGCATAATAATAGGACGCTTTTTCCAGATGATCATTTAAACTAAGTCTAATCACAACAGGATTACTACTTGTTTACTACCAAAAACCTAAGACATTTTCTCATAATAAACTCAATAAACATATCAGAAACATCAACATCAATAAGCAATGTTAAAATTGGGTCGTATTAATAAAGCCTGTGTAGACAATCTGACATACTTCTTGAATGGAATAGATTGAACCGACCGAGCGTTATTGATGGTCGACAAAAGGTGTAGATAAAATAGGGTAGGAATTAATTATCATCGATATAAGTGAGCGTAATGTCTCTGTATAAAGCAAACAAATTGTTACTTGTAACAATAGTTACTTTGTTGAAATGGAACGGGTACTTTTGGAAGTAATTGATTCCAGAAGTTATATTTATATGCATGTCATGTATATTTTTTATTATTTTTTAAACAAATAGATTAATTCATATATAATACTCATGATGCATATTTCTAACGGCTTTCATTACTAATAATGTGGTCACAGTTCTAACCTAACCAAATCTTGTTAAAAGAAATTGACTAAAAATGCATAATAACATGAAAATGATAGTTATACTCATACTAAATGAGTGTTATGTTAGTCCATCGTATTGCTGATGAAATTATACAACTGTTTGTTATGTTTTTCGTGGTTAGTTAAATGAAATTATTCAAATGTTTTTGGACTGATGAAAGCGCACACCATCATCATCATCTTTATTTCAGCTTCGAGACGTCCACTCCTGGATAAAAGCCTTTCCTAAGGTTTGCCACAATTTCCACCTTGTTAATTTAGTTTTAATTTTTTATGTTAAGTAGGCAAATCGCAATCTTAAACAATATCACAAAGTTACGTTGCGGTTAAAGTTGACAACCCTATTAACTAAAATAATAAAGGTGAATAACTTAAGTATGCAATTTACGTCAAATTTCAAATATAGAATGTCGAACGGTCTACAGATGTGTTACTACATGCAAGAGTCATTTACTTAAATTTTTGGCCTATCTTGTTTTGAATTATTTTTGACACTGTAAGGTTTCGGTCTACGCAATAAGAGCGAAACAAATGTCAATCGGCTCGGCTTGGCCGGATTCGGCGATGCGAATGGAACGACGTCGTTTTCGATCTTATTGCATGGACATAAAGAGTTATTCGATCAGCTAACGCCGATTTCGCGTAGATAGATGTAGGGGGACCCTTAGATTCACTTATTGTTATTTTAACATACGATGACTTTTGACGTGTGACATGTAGGCATGACAGTTAAATAAATCAGTAACTGTCAAACTTCATAATATGGCGAGGGTTTTTATGTAATTTGTCAGGTATACTATACCTGTATTTTGATATCTTAATAGCGAAGCATGAAAGAAATACTTATTACGCTTGCACAAAATACTTTTCAGGACCTTTTTCTACATTGACTTTCCCCTATGCATTTGTATTGATTTTGACTCGGCCGCCATAACTGTCAAATTAATAAGAGCTGTCATAAAGTTGACAATACGATAACAATAGGTATATAGACAGTGTTGAATAGCTCTGTATATACAAGTCACTTTATCAAACGCAATGATTGAGTATTGAGAGCATAACACAGGATGTTTCAAGATTTAGGATTCACTACATTCAAAATACTCTGACCTACATATAGCAGCTGGTTACACTAACGGACACCATAAACTTCAATCACAGCACCATTAGCGTCCATGTATTCGGTGCTAGAATTGATCACGCTATATGTCATAACTTCAGAGCACTCTAAACCTAGCTCCAACGCGACAAGGCTTTTAATAGCATGTATCAATCTTGATGGATGGCGCCAAGTTTGAACTTCACAGTGTTGTAGTCTGGTAACGCCTGTCAATATTATTTCAGTTCAGTTGTTGATTTTCATTCAGTGGATGTTTTCTGTAATTTAAACAAAGATTGAGTTCAACAATTGTAATTAGCTAAAATGCTTTTCTATTTGCCTCTTACTCTCTCCATTATTGAAAAACCATTTTATCTACTTACTGTTGTTTTTTTTTAAATGGGTGATAATGTGCGTAATTTGTAGGAATCAAGTTAATTTTAGATCAATATTCAAGAAAAGCGATAATATGCAACAGTGCTACATCTTTTGTAAGGGCCAGTAAGAGGCCTCTTAAGAGGAATTCTGTATTTCCCCTTGACCTCTTATTACTTTCATTTACTATTCCACCTCAACGCTATCTAAAACTGGTTTTTAAATATTCTCAAAGACTTATCGAACACAAAAATCGTTATAATACCATGTCAGACATTTGAAAAGTGGAAGAATTTTCAATACTCGCCGCTTGTCACTCGTTAACAGTGAAAAGGTTACGTTTGTAATGGTCAGATCTGTATCAATATAGACAATGTACATAGGAGAACTTATCCCTTATAGAATCTCTTCCAGTAAATCTTGGAGTAAAATAAGCAAGGACAAAGCAAAGATTGACAAATTAACAAAATTACAGAAAATAACAAATAGTACAATAGAGAAACCGGAAAAAATAGTCTGCTTTCATAAAATGCATACATAAATAATAGAATATACTAAGATATACCTACTAGGTACTACACACATACGTAAACAGCAGTCAAAACCTACAATATAGGTAAGGATCAACACTCAGAGTCGTCCGACGAAATATTTAATTAACAATATTAAACTAAATCCACACTAAACTCTACCAGAATAAAAAGCAATGTCAGTAGATGAATGTTCTTTCATGACTCATTAAAACGGCCGGCCCCGCAGATGCCTATTATTTGTACCCCCCACTTTGTCCGGCTTGTTTGTTCGAGTCTTCATTTCCGGTGATATTTCAGGGGATATCATTGGCTTTTGCTTTTATTTACTTTTTTAAATGGCAATGTTAACAAAACTGTTTTTGTTATTATTCACATCTTTTGGAAATAGTATACCTTTTACTTACAAAAAGAGGATTGAATCTGGATTGGCTATTAAACTTGACGTCGGCTATTAGTTTATGAGGGTAGAGTAATTTTCTTGGCCCTGGATTGATTATGTGATCCACTGTCACCAACCAATCAATGAAATTCTTAGATGAACAAGATGACGTATTTAATAGGGTTATATAAATCATTGTCGGCAAAATATAATGCGCATCAAAGTTCAGGTTCCGAGCTCTTGACGTTACAACGTGGTATAAAGACGAGTGCTACGGCGTGACTTTTGTAATTTTTTGTTTAATGGACAAAATGGAAAATTTTAATTTAAAATTTTAGCACATACATACAAACCGTCACGCCATCATCCCAGAGTGGGGTAGGCAGAGCCACAGAATCACCAAAAACACTAACAACTCGTTGTTAATTCTATAACCACATTTTGCAAATACAGGCCAAGATGTTTACCAATGTATATTAGTGACAGGTTGCAAGCCCATCGCATAACAATACTACAAGCCTTTAATCCCTTAGTCGTCTATTACGACTTCCACAGGAAGGCATGGAGTGGCACTATTCGAAACTGGCAACCACACGGCAAATTTATTGAAATACATTTAATATTTTAACTAACACTTTAAACTTATAAACAATTTCAGCCTTAATTAAAAAATATATAACCCTAGTGTCAATCTTAACTCATTAGTTGAGTTTTTTACACGTATTGTTGTATCTATGGTTTAAGAGCTTTATTCTCATTAAGAATTTACAAAATTCACTTACATGAGACTGATGAAGATCTCATAATATTATTATTGCAAACACTTGACCTGAGAGAGTACAATTACTTTCAACAAATCCCAAGCAAAATTATGTCTGTAGTTCGTAAGAGGCCATATTTCCTTGTTCCAAAACGTTTTGTACCTGTTATTTCTCACAGAGGGCGGTAATAGCCTGCGTTTAACACTGGCGTGGATAAACGACCTGGACGAAAAACAAACTAGTAATATTAAGTACTCAATACTCATACCAATTTGTAAAGTGTTCTGTTTTTCTTGTTTTAGTTTCAGGGTTTTTTCATAGTCGAATGAGTTTATCGAATGACTTTTAGTTTTGTGAAACCATAGAACGCGGTCGGGTCAAAAAGAAGCCAACTAAATAATGTTATTATTGTAGTAAGGGGGTTGCCCAATGTTTTTTATTAAGAACAAATAGATTTAGTAAGTTCTGCCTGGTATAGGTATTTTGTTTTTCATATAAGCTTTAATTTATAAATATCAGTAGACAATGTCACACCAATTGACCTAGTCCCAAACTAAGCTCTAGTATAAATTGAAAAGCTATAACAAAAGTGCTTTTTATGAACAAAATTAGATTGCATGTTACAAACGCATTACACGCCACATTTTAAAATAATTTTATTGTTTATTACAACAGTACTTTATTAAAAAAAAAGTACCGCCGAAACCCACTTAAACAATACATTTTACTGTGAACTGCCAACTCTTAACTCATCCAAAAACAAAACAACCCAATCTCAAACAAAAATAGCTTCCTACTTTAAACTTACCTGCACTACTCTACGATTGGAATTTGATCGTGTAGATCTTCAACTTGCGTCTATCTGGCTCTGGTACCCTGAACTATACTTTATCGCAGACACGCGGCCAGTTTTGATGTACGCCTCCACCGCACATAAAGTAAAGTAGTACCCCCCTAAAATACTAGTGGCTCAGCCGCTTCAGAAACCCTGAATATTGAATGCAACACTATTCAAGTAAATATTACTGATTCAATGCCGGCTTTCGTATTTACTATGAGCCCGGTCACAGCTGCGGTAGCGCAGCTATTCTAAAATATAAATAAAAAATCTAAATCAAAGTTCTACAATGTAACTAAGGCAATTGGGATATATTATATATACCCTTAATGAATAAACTCAAGTTTTGAATATCTTTTTCTCTAAACTATATTCTTATTGAATTAATTTTATCTCTCATTTTGTATTTCAAGATCTTTTACTTTTTTCTTCCTTTGAAAATAATTTAGATGCGTTGTTATTAAAATCGCTGTGCATGCAAATAATATTAGAAAAGTTTCCTTAATTTCTTAAGTAACCCCTCATCACATTCAGCATTGGTGGAAATGGGACCTCCTTGAAAGTAGACCCAATAAAACAAAAAAAAGGTCCACAGCTGACGGAGGAATCGAGTAACATTCTTAAAAATAACATGCGAATGAGAACCTCCTCCTTTTTTTATATTAGTTAATCCTGGTAAAAGCTGCGTTAGTAAACATTAATTAAAACGAATGTTTTATTTTCTAATGAGGAAGGTGTTCGAGTCGTGGCTATACACCGGTGCTAAGATTCTCGTCTTACTCTGGTCTTTCAGCGCTATAATATGAATCTTCACCGAATTTCTAACCACCCTAACTTTGTCGGTTCAGAGTATTTCATAGAAATAATTATTGGTAGTATTTTTGTACTGCTGAATGTAACTTGTCAGAAATGACTTTTCGCAGAAATTCCTTTCACTTTTTTTTGGCTCTATTCTAGGTCCTTTATTTTTGGTTTATATAAATGACTTACTACATTAACTTTGTGATATTGTACTTTTTGCTGATGATATTTTACTAATCTTCAAAGTTTATAGAATATCCGTAGACTACAGTAGGATAAACGCCACACTAGTTTAAGTACTTAATTGGTTTACTAGTAACAACTTGCTACTAAACGCTAAGAAAAATAAATGTGTTAGGTTCACTTTGCCTAATGTTAAACCGGTAGATTCTAGTATTTTTCTAAAGGCGAGTGTTTGCAAATGTTAGATAAGGCAGTTTTCCTAGACATAACATTAGATAAAAATTTACTAACTATATTTGTGTTACAAACAAGGGCCATTCGTTCTATTTACAATTTAAATTCCCGTGACTCCTTAAAAGAACTTTTTAAAGAAATAAATATCTTAACTGTAGCGTCTCAATTTATTTACGAGAATATTATTTATGTTATTAAGAATTTAGATTCTTTCACCAAAAACTCTGATATACATAATTTAAATACTAGAAATAAAAATAAAATCGCTATTCAAAAATTCCGTGTCCGTAAAGTATATAAATTATTTGTTGGTCAATGCATTCATTTCTATAATAAATTACCTGACGAAGTTTTAAAGTTACCCTTTCCAGCACTTAAAAAATATTTGAAAAGGTCGTTAATGTCTAAAGCGTATTATAGGGTCGAGGATTATCTAACAGACAAAAATGCATGGCCTAAACCCGAAACTTAGTCTTACTAATACTTTATCTTGTCTAGGGGACACCGTTGATGTAGGAAAACACATCGAAATTTATATTTGGTCGTCTTGCACCGTCTTATATACACAAGTAGGAGTTTTTATTCCTTTTCTCCCTCTATCTCTTTCCCAAGATTTTTTAACATGTTTTCCTGCTGAACTACGCATGTTATTTGATATTATATTTAATTTAATATTTATAGCTTTATATAATGCTTAGACTAAGTAGTACCATTGTAGTATGAAATATGTTTATAAAATGACTGACTGCTGAGTTTCTTGGGGCATTTCTTCTCAGCAAAGGTCACCTCTTGGGAAGCGTTGATAAATTCTTGACGTGTAAAAGTGCCCGTGCGGCCTACTTACTGAATAAATGACTTTTATCTTTTATCTTTTATCTTATTTATTTTCATTATACTAAGATTCACATAATTACTAAATGCAGAATCATACTTTATCCTATTTTTCTGCTTGCAGAAAAACTTTATGCTATAAAGTATGGTTTACGATTTTAATGTTACATACAATATGTTAGACTAAATTCGGCAATAGTAATTTTCCGTTTAATAATATGCTGCAAATGCTGATGTATGCCAAGTAAATATATATTTTTGCGAAATGATCATTCGACTTAACGTGTTTTTGAGATACATGTATTGCAAAGTGTATTTTTTAGAATATCTAAATAATGTACAGATAAGGGTAACCAATAATTTATGTACTTATTAAGAAATTAATATGAAAAGCATTGAAAATATCCAAAACTTGGGAACAAAATGCTCGCCCTCATCAAACAAATACTTGCCCTTTTGGGAATTGAATGCATTAACCATAAAGCTAGGAACGCAGGGTCACTTAACTATTGTGTCCGGCCGATAAGAGGTCCTGACACATATCCACTTACTTACGTACTTTGTTTTTTTACTGACTTTCACTCCTCAACACTGCTTTAGTGGTATGTTAAAGGATATTGGTAGAGCTCCGGAAGGATCCTGCACAAGGTCCTACTATCACTAAATAAGTCTAAGTTAATAAACCTTGTTTCTTTATAATCTTTTTTTATATTGACTCAAAAGAAATGTAATTACAAAACAAAATCCATTGAATTCGGTAAACAGATATTCTTATAAAGATTTTTTACCTGATACAAATTTGACCCCGAGGCAATCCATTTGTAAAACAATCTGCGAAATGTAACGAGCTCGAAAACAAATTAGATATTAGAGAGTATTCGATACGCACGATATAATAAGAATTCCTTAATAACAAATGAACATCTGATCAACAATAAAAGCTAACTGTTGTAAACAAGCGGTCCAATTTGGATGTTTGTAAATACCTTGTTAAAACTTTTTTTTTCTTGATTGGCTGGTAATATTAATTTCAAATATAAGCAGAAGTCGGACAAACGGGCGTCATTACTCGCAATAATGTGGACATGACTCAAAGATTTAATTAAACAAATTAAATTACAGTAATTGATTACTTGCCCTAAACTTTATCTTGATCCTTTGCAAGACAGTAATTAAAAAAAAGGGTGCGTCTTTGGAAAGAAGTGATAACTTAAACTAATCTAAGTTGAACTATTTAATATTGAAATTGTTTATCTTTAACTGTCAACATATATGTATGGAGAGAGGGAGAAGCGCCTGTACGAAATACGGCTAGCGCTGTGGGTTAGAGTAAGAGAGGAGGAGCCTGCCTACAGCTGCCGTATGCGTGAGAGAAAGGGAAGCCAGGCAGACTGGCGCCGTAACGCGTTACGTAACGAAGCGGTTTACCCTCTCATAAGAGTTATCACTGCAATAAAAAACAAAGACAATCATACAAAGACTTGTTGTTGTGTATATTTATTAAAGCAAATAAACAAAAAATTATATAAATTTTCCGTGGTTAGTTTATTCCTTTTCACGTCTAAAATAAACTTATGAAATGAAAATCTTCTTTCGCAATCCACGAATGTTAATGGAGCGAACTTAAGTAGATTAATATTAATGGGCACTCCTCACGTCTTTGTATTATTTATTTATTACTGTCTTGCAGAGGATCAACATTATTTTTAGTAAGTAAGTAATCAATTTATGCAATTTAATTTGTTTAATTAAAATCTTTGGAGTCAAGTCCACATTATTGCGAGTAGTGACGCCCATTGGTCCGATCTCTGAATATAAGAAAGGTAAATAAGTTATATAATGGGAGTTCTGTTGTCTTTAAAAATATGTTTATAATGAAGTTCGACTGTTGTTAAGCAAGTTTGAAAAATCTTAATTAGATCAAAATTATTATTCAGGGTTGTACTATGGGTACTAGGTAGGGTTGCCAACTATTTCATGGGCCATTAGAGTTTTTTTTCCAGCCCCATTTACTTAGAAGAAAAACTTTTTAAAAAGTGTGTAAATTTATTCATTAAATGTAATGCACAATATTTACCACTTACTAACATTCTGCCTGCTACGTATATTCTATCTGAGCTGAAAAATACCTATTTCTTCTTTCCAACTACTTTGGTGCTTAAAATCAGGTTGAAATGGCCAATCAAAACCGCATATGAATAAGGACTGACCGAAATATAATTAAGTCGTTACTTATGAAATTGGCATTTTGTTTGGGAAAATATAAAGTCGTTTTTTGTTTATACAATACATTTAATTAATGAGTTGGTTTCTTGCGGCGTTTCTTCTTAAAATCGGTTTGGACTGCCCCATCGGGTTGAATTTTTTCCCTTGCAAGAAGTTAATCAAATTTGGTAAAAAATGGTAATCTGTTGGAGCAAGGTCCGGAGTTATATATTTTTTCAACAATATATAGTACTCAGAGTCGAAATATAGTACAATACTATATTCTAGTAGGGTTGGCAAGCCTAGTACCAGGCAACGATAAACATACTTAATAGCTCTTTGGGTAAGCTATCACTATCACGCTTGCACTCGCAACCGACAGTATATTTGTCACTCGTGTATCATAGAAAAACGAAATTGCCAATAGCTCTCGTAATATGAAAATGGTAGCCGTGTACTTACTAATGACTTGCAACAACAGATAGTCATTCATCAAAAGAGTATTCTCCTATAATACTCAACCACGTAACTAGGTAATCCCGTCCATCCAAAAGCCACGTATGCGCTTTGAACGTTCAAAGCAAAATTGCTCCTGACAAAGCCAGTTCATAACCTCTCCCTTACCGAAAATTGCAGCGGAATTGAGAAAAAGGCTGGCTGTTCGCATATGTCGCGGGTATTGGCATGGTTCCACTGATTCGGCTACTCCACGGCAGCTTTGTACATCACTAGTGGGTGGCGATGTGATGGATAGTCGGGTATACATTGCTGGTTTTATAGTAGTTGTTTTAATTATTGATTGTACAGTCAACTATGGTTATAGAGCTATGTTTAAGTGACGCAATAAGTTGAATTTATGCAAGTCTTTCAGTTTGCTTTACGATGCCACTTGAAGTTGTTTAGTGGTTGAAGAATCAAATTTATTAGCTGTACATTTAATGACGATGGACATTAGATGAGATTTCAATTCCTAATCTATGATTACAATAAAAAATGTTACTTAGTTAAATGTTTCAAAAAATATCCATACCTACTAATATCATTATGAATCCAAAAGTAACTCTATAGAGATACCCGTTTTGTGCCTGACCGCATCAGAAGGAGGTTAATGTTATTCGAGTGTATGTTTTTATTTATTGTATGATTATTGCTTTGGCAAAAATTTTAGCCTGTTTGTGCAAAATGTGGTTACAGAATTAACAAGTTTTTAGAGTTGTTGTTGTTGTTGAGCCTCAACAACTTGATGAATTTTATCATACGATGTGCCGTTAGTCGTTAGATTTGTCTTCGTTGTAGGAGTGACATAGGCTGTAATGCCTACAATATTCTAATCAAAGTAATTGAGAGGGAGGGGGTTAGATTTTATTTAACATACATCGGAGCAGTATCACAAAATGCAGTCGGGTATTTCAAGCTGGCTCTTTATAGCGAGATAATGTACATCAAACGATACATAAACCCATCGTTTTTCAACCACGATCCTAGTAGCAGGCAGGTCAAGCGGTGGCCAAATCGATTGAAGAGAAGCCCCAGGCTGATTCATGTTGCTGCGCCAATGCTGTTTAGGTTAGCTTAGAATTGTTTGAGCAGCTTTTGAAAATAAACCCCTTTGTGGGTGAACAATTTGGGGTTGGCGGGCTTTGTTATTTTGGGTTTTAAAGATAGCTAAGGGGCTTATGCTGCTTTGAAGGGTGCAGTGTTGGAGGGCGTGTTGTCTTTACTGATTACTATGACAAAGGTAACTTACTTCTGTCGCACTGTAGGTAGAAATGTCGCTTGATATAAAAGCTACAGTGAAAAATTTATCGTTCGAGATATTCATCTGTAGCCTAGTTTAACATGCATGTTTCTTTCCTAATACGTCTATGGCATCGTTGATCGTAGTATTCAAACTTTTGGACTAATTTTAACCCCTTAAATTGGCAGAGTATCCAATATACACATACTATAATGATTATTTTTTTATATTTATTTGGTAATACATTTTTTACAGCTGATTAATTTAAAAAAAAATCACAACATGACTTCCCATAACTTATATGATGTAACACGCCTGTACCTCTATTCCCGACGGTAAAAAACATATCGTCTTTGACCTTTTATGGTAATGTTTTTACGTCATCCGCCATGACTGTCAAGTAAATAAGAGCTATCAAAACTGTGACAGGAGGCCATTTGCAACGTCAAAAGATGGCGGATGTGTAATTTGTTTTAGTTTTTATTTTTGTGTATTTAGGTCTTCAAAGTTCTTTGTTGGTAGTGATTTGTACTTTTAATGCCTTTGTGTTGCACAGTGATAGAAGACTTGGACTTATTTCGTGTATCCTGGCATCTTACTTCTCGTTTCAAGTGGACTCGCAGTGGTACAGAGGTTAACACTATCTTGGCCTCTGTCCTACATATCACCGTACAACGTTGCCACCAATCTTCCTAGAGAAGATTGGATTGTGTTTTATTGCTATATTGATTTATATACTTATATATACTTGACACTGGAGAAATCACTTCATTGTGGAAACGCCATATTCCCGCGGTAGTAGCTGTTCAAGTCGCCGCGGGGCAAAGAAAAAAAAAGAAAAAAAAAACTGTGACAATACGATAACAGATCAAACACGAAAACTTTGACGACGCGCTGGCCTAGTTGTTAGTAACCGTGCCTACGAAGCTAGCGGTCCTGGGTTCAAATCCCGGTAAGTGCAGATGTTTGTGTGATGAGTGCGAATATTTGTTCCTGAGTCATGGTTGTTGTCTATGTATTTAAGTATATATTTCTCTATATAAGTATTTATATCGTTGTCTAGTGCCCATATTACAAGCTTAGAGCTTAGTTTGGGACTAGGTCAATTGGTGTGACATTGTCTAAATCCATTTATATTTTATACGACTTGATTTTTACTTTTATCATAGTTCACACAAAATTGGTACTAAAAACTTTCGAACACATCTGTCAAGTGCGAGTCTGTCTTGTGCACGGAGGTTCTAGTCCAGATTTCGAAGAAAACCGTCGTTCATTTTGTTTTATACTGATAGACACTTATACAAACCGCAATACAAAGTACTTTGATGGCGATGATTTATATCCTTCAATTTCCTTTTTACCTTTTATAGTGCCGAAATCTAAAAAGGTTCGGTTCGGTAGTTTAATTAAGTGAAATTAATATTTTCTTTTTCTATTCTATTTAATTCTAATTTGGGAGCTTTTGTATAATATCTCACATAAGACGGAAAAACAAGTTAAAATTATCTTCCTGAAACGCAGCACTTCTGGCATATTTTGCTTTTTTCCAGTCGCATATTATATATGGCTTATTTGGGGGAACTGCGTGGACATCGATAGGCTGTTTAGGCTCCTAAAACGGTGTGTTCGCATACTAAATGGTAAAACTTCTGCTAGAAAATCATGAAGATCATCTTTTAAACAGCTGGGATCGGGGATTCACACTTTAATAGCTCTCTATATTATTGAGGAATGTAAACTAGTGATGAGGTACCCAAACAAATTCCCACCAAAAACTGACTTTAGAAGTAAGAGGCTAAATGTAAAGCACGCTCTTGATGTAAGAGATCCAACCAGTACCTAAGTCAGCTATGTACAGTCGATCTCCCAGGTTTGTTGCTGCCAAAGTTTATAATCAGATACCAAAACAAATGGAAAAACCTGAAGGATGCAAAATTTCATGTTACAATAAAAAAAAACTATTAGATATTTGTCCTTATAATATGACTGAATTTGAAATTGCATGTAGTGATAGGTACGTAACATTAATGTAATATTTTTTATAAAATTAAATTTTAGAACGTAAGCATATGCGTGTGTGTATGCGTGTGCTTATTAACTTCAAATTTATGTTATTTTCTTGTGTTTGTTAGTTTAAAATTATATGTAAGGTGATGATATTGACATTTATATTTTACTAATGTTTTGTTCTTTGCTACACCTTATGGGTAAAATTGTATTAAGGTTCTAATTACTAACTATATATTAATTTGTATATTGGTATAATTATTGACATACATTTCTTTTGCGTTTTTTTGGTCTGCTACAATTATTTGGTTTATTCTGTAACACTGATCAAAAGCTTTTATTAGTGATAACACTGTAGAAAATAGTTTTAACTCTACTAGTGTCTTTGTAACCTATATTTTTCAAATCCGATATCCACTAAGGAATATACGATATTCAAGCGACTTTTACCTCTACTAAAGCGAAAAATTGTGCAAATGGTAATTTAGTTGTACGTCTGCCAGACTCCAATTTGTACTCTATCAAAACGAGGTATATTTGTCAAGGGGCTGTCTTCCTGTTCATTATTCACGATGCCAAAAACTGGGCAAAAAATAATCTAAAATTATTATCTCGATAAAACCACGGAGGTGACATTGACAAATATTAGGGAGGCCAATTCTTTTATTGTGAGGTTTTTATCATGCCAAGTTTGATGTCATAAAGTGGAAACAAATAACGTTGGACGCGGGGCGGCCGTGGGAAATGTTTTGTTTGGCTGAAATTTGGGTACCGTTTTAGGGTTCCGTAGCCAAGAAAGAAGCCTTATAGTAGGTAGTTTCGCCATGTCCATCTGGCTGTCTGTCTGTTCGCGGGTTTAAATCAGAGACTCCTGTTACCAACGAAAAAAAAACTTATTTACGAAACATTTAATGGAATCGTTGGTGTAAATATGACGCTGGCATTGTTTTATGGTAAAGGATGATGCCGATAAACATCATCGGCAATAAAGAGACGATTTTTTTAATAATTTAACTGCAGGAATTTCTAAAATACTAACGGAACCCTAAAATGAATATGCAAAAACATTCCAAAACTGCCATTGTACAACAAACGTTTGAATCGTTAAAAAGGAATGTCTTTGCTTACGTCGGCAAAAAACTTCGCATTGTTTTTTTTTAATGCCTTAAATTTGAACTGAAATAATTAAACTGACAGACAGACGGTGTCACCGTGGGTGACAATGTTACACTGTCACGCAAGACTACGAAACAATATGTACAGTAAAAAGGTTTTGTATTACACATAGGCATTTAGTTCGTCATTTGTACACTTATCTACTTTGTGAGGTATGCAAATAATTTTAACAAATTATTCAATAACTTTATAAATTACAACACTTACGATAAATGATTTCAATTTTAAGAATAAGATAAACTACATCATCGTACACATCCTTGGGCCTATATTCTACGTCGTAAAACCACATTGATTTTGACCTGTTATCGTATTGTCAACGTTTTTATAGTTCTTATTTAATTGACAACAATGGCGGCCTAGTTATAAACAATAATAATACGTCAAGAGCCTATATTGTTTAACGACGTAGAATCGAGGGCCTCTACCTCTTGGCGGTAAAAACCACATCGTCTTTGCCCTGTTATGGTATTGTTTTAACTCCGCCATTACTCTCAAGTAATTAATAGGGGTATATATTGGCTCATATATATTTTTTAGTCCGGTTGTATTCTTACTCATAAAGTATCGCAAGTCATAAAGTGTTTTTTTTTCTGAAAGCAAACCTAACCTAACCTAACCTCATTTACTAGCTAGATATTCCAATAATCCTAATATAAAAACCGTTTTAGTAAAAAACACTTTATGACTTGCGATGATTATGAGTAACAATACATTCGGACTACAAATTTTTATATGAACTTTGGCGCACCCACATAAGAGCTATCAAAATGATGGCAATAGGATAATAGGTCGATGACGATATTATGGTTTTTACCACCTAGAATCTCGGCAGTGAATACATGTGTAGGTATCAGTAATATAAGTATTCAGATTTGAGCCTGATATTTCCAAACCAATACAATTTACGACGCTTTCAAAAACAGAGCCGTCTCATTTCTCAAAGGCTAATTACTTACTTGTGACACGCTTGCTTATTGCTCACTGAATTCATAAATAGTTCGTGTCAAATTGTTACTTATAGGTATATTCGGGAGGTTTACTTTCATTTGCTTAAAAAACGTTTCACAAACTGATTTATTCACAAACATATAAATTTTGCAAAACACTGTATGTGAAATTAATCAGTTTGTGGAATATTGTTTGGCAAGTAGTTGATTACAAATTTTTGGGTTATGTTTTTGCTGCCGACGATACTATTTTTGAATAGTTATCTGCTTATCTAGATTACGCTACAGAATACAAACTTGGTGAGTCTGCGAGTCTCTCCACCGAAGTCTAAAACAAGAGTGTCAAACATGACGATGCACCGCCGGGATCTTACTCCCAAACACTATAGTAGTGCTTATGAATACTCCGTTAATTTCACTCGTCAATCGTACCGAAGTTGAGAGAAAGTGACAGAGCAAGCGTAATGTTCGAACTATGATTATGAACTAGAGGCCCAGTGCCTGAGTTACGTCAGATTAAGCAAGACCATAACCAAACAGTATGTCTAGCTTGCTCTCAGAATCACATTAAACCTACACAAGCCATCATACACATTGCATCATACACAAGCCATAAAACATTGACAATACAATACAAAAGCAATATAATAACACCGAGTAGAATAGAGCTCCTGAAATGCAGCTAAATATAAATATCCTATAACATCTTATCCTCGTAATGTACCGCTAGTATAAATAACATTTTCGATAATTATAAAAATACCTACTTTTGTCGGGATCCAGTCCGCATTTTTTTTTCTCAAGTTGTCAAATTTGCCAGGGTAAAAAGTAACCTATGTCTTGTCTCTGGACTGTAAACTGTGTCTGTACTAAATTTTACAACAATCGATTGAGGCGTAAAGACGAAACGGACAAACACTTTCGCATTTATAATAAGAGAGGGAGAGACTCAAGTTGTGCTTCTAACATGTAATAACCTAAAACCACTCCTCAAAACAATCCTTTTTTCATTATTTACCTACTTACCATAACCACTCTATGGCTACAGTAAAACTTCCCCACATAAATCTTTTGTCAATATATCGCTAACCGCCCCGAAAGCTGCCAAGGAATTTGTTCGCATGTTCTCAAACATATCTTATTCCTATCGAAAATCCTCCATAACTCACCCCATCACACTTACTCGTACCAACATAATAAAACGGTGATCCAAATCGGCAGGTAGGCACAATGGCGGAGTGAAAGTTTCCGGCGAAAGCAATTTCCTCCCATATTGCAATATAGAAGATAACCGGGAAAGCGAAATACCCGATCATTTCGAACCGTGGATTCCGCTTACACGTATGCTGCGACTTTGTTTGAGTCTAATGTTTTTTTTTTCTACATGTTGCGTAATATATAAAAGAGATAGGAAGAACCACATTTTCTAAAAGTAGTAAACTAAAAAAAAACGGTTAAGTGCGACTCGGACTCGCGCACCGAGGTATCCATATTTACGATAATATGGTCGGAAATCGCAAAAAAATATGATTTTGTTTCGAACTTTATTGCATGCAATAAGGTCCATTTTGACTAGCCTAAATTTAATTTAAAAAAAAAACTTTTACAATAAAATATGTAGAACTTGGTCGGCGTGGTTATTATATTATATAAACATGCCAAATTTCAGCATTGTAGAAATCGCAGACGGATAGATAGGCGGACAGACGGACACAGTGAAACTAATAAGTGTTCCTTGTTGACTACGGAAGCCTAAGAATAGAGTGACTTATAAGCGTTAAGAACTTCTAGATCACATTGTAAAGATGCTAAAGTATCTGGTATACTTTAAATATTTTTTATGTTATTACTGCTTTGAAAGTAAACAAGGTAATGCTAAACAAAGAGATAATGGAGGGCTTAGTTTTCTAATACCTATGATCTACAACAGTTTCTCGCGGTGCTTCTTCTTTGCATAGATAATTTATGAGGCCATTTAAGGTGAATTTGACATTTGATTTCTTTTCGTTGTTCAGATCCCTTTTGTCAAGCCTAGATTTATCGTTAGATTGGAGATAACCTACCAGTTACCTCGCAACAATTAAGATGGGGTATAATCATGTGTTAAGATATCCATCCGATAAGATACACGTAATTATGGGTTAATTTTTGCAACGTTTTCATTGGCGAGGCATTAACAGAGCTCGTCTTTGGTTTATCTTTACCACAATAAGTAGATTTACATTAAAAATCTATATAACTTTTTATTTTTAAATTGTTTCTGAGTCGTGTCTTTCTTCCGTACCAGTACGTGATTCACGCGATTTTTTTCAAGGTATTAACTGATAAATGAAACGCTGGTTTTCGACTGGTTGTATCGGTGTTACAAGCCTTAAAGATTATATAAATCATAATAACAAAACAAAACATTTGAATCGCAACTTATTAAATAAATATCAACTATCTAGACAGGTTGGCATAATTATCAATTACATGTGTACATTTTTTAAACGTGTCAAAGTGCTAACACCTTCATATTAAATACGCATCAACGGATTTGTGCCAACAATTTTTGATATTTTTCTAATACTCACCGGCAAAAATACTCGCACATCCGTCTTTTGTTTATACAATTGCTAACAAACCTAACTTCTTAAATCAGAGAGTAACTTCAAACATACTGAACGAATTTCGGTTTAGCTTGTAGTTTTTTGTTGGTAATTAACCTAGTTCTGAAAGGTGTGCCACTTTTTTTTTTCAAATGGCGTGTTTCTTTCCTCAGGGACCCAAAAGATCCATAAATTTGAAAGTCTTGCAAAACACAATAATTTACTAAAAAATAAATGTTTAAAAAAACAAAAAACCGCCTTCAAAAATGCAAAAAATAACTTCTTATAAAATGATAGGTACCTATAGGTAGGTCAGTCCAACTGAAGTCGGCGTCCCACATTATTTTAAACCAAAAGCCGATTTACAAACAGCAACACAGCTGAGTGACTATTGAAGATGAACAGAGAGAAACTGTCTCTTATGTAAAATCTATATTCATCTCTTTCTACATTTTCTAACTTCGGTCTTTAATGGGCAGTTAAGTGTGTGGTTGTTTGTACCTATCATTAAAATATTGTGGGACGCCGACTTCAGTTGGACTGACCTACCTATAGGTACCTATCATTTTATAAGAAGTTATTTTTTGCATTTTTGAAGGCGGTTTTTTGTTTTTTTAAACATTTATTTTATTTAATACTTTTTAGTGATCCTATTTATGCTGTTATGTAGTTCCACTTTTCAATAAATGAGAAACTATAGAAAATTTCGAGCTCGCCGCAAGCAACGCCACTGGAAAGTTACAGTCATATTTCAACAAGTAAATATTCTTCGTTGTAGTCGCTCAACTATCTTAATCGACATATCTTATCGTTATCGCCACCCTTGAAATAGGTACCGTTGAGGAGTTCCGGTGGCCATCTGTGGTCTTCATCATCAGGTCCACTTCACCAAGTGATACTTTCTGAATGCAAATGCTAGACTTGTTACTAAAAATACTAAAATCGCTTTATGTTTGCCTACAATATTTGAGGAGTTCTCTCAATTCCTCACTGATCCCCTCATTAGATTCCGATTTGGTGGCAATGGGACCACCTCGGAAGTATACCCTATCAAATCAAAAAAGAATTTTCAAAATCGGACCACAATTGACGGAGTAATCGGTGAACATACACAAAAAAAAAAAAAAAAAAAACATACAGTGGAACGTATAACCTCCTCCTTTTTTTGAAGTCGGTTAAAAACAGGTAGTTTATGGATCTTTTGGGTTCCTTTGGAAAGACTTGCGTCCTTTAAAAAGAATACTTGGCGGCCATTTTGGACCTAGGTTAATTAGCAATAAAACACTACAAACTTCATCGAGATTAGTTCAATATTTTTCAACTTACTCACTATCTTCAGAAGTTATATTTGTTAGCAGTTGTACGAACAAAAGACGGGTGGGCGAGTATTTTTTCCGGCGAGTGTACTTAGAGGTGTTAGATCACTTGGGTCATTTTGTAAAATTTAGAGGATACGATGAACTACTTTTTTTGTGTTAAAATGCAATTTTGGAGAGTTTGTGGGTAGACACATGCTTATCACTGAGGTACAAGAACGCAAATATTCTGTTAATTAGTGTGGAATTGACGTAGGAGCTCACGCGCGACCGTCAGATAGCTTACGGCTTACGTTAATCCTATACATGTTTAATAACGATGACGAACGCCGAATGCATCTTGTCTAGGGCTTCGCATCCCTATCATTTGACATATAATTGTGACTCTTATTTTGGAGCTAAGTAGAGCTGATTACCTTTTAAAAGGCCTATCCGATTTTTATCTAACCTGTCTAAGAGCCATCCCTAGATCATCGATCTATCAGTTTGAGAGGGAAAATGCCAATAACAGATACATAGTTACACACATTACAATAGTGCTATTATTGTACTCTGTTTGCTTCAGGGGTCAGCAACAGTTTGAACCTGTGAAATCATTGTTACCATACTAAAGGACCTAGATTGGGGCTTCCTTCAATTCCAGAATCACCAGGAATAATATGTGTTAACTGTGAAGGGACAAATCTTACACCAATTAACCGAGTCACAGACTAAGCTCTAAGCTTCTACAATGCGCATTAGAAAACGATATAAGTATTTATACAGAGAAATACATATTTAAACTACATAGAAAATATCCAAGACTCAGAATAAAATACTCACACTCATCACAGAAATCTTTGTGCATTCCAGGAATCGTACTATGTATAATAGTCCCTGGTAACAGGTCCCCAAATATTCAACTGTTCCCAAGGAAATTCACGCAGTTCAGATTGAAAGCACAGGTCCAGTATACATCACATGGTTCAAGTTGAAAGGACAGGTCCAATATTGCGTTTGCCGCATACTTTTTTCTTTGAACATAGTCTGACGATCCGACTTACATCAGGAATACATTTTTGGGGCACGCGCCATTAGCTGATGTGCTAATGCTTTGAGCAACGTTCGCGGCAAAATGTGATTTCATTCACATAGCGGCACGTCTTTGTGTTTCAGGAAGTATGGAAAGTTGGAGGTGAATGTATGTCCACAGGTAAATTAATGGGTTCTGTGAGATTTTGCCGCAAACCTTATTGTAGTATGGCAACTCGGGGCACGCTAATGATTTGATGGCGATGAATATTGCTATCAGTACACGAAGTAATAATATCTTAATTTACCTACTTATGATTAATTATTTCTTGGGTCTGATTCCAAGCTTTTTAATATAGTAAAGGTAAAGTTATAAAGATACTTACAATTTTTAAATATTTTTAAAGAATTCGTGGCTCTAGACAAGATGCATAACGCTAACGTTAACGTTTTTCGAAAATTACTAAAATATATGGAATTGACATAAGCGTTCGACATAATCATCTGCATATACAATTTATATAACGATAAAATTCGTCAAATGCATCTTGTCTAGGGCCACTGAATTGCTAGGTACATCATTTATCTCGAATGTTAACGATACTTACTAGATAGAAGGAAAAACTTCGTGCACAAGGTAAAAATACGTTCAATATCATTATAGATGCCAAGTAATTTATTGCTGTAGAATGTCAGTGTGACTTTGGACCTAAGGTGGGTCAAAAATAGTCTTGGACTGTAGGTACCTGATCGATTATGGTAAACATTCTAGAGGAGGCCCTTTCTCAGCAGTGTTTGTAGTCGTGTTTGGCTGACATGGTGATGGAGAGAAATAGTTGCCAAATTAAAGTTATACAAATTCAGGACACGAATAACAGCTGTAAATAATGCATGTACTTTACAAGCAGCAGTTTATGAAATAATGTTTGGTTTAATAAAACAATACCTCCTCCCTTTCCACTTATACTCCAAGGCGCAGGCCTAATTCCATTTGTAGCTTTGGTAAAAGCTGCTTCATAGTATGAAAAAGGTGAGATTGTAATTGTTTCTTTTGATTGACAAATCGCGTTCATCAGCAGAATTCTGAAAGTTTTTGATAATAACTACTACGTAGATAAAGATATATATAATGGTGATCTCTTCTTGTAGAGCTCATTTCTTTTAAACGGTCTAATCAATTTTGACGAGACCTAGCTCATAACCAGCACTAGAAATCCTGCTTTTAAATTTATAAAACGCATACAAGTCGGTGCACATATTTAAGAGCTACGGTGCCAAGGACACATAGCGGTCAAACTTATAACACCCCCCTTTTTGAGTCGGGGGTTAATAACAGTTCCTTAAATAACATCCATTATAATATTATAAATGTGAAATTAATTCTGTCGGTTTGTGACGCTTTCATCGCTAAAACCGCGATTTCAATGAAATTTTGTATGGAGAAAGCGTCAGTCCTGGGGAAGGTCATAAGGTACTTTTTACCGTGGGAAATAGGACAGTTTTGGAGGGAATACTGATTAATGACTACCACGCGAACGGCGTCGCGGGCAACTGCTAGTCCTAAAGCAAAATATGGAATAAGTTAAATTATTTCGTCTTGTCCCTTTATTTCCGCTACCAGATCTTTTACTTATAAGATGATTCCGGGAAATTGTCGTCAATTTCCTTCACTTTGATAAAACCATATTAGCTTATTCTGGCAGGGTTAAAAGCACGTGAGATTAACTGGCAACAATTTCGTAGAACTGTTTAATTATAAAGATATATTTTTGTTAATTGGTTAATTCGATATCTACATTCGCGTGTACTATCAATAATAGGTATACACGGTGTCCAAGAACTTGACGTATATGTTAAGAATAAGATAACCTCTTCTATACCGGTCAAGAATGTAATTAATCTTTCCCATGTTAATTTGGTAGGAGTTATTAAGGGTTTAATCATAACGGTATAGAACGCTACCTTGCGGTAAACCTTTGCCTCCCTAGGGTAAAAATAAACATAGTTTATGGCTCAATAAAGTATAATTTTCGCAGAATTTTCACAGCCATCAAAGTGACGGGGTACTAAAGTGTACCTACACATATTTATGAACTTGATTGTATAGAGATAGCTTTAGTCCTAAGGCAAGATACAAGGTAGTATGTATCTAAAAATTGATCAGTTTTTGAGAGAATAGCGATACAAGACTTCTACGCTGCCCAAAGAATACAATGTAGTTAGTCGAACCATTACTATCTATATGCAAATACAATAGCCCTCTTCTTTGGTAGGACGGTAGTACATAGACGGAGTTGCGGGCATCCATTATCGTTATTAGAAATACTTAAAATTAACACATAACTTTACCGACAGGAAGAATAAAGCAAGAATATTCGTTTTGCAAAGTCCGGAACCCTAAAAACGGTGCCATTTGTGATAACATCACGTCATTGTACCCCTTTCTTAGGACTAAATCAATAACTGTCACCGACAGCCCCGTAAATAGAGGGCCGAAACCTTTACGAAGTAATAATATTGATTGAACGCTCATTGAACCTCATAAATAACACTAGTTTCTATAGAAAAATGTTGAGCTGATCTAGACTGAATACGTTCAGGGCATTATTTTTGATCTAGTAAATGTAGTAGTAGGACTTTGTGTATGGATCGCTACCGTATGCTTTGACCTACCGCTAAGCAGCAGTGTTCGCATTGCTGTGTTCCGGTGTGGGTAAAAGACAACCGGTGATATTACTAGCATTGAGGCAGTCTTCGTCGTCAGGGTTTGGAGTCATAGGATTGAGATTGTATCCATGCGTAATAAATGTGTGTATCTTAAAATAAAATCTCTTTTTTTATGATTGGTTCGAGTACCAGAACAAGTTAATTACTTTTTTAGAAACTGTTTATTATTATAGTGTATACTTAGGTACGTAACTGCTAGCCTTTACCTTTAAAGAAGAAAAAAAATGTCTCGTAAACGCCCTTAAAGATTTCAACTCCATAGGAATTTGTCATCATGGTGCTAGTTATGTTGCCGACCTACCAAAGAAGGCGAGTAACTGCATAGTAGTTAAGAGTATAATCATTTTAAAGGGTGATGGGCAATTTTGTATGGACCCCGTCCCCCCCCTCCAACAGTAACGGGCTGCAGGTCTATTATGTTCATTAGGACCCAATAAAAGACAAAATACTTATCTTCGTAGCAAAATCAATGGGAATTTTTTAATGAAAACAAAGGGCCAGGCAAGGCAAATCATCTACATACGTGTTCATTTTCAAACAAATTCCATAGTTCCATACGATAAGATTATGATTTTTCAAGATAGAAAACATACATCATATTGCCAAGATCTATAAACTGGCACATGTTTCATCACTGTTGGTGGGTGGGGACATTTTTACCCATCGTCCTTTAATGTGGTTTCCAATAGAGTACAGAATGGTTCAACTACTACGTTGGAGTTAGCCGCCGTCTTTGCTTGGACGGCAGCATGAAGCCACGGACAGTCAGACTAAGGCGCCAAACGAAGTTGGCCTAGTTGGTAGTGACCCTGCCTACGCAGCTAGCAGCCTTGGGTTCAAATCCCGGTAAGGGCAGATATTTGTTTCTGAGTCATGGATGTTTTCTACCTATTTAAGTATATATTTCTCTACATAAGTATTTATATCGTTGTCTAGTACCCATAGTACAAGCCTAGAGCTTAGTTCGGGACTAGGCCAATTGGTGTGACATTGTCTCCTGATATTTAAACCGCTTTATTTTGGGTGCAGGGTTAGGTAAAGCTTATATATGACAGTCGACGGTTTTTGAATTATCTGAGATAGAAAGAGTAAATTAGTAAATGTCTAACCTATAAATTATATCATTACAAAGGGATGACAAAAAACAAATTCTTTATACAAAATAGATACATTAAACTATTATTTGCGTTATAGTACACACTTTACATAATAAAATTAAGCACTACTAAAATTACTCATAAGTTGCCAAAAGAATGTGTGCGCAGCATCAGGCCAAAAGAGAAATGGTACGGTCATGGACTTTAATTGATATACCACTATAGAACCTTGTCGTATAAAAGTTACGATTAATTACCAGTTAATTTCTATCTCGTCATTTGACGCTGTCATTATGACAGGGTTCCATAATGACAATCAAAGTCCGTGACTGTACTCTACCAATGGTAGTCTGCCACAACCCTGAGATTATTATTATAAATATATTTTTATGGCATAGAGAAGGCAAACGAGCACACAAGCCACCTGATGGTAAATGGAAACTGTGACCCATAGACATTCGCATTCACAAGACTGCAAGCCTAAGACTGCAAATGCGTTGCTAACCCTGAGGACCAAGATGGAATGCGTCTATGCTAGTCATTGCACCGGCTGTCTTATCCCCAAACCGGAACACAACAATGCGAACACTGCCGTTTGGCGGTAGTATAAACCGAAACCAAAATATTTATAAATAGAAAAAAAACAATAAGATTATACGCAAAGAAATTAATATTCATGGTTTACTAAGTGTTTTAACGGATACGAATACAAAAATAAATGTTAAAATTGCTTAAATTTGTCTACTGAAATTTCAAACGCAGGATTAACATGAAAGGTTTTGCAGTTTGAATAGGACTATATAAAAGGTGCTGGTTATTCCAGAGAATTACACAACCGGCAAAGTGCAGTGTCCGATGGAACAGCTATTATCAAATCCATCGCGGGCAAAGGCGCCGATAATAGCCGGTTACAAAATATAAGCGTTTCGAAGTGTACACAAGTGTACAACCTGGCCCAGTCCTTGATCGATCCTTTAAAGTTTTTTATTGATTTATTACTTATTATTGGTACAATCACTTAGGCCCACTTGCACGTAAACTTTAACTCTTGGCTAACCCCAGGATAACGGGTTAATTTGTTATAATTAACAGTTCTTATAACTACGAATCTGACATCTATATAAATAATTTCGTACCGGCCTACGGTACACTCGAACGATATGCATATCAAATTGAAGAGCGTAAAAAATATCCGATCCAAGTCGACAACTTATAGGCGAGAAATTCAGAGATTTACACACATTTAGAGGGTTTAGTCACTTTTCAGTACTTTGGAGGTCAAATTCTCCCAAGAGGTTGAGTTTGGGCTGCTAAAAAAAAACGTGTCCGTCATTTTAAACTACTCTCTAATATATATCAAAATCAACAAAATCGGAGCCGGACAATTGGGTCCATTTCCCTGTTAGTAAATAATTATATGACATAAGCAGTACTATAAATATGTTTCTAAATTAAATGAAACCGCATTATACGTGTTATTCAGGTAAAGATAATTATTCCGGACTTGATTAATATAATTTAATTAAACGTAGGTAGTCACAAAATTTGCTTTTGTTTGTAATATGATAAATTAAATTGTCTATGTGTATTTTGCTTTCGGTGTCCATATCGTTTTATTTTTAGGAAAAAAACTGTTACTACCCGTTTCGAAACACGACCTGCCTACAAAGCTAGCGGTCTCCGGTTCCGTTCTAGGTTAGGGCAATTTTTTGTGTAATGAAAGAGACTTTATTTCCGACTCTTGAAAGATTTCTATTTAACTCGGACAGATTGTGAATCTTGTCGGTAAGTGCAGGTTCGTTCGTAATTTGACGGTTTGACATGGATAGATTATACCATCAAAATTAATACGTTATTGTCCGCAGTATGCACATAATTCACAATTCATCGACAGTTTTCAATCTCGCGAGATATATTACAAACTAACGATGTTTATAAGCATAGGGTGACATTAAAGTTTAGGAATAAATTACACATGTCGAAATAAAAAGGTTCTAACAAAAAACGATGTAAAGGTGCCTCAGTTTCCCTATGTCCTATGATTTTGGATTTCCTCATAAGGTCCCAATTTAAAAAAAGACATTGTATAAACCTCTTTGTCATTGTGATTAAACAAGATTATCTCTCCTATCCTATAATAGGTCACCGTCAGTAAATGGACTTTAAACATGACATTAAATAAACTTCATACTTATTACAACAAAACCGTTGTTTTTAATCCCCAAAGTACCAATACCAGTGATGGTATAGTGTTATTACTTGCACCACCAGTGATATTTGTGCAAGCCGGTGGCAGCCATTAGAACGGTGGGAAAGTTCTGTGTTGACACAGTCTACTAGCTCCTTCCGGGTCGGCACAGTCTCCTTCAATAACAGCGGTAACTTTTGTTATTAATTTTACAATGGTGGGAAGCCATCGATATTTGCCGTAAGGAAATTTAACACACACAGGGGTTTATTTTCGGTTTATAACCAAACTAAACGTGTTGGTCTCTATGTTACAACCGCGGGCGAACGTTAAGGTTCACTTATGTGTAGAATATATAAAAAACTCCCGAAAACCTGAATAAAAATTGTAGCTCTTAGCGTAGTTTTGTAGAAAATATTGTTTTTGGAGAAGAAAGGTGTATTGTTTTTTTTAAATGGTAGGGAATGTTAAAAAGTTGCAGTATTTAAATGGGAACTTACTATAAGATATATCGCTAGCTCATTTGTTGAATGCAGGCGCCTTGAAGTAAATTACAGTTTTCAATGATTTGGTACTTATCTACACGTATCTCAAGACAAGACAGAGATGTTACTTAAGAGCACTTTGTTAATACGGTCCTAGATAGACATGATATTATACGCTACGAGTCCGATCTCCTTAATCATAAATGCACTATAAACCAATTTTCGCTATTTTCGCTTTTCTCTGTTCCTTTTTGTTACATTCAAATGACAAATCATTTTGAGTTTAGTCAGACAACATTTGGAACACACTTGAGCTAAAAGCGCTGAATAAAGGTGAATTATACGCTATAAACTAATCATCATCATCTCCTAGTGGTACTCGGATTCGTCTTCTTACGGTACGAGCTTCGCTGGTCCGCTATGGTTAAAAATCCAATAAGGGTATTAGAAAAAGGTCCCTACACCCCTTCCTTCAAATACATCCCTATCGCTTAATAAAGTCTTCGTGTACACAGTCTCATAAGACACCGAAGACGTCCGGTAACCGAGCCCACCCTTTAAGTGAGCACTTAGCCGAGCCGGCTTGAATTACGGATAAAAAATAAGAACCAAATGTTTCACCGCAATTTTTATAAGTACTGGAATTTGTCTGAATGAGTTCTTAGTTTAATGGTTTCTGGTAATAGTAATGGTAGTACTTTGGGATAAAGGTTAAAAAGGATTTTAAGGCTTTAGTGGGTTTTTTCTTTTAACTTTTTTGAAATAGTTATTTTACGGTCCCGACTTTGCGCGCCGGCGATTGCGAATACTATTTATTAAAGCATTCAGCATTCAAAAAATGTCGTTTTTAATAAAAAAAATAAAAGAAAAACACAGTTTGCTTACTTCTACTTAAGACCAGCTTGTTTTCTGCCCGAAGCCGTCATGGAAATAAGTGTGTTTAAAAGTCTCGTTCGATAAAGTACTTATTTTGCGGTCCTCTGGGCATAAGTAGCCAGGTGACAGCTTGAATTGTGTACCTACACACTACACACTACGGGCGGTAATTTAGAAAGCCTCAGATCGCATACTGGTCGCCCTCGCCTTCGGTTCGGAAGTCAAACAACTGCGTTCTGAGGTATTGTTTTGTTTTACTTTGATACATTTTTTTTAAACTCGTACACGTACCAAAAGAGTAAAAATTAAAGGCAAGACCTCTCCTAAAGGTAATATAAAGTTACTTTTGAAGGCAAAGCCATCAGATTGCTTTGCTTCTTTTATCTTTAGGTACAACTGCAATCGGTGGTAAAATTTTACAGCTCTTCCTGCAGTTTTCCGTGTCAATGACTTTTGTTTAAATAGTTATGCTCGGAACCATTTTTAAGTACCTTTTCTATTTAAAATAAATGTACGTGTTATTAATGTAAAGTATCAGTATCTACGGTTTTATTGTATGGTTTTTAGATTTCTTTATCGCCAAAATCCCCTTCACCTACAAAAAGAAAAAACTTTGATAATCTAAGTATAATTATGATATATTATAAAAGAGGATTAGCATGCGACTTTATCCTCTCTTCCGCTGCAACAGATTGGCTTACGCTTTCTAATAATATAATAACATACACAGTTGTTAAAAGATAAAAACAATTTGTTAACAGTAAAGAAACGAAATTCAGATTTAATCTAAAATTTAAAATCTTAACTATAACTAGTTAATTTATTTACCTATAATCTCTCCATGGCTGACCACGGATGAGCTCAAATTCAGCTTAGCAGTGCTCACGCCCTTTCAATTACCACAATCTACGCAACCTTTCTATGGAAAATATCTAAATGTAATGAAATAAAATAATTTGATTTGATTTGATTATAATTCCCACCGTTATCTATTTTCGTTATTTGGCATCTCTCTTGTTCAAAATATCCGTCTCCTTTATCGCTTGTCCGTATTTGTGTACACATATCTATGTACGTATTTAATGATAATTTTTACATCGATGAAAAAGAGCGAGTAAGTTTATATTATTATGTAAGGAATTCTTTGGTTAACATAACCCGTGTGGTTGCCGGTTTAGAATAGTGCCACTCCATAATCTTCCCGTGGATGTCGTGAGAGGGGACAAAGGGAATTAAGGCTTGTAAACTGTCACTAATACGCTTGGAAACATCTAAGCCTAATTGTACACACGGAATTATCAATAAGTTTTTAGAGTTGTAGATAATTCTGTAGCTCTGCCTACCGTAATGATGTAAACCTTTTTCTTGAAAAAAATATACCTTGCCGAGTTTCTTACGCCGGTTCTTCTCGGGGCAAAGGTTTTATTTTTCGAACCGGTGGTAATGCTTTTTGACATTCATAGGTGCATTATATTATGCCTAAATTGAAGAATAAAGAACTTTGACTTTGACTTTGACTTTACCTCAATCTGGGATTAAAGGCGTGAAATTATGTATGTATGTATGAAAACCTTCCGTGAGATGTTATTCAACTTATGGTGAAAATAAAACCAAACAATTTCAAGGCACTGCCATTATAATTGCACTCCACTATCCGTTTTCTGGAAGGGGTGGAAGCCGCATTGGATTAATTGTTAAATAAAAAGAGTTGTAATTGCATAAAAGATCCCATGGGGTCGAAGTGTATCCGTAAAGACCCCGCCAATAAGATAAGATGAGATAAGATGGTGAAAATCCCATGATAAGCCGTTCAGTAGTTCTTAATTATTACGAAATTACATAAAGTCTGACAAACGCGGCGGAGGAGTTCGTTTAATAATAAAAAATGTAGTAAAATGTAAGTAAGCAAGTCATAATTGCCAGTACAAAACCGGCCAAGTGTGAGTTGAACTCGAGTGGAGAGAGTTCCGTACATTATTTTATGACACAGTACAAAATATCACATTTGAAATCCTCACAGTAAGTCGCGAGTTCACTACTACTAGCGCTATCTAGTGGTGTTTTAGTGAACCATTTCCGTAAGTGAACGTATAATACAGACTTTACCAAAGTGGTAAAGTCAATATAATAAGTTCACTTACTTATTTTCAATTTATAGAGTTCTTATGGGTTTTCCTGTAATCTGCGAGCAATGAACTATATTTTGTATTTTTTTCAAAATTTTAGGTTCCGTACTTGTATTTTCGTCTTCTCTCATGACTAAAATCATAACTATTTTTTTTTATAATAATAACAAAAATATATTTGAGATCCTCATAACGAGCCCTTCCGTTTGATATATAACACAGTAAAGTTTGCAAAACTTTTTTTTAAGTTCCTAATTTGTCCCCAAAAATTACCCTTATATAAAAAAATAAATCTTTACTTTGCACATCTGTGTTTAGGTCATCAATTTACATATGTCTACCAAATTTAAACTCAATCGGTCCAGTAGTTTCGGAGCAAATTGGCTATGACAGAGAGACGGACAGACAGATGCACGAGTGATCCTATTAAGGTTCAGTTCCTTTCATGTTATTAGGGAACCCTAAAAACAAGAAAAGAAAGTCAACGAACGCCAGTAAACCAACTTAAGGAAATCGATATTACATAATCCTTCATACCGGTACTTACACAGGTTCACAACGTCAACATAGTGCCTTTGCTACGTCTCCCTCGCTCTCGAGAAACGTTAGCGCCTGAGGCAAGGGCTTTAGCATCAATTTACACGTGTGTTATTGCCTACACCTTGCTTGCAGGCGCTGGAGAGACGCTCCTTTGTGGAGACTGGAGACATTTGAAAGATAATGTACATATGCATCGGCTACGCTGTTGCATTGTGACAATTAAATTGGATAGTCGGAGGTTTGCGATACATGCGATTTTACAACAGTTTTTATTATGAAACATAAATATTATTTGTTATATTATAATAAACATTAGAACAAAAAAAGGTTAAATTTGTTGAACAAAGCTCAAACTTTTTAGGTATAATTTTACTATTTATTTTCTAATAATTTACAATGTTAAAGTTAAAACTAAACTTATTTAAAATAAAATAAAATAAAACTAAGCTACTCAAATATTAAAAATTAAACATAAACACCACTATAAAAAGAACACCCCCTCTAGCAGGTCCGCTCGCGGCATGGTCCCTAAGACACTGGCTGCATTACCTCTCTGGATGGCTAGCCCAATCCTTTGGGAAAGGTAAGCGCCAGCTCTAGGGTCTCCGGAGGTGTCGATGAGCCGGGATGACAGGGCCTTAATAAAACTTTTCATGTCAGCTGACCAAGGTCCCATTGTTTCCACCGCAAGCGCCACAAATTCGTAATTATATAATAATGATGAATATTTGCGGCGCTTGTTGGTTTGGGCCTGTTCAGCTGCTGCACCGGCCCGATTACGGGTTGTCTGGACGTGAGAAAGGGCGAATGTATCAACACACGTCGCGTCCCACACCAGTGCCCTACCTAGTTTCCACGGCACCAACGTAGCTCCGTCTGGTCGCTTGCCATCGTCTCTATGCAAACCTGCTGGTTCCAGGACAGCAGGCACAGAGACAGTGGCAAGCGAACGACGGATCAGATCATTAATTGTGCCGTGGCGGTACAAACGGCCAGCACTTCTAAAACATGAAAGGCCATGTCGTCCCAGCTCACTCACTTCCTTCCCGCACGTACAAGTATGAGGTTCACAGATTCTGGCTCCAAGCCGTAAGCTTATTGCAATTCGCAAGCAGCTTGGGTCCAAGACTGTGCCTATATTACGGGAAGGAAGAGCGTGGAGCCAGTGGCCTGATTCGCCTGCTGAGACAGCGAGGAGACGGGCGCGATCTAAATCGTCCGGACTATTTTGTACAAGCGCTTTTAGGTTGTTTATTTGAAATCTATTTGAAATGTCGTTTTTAGGTCAGTAAGGTACAAAGACATAATTTGGATGTCTTTAATACAATGTGGTGTTGGAGGCGTATGCTTCGAATTCCATGGACCGCACGTCGTACCAATGTATCCATTCTTAACGAGCTCGAAATAACCACGAGGCTATCGACTATCTGCTTCCAGCGGATACTTAAATACTTCGGACACGTCGCTCGCAGAGACCCGGACAGTTTGGAAAAGCTGATGGTAGTTGGTCAAGTGGACGGGAAAAGACCGCGCGGTCGATCACCTACCCGTTGGTCAGATCTCGTTAGGAAGCTCACTGGCCAGTCGATACCTAAAGCTATTAAGACCGCCGAAAACAGGAACGCATGGAAGAACATGGTGCATCAAGTCACGAGAAGTTCAAACTAGACACGACCTTCAGCAATGAAGATACCGACTAAGAAGAAGAGAATACAAGATTGAATAGGCTGTTCAACAGTTAATCTAATTTTGACTTCATCGTCACGTTAACTCGGTTAAGACCTGTAAACATGACAGTCCATAAGCTTGGCAACGCCATCTTGGGATTTCAGTCTCTATATTCCAAAATAAAATATATATGTATGGACCGAGAGCCCATTTAGAGTGGCTTGTGTGCTCACTTTTTTTCTCTATGCCGTACAAAAATAAACGTATTTATTATATTACTTAGTACAAATTAAAGCACACACTTACACACAAATAACGTTTGGAAGAAACGTTTTTATACCCACTATGAATTTTGTTAATGCCACTTTTTCCACAACATTAGCTCGACGTAAATAACATATATTTGCTTAGCTATAACTTTTCATAATAGCTACTGGTAACGTCAGTTGGAGGACATTCGCCATCAAATCCGACGCAAACATATAAAAACTCCATAATAAGCTAAGATGAACCCAATAATATTGGATACTTAGGCCGTAAAACATGTTATCATCACATAAAAACCTAATATCCGTGTTTACTGTATATTTATAAGTAATTTATGGAGTAAGTTGACCTAAAGTGCCATTAAAACAACGTTGTATTTCTTTATAAATTATAAACCGAACGTAAACTAAATTATGCTAAATTTATATTGGCAGATTAAGCACCTACTCGTATAGCCAAGGGAGCATCTTAAAGTAATATTTTCATTGTTTTCAAAAGTTTCGAGCCGAGGGATTCATACCAAAATTATTTTCGTTTTAAACTAATAATAACTTGAAATCAATATTTAAACTAAGAAAAAGCATTTTGTAAAGTACCTCATACTTTCCGCAAATGTAAAATAATGGCGATGTTATACTCACAAGTAAAGTAGAAGTGCTTTTCCGTACATCCGACGTCGAATACAATACCGTTTATCTTAGTCACTTTATCGCCTGCGGCTTCCTACATTGTATAAGGAATTATGAATAATGGAGGAGTTTGATACGTAGAGCATTCTATTTTTATTGTAAATACTTTTAAATAGAAATGTTTTGACTTTGATAGACGCTTTTGAAATGTACCTACAAGTATTTGAGGATATTTTTTGATCAATAAATGATAGTCATGCGGTAGTAGCGAGATAATAATATGAAAAGTGAAATTGGTATCCACGACTTGATTAAAAACCTAAAATGAAAACTAACATTTCAGAGACTTATAAAACAATCTGGTTATGCTTAGGCGGTGACGCGGCTTGTACAAAAAATATATACCTTATTATATTATCCAAAATTGCATGCAGAATTGTGAAAAATGCTATGAAGGTCCTGAAAAAAATTTGTCATCCGTTGATGACAAGCGCGTTATTTATTCACTTTACCAACAATAACGTAGTTTTTTTTTATGGCATAGAGAAGGCAAACGAGCACACAGGCCACGTGATGGTAAGTGGAAACTGTGACCCATAGATATTCGCATTTACAAGACTGCAAGCCTAAGACTGCAAATTCATTGCCAACCCTGAAGACTTAGATGGAATGCCTCTATGCTAGTCATTACACCGGCTGTCTTATGCCCAACCCAGAACACAACAATGCGAACACTGCTGTTTGGCGGTAGGTTAATGGATAAGAAGGTGGTAGCGATCCGGACAGACCCTGCACAAGGTCAAACCAAGCAAGTTATGGCTAGACTATCTTATCTTATCTTATTTTACTGGTTGGCTTCAGATACAATTTCACCCTTCAGGGACGTTCGTTCATTTACCCTCTTACACAATAAGCTGTTCAAATGTGCAGATTTCCTCGCAATGTGTTTTTTTTTTTTGTTTATTATTTCAAAGCTTACATAAAAAGTTATCATTACAAATTAACTCGCCAAACTGACAAGACAGTTTGGCGAGTCAGTTTGTTGGTTTGTCTTTACCGTTAGAGCATCGGGTAGAGAATAACTTTTTGTTGCATGGTGACCTCTGGGGTCCGAACTCGATACCATTGCTCTTTGGTTCAGACTATAGTCTTCCATCAAATCCATGGGCTTACATGTCATTGCTTGACCACTCAGTAAACCCTCTTAACGAGTAGGTTAAACAACTAAAGTCACATTATTATGAAAATAAATGAAAAAATCTTTCTTTTTATTTCTTAGTTATTTATTTAACACAATTGGATTTAAAAACATTTTCTGATTAGATCGCCTATGTAAAATGTGTTACAATTACGTCTTGCCCAGATTTCCACTCTTTTCTTCGTAACGTCAGACCAATGCATTTTACAGCTTTGAAATCATTATAATAGTAATATCAGCCAAAGAGCGTTCACAGCTGAATTGTCAAGCACCGGCCAAGGTGCATTGATGGAATGCTAAAGGCTATAGATTTCGTTGAAATGTATGGAATAACATTAGGTGAACGTATACATTACACGCGACAGCCGCGCGAGCCGATGCTTGACTCGAGCAGACGTCCATATGCCGTGCGAGCCAATAAATTAAATACTAATTATATTGTAAAACGCGACTGACGCGCTGCAAGTAATTTAGCCCGCGTCGGATAGCCAGCTAGACTAGTCCCAAATGCGGGCGAGTGAATGACTGAAGCTTTTTAGGTCTTTTTAATGCAGTATGGGTTTGCGTTTGACCTCAGTCTTACCTGACGTTAAGTGACGACAAGGTGGACGGTTCATTCTTGCCTTGAATGTTATACAATTCCGAGAATATAGATGCAGGGAGAGACCTTCACTCCTCGGCAGTACGAATAAAAAATGACGCAACAAACCACTGCGTCAGAACCATTGGAAATTCGACCGCATGCGGATGTAAGCCCTACCGGAATCTGGATGACCGATGGTGCTAAGGTATGTTATTGAAAATACGTTTCTGACAATCTAAATTTTACCAAACAGTCACCCTGATATGACGTCTGCACTAAAAAGACTTATTGGCCAAGCTTTTAAATTTATTTATTTGCTTCAGCACACCCTATTCTCAGCCATTACTTAACGGCCCGTTCCACAGCCAAGTCTTTGACTTCAATCAATTGCGCCCGCGGTCCTAAAACGCTCAGAATTAGTATGTGCGGTCCGTATACTCGCACGCTGGAAGGCGGCCAATATTAAACGGGCACATTATCCCGAAGGAATATTCATGAGAAACCGCAGCGTCGCGTTTGTCCCGTGTCTTGGATTGATGCAAATGCAGTTTGGGGTGTAAAATTGCAAAGGGCTTAGGGGGTTGGACGTGTGAGTTGTAGGAACCTTTCACCTATAGCGCCGGATGTCTAACTAGCACTTCACACACACACACTATACTGGGGATGGAGTGTAATCCGTAGCCGTCTGAATAATTCTCCAACTTCATCGAAAAAAAAACTTCCTCCTACGCAAACAAAGCAAAGCAATGCAAAGTGATGGTGGTTCACTTAAAAACCTTTCATATGTATAGCTTCATATTAATATTCTTAGTTTTAGAGACGGTCTGGCAAATCTGCAAGATCATCACCCTCATTATATAGTAAAAAATAAAAAAACTTTTTCTCCTCTTCTTTGTTATCTGGAAAATATGTCTATCTTATCTTGTTGGTGGGGTCCTTACGGATACACTTCAACCCTATAGGATTTTTTGTGTACTTAACCCACTTATAATTATCGCTTAATCAAATGCAGTCTCCACCCCTTTCAGGAAGCGAATAAAGTGGAGTGCAATAGCAGTGCCTTAAAATAATTTGGTTCTGGGTAGCGACAACAAAGGAATTTCATTTATTTTGCGGCGAGGGCATCACATTCACACTAAGTATTTCATAGTTTCCACCTCTTCGCCGCACACTCTCCGATCTGTGTTGTCATGTCATTAAGGCCCATCTTTACTAGGAGATGCTTCACCCCTAAATACCCAGTAAACACTCTGATAATGCATCGAAGTTATTTTCTGCTGAGTTTCCAAAATGTATTGGTCAAGCTCTATGGGCAACTCTTTCTATGAAGAGCTTTGCATACCCTAGCCTGCCGTGGTTTTCCACTATTTTTGGTGTATTTCCAGGGCGTTAATGTAAAGGGCTGCTTTTATGATGCCGGGTGAGGGCGCCACCAATTGTAAGGCTCGATGTATGCGTCATTGGACCCTTTCCTTGCTTGCTCGTCTGCGGCTTCATTTCTGGGAAAGCCTTCGTGTCCTGGATTCCACATCAGTATCATTTTGTTGAGCTTACCATTATTCTTTAAGGCTTGGAAAACATTGTAGACTAGTCTTGAGTCTACTTTAGGCTGACAGCACCTTAAAGTGCCGCTTTTCTGTCATTTAGGAGTTGTCTTCTGTGGAGGCCTAACTACTGGGTGTCCAGCAAGAAAAATTAAATTTGAATTTCGAATTTTTCGGGAATGTCACGGCCTACGAGATTTAAAATGCCGCCATTTTGTTCATAATTAGTGCGGATTTTTCGTTAACCATGAATCGTTGGTCTGGTGAACATCGAGCATTTGCCATCAAGGCTTTCTTACAATGTGGAAAATCTCTTACGGAAGTCAGAAGAAAATTTTGTTCGCATTTTAATTTACGAAAAATTAGTGCAGCACCGTCTATTCAGCTTATACGGTTGTGGATTAAGAGGTTTGAAGAAACTGGATCCAGATTAAACAAAAACTTGCCTGGCCGTGGACCTTCAGTTTCCACCGCCGAAAACATTCAAATTATTCGAGAAGCCGTGTATGAAAATCCACGTCGCTCTGTTAGAAAACACGCATCGGTTTTGGGAATCAAAAAGTCATCAGTGCACATTATAATGAAGAAGGTATTAAAATTCCATCCCTACAAAATTCAAATTGTGCAAAATTTGAAACCCGACGACTACTCTTCAAGAATGGCTTTTACTAAGCAGATGTTACTGAGATTTCAAACCAATTATCGCCTTTCCAATATATTTTTTAGTGATCAAGCCCATTTTCATTTAGACGGTTACGTCAATAAACAGAATTATCGTTACTGGGCCCCGAACAATCCACAAAACAAGCATTCGAAGTCGCTTCACAGTAAAAAAGTCACCGTATGGTGTGCTATATCAGGTACGGGAATTATAGGGCCGTATTTTTTTGAGGACTCAACTGGACGATCGATTACTGTTTCAAGTGAAATTTATTGTAAAGTGATAGAAGATTTTTTTATGCCAGAATTGAGAAGCTGTTTGTTTGCAAACAGAAACACCTGGTTTCAGCAAGATGGAGCTGCTCCTCATACCGCCAGGGTGACAATGAATGTTTTGAGGAACAATTTCCCTGCGAAATTAATATCTCGTTTTGGGGACATCCATTGGCCTGCGAGGTCGCCGGATTTGTCGCCGTGTGATTATTTTTTATGGGGATACTTGAAATCTAAAGTTTATAATAGTCAGCCTACAAATTTGGATCAACTTAAAGAAAATATCGGGACTGAAATCAAAAATATTTCATCAGATTTGTGCAAACGCGTTTTTGAAAATCTACGCTTCCGCTTAGAACAGTGCGTTGAGCAAGGTGGTCAACATTTAGACAATATCGTTTTTAAAACATAAATCCGCAATAATAGTTTAAAGGTTTTTGCTATTGATAGGGTCATAAGTCATCTACTTTTTTTAAAATAAATTATTGAAGTTTAAAGTTTCTTATTGGACAACCTGTATATTCTCTAGCGTGCAATTATCGCATCCATCTCCACTTGAGAGACCGTTGCGTAGTTGCCCATACTTATGCTACTGTTATAGTCTTTGGCGTGAATACCCGCACTCGTGTTGTCTTCCTTTGATAGGTGCGACCCATCTTTCCATTCATCCCTTATCGGAATGTGGACAATGAGTTTATTCTGGAATACATACTTTGGTCGTATTTTGTGACAGCCCATCGTCAGTGTTCTATGTTCGTCAGTGATCTTCGTCAGTGCCATTTAAGTGTGTCTGGTTCTAGGCGCTGCGTCGTTCCACAGGCCTGTGTCTTTCAACCTCTGCAGCGAGACTGTATGGCGATATGCAGTGGTGGAAGGTTAAGTAGGACTCTTTAGGTCGGTATTTCCTAAACATTGATAGTGTACTCAACATGACGTATACAATAGGTAATATTTTTTTTAAGAGATAGGTAGAACTTTCCCGATGTTATAAGCAAAAAAATAGTTAGCTTTATAACTTTGGCGGCGTAATTTAAATGTATAACTATGCCAAGTTACAGCTTTGTAAGTAGCACCTAACGAGAGTCTTTGAGTAAGACTGTGGAAAGACGGACAGACAGGCGGACAGACAGGCGGACATGGTGAAAACATTAGAATTCCTTGTTGACTACGAAACCCTAAAAACCAGTTATCAAGACGTAAATTAAACTTAGATAGATTTATTAGTCTTCAATCTCATCGGTTATTGTCGAAGGAATAGATAGGTTATTATTATTATTACCAAGAAAAAAAAAACCTAATTATACTTTATTTGTTGCTAAGGTACGATTGGCCGATGGGGTCAGAAGGTTCTGGAGTGGCGTCCACGGACAACAGGACGAGCTGTAGGTAGGCCTCCAACAAGATGGAGTGACGACCTCGTCAGGATCGCGGGAGCGCGGTGGATGCGAAAAGCACAAGACCGGTCTGAGTGGAGAGCCTTGGGGGAGGCCTATGTCCAGCAGTGGACGTCTTTCGGCTGACATGATGATGATGATGATCAAGTTACGATTGATCTACATTTAATTCTGTTTACACAAATTTCAAAGCAGTTTAGTGAACAAACTTTGCTAATTTCTGGTTTCTCGGTTTAGTGGTTCGTGACTAAGTTACGTGATAGTGTTGTTGCTATTGGATGTGAGAGTAAATGGGTTCAGTCAACCAGTCAAGCTCCAGTCAGATGAGCAGCAATTTAATCTTAAGATTCACTTGAATAGTTACAATGTGAGTGATGTTTTTTTAGAAATTGCTATCAAATCCTTGACAACCCTAAAAATGATATAATGGTAAAACCACCATTATAGAATATATTCGCGTAGCAAAAGTTGATATGTAATTCTAAATTTTAAAAATTTACCATAGGGAGGACCAGCCTCTATGTGGCTTTATCACGGCTTTTTTTCGTAGGTAAGAATACCAACAATCAAGTAAGACGAAGTAATGTATTGATAATTACGTTTAATTATTTATGTGAAGAATTACTTATTTTGTCAAAGATATCTTAAACGCAGAAACAGAATAGTCATTAGTCGTACTAATCACTCATTTATTTTACTTGTTGGGAATCAAACCCATTACTGCTTGCTTAGTAACGCTGCTAACGTTTCTATTCTCTATCGACTCGAAATTAATAGAGTTGACAGCGGTAGACGCGATCTGTGATCCACTTACGTCATTCCAATACATTTCATCCAAATCTGCTAATTTAGCATTATGCATTTTGACCAGCCCCTTAGGGCTGAGATTCTACTCGGTAAAACTTTATTGTTTTTTAGTTGTTTCCGTATTGTGAACGTTTTGATTACTCTTATTTACTTGACCGTAATGGCGGCACAGTTAAAAACAAAAGCAGCTGAAGCCCTGGCATTTTAATTATTCTACTTGGTTATCGTATTGTTTGTAGTAAATGTATTAAATGTATATTTCATATTAATACAATCACCAGGTACAGTTTTTTGAGTTACAGATTTTTACAAATAGGTATAATAATGTGGATTGTCAACTTTGCAATTTATTTGAGTAGGACTGACAAACAAAATCACCAATTAAACACGAAAAATAAACTGTCCTCAACTCGATTTGATTGAGAGTATATGAAATCTGTGATAAAACTCTATAGCAGAGCCATAAACATGCACGGAAGACCGGAACATACACCACGACTGATTGCAACACACCGGCGGCGCTGCCGCGGGACAGCAGACCTACTATCACATCGTATATACGCTATCACTAACAATAAAACAGTCAATAAAACACTAAGTCATCCAATTATTTCCATACATTTGGGACTAACTTTACCATCGCCACTTAAACAAGCAACGTCTCTTCCTTAAATCATAAAATTTACTATCAGAGCGAAGAGTGGAGCCGATTGCCGATCTATCTTGATAATGGTAAAATTAAACCTTCACAATTTACTAACACGGTACACTGTAAGTAGGGCTGCTGCAACATTTCCTAGTCATTGCTAAATTTTAATTTGTGGAAGTGCAATGATTATTCCAAAAAAAACACGTTCATATTTATCTAACTTTTACAACTTTAGGCACAAACCTGAGGAAATATATATTTAGTTGTTTGGTTGTTTTTGACACAGCTGCCATTACTCAAGTCAATCAGTGCTATGCCAAGCAATTAGGGTTAGCCTGAGTAGAATAGTACCCAATAGCTCGGCTAATCGCGTCATCAAAATAGCTAAATTACTTTACTAACATTAGTGACTGCGAGGCCGTTGCTTAAAGTTGGGCTCTCACAATTTTCGTATATTTTTCCCCCATCTTTTTAATACACATGGAAATAGCACAAAATAAATAAGGTCTGATTTGTGCAGAACATACAACTTGTCATACAGGCAGGAGATATAATGGTCCAGTGATAAATAAGGGCACGACACTGACGAATGGAGGGGAAGCTACGGTACGGTGATTCATAACCAGGTAAAATAGCGATTTGGCTTGGGACTCCATGGTTAAGGTAGGATGTCTGCTCTTGTTGTGAATTTTTGATGTTAAACTGTTTACGATTGGGATTGGACTGAAAAAATATTGGTGGAAGCTTTGTACTATAAGGAATACCTATTGGCTTTGCTTTGTAAAGAGTTATGCTCGCTTCCTATTCATGGTCAGTATTGTAGTAGATAATAATAATGTAAATGTGTAAAATATTTACTTAGCAAGGGGGGAAAGAGGGAACTCCGAAGGTATTTTATATTTCCGCGACCAATAATGGGGGAGTGTAATGTTTAGTATTAAAACAAAATGGTCTAGTTTTCATTTTACATAACACGAATTGCATAATTTAGATCTCTATAATGTAAATGTGTAAAACGATACCAACGATATAATAATCATGATGCATAAAACGGAATGCAAAAAATATATATTTCTAATGGTTTGCATTACTATTAATCTGGTCACGGTTCTAACCTAACCTAACCTAGTTATTATATATTATTATAAATTTAATGTTAAAATTATTATAAAGTTAATGTTTAAAATAAAAATGTATTCATGTCGAAATAAAATTTTGACTTATTTGAATCATACAAACATCACATTCACGTTTTACTTGAGGAATACTCTATAATATAGTCGTATTTGAAAGAAATTCATAGGACAGGGGCAGCGAACTTCAATTTCCTTGAAACTAAGAATAATACACGTAAGTGGGAACGCAAAAGAACAAAAATAACAAAGTTACTTACCAAGTTTTGAAGATAAACAACGGATGGATTCAAGGATTCCGCTTTAGGTTTGAACAAGATATCTTTTGTTTATTTAGTAATATCATCATCATTATAACTTGGTTACTTTGGTCTAGTCTATTAATGTCAAAATTAAACCAAATATATCTATCCGGCTAAAGTATCTGTTTAGTAAAGGTATCGTTTTTCATTATTATTGTTGTTCATTATTTAATACTTGTAAAAAGCTGGTGATACTCTTAACCAACTCGCTTTACAACTCGACAGACGAATTATTACCCTGCGAGTTTAAGGGCCGTATTAATAATCTCGACCTCTATTCAACTCAGTAAAACCATATCGTCTTTGACGTATTATGGTATTGTTTTCAACGTCAAGTAGGTAAATAAAAGCTATCGTAACGTTGACGATACGATGATACGTCAAAAGCAATATTGTTTGATCGTGTTTAATAGAGGCCCTGGGGGCCTATTATGAGCTCCTTATTTCCAGCCTGTACTCGGCAAAAAAAGAAATGCCTGTCAAATTCGTATTACGAACTCATAAAAAGCTATTCTGATTCAGGACCTTTGATTTTAGCCGTTCAATCACGCTGACTGGCCTAGAATCGTATTATGAGGTCTAATTTGATGTTCATTTTACGGCCTAAACTGTCAAAATAAGAAATGAAAAATCTGTAGGGTGGCTTTTTAACAATTGTTAATATTTATTATAGGGAAAAAATCCAACAGCTGATAGCCAACCTTCACTAAGTTGGACAGGCACTTTAAGAAGAAGAAGAATATTTATTATCAGCTTCATGAACTTTTTGTCGTATTTAATATTTAACTAGTTGATAAGAATAAGTACATGTGCGTGTCTTAGATTATTATTGTTATCATGCTATATTTTCACGTTTCCTATCTAGTGACTAATTCTGTTAAGTAATAATCTTTGCATTAAAATCATGTCTACTTACTCTTAATTTATCGACAAACAAACGGACACACTGGTATTAATTGCATTTGATTTCTAAACGCGAGAGAGCTAAACGCAATCCGTGAATTGTCACAATATTTGAAAATATTTTCATCAATCTGTGGATCATACAAAGGTAGGTATCGCCGAGAAATTTGCGGTTCATCAAAGCTCTGTCTGTTCGTTCGTGAAACTCACTTTTTAGTGCTAGACTGGTGCTAGATAATGTTACTAAGATACCATAGCAGAGAGTTAGTAGGTTCGCTATGTACGATTTGATGGAATGTGAAGGACTCAAAGCCAAATAGAAATGCGGGGCGACTGGGTATTTTGTAATAATAATGAGATGAACAATCGTCTGTCCTAGCATGGTGCGGGAAGTCCGTAAAGAATTACACCCGCCACAGTAACAACCATAGAAATATGTAACATCTAAACCAAGGTATGTAATAAAGCTACTTCAAACAAATTGTTAATGAAATGCAGTGTGTCTTTTCATTCGCTTGTCATAAATATTTGTTATAGTTATGTATAATTCTTAATTAACTGATTTAACTGTGATCTTTCCATAGATACTTATACTGTTTGGAAACATCCATATTCAATAGAATACCTGATTTGTGATAGGTATTAGCAGCACATACATGTATTCTACATAATGGGATCCTACCAGTAACCCAGGTTTTAAATGTTTACTTTTCTCGGAACAATCAGTTGTGGAGAACAAAATATCTAACAGTTTCAACTACTAACTAGTACAAATATTAAACAGTTACAATTCCATTTTATTTAAAATGTTTCCATAAAAAATAAAAAATAAAAAATAATTAGGTATAAGTATCATGTATTAATTTGCAAGTTTTATATAATGTTTAACATACCCTGAGTCCTCGGTTAAATTGTCTGGACTCAGGAGTTGTCTGGCATGAAAAGTAATATAGGATGCAGGGCCTTCTTATAAATGCGCATTTGTCCAGTAAGTAAATTTATATTATATAAAGTCTGTGAGCACTTAGAAGGTGCTTCGGGTTTGTAGTTCTCTCTCACTCACTCTTAATAAGAGCATATGAAAGCCAGCGAGGAGGCAAAGCAAATGCGAAGCATCTTCTAAGAGCTATCTCTAGTAACTATTATTTAATCTGTGCCTTCGCATGTATGTACATGCCTATATGTATAAGGACAAGTTTTCCATATGGTTTTATTTAAAATATTCAATTCGTATTCAAATAATATATCTCATCTGTCTCTTAAAAAATATAAAATTTAGCTTCGTATATAAAATTATATTACTTTAAATATGAGCTAGTCTTTCATCATCAGTTGAATGATTCCTGGGTATGTTTATTTTAAATTGTATTTATTATTTTTTGCTCCTCGATTGATTGGATCTGCTTGCCTCGCAGGTCTTGTCGATCACCGTCTTACTTTGCTGCTGAGGGGTCTTTTATAACTGGCTCGTTCACTGACACCTATCGATCACTTGGGTGGCATCGGCAAGTAGTTTTAGTGGACGTCTTCGCTAACAATGCAGACACATTTTTTTTCATTAAACTTTTTATGCTGCCGTTAGAACGACGGCTCGTTGCAGAAATCACGCTTGTAGGTTGACAAACTATGTTTTGTAAGAGTAAACTTCATTTTATCGCCGTTTCGCAAATGTAATCTCCAAATAAAACTAATTTATGTGCATTAGCGAGAAGCTATAACACTATAAAAAATATAAAACTTGCTTGTTTACATTAACAACAAAGTACCCGCCCCGCCATGTCAAGTGCGTTCAAAGAATAAATCCCTTTATTTCAAGGTAAACAGGGGTAAATAATTTATAAATTCGCTTACTTCTTATTAAGTTTTGTTAAGTGTTCAAAAGTTAGAATAATTTACTTCGTATTAGTTGCAAAACAAATCACGAATTTGCAAATCCAAAAATGAATCACATGAGTAAAAATCCGTGTAATATTTTCGGAACGACACATTACACTTGTGAAAAGTAAAAATTAACAGAGACAATAAACAAGCAGCTTAGGCATTCGTCCATTCTGTAAACAGGGGGCTGGTAATACCAATTTAAGCAAGGCTGGTTAACGCCGAAAAACAGAAATGTCAGAAACCAGAATGGTTTCCTAAAAGCTCATAATAGGCCCCTGATCTCTATTATTGCTCGTCTCAAAATGCGTCAAAAATACCACTATTCTATAGTTTAACGGCTGCTTTGACGGATCTTGTATGTCGGGTATCTTACCCAAGGTCATTTTACTAATATGGCCCTTATTTGTACTGTTACAGCACAGAAACCATTTTTTTTTAAATATTCAAGTAGATAGCTCAAAAGTCGATCGAATGTCTTCGATCGCTCAATCGACCGTTCAACTAGAAGCTGTTTTCAAGAGAAGTACACCTCTGTGGCCCTAGACAAATGCATTCGGCTAGCGTTATATCGCTGTAGAAAAAGTATAGTATAGACGTAAGCAGCTGCCGGAGGGTCGCGTCGATTCCTTATATTTTCGATAACGATGACTTTCGTCGAATGCATCTAGTTTTTTAATGTTTTCTATGTTGCTAAGTTTAGTTCTACTATCGACTTGCCGAGTAAGATAAGTAAATGAAAGAACACAATTTGTTATTTCTGTTGATTTAATCAATATAATAAATATGTGTTGTAACACTAAATTAAATCATTGGATTGGGTGGAGACCATTGGGCCTTTAGGCTTCAGGTACCGGTTACCATTAGGTTAATTGTGTGATAGTTTGTCGTCTTCTTGCGATCTTATGTTTTAGTTACTTGTGTGTCCTGTGTTTGCTCTGTGGTAAGTAAGTAAACTCTTTGTAGTATACTAATTTATAAATAAATGTACTTTAATTGGTTAAATCTTGAGCCACTACCCCTGTCGCAGAAAACCAAGATTATCGGCAAAGTTATTATCTTTCTCGCGACTGCCTCAATCATTATGTACGAAATGGAAACAAAAAACCTTTAACCAATATAGAAAATATTAAAATATGTACACAAAATTGGAAAAACAAGGAAATAGAAAACTCCTCGGAGACAAATTCCTCGTGATAAGAAATATAGAGTAATTGGATCGTTCATCATGATCCATCTTGCAGCAAAGTGGTTTAATACTTAGCTAAATGTGTCGATACACTTGTTATTTGGTTCCACGGGGTGCGGGGAGGGAGGACATACCCTGTTATTATCATTTTATGTGATAGTTCTTCATTGTTTTTTTATCATGCCGTTTCAATACTTATTGAAGCAAATTATGTCAACTGGTTTTATTTTCTTACGTTTAGTGTTTTTTAATTGGTTTTTTTTTTTTATTATATGTGAGATATGATCTTTTTTTTTTCGAGTTTCTTTTACTAAGCCTCAGCTGTCCGTCTGCCTGTTTGTCAGCGGGCTACATCTCATAAATCGTACCTAATAGTTAGACGAAATTTTAAATGTGTATTCTATGAGCGCTAAAATAAAAATACAAGCGGTCTAGTGCGATTCGGACTCGCCCACCGAGGGTTCTGTACCGCCGCACAGTACACATTATTATTTTCAATTTGGAATTATATTTCTAAGCGAATTAGTGCGAGCCCAATTCACACTTTTAGAGCAGTTCCATGTCACTGGTAGAGCAGTTGCATATCGCTCCTGTTCACAGCCTGACACTTAACTGGTTTGACACTTTAAAACTCAGATTGTACTACAATCTACAATACAATACCAAACACATTATTTTACAACATACTTTAACATTACAGAGAAGCAGTACAACAGTTGAAGCGGTTATTATTATTCTACTTTGCTTAAGCCCATCTTCGTCGTTAAATTTGGCGTTATGGTAGCATTTATTCACTTGACAATATTATAATAATATAGAACCTAGATGCTTAAACAAATTAGAACAGTGCCCCTTAGTATCGTAGTTTGCACTATGAATATCACTTTGTAAGGTTGAACTCAGATAATAGCTCTATATTTTAGTACCTTGCCCCAGCTGTTAATAAACTAGTTTTAAACCAGTCTCACTATAATATGTTACTGTACGATACTCTAATAAAAAAATAGACGGTTTGTTTATCATCATAAATCAAATCTTAAACTGAACAAATGAGACATCCGATTAAAATTAACAAAAAACCGTTATCATAAATGTAACGTGATAAGTACCACGTTATTAAATATAAAACAGCGTTTTTAAGACGTTTCACAAACTACCTACATTACAGGCATGTCCTCACGAAATATTATTTACTTCCTCCTTGCGCTAATGTATAGACATTGTTTAGTGTCAGACGAAACCGACGCTTCCGAGTTGTGGCGGAAATTCTCTATTAAATTTTATACCAAGTTTAAACTTGTATCGTATTGTAAAGATCGAGTACTTTGTAATAAGTAACTTTTCTTCTAGTTTTAGTATATACTTAGCGTAATGGTGTAGTTTCTATAGTTCTTGTTTCATATAGACAAGAGGAGTTAGTAACGGATCCGGGAGACTGATGTGTTTGCGGACAAGTGGTATGTCCTGTTAGCGTTTTTAAGTCGCTTACATAAAATAAGTGTTATATAGGTAATTAGTCAACGAGAAGTAAGAAATACGAAATTTCTAGGAATATTTATTGACTGTCACTGTGAATGGGAAGAGCATGTGGATAAAGTCTGTTCTAAAGTGAACAGTTTCGTATTTGCCTTAGGATGAATTAGGCAGACTGTATCTTTACAAGCTGCATTATTGGCATACCACGGTTACGAGTTCTACAATACGATACGGGATAGTCAATTATCACTTCAAAAACTGCTAAATGCTGACGCTATAAGTCCATAGGATTTTAAAAAACAGACTCGTGTTGTCACGTATCTAAGAGTAAAGGATGGTTTCCACCAAACGGCTCGCATCGCATCGGATCGGAAAGGATACGTACGGATGCGGCGACAGCCGTACGGCTCTATTGAAATTATAATTGTCTATTTATGACGGAGCCGATCGCGCGTCGCAGCATACTTACGGCGACGTACGCGTGTCGCGGAAGACGCCCGCGGTCATGTTGCTGTGCGCGGATTGGTAATAGGGTAAGATGGGGGAATGGCGGTCAGCGGGCAATGCCGGTCACGTCAAAATATAAAACTTCCAACAACATTATGCAATCGCTACTAGTGTCGCCATCTAGTATGCGGCCGAGTAACCTAATTTACCGAGCGGCGCCATTGTCTTTTGCGCGCAGTGAGTGTGACAGCTGTGTATAGGTTCGGACGTGTTTTGTTATAATAAAATCGAAAATTTTATGAAAGGTAAGCTTAAAGTGATTTATACCAATTAATATCTTCCTTAAAGTTAATTACTGTACGTTTGCAAGTGTATTGTATGTACTTGTTGGATTTTATGAAAGTTATTTACATTTTTCGTGACGAAGCAAAAAAACCGTTTCCATATTTTGGGGTTATGGCAATCACTCTAAGCGGGCAATACCGGTCACTGACCGGTATTGCCCCGTATGGAGTTATAAGACAATTTATTATTTGTGTGTTTGTTAAAATAACGTCTCATTACAATTATTTTTATATTTAAATAGATGCCGAGACACAGGAACAGAACCACAACGAAAGGGAAATGGACAAAAGAAGACTTAGTAAAGGCTATTGAAGCCTTAAAAATATATAATAATTAAAATACAAGTAAATGAGAGTTCCTGAGCGTATCAATCTGTGATTTTCAAAGTAGAATTTATAAGTATCTAATTAATAATACTTGTTCGTTTTTTTAAAGAGTTGATTTGGGTAAATATAATAAAAAGAAATATATAATATAGTTAGAATCTAAGTTAAAGACAGTTCCTGTGCGTATCATCTGTGATTTTCAAAGTAAAATATAAATAATAATAATATTTTATTTTTTTTAATAAAAAAGAGTTAATTTTGGTTAAATAAAGATAATATTAATAAACTGTCGTTTTATTTCGTTTTGATACATTTTAGAAGCAACCCTGTGTTAATTTTGAATGACCGGTCAACGAAGGGTTTCACAAAATGATCAATAAATAAGATACCCGTAATATATTGATAATGTATTGCATATATATCAATAAACTACTATATAAGCTATGTAAAAAGTTAATTTCCGATACCGTAAATCATAAAAATTAAATAAAAAATTAATAACCGCTTAAGTGACCGCTATTCCCCCATCTTACCCTATAGACTTTAAATACTGTGAACATGATTTAATATCGTTTAAAGACTATAAAATTCTTTCCGATCCGATCCGATGCGGGCCGTTTGGTGGAAAAATTACTTAAGGGTCTTGGTTTGCAACTTGATCTAAGTTTAAAAGGACGGCTCTAACATGATCATAGGTGACAATTATTTCGTTCGTTCTAGTGCACTCTTGTAAAAATATCTATATCTGTTTCATTGGCCGAAAATTTATGTATTTTCCTTCTGATCCCATTTTTTTTTAAATAGTTTGAAGAGCATGAACAAACAGAAACTGTAGATAGGGTTTATTTATTTCACTTTTCGTACTCTTAAAATGTTACTTTTTATTAATCTCTAGGCATCAAAGTATTTTAAAATTACTTTGGAAACCCCAAACAGCCAATCACGATGTTAGCGGTAATCGCCATTTTCAGTGATTGTGTACGGACCATTTTTAGGGCGTGGAAATAACCTCAAAAGAATAAAACAACTATGCAAAAATATAAATAAGACGATTTAATTTCGTAAAACGATAATAATGATTCCGAATATTAAAATATTAAAATATGTTAAGGATAATTTTATTTTATTATGCACGGTCCAAATAGTTTACAAGTTTCTATCTGTTGGCTTAATATATGCATTTAAAGTGTAGCTTAACAAAAAAAAGCGCCAAACTAATTTTGTTAAATATTGTAATTTTGTGTAGAACTCCGTTTTATTACCCGCATTCAAAGTGAAAAGTTGAGTGTTTTTATCGCGAGACTAAACAACCATAACGACACGCTCTACTACACTCTCGCTCGCTCATTCGTGTCATTATGGCTTGTTTTAGTCCCTTGTTGAACAATCTAATATTACTTATCCAGGAGAATTGAACGATTTCAGAAAAACAAAAAGCTAATATATGTTAGGTAATAGATATATACATAAATTTGACTTTATGATTATAGGTAACCTTTACAAATTGAAATGATTTGAAACGTAATATTATCTTAGTATTATACCAATATCTTTAACATCAGAAAGAATTCCGCCAAACACTTACAAAAGCTATCAATCTTAACCTAGACAACAGAAAGTCTACAAAGAAATAACTTTTTCTTTACAAATCCATCTATGAATAGTGATTGATTAATATAAACTGTCTGAGACATCAAATTTAAGTACCTTCTTAGCGTTACATAAGTTTTATTCTCAATTGCGAAAATGCTCGGATCTTAATTTACTACTGAAAGAAGAAAAAGAGAAATTGAAATAAAGTAAGGAGCTGAATCAATCACAGTGTTTTTTCTTATATTTCTTTGCTTATATTAAAATGCGAAAGTTTTATTATTATTTGATAACGACGAGTATAGACGTGAGTTTTTAATATAAAACTATGCGATTGATACAATATATAATTGTATTCTGTTATATTTTTTGGTATTATTAATTAAAAATTAACTGTTAGCTAGAATAAAATTTTGACTTTTGACTTAAGGGCATTTAACAAATATCCAATAAATAGACGCATCCATAGCAATCGAGTTTTTAATTTATGTTTTCGTTATAATATTATTTCAGTTATTTCCTTAGACGACCCATTGGCTTAGTTGGTAGTGATCGTGGCTATGAAGCTAGCGGTCTCGGGTTCGGTTCCCAGGCATGCGTAAATATTTGTGTGCTGAGCGCGATTTATTTTTGAATTTTGAATGTTTTCTATGTACATAAGTTTTTATGCCTGAAGACCAAGATATTCAATCAGTGCGTCCTGCCGGTCATGACATAGGTACGGAGCCGAGACGTGGAACCTGACAATGAAACTAGCCCACCGACTACACGTCACCCAGCGAGCTATGGAAAGGTGTATGCTCGGAATCTCGCTAAGGGACAAAATCCGGAATGAGATGACCCGACATAAAACTAGGGTCACTGACGTAGTTCAGAAGTGTAGCAGACTGAAGTGGTAGTGGGCTGGTCACATCTGTCGCAGAACCGATGATCGGTGGAGATGACGGGTTCTCGAGTGGAGACCACGGCTCGGCAAGCGTAGCGTAGGACGCCCTCTAGCCAGACGGACCGACGACCTGAAAAAAGTAGCTGGTGGTGACTGGATGGCGAAAACGGGAGATCGAGCCTTGTGGCGAACCCTGGGGGAGGCTTACGTCCAGCAGTGGACTGCAATAGGCTGAAATTATGAAGTTTTTATTTATCTGTATTTTTTAAATATTGTTATCGATTAGTACCTATAGTACAAGCCTAGAACTTAGTTTGGGACTTGGTCAATTTGTGTGAGAATCTCCCTTGATATATATTTACAACTGATAGTAAACACCAAAAAAATCGAATAACATGTAGGGGAAAACAAATACTAGGCTTGTAATATTTTTGGCACATGTTTAACCTAAAGGATTGTTAGAATCAGCATAGCATTACACATAAATCCTTACAGCTTTCCTCGTCTTGGCTAGTGATGTACTAAACCTAACATTTCTTTGCCAATCGTTTTTAAACACATTATAAAAAAACGTCTTTTTATCTCTGAAGTATTGGATAGAAGAGCTTCAATTAGTATTTTATACCTAGACGTGACTAGATGACATGTTGCCCGTACTATATTATAAATAAAAATTAATAATAAATATCAGGGGACAATATCAGACCAATTGAGGTAGTCCCAAACTAAGCTCTGGACTTGTACTATGGGTACTAGACAACGATTTAAATACTTACATAGAGAAATATATACTTAATTACATAGAAAACATCCATGACTCAGGAACAAATATTCGCGCTCATCACACAAATTTCTGCCCTTACCGGAAATTGAACCCAGGACCGCTAGCTTCGTAGGCAGGGTCACTACCAACTAGGCCAGCGCGTGGTCCATATTATATTTATATATGGAAAAAAATTATACTACAATGGTTTAATTATAAATTTCCAAAAGTAATTTTCTCATCTAATCTTTCAATCTAACGAAAAGCAGCCAGTGTTCGCATTACTGTGTTCCGGTTTGGGGATAAGACAACCGACCAAATTACTAGCATTGAGCCATTCTATCTTAGACCTCAGGGCTGTATGCGGCCTGAGGATTGCAGTCTTAAGAGTTGTCTCAGATCCCATGCAGTTACTATCAATGGCGTAGTATGCACATGTAATGTTGCATAATGCCATGGACAATTGCTATTTTTTAGTGTTTTAAATTTTAAACTACTTTTGTTTGTCGAGAATAGGTCAATGTTGTCTATGTTGTGTTGTTGTTTGTTGTTGTTGTTGTTGTTGTTGTTGTTGTTGTTGGGTATGTTGTTAAGTAGTATTTAAAAAAAAAACGACTGACTGTTGAGTTTCTTGCGGCGTTTCTTCTCAGCAGTGGTCTCTTGCGAAGCGCTGGTATATTTTTGAAGTGTAAAAGTGCCCGTGCGGCCTACTTACTGAATAAACATCTTTTATCTTTTATCTTTTATCTTTTTTTATCTTTTACCATAATAATTTTTAGTCATAATTTGTTTTAAGTCATAATTATGGGAGGGGGTGGAGCTAGCAAAAAAAATCTATCACATGATTACGAGTAATCTGCATAAAATTCCCTACAAAAAAGATTTTAGACACTTTTCTTCTGGGATCAATATTTAATGAGATATAAAGGGAAGAATGATTCCCGAAAGGCCACAGTCGGATGTCCATTTTAAGTCGGCTCTTGCATCAAATGGGCTCGGGCTTTTTTTGTGAGTACCTCTTATAGTGAAGAATGTTTATATTGAGTATCAACATCTTAATTAAAGGTGACAGTTCTCATTTTTTGCTATAGGCCACCGTTTACGACTTATTTACCAAAAACTAAAATAAGGTACCTTTACTCCATTCGTTCCACCCCCTCCTGTCAGTACTTTTTGTACGTGGTTTAAAACAGCATTCCCTACAACTACGCCAAAATTCACTTATACACGAGTTTTTTCACCTAGTTTACTTCGTTGCTTAGGCTATAATGGCAGCCGAATTCAAAACAATTTTACCGCTTATAATAAAGGCGCTGAAAAATTTACATTTAAAGCCTCCAGCGATATTTTCTTTTTGGTCATAATATACCAAAAAGAAAGAGAAAAAACAAGTTCCCGAATTATTTACTTTCTAAGCGGCATCTCGATGGCTCCCCATCCCTATAGTTGCGTAACACAGGGCCAAACCGGTGAACCCATGCATTATTTACTGGCTCTGCCGCTGACAAGTTTACGGGCCCTACATTGCCCTCTCTCTATTGTGTCAAAAACAAACACACAGTTAGTGCGACGTTTTCTTTATATCGTTATATTTACGGCGGATCGGCTATTTGCTATGACAATTGGGTGAACAAATCATACGGGACATTTTGTGGGGTCGTTGGCGTATTGTTTTGTTACGTGCTAGAGATTGTCCATGGTCGCATGAAAATCGTCAAAATCGCGTACCAAGGGACGTACGAGTTCAAGGCTGTACAAGTACCGCCGCACAATACGTCTTGTTATATTCCGATATCAATTCGATTTTCAATCGAATATTAGCCAACTTGACCTTTTATTTGTATATTTTGTGGATTTTCTAAAGGGTTTTGTTTTACCGTTTTTAAATAACTAGGAAAATAAAAATACACTGAACAAAACATTTCTTGTAAGAGGGCTCCCTTTATTATTTTATTTATTTTGGTCATTAGATCTATTATGGTTCAAAAGATTCAAAGTTAGGATAGACAGACAAACGGACGGAGGGACTGGCGGACGGACAGCGTAGGCGCAGTAGGGTCCCGACGCGGTACAGGACTCTAAAAATTTGAATTAATGAGTTTCTGCCGCGACTTCATCCGCGTAGATTTAGATTATTGTTATTCCCTTGAACTCTTAAATTTTCAGTTGTGTTAATCGGTGTGAGCTATCTCGATTTAAATTTTTATCAACATTCGTCTAGCCGTTGCATCGTGAAAGAGTAAGAACACACACACACACACACACACATATTTCCAATTTGTATCATTAAAAACTTCCACTTCATTTTTCATTCTAATCCAGTTTTTTAAAGCCATCGCTAAGCCCCAGACCTAGTGCAATATGAAAGCTTGCTTTAGAAAAAACATGACAACCATGTCGCTTCAAGTTAAAAAAATAAAACGATATAATACTGCCAGTCTGTTATAAATTTCTTTAAAGCCACAAGAAACTTGCGATCTCACTACAAACTTTGCAGTTAGCGCAGTGAAAGGATCAATTGAAAATACATCGAGCGGGAATCCGTCGAAGAGCAGCTATAAGAGCAATGCAACCGATGAAAACAAATTATGAGCCGATTTAGTTGCGTTACTAAGGACGTCTGCTTGTTAGTGTGTACTATTTATTACAAAAGATTGGTAATCACATAAAGTTTGTTTCTTCATACTTAGTGTCCCAGTGTTAGCTTGTCACTTTGTATGGAAAAAAAATTGTGATTACTTACAAATAAACTGGAAAAAAAACCGAGCAAATAGGTTTAAAAACTTCGCTGATTCGTAATGATTCTAATGATGTAAGATACCACTGAAAATCTTGTGAAATAAAACATGTGATTAATGATTTTTCGTGACATGGACAAAAGGAAATTAAAATTACAAAAATTCAGATTAAAATCATCAATATCTAAGAAATTAGTAAATATCGCTAAACACACATGGGGGTGAATTGGATTGGTCTAGACGTCCTCTATCAACCTGCTTCGTTTTATCCACACTTCCAAATACACCCTGTATAATAACACAGTTCGTTTTGGTCGGCTTTATAAGTAGCTGCACATTTTATTTCTTTGTCACTTTAACGTCATGTTTGAACTCCTGCAGTAATTTGTCCAAGGTGTTAAAGCGACCAGGTACAAATATTTATCGCGTGTTTACGGCTCAACGCCTTAACTGGACAATTTAAAATTTGGCATTGTGTATTAATAATTGTTTTTTGCACTGCTATCTTAATTATCGTAAATACATTTCCATAGCGATTGAGCTGTGACGAGTCTTATATGCATCTAGAATTCGTTATTTAATGATTACAATACCCTTGTGACGTCACGGCCATTTATTAATTTCGACGCACAAAGGACACATCCAAAGATGATTGATGGACGTTTAACGATCTTAGAGTACTTAGTCTCCAATTTGCACTAGGTTTTGAACATTATGAACATTATGTCTATATGTATATCTTTACTCATGCTATCAAACTCGTTCTTAGGGTGAGCTAATATTTGTTATTGTTTTATTTATTACATTACAAAATTTATTTACAAATTCGAGTAATTTGTTCATAACTTTTTTTCACTAAATAAATTAATATATGAATTACGTTATATAGGTAGGGTAGGTACATACTGCCAAAAGCATAGAAATCCTCTATGTTTATCTTTGGAAAAGTCCAAGTAATGTATTTAGCAAAGTAAGAAGGAATTTACTTTAGCTGCACTATAGGGCCTTAGGCTTGATTTCTTCCTACGTTGACATCGGTCGCTGACGCGGTCGAGCATACGAATACAACGTGTTACAAAATACCCCGTAAAAAATAATAATAAATTTTCAAACCCAAAAATATTGTCAACCCTAGTAAGCTGCCATGTCAGGGAACCGGAGTTAGAATAGATTATTTTAACAGAGGGGCCAATCTATCTATTTTAATAATTGTCAAATTTTATGGCTTTTTCATCCACAAAGTTTGCTATCTCAATTCTAGGATTTCATTAATCATTATGCTTAAACACTGACTTAAAAATATGTCAAGACAAAAAACATGTTGTAATTTTAAAATCTTCTTATGGATATTGTACAATTGTTTCGTGTTTTTCCAAAATGACGATATTTTCTAACTCGGAATATTACGATATGATATTATGCGTAGGCCATGAAAATAGCAATTTAAATCGTGCTTGCGAACTGTATCGGCAATCATTTATCGATGGAAGATTCCCCTCTGAACCCCGACGGCTACCTTCGTACCAGTATTTTTTAATGTCGCCTTCGTTCATTGGCTCCTTTCGTTGGTCTATTGGAAGTGCACGTCCAAGCACAGTCGACGAAAGGCAGGCTGAATAAGTATTACACCATTTTGAAGAAGAGCCAACCACGAGTACGAGATGATCAGGAGCAAGATTCGTTATTAACCATGTTGCACTTTGGCGAATCCTTCGTGACGACAATCGTCACCCCTATCACTATCGCCGTGCACAGGAGCTGATACTCTTTGATCTTGCACCCAGGAGCAATTTCTGCGAGTGGTACCTCAGGCAGTTAGGGGAGAACCCTAATTACGTAAACTATGATCTTTAGACCGATGAGGCAACATTCAGGAGGTCAGGACTTTCAAATGTGCACTATGATCACGTTTGGGCTCACGAGAATCAACACGCTTCACGGCAGGACAGATTCCAACACTAGTCGCGGCTGAATGTGAGGCTGGGATAGACATTCTGCGTAATTTCCTCTTTAATTTTACTGAAATAGGGTTTGCACATCAATGAAAAAAAAATTTTTTTTTAATGGTAGGTAGGTCATACAGTGACACTACGGTTCTGAAATATTCAGATCAAGCCTTAATAGTCTGGCCAACCGATTATAGTATAGACTGTGCATGATCGACATCAGCCGCGACGAGCGACGAGCGGCAAGAAACAAATTCATAGCGATGTATGAAGCATGCCACGATGACCGCGGTAGTGATGTTATGATTTTAAAGTGTGTATGTGTTTCAAACAGATGGACCGATACGGACGTAGTTTTCAAAGAAAACTATTATAATCGTGATGGTTTTTAGGTTGAAAATAAATTGGGTTGTTTAATCAACACTAACAGTGGATGTCGACTTTATATCGGGGGAGCGATTTATCTATGTCATCGTTTTATTTGCATTACTTTCCATATCTACCACTTGCTGCCACCAGCTGTAGGCTGTAGTGATGAGTACATAAATTTACCACGATCGGACATCGCAGTTATCATTGCACTCCTTTCCTGTATTCCTTTCCTGTATTCCTTTACTCACTTTCTTTTCACTTTTGCTTCATTTCACCGAGAAACATTAGTAGGGCCCTCTTTACATTATGGGAAGCTAAATCATGTTTATTTTGTACTTGTAAGATAAAACAACAGTGGAAAGGGTAATCTCGTATCAAAGTTGTGTGCATGAAATGTTGTTTGTTACCGTACTCTACAGGATTGAGTTGCGTTGATCTCTAAAATGGTTTGAGTGTTTGCTCGAGTAGTTTCTGAGGACCTCGCTCAGATGACAAGTTTTAAGAAATTTAAGTTAGTGCCTTTGAGAGTTTTGAAGAGATTAGTTGGAGTCTTGGAGAATGGGTATTTTAGTTTCGTATTCGTATTAACCAGCTTTCCAATAATTTTATTGTAACTGAGCAGAAGTTAAAGATTAAGAGGGCACTGTAGTTAAGGTAAAAGAAAATTTGGAAAGGCTAGAAAACTAACTTTTATGAGTTTTTTTATTTTCAGGTTGGCAATTAGAGGGCTATTGGAGGTAGTATTTTGGGAGTTTAATTAACAGACTACATCATGCAATACTACGCTTCAAAACACAAATAGCAGAATTAACCTAAGCAGCCTCCAAGCTTAAATGATAATAGGTTGAGCATGTCTGCCGCACACCAGAGGAAATGTGGGCTAAAGTGTGCACCAAATGGGCCCACGTAATAGTATTTGGCGTCGCGGCAGACCAAGACGCCGTTGTCGAGAAGACGTTGATGCCTTCCATCATGTCTGATGGGAGACTGCTCAAGATTATGGATACGTGGAAGGCAAGGGGCCTTTCCCAGCAGTAGGACATTACAGGCTGTTTAGTAAAAATAAATATAATTCAATACAAATTATTGAAGCAGTCACCTAAAACACTAAAGAGCATCGGTGATCCCAGTGGAGGCCGTGAACCAAGTATTTTAAGTTAAATACGGTACCCGATATTCGCACGGTGATCTACAAAATTGTAAGAAAACCTACACATTCGAACAACTGAGTGTGTAAGAGAACAACACCAACATACAAGTATGAATTTTGAATTACCTATGAACCTTATTCATAATTAAAATTATACGTTTTAAATACTAATTGCTTAAATTAATATTTAACATATAATTGGTTTCTCCTGTGTTACACTTATGAATAATCAACTGATTGATTACTTAGACGGGTTTACAACACATTAAAAAAGTGGACCGTTCAGTTTATGTCTAAATACAACAAATCTATTCAACTAACTAACAAAGTTATCATCGACTATGAATCTATAATCTACTTTATAGCCGTTTTTCTTTGCGTTGTAATTCAGAGCCTGGGTGATATCCTTGATGTGGTCTATCACCTGCTTCATGGTCAGGTTGTAGATAGTCTTAGTTTTATGTCGATGCTGCGGCTTGTACTGGTTCTTGGCTTTCAGTGCTTTCTTCACGTAGTTTGGTTGCACTGAAAAATTAAATATTGATTTCTAAGGTAAGTTCACTCGCAATGTGTACGTAATAATCATAATTATATAAAGTTGTGGTAAAACAAACCTCACCTAACCAAATATATATAGATATACAATGGATATTAACCTATAAAAAATATATTTGGTGGCCATTTTGACCCAAGTTAAAAGAGATAAAGTGAGATGTAACGAGAGAGACAGAATGGAGCCCACAGAAGTTCTATAAATTACTTGACATTAGCGTAATATAGGTTTAATAGGAGGGCAGGTAATTAATTAATAATAGGAGCTTTTTTTAAACTAACTCGATTTTTTTATTTATTTTATTATTGTTTACTGAGAAATAAAATTATTGAATAAAATAAAATAAAAGTGACGTAAAAAAACGTAAAGCCATTAACACAAATTTGTTCTTTTATTTTCTCGGAAAATAATTAACAAATCATATTATGCACTTGAGGCAAACGTCTATAAGCATGATTTTAGAACCCCTTATAAAAAAGAACCTGTTGACAATTAGAATTAGGATAAGAATATGACTCACAATATGTCCCTCTATTAACTGGAGTGTAATATGTAAAAACGCCAACAATCAAGAATAACGTCAGAACTACCCGAAGTGCTAACATCATGCTGCACTGCACTTGCTTTATCACAGCACTGTTTTCATAACTTGCATTGTTTCAACATGGCTTGAGCACTGTTTGTTTTGCGAGCCAGTGGTACGGTTAACCTAACGGTAAATGTTAGACGGAGGATTAAGGTAATGTTCCCAGCGCCCTTGTAAAAATAATATGAGGACAAGTGGAACTGTGGTGAAGTGAACTGACCAACATACAGGTTGTAGAACCTTTTGTAATATTCAAAAGAGGACTCAAAAAAAGTCCTGAAAATATTATGGAAAACATCACAGATCATTTTGAGAATGTATTCTTTCATGCAAACTTTAAGAATTAAAATATTCCTAGACAGCGGTGGTTGACTGACTTTTTTAGTGTAAGTGCCCTTGTAAAACACTTAATAGTTTACGGAACCTCGAAATTTGATGTATGCTTTTTTATATAAATCATTAATTGTTCTGCAATCAAATAGATGCATTTTTTTTATAGTCAACATGCTGTTAGAGCATTTTTTATCTCGACATTTCTCATAGAAACTTCAGGTTAGTGTTCTTCAGATATTTACCAATAATCTTGTAGAAAAATCAAGTTAACAATATATTAGCAAAGTTGGAATCAGTTGGTGCAATCCAAACAGCTGTTTCCAATTGAGGGCATCGCTTCAGTCCTAAGTTATTGGTATTCTTACAAATCTTTTAACAGTACTTGGCGTCACTGCAAATATATACCTATTTACTTAGTTTTTTATTACCATCTGGAATTTATGAAGCCTTAAAATAGTAATATAAAAGAATTAGGTAAAAATTAATATTTGTTATTAATATTTTTTAAATTATTTATTTATTTATTTATTTATTTATTGATAAAAACGTTTACATGACATTACAGTATAACCAATGCGTCACTAAACTTAAATGAACAATTAAAAGATAAAATTTCACAATAATAGGTAAAAAATCAAATTGGAATAGTTGAGCATCTAGCATCCATCGCCTCACAGAATCTCAAGCATTCACTACACACTGCCTAAATGATAAGTTTTATTACGACAGCGAACTATTTCCATCCAAGTTCACAAGTACCACTGCAAAATAATACTTAAGTATAATAATATGTCCGATGCTACCATTAATTTCGACGTCGTTGTATAGAGTTATTTGTTTAGTCAGTATCATAAATATTTACACGCTGGATTGAACTCCCAGGCAGATTTTTAAATTTCTAAAAACATTACATTTTTAAATAATGTGTGAACTCATTAAAAAAATGCCAGGGGGCAGAGTAAAATAATATCAAGTTACAATAAACCAAGCGAAATCAACATTTTCTCGTAACACGAAGTGATGACATTAATAAGATAAAAAAGTTTGATCAAACGTGTACGTGTACGTGTGTGTAATAAAAAAATAGGAAAAAAGCGTCCCATTGCTTATAATTCAATAAAAATATTTTACGCTGTCTAATAGTTAAAACGATTGCACTCTCACTCGTAAGTTACCATATATTTGAAAGCAAATTTATCGACCCGTGAATGGGAGTGAATCGTAATAATTACCTTTCTCATTAATCATCCAGAAATCGATAGCCGTCATCGTCGGGAATGATTCATCGCCAACTGGGGACAGCAATCATCAGGGGAAGATCGTAAGTGACTGAAGTTCAAATTTTAGTAAAATTAAACAGTTCGAGGGTATATTGGTATTTTATGTTTTGAAATGATGTTTTAGCAGAATCACTAATTGGTAAGGCAATAGAAGAGACATACTGAAATATCAGATGTATATATATTTCAGGGGATAATGTCACAACAATTGACTGAGTGAGTCCCAAACTTAGCTCTAGGCTTGTACTATGGGTTCTAGACAATTACATAGAGAAATATATACTCAAATACATAGAAAACATCCATGACTCGGGGATAAATATCTGCTCTTATCAGGATTTGAACATAGTACCACTAGATTCGCAGGCAGGGTCACTACCAACTAGGCCAGCGCGTCCTCAGAAAACAAGACAAGGTCATGACAAGGTTATGTTAATGCTAAAATTATACTGGTACACGACAATATGATATTTATAAACCCGGGCAAGAGCATGTCGGACCATACTAGGTAGAGTTAGGGTTTCGAAGCCGTTACTACAAACATAAAAAACTATCTGAAACAAAGATAGATATAATAAATTTATTTATTACTTTGGCCGGCTGAATCTCAGGAACTAATAAAATCTACTTAGTTGTGATAGTTTACCTTTTAAGTTCGTTACATGTTCTTTCATACCCGATATTTTCAGATTTTTAATACGTTTTGACGTTTTGAAATTTTAAAAAAACTACTTTAAAAACATGAGGCCTTTCGCAATCGTTATGTTACAAGCAATATATTAACAAGTAAAGCAACATGGGACGATTTTTTTTAGTAAATAATGGCCCACGGTTCACTTTTATAACTAGGTATACAATACAAACACTCTTTTTTGAACATTTTATTTTGTTATCAATAACATCACTGCAAGTAAATACAAAATAAATGAAGTTTTATTTTTCTTTCGTAAACTCAGGTTAAGATAAACAATTGTTATAAAACTGTAATTAGAATAAACATTACGCAAAAACAAGTTCGATTTAAACATAACACGACTAACAGTTTTAACCAAATTCCACGCGAAAATTAATCAAACAGATAGAGAATTTGCTAATTAACAAATTCTAGGCAATTCAGATTGACCACAGCTCCCAGAGTTCCAATGATCAAATCACAATGTTACTCCAACAAAACCACAGTCCATCCATCATCCAATTTTCAAAGCAAATTCTTACCGCGGTATGCTACAATTCGACCCCTTATCACGTCTCCGAAGAATTTATCTCAGCGGCGAATAGGCTGTGGGACTTTGACAAATAGTCGTGTTTTGTTAAATAAGTCAAGATACACTGAGGGTCTCCGTCTGCCTTGGCTTGCCAAACAGTTTGTTAAGTCACTTTGTTTTGTTATGATTGTCAAAGAATTGAGCACAGGGAATTTATGTTTCATGGGGTAGTTTGATGGAAGTGTTTATTTGGAAAACTAACAGCATTTTAATAAACAATATTAGCACAGGCGAACGTCCTTTATGGCTAGTAGAAAGCCAAGTACGGTCGGCCTTATAAGAAGCTGTACACTTTAGTACTCTGTCACTTTAACGTCATGTTTGAAATGATGGACTAATCTGTCAAAGGCGTTTCAGCGACAAGGTACAAAAGTGTGCACCTACTTATAAGGTTGACTGTACTATCTAATTTTAAGTATCTAAAAATGTAAATTTATTAACATCAAACTCGATTCTAGTCTAAAGAGAATGTGACGTTTATAAATTGTGGTTTACAGATAATTATTTAAAATGGAACAATACTTCAAAGTGCCATTTTTTCGCAGACGACAAACGCGCTAACAACCAACAAAATATTACAAGCAATTAAAAAAAATCCGATATAAAAACCAAAGACAAATACCTATATACACACGTTAAAATTTTACCACCCCTATTTTGGCGTCGGGATTATAAGCAGCTATTCTGCATAATTTTCCAAAACGTATTTTGATTAAATATATGCTCCTAAAATAAGTACTACGTAATTTAATTCCATTTCTAAACATTTCCATTAAACAGAAGAAAAATCAGTTATTTTATTCGAGTATGTTACCTATAGTTAAAACTATTTGGGCGTAAAATTGTAAATGGAATTCAGAGACACAGAAGCGCATAAACAATTCACGAAACTATATTTCTACGCCAAAATCAATTGGATATGTAATCTTCTAGACAACCGATTCGCTTATATAATCAAATTTATCTGGATTTAGTACCGTCACGGTGCATTGACGGGCAGAAATAAAATAAATCTTTGGATATAAAATTACTTGGCTTTAAAAGAACTGTTATTCCAGTCTACATGAACAAAAAGCTTGTGTTTTAGTTTTGTAAAGTTAGAATAAAACATGTTATACTCGTATATAAAAAAAAAACAATATAAACTGATAATTTGTTTAATTTTCGAAATATTAATTCAAATATATTTACTAGTTTGTTACTTGCCTTGGACTAATTGAGAGGTTTTTGTCATCAGAATAGCATGTTTAATTTAAATATATTCCTTTGTAACTCATTTATAGTTGAAAGATGTTAGTATGACTATCAAATTCTTAAAACGGTTTCACTTTTTACTTTTTAGCGATAATCAATACAAAGTCAATAAATGATTATGCTATAAATGTATTTAGTGTATACAGGCGGCTGTAAGTGACTTTGTTTTATACTGCCTATGTAAACATAGAGAAAATATTTTTTTGAGGACATAATTTCTCTTGACGACTTTGAAACCTATTTCCAAAAACTAATAACGTGTTTAAAGTCCTTCTCGTCGTCTATTTGGGGCTAATTTCTCAAAAGTATTAGTCTAATAATATAAGTATCTTGTTTCATATTATTAGACCAATACGATATGACAAATGGGCCCCTGGTAATGCTTATGTGTGTTACTAGGGGCATGAAATTAGTAACCAAAGTTATTTCAAACATTAAGTATAACAAACAATATCGTGACGTACATTGGCGATTCTCAGTACTTCTCGACTCTCGTCGTTTCTCCAAGCGTCGCACCGATTTGTCAACGTCAGGGCTCATATTTATCAACCGGGGACAATGGTAACTACATTTTGATATCGGCCCAGTCACAGTACATAGTTAGACGGAGTTGATGGGTCTTGGGAACTATTACCCAATTTACTAAGGGTTTCAGTAAAATCTGGTAAAATGAAGAAAGTGTAGGATTACGCGTAGGTTCCCGCGATCTTTGTTAGATTTTATGACGGTATGCTTATATTTGCCAGGCTGCCAAAAAAGGGAATAAACCTGCACTTGGTCTTAGGCATGAAATACACAGAAGCGTCGCGGCGCAGAAGCGCCGCAGGTATGTGCCGCGCTATTAACCTTTTTTATTGAAAATGTATGAAAGCTACAAGTTGTGAAATACACAAAAAGGTGCAGTGCGCCTCTTGCAGGCGTGGAAAAGGTATGCCTTCGCCGCGTCCTCGCTGCGCCCTCGCTCTTCCTCTTGCTCGCTCGCCTCTTCTGTATAACTTAGTGTCGCGCCTGCGCCGCGCCTATGCCTTACCTGTGCCGCGCCGCTTCTGTGTATTTCACGCCTTAGTGTATAAACCGATAAAAAAAAACAAGACCAAGTGCTGGTAGTTTTAAAAACTTGCACGCAACATAATAACGCACTAGCTTTCTTCGGTCTACTCGCGACCACAATCGATGTAACATGATCAAAACGTTGAGATACAATTTAGTATCGTTTTAGATTTAAAATAGTATGTGTGAATGTATAAGAAGTTTAAAATAAAAGTTTAGATTGTACGATAGGATTAAAATATTAAGATTTATTTATTCATTTAACCTACGGTTGAGAATATTTGTTTGTATTGTTGTGTTTTGGTGTGGCGATAACCGGTGAAATTGAAATGTGAAACCTCTATGCTAGTTAGAGGCATTTCATGTTAGTTCTCAGGGCACCTGATAACCCTCGTGACTAAAATAGAATACCTCCCGATCACATGAAATTGGAGTCTAAAGCTGAGTTAACGCGCGGCAAAACGCAGGCAAGCTTTAGGATGGCCGTTTAAATATTGTAGTCATGATAATTCAAATGCCTATGAGTAACAGATCCTATTTACCATCAGGAATCCTGTAAATTCTAAAACTGTTCTGAACTAGAGGGTACCCGCGACATCGAACGCGTATAATTAGTTTCCCGCTACTTTATCCTCTTGGGGGATGAATTTCCAAAAACCACTTTTTACAATCTGTCACTCAGTTAAATTCATACCGTTGGGGGGAAAAATGCCGTAGTCGCCACGCGGTGGATGCGAAAAGCACAAGACCGGTCTGAGTGGAAAGCCTTGGGGGAGGCCTATGTCCAGTAGTGGACGTCTTTCGGCTGACATGATGATGATGACTCAGTTTCTTATTTTATATATAAATATAGCTTACTGTATGAAAAGAGAAATAAATTCTCAATGCTCCCAAATGTTTCTAAGAATACTCTTCTGAATGTTCTGCAACTTGTAAATTGCTTCGGCCATAGAAGAGATCGTCTATTAGATGCAATATCTGTGTGCTGCGGGTAGTTTTTGAAGCGTTTGATGGATGGCGGCGGGTCGGGCTTGTAAGTCGGTTTTATCGCTCGCTCGCTCACCGCCGTTCTGACAGGTGTTGACGCCAGCGACGATTTTATGAACATAAATTATTAAGGGCATGATTTGGATCTGTTGTGACAAAACGATTAAGCTGCGTTTAACTAAAGACTTTTTCAAATGGATAAAAGTGTAATAGGTGTCTTTGACGTATTCGTCTCATTTAGTTTTGCGTCTTTATTAGTTCGTATAATGGCATTAACAAGCTAAAAGTAAACATAAAAACTAGATTTATATCTAACACTTGATTAGCTTCGTTACCTTAATGATGAAATTAAACGAACTTGGCAATAATTCAATTCGTATTTAAAGTTTAATGGCATAATTTGTATCTCTCTAAATCCGCTTTTGTTTACCCGACAGCGTAAGAAGGTGGGTTATGTTATTCGAGTGTATATATATGTATGACTAATTCTGTTGCATACTCTGCAGCCTAATCGCCTTGATGGATATAAAATGGCATATACTTTATATGCCATTTCACGTCGTTAGATTCGTTTTGGTTGTGGAAGTTGGCTTTAATATTCAAATCAAACTAATGAAAGGGGGAGTTTTTTTTAAATCATAATTAAATATTATATAGACAACGATTAAAATTACCGTATCAAAACAAATGATGGTATCTCAGACTAAACTCCTGTAGCAAGTGCGACCATAGTACTAACGGGTGAAGCTTGAATCTGCTTCGTTTGTTGAATTTGAGATACCGCCAATTGGTTCATGAGGGCAGCATGTTAATGAATGATTAATTTTTGTAAGTAACTTACCTGACTAAAATCGCAGTATCTTAATTTTAGTCCTTAAGTAAGTATGTATACTTTTTTGGAAATCCGCCGCAATACCAAAAATGCAGTGGTCGTTTTAAGCTAGTGACGACTCTCGTAGGTACGCAAAGTACATAAAAATCAATCAATATGCAGCCTTAATTAAATTTAATTAAATATAATTAAACTATTTATACTCTATTATGTGCAATAAATAGTCAAATATTAGTAGGTAATTAAGTATTGTTAAAACAATTTCTCTGTCGTGTTCTTTTTTGTATTTGTGTGATGTAATTATTGTATTGTTGCGAATAAATTTATCCAATTTGAAAAGTGTTGAAATTATAACTTATTATCTTTGACGTCTAGTTGTCAGGAGGTTAAAGCTTCCTTTATATTATTTTACGTTTTTTTCTTTGACAAACTGCACGCTTTTATATTAATTTTACGCCGTATTCTTTTTAACGCCTCATCATAACCCTAACCTTAGAAATAAACAGTTCCTCAAACAAAAGCGACTCCATTGCACTGAATTTTGGCGATGTCATGTTCCATTTGCTTTCATCAGGGCAATTATTATGATTACCACACAAGACATTGCCCGGATTGGGGTGGTAAATTGCTTCATAACCGCAGCCTCCCTTGGATAGATGTACCGAATTATGTTAATGTGTTATGATAATGCGTATAACGACTTCTCGACGAAGCTCTGCTTTGGGACATTTGGGTGGACAGGTTTGGAAGCATTTGGATGTGGTGGTTAATTTAGTTAATTAAAAAAGCTAACATAAAAGAAACGAAAAAAGTAATGTTTCGAGATAATATTATTATTTGAGTTTAGCCGAGAATGATTTCACTTCAATTAAAATATAAACAAGTAAAAACGGGACTCTATTACTAAGACTCCGCTGTCCGTCGGTCTGTCCGTCTGTTCACAAAGCTTTATCTCATGAACCGTGATAGCTAGACAGTTGCAATTTTAAGCAACGTAATTTTTTGCCGTTTTTGGCTAATGTTGTATAGATTATATTACGGAACACTTTCTGCGCGAGTTCGACTCACACTTGACCGTTTTTTGTTTATTTTAATGTGTGAATCACAAATTAACAAGAAACAGGACATCAAAAATTTGTCCTTTTTCTTACAATCTAACATTTTACTATAGAATTAAATAACCCCACCATTTTGTAGGTACACGTGTTAATTAGTTTTCTTGAAGAATCAGTCACAGAAGAGTGTTTTATATTTATCTTCTTATTTATAAACGAGCAACAGCTGAAATTGGTTCAAAATATGCTATGTCATTATCTGTCATTGTGACATTTGAATCTGACAGAAACTGACAAGGCATACGTTAACTAAAATATGTTTGAAGTTCGCTTATAAATGAAGGGGTTACATTAAAGTTTAATTGTTAAACTACATACATTTTTTCAATTCTGTAATTAACATCATCCCAAATGTTACTAATATCTTTTTAAACTTTTGCCTTTAAAACACAATCACACTGAAGTTTAAATCAAGTTTTTCGTTAGTTCTTATAGAGTTAAGATCTGATTTCAACGGTTAATAAAATAATATTCTGTAAAAATTGCGATGTGAGGTAGGTACTTTATAAAAAAAAAGTGTTCTTATTTACATAGTTATACGAGTATAACCTTTTTAGTTCATGTGCTGCGCGCTGGGCCGGTGTGTCACGCCAGTTAAGAAGGCAGATGGCTACAATTGGACATTGTACACCGCCTGGCTAATCTACTTTTCCAACCAATTAATCTGATTAAAACTGAAATGAATTAAATTACTACGTGCCTGTTTCGTCAAACGGGTGCAATAAAAAGTATAATTTTCTGTACAATTCTGATCTTATATGTGAAATAAATACTGCTGCGACTCTGCTGCGGTCCTAGTAACTAAATATTTTATACCAAAAAATGTGACTGTAGTTCTTCCTATCTTATGTCCAAATAGTTCTTACATATCTGTATGTCGTGTCAGACCATGCCGCTCAAAGACTAGGGTCTCTTTCCTACTCGGTAAAGATTAATTGCTTTCGACATGTTATCGTATTGTCACCGCCCTGATGAAGAAATCTTATTTACTTGAAAATATTAATGGCCGCCAAGTTAAAAACAATACGGTAACATGTCAAAGCTTACTAGGTTTTATCGAAGGAAATAGAGTTCCTGGAGGAAAATCGTAGAAGTATTGCGAGCCTTTCTTGAACGTCCCTTAACATAAATATATTAATAACATAAACACGCAAACACGAAGAGACTATTTGAAAATCAAACCCAAAAAATATGAGCATTTAATAAAAATATGGCGAAAGCCAATTTACAGGTGACACGTGAAATACATGCGTGCGTACTTCGCGGTAAGGAAATCCCACCAATATTACTCTTAAATACCAGGTTTTATTTTCTTCCTGTTAAAATTAGAAACTTGGAAGGTGCCTTGACATCTTTACTTGCAAGGGTGCCGTGCAGGGAGGAAATTTTCGTCGAGTGAGGCGAATCTCGCTGGTGATTAGTGAGTTATAAAAATTAAGTAAGGTATTGGAATAGAATAGGAATTTTAGTCGACGATAAGATTTAGAAAAATAAACCAAAAGAAATTGGAAAAACGCTCACTGTTTCAGTGAGCTGTGCGGTGAGCAGTTAGTTATACCGGATGAGATTCAAAAATTGACACCCAGAGCCAGGTTTTGTTATCCTTTTAAGTAGTAATTTTAGGTAAACAAAATCATGGTTTTAGTCCTAACTCTGGTAAAAGATCGGACTAAAACGAGTATTAAAGTTAATTAAAAATGTGTACTCGGGATTGACGGTCTACCAAATCTGAAAAATAAGAAACAAATTATCAAAAAGTTATGTCGCATCCATAAAGGTTTTTGTAGGCCAGTTTTAATATTCAAGTTATATGTCATGATCATGACCTTACTAAATATGATCTCCCAAAACAAAATATTGTGAACCATTACAGTTCTTATTAATGTTACCAGTAGAATAAATGTCGGTGTAATAATAAAAAAAATAACTCTTAATCACCGCACTAGGCAGTAAAAGGGGCCAAAATATATATGACTAGACATCTAGTTACATTTTTTTTACCGTTAGGGGTCGATTTTCGGAAAAATCTTCTTTGAGCTCCCCTAGCAAGCTACCAAGTCCTTACGTCCCGTGGTTCGCGCTGTGCGATGATATGTCAGCCAGTCTGTCAGTTTCCTTTTAGAATGTAGTAATCATTCATAGCTCATAAAACTTGAAACCTGATAACCGTTGGGGAAGAAAAGTTCTCGAGTGGCGGCCCCGCACCGGTGGACGGAGTGTTGGACGGCCTCCCACCCGGTGGTCTGACGACCTGGTTAGGATCGCGGGGAGCCGCTGGATGCAAGCGGCTCAAGACCGTGACTTGTGGCGCTCTTTGGGGGAGGCCTTTGTCCAGCAGTGGACGCCCCCGGGCTGATGATGATGATGATGATGAAAACTTGAAAGGTCTTAACACCCCATAGTACGACCTTTGGTATCCACCAACAATGTTTAAAAGTAAAACCATAAAATGAACTGAATTATTCTTCATCTCATTCTGAAGAACTGAACCCTAGAAAACATTATAAGCGACCAAATGTAATATAATTTCAAGTTGAGGGCGAGGCCACGGAATTAGGTCGATCGGTGCCAAGGAGGGTTGGTTTATGGATTGTAAATAAATATTATAAGGGTGGCGTCAATTCCTCGATTTGTAATTTGTTAAGAGAAATGTTGAAATTCGATACTCGGTTTTCTTGGAACAAATTGATGATTCTTCTTGTTTCTTCTGAAATGTTGTTTCGACGGAATGATAAAGTAACAGAAATTTAAGGTTGGACAGCAAGACGTAAAACAACCAACTATTACGAGGGCCTAAATTGTATACCCAGAAATAAAAGAAAACTAATAGTAAAATAATAAATACTCGATACTCGATAAACTGTACATATTGAGAAGGATGAAATTTAAGGTTAATTTATCGGTAAAATATAAATATACGTTTGCAACACGATCAAAATGTCGAGGTAATTAAGATATGTTTACGCGATCAAATTCCGTTTAAAATTATAATAGCACATATAAAGGGTTTCCATCTGCCATTTTAGTGTTTGATTGAAAATATTATAGTACCCAGTAACACTGCCGACAATAAAAAAACAAATGTTTACAACGGGTGCAATTAGGAGGTCCAAGAACTTTTGCTCTATCTATCTTCGTGACAAACAAAGTACATAAAAATCAATTAATTTATTGCCTTAAATAGAGTTGAATAGTGATGAATTTATAACTCAACGTCTTTGACAGCTGGTTTTCAACCAAACTTTTAAGTAAATCGCAACTTATTAAAACTTATTTATACCAATACAAACAAGTTGATTGACATAGACCTCAATACAGGACACCCTATCCTGTATACATAATTATTTACACACTTAGGCTGGCGTTTTACTACGGATAAACAAAAGTGTAATGTGCCCTGTATACATACTTATTTACACACTTAGGCTGGCGTTTTACTACGGATAAACAAAAGTGTAATGTGCCCTGTATACATACTTATTTACACACTTAGGCTGGCGTTTTACTACGGATAAACAAAAGTGTAATATGCATATGTTGAATAAATCAACTTAATAAAACTAGAACAATAAACACTGTGATAACTGAAGTAGTACACATGTAGTAAGCATCCGACGTTAAGTCCAGTCATTCGTTATACCCGTCATGAGTTATTTGTCAAGTTTAACTCCGACGTAATTCGGAGATTACCTAGAATAACACCATCCTAAGATGGCCTCAGTTTCAGCTTACTATGAACCGTACAAGAGCTCGTGTTATGGTAAACGTTTTAACTACGACAAATATCGCAATCTCATTGGGTAATAAAATGTTATTGCAGAAATATGAACTCCAATAGCCATTTTTTTGGGCAAGTTAAGTTATTTTTATATTTTCTCCATAATCATTGACTGAAAATAAAAGCAGCTATCAACGCCTTAGTAGTTTTAGTTGGTCCTTGAGTTTTATGCGGCTAAAATGTTTATACCAACTGAAAATCGTCTAAGATAGAAAATAATCTATTTAACTTTGATTTTAAGATTTTTTGGTTGTGCATGATTGATTGTAACGGCGCGGCAGCGGATTTATAGTTCGTTATGGTTTTAATTTAAACAGATTTTTGACCATAGTTGCCTTTGTTCTAAGATTATGTTATTCTTAAAGTAAAACAAAAGAGATCACGTATAGTTAAATATTTTAACATTCAAGGGTAAATTTACATGCATGACGCACAAATCCTCTAAATGGATACCTATAGCCATGGCTTATCCTACACATCTGTACCAAATGATGTGTTAAAGCTTACATCTGTTGTTCCGTATATTACCTACATAACCTCACGTAGTAAGGTACCGTTAGTTAATCGTATGATTAGTTCATGTAACATCGTTTATGGAACGGAGAAAACAATCGAACACACAAGCTCTGGGGACCTCGTGAAAAAGGGTATAAGTCGACTTAGCTCGTACTAAAAAAGGGTTTTAACATAAACGGAGTATACTAGACTTAGGCTCTTATTCACTTGATCTTTAGGAGTCTAATACCCTTTTTCACTAGGATCCAAGTTGACGTTAACGGCTCTGAGGGTCATCGATATTTCTTATGTCAAGACTGCAAATGCAATTGCAAGTTGCAAGCCCTGAGAACAGTAACTAATGGCTGCTTTACTCATTGGGCCAAGGTAATGGACCAAAATATGGAATCACGTTTACTCATTCGCGTATTCATCCTTTGTTGTGTGCACGAAAAACCGACAACAGCCGGTTGGCCGGCCGGCGTTGGTCTCCAACTACAAGCATAGCTTAGCCAAATAGTCCACTACACGTTGGCCCAATACCGTGGCCCAACACCGTGGCCCAACACATTGGCCCAAAGTGTATGGAATGCCTCTAAGCTTGTTATCTCACCGGTTCACACATACAAGAATCCGAACACGCCGCTTGGTTGCAGGTTAAATTATAACATATGTTACGATTAAATAGTGTAAACTCTATAGAACTATGTCAAAGTGACGTTAAAATTCAATTATTTAGAAGTCTCTTACGATTTGAATCATTTTATCATTACAGAGTTTCAGAGTGGTTTATATTTCAAAATGATTAACTGTAGAAATGAGTTTAAAGTAATTCGCATTAGTGTTACGTTACTTTTAAATTAAAGTTTATAAGTGGTAGACTAACGTCGCAAGAGGCAAATTAAAAAAAAAAACATGTCAGTTAGATACAGGTTGCTCTAGTAAATATCTAAGAATATTTATGAATCAGTTGCGATACTCGCGATCCTCCGTTTAAATAGTGAATATCTTGGCAACTATTTTTCTGTAGTTATATTTCTAATCTCACTGGTTAAATTTATATTATCACATAATAAAGTAATAAAATATAGTAAAACCTAACCATAACGTTGCACATAATATGAATAACGTATGCAAATTAAAAATTAATTACGAACGTCTGCGAGATTTTCTGATGACAGTAAAACAATTTATCTAGAATAATTGGACTAGGCCAACACAGGTGTAATTAAAAAAAGTTTACTAATAATAAGCAGATAAAATGGAAAAATACTTAAGAAAACAATTAGGTGCTCACCTATATTTTGTATGATCGTTTTCAGTTAGAGTAAACTAGTAAGAATAATACAGAGTTAATTCATCATTAAAATTTATTATTTGTAGAGTAAAATGCAAAATTTTTGTAGAAAGAATTATCTCATAAATATGTTACGAAGTTCTTATTATACTGGATTAAGGGCATTGGTAGTCTGGGTTGTTTTAGGTTATATTAACAAGCATTTTTTTACAATGTCGGTGTGGTGAAATACTCCTTGAGTAAACTAAAAAACTTAACTTCAAATGAACAGTATTCCATCAACTACCGATATTATCTAACAGATTTTAAAATTATGAATTCGCCAAAAACCCTTATTGATTTACGCAGCTTTAATTAAATGAAACATGTATTTCAGTTATTATTAACTACCAGTTGACCCAAACGCGGTCAGAAATTAAGCTTAATTCTCTAAATATTACTCAGTTTAATTATAACTGCTTGTGGTTCATTAACGCGTGGTACGTTACTGTAATTTGATAAATAGAAAACAAGCACATAGGTAATAATAATCTCTATGTAAAAATCCAGAACACTCTGTATATTATGATTTTAAACTTCTTTTTATTCCGACTATTTATTATCTTAGTGGACTTGTACTCTTTTTTGACTATGGCCACTTACAGGGTAGCACATCCAACGCGATAAATGATCACTTTTGTTTTTATTCTAATTAATAATTAATAATGAGAAATTGTGTTTTTTGTTTGTTCTGTCTTCGAGAATCAGCGAATCAACTGATGGACGAGAAACTTGTTACAAATCGTTTATAGCAGGAACATACATGTACTTTTTTCCCAGAAAAATTGAAAACTTACCTCTCGATGTAATAGCCGTAAACTAGTCGCTTATAACACAGTTACAACAGCCTGGTAAATTGTCTAACGAGTGTAAGTAACAATGTGCAGTCGACAACTTTCACCGTTGAGCCATTATGACACCGTTAAGTCACAAGAATAATCATTGACTTTCTGCAACAGGGTTGAAAGTGGTTCACAACACAAAAAACATCTACTTATCACATTATATTACTTGACCTTTTCGGTCCCGCTCGCCAACTAATAAACGTAACTTCACCACCGCGGCAAGCACTGGAAAGTTCAATCCTGTCCCCTGTATAACAATAAAGAAACATGCAACAAATTCAAAAAGAAACTATATCAAGCCCCGAATAAAAAAGCACGACGGATTTTTTCCACCTGCCTATAGACAGAAAGTAATTGAAACAAGGTAGGATAAAACAATAGAACGAAACAAAGTTAATATGAGGGCGCTACTAAATTTGAACACCCCTATAACAACAATGTCCCAAAAGCTCCTGAATCCCTTGTGAATTGTTCACCTTAAACGTTGGCGGTAGGGTTCAATATGGTGTGACCTAGAGTTGTATACAGGGTGTCATTCTGTGTATTACGGAATCCAAGTCACCCTACAATGTTGATAAGGGTCGCAGTTCCTTAGGCGGCGGTGTCCTATCGCGCTTTACGCCCACTTAAGGGTATGGTTTTAGTATAAAGAGGAAAGCGAGATTAAAAAAATATATGCTATTATTTGAGGAAATTGAATGTTGGACGTTTATATTTTTTTACCACTTTGAATCGGCATCTTCTAATACTATATAAAAAGTTGTTGATAACTATTTAGTAACCATAATTACACACAGATTTAAGCTTGGCTTATTTATTACCAGTAATGACCAAAGCCACCCATAATCACGAACATTGCTTGATGACCTTGCAAGCCTTCTCATACTAACGATGGCAAGTAGATACTTGAAGCACCTTTTCAAGAGTAAATTTACTTAGTACTATTTATAGATGATTTAATATGCATTTGGTAAAGTTATATAAGTTGCTCGAATGTAAAGTCCCGCGTAATCGTAAAAGACTACAAAACTTTTAAATTCAACTATATAGCGTTTTCCTGCGCTTCCATACACACAAAAGTCGTGTATCACATTTCCATCACGAACTTTCTAATTATAAACATAATCCAGGGAAAAGACTATCTACGTACAAAATGACATATTGGTCGAGATTGAAACACAAACATCCATAGAAACCTGTACACTTAGGTATAAGTTAGCCCTGTACTGTCGTATTATGACCAAAGAACATTAATAACGCACGTACCTTATTTACACCTCTAATCGCTCGTTACTTACGCCATGCCATAAGTCCCGACAACAAATTGAGTTTATAACATTGGATTAGAAGCCAAATTAGATCATATTTCGCAGGCCAGTCCGCTGTTATCAGTGTTCGTTCCGTCTTATCGTATTACAATACTGTTTAAGTGATTTTAAATGAGTCGAAACTCGATATTGTTATTTGTAAATTTTTGAAGACAATCAAAAGGTCCGTTATCCTATAACGGTGTTTTGGGTAAAGTGATATTTATTTGTTGTAAGAAATAGCTGTGAAGGCGGAGACTCGATACCTTTTAGAAACTGGACAGTATTAACAAATCCTTTTCTTACAGTATTGAATAAATAATATATTTAAGTAAAGATAAAGTACGAGTAAAGAGTTTCTTAAAGAACAGTTATAGACTTCTTATTTAAAATTATCGAAATAAAATATCCAACTGTTCACCAAAATTGAACAAACAGACCACATAAGACTGGATTGCAGAGCGCGGGTCACTAATACGGTATCTAAAGTGTAATCTTGCCCCGTTGCGGGAGCAAAGGTGTTTTTGCTCTGACATACAGACTGTTGACTGAGGGTGCTATTCCCGAAGTACTAATGTTGAATTCGACATTAACAAGGCGTACATTTTAGTTATTTTTATCAATTTATTTTATACCATTTTATACTATTTTAATATTTGAGACAAGAATAAGAATAATAAAAATGTACAACTTGAATTAATAATTCGAAACACCATTTGACGCGTAGATACACGCTGTATTGTATTTGTATAATATACCTAGTATCGGCAAAAGCAACGAATTCGTCAGTCTAAAACCTTTTATTTAATCAATCAGACTTAATTTGATCAAAGTTAATGCATACAGTGCAGGAAACGTAATATGGTTTCATGCAGGCTTACTGATACAACTGAAAATGACTCGATTGTTAAAGATCAAATGTGGCGTTATCTATGAAAAGAGACTTTATTTTCAATGGCGCTTCCGCCATTATTAACGATGCTCCGATATAAATACAACGTCGCGTGCCGCAGTGTGGCATAAGCGCCATCGGCAATGAGGTCTCTTTTCATAGATAACGCCACAAATGGCTCAATAATGCTTCTAGGTACTGCTTGATTTAAATTTTAAAGGTTTTGTATTATTTCCTGAGTTCAAAAAATCCTCAGGGAACCTGATATCGATTGGCGTTAAAAAATAACACCCTTACTCAAAGAGACCACAGAGTAAGAAAAGTCGCAAAGGCTCTTGGAGTTGCCAACGTACGAACCGAAATCTAAAGTAGATCCTTTTGAAGAGATTAGACGGTCGTCTTTAGCTATTGCAAATTGCTGCTCATTTGCGGCACCATTACTTTTTGTCATTCTGAATCTGAAGATACTTGGTATGTTTTAGCTCAATGGCAAAAACGGTGACGACGATTTAGGTAGAAGTTTTCAAAGTTCAGTGATTTGAATCTGCTGCAATACATTGAATTATCTTGCAAAATAAATGATGTTATAATGAGAGAAATATGAATTATCCATGTAACGCCCAAACGTCTTTTGTCAGGTCTTCTTTTAAACTTATGATGGACGTTAAATGTCATGTATGTAGGTACAGTGGGCCCTGTAACACTGACTTTTGTACCTTGTCGCTTAAACATCTTTGACGAATAGGTGCAGCAGTTCAAACACGACGTCAAAGCGGCAAAGCACTAAGGTGTGCTGCTACTTATACATATAAGGTCAGCTGGTACACCAATATTCCGATTTCGATAAAATACTTTTGGCATTACATGGACTTTACTGGGGGCTAGATAAGGCGCATAACGCTAATAACCGACGATTTTTGGAAACTCAAAAAGAACGCGACTCGACCGTCCGGTAGCTTAAGACAATCCTATAACTCGGGTCCTGGTAAAAAAGGGTATAAGTCTTAAATTAGAGATCAAGTGAAAAAGGGTTTAAGTCTAGTATACTCCTCTCTCTCTGTCTCTCTCTATCTCTCTCTATCTCTCTCTATCTCTCTCTCTCTGTCTCCTGAAGATAAAGTGAAAAAGGGTTTAAGTCTACTATACTCCTCTCTCTCTGTCTCTCTCTATCTGTCTCCTGAAGATAAAGTGAAAAAGGGTTTAAGTCTAGTATACTCCTCTCTCTCTCTGTCCCTCTCTCTATCTATCTCTCTCTCTCTCTCTCTCTCTCTCTCTCTCTCTCCTTCTCCTGAAGATAAAGTGAAAAAGGGTTTAAGTCTAGTATACTCCGTTCATGTATATACCCTTTTTATTACTAGTTAAGTTGACTTGTACCCTTTTTCACTCTGAGCCCAGATATATTCTCGATAACGTTAACGTTTGCAGAATGCATCTTATTTAGGTCCACTTTGCTATATAATCATACGGTATTGTGGTCGCTATTACCAAGAAAATAGATACTTGTATAGTTAATAACCGAAGTGATAAAACTAATTACACAATAACTTCTACCTTTCATCAGATTAAATATAATGCCACGTTATGGCTTCGAGTGTGTGTAACTTGTTAACAGTCGAATTAAATGAAGTGTAGCCTAGAGAAAAGTAAACTTTTGTTTACTTTTGTTATCTCCATTTTAAGTTTGTAGAAAAAAAACATGCTAGGTTACATAATTAGCCCTTAACCTGAAGACACTAATATTACACAAGTGATAGTAACGCAATTCCTTTGTTGTGCTATAAGTTATGATACAATAGAGTTAATTTTTGATTGTACATTCCCACTTGAAATCTTAAGTGCCTTCATAATGTGACAGCTGCAAAAATAACTATTTTATGACATAACTAGTCATTAAGTGGCTAACACAATTTTAGTAGTTTCCTCATCCAATGGTTCCAATTCGAATCGGTTAGTCCATTAGGGCTTTACAGCACTATCAACATTTTAATCAACCATTTCCATTAATACCACCTAAGTAATTAGGAATTAATAGTACATTGCGGGGTATCGACTATGCTAAATAGCACTCTTCAGTACGCTCCACTTAATGGAATTGTAAGTTGTTTGCATGTTATCGGCCAAATTATAAAGTGCTGTTCGGATTAGGGGTAATTATGGAAATTGCCAACGTTTTGGTTTCGCTTGTTTGGATAATTTGGTATGTTTAGTTTAATTTTGCCTACGTGGGTTGTTGAAGCTGAAAATAAACAGTTGCAAAGAAGGCGTAGTAGGGTGATTATTATGACAGGCAAAGGGTTTTATCATAAACATATGTTGTCTATGAGATAATGAGGTTTGCCAGCAATCCGTTAAATTTTAATTTTGTTATTTTTCTTCTTATCAATAAAGTCGTTTGAGCGTATAAGATAACATCGTCTTTATACTCGTCGTAAATTTAAGAAACAATTAATTCGTTCCTTTTTCAAACTTTTTCAAAACTTTCTTAAAATAAAAACAAATGAACGAACTCAGAAAACTATTTTAAACTACACTAATCTAACAAACCGCTACCAGTGGGAATTATTCCCAAGTAATTTAATATTGTAACTGTTTTCCCGTGACTCCGTCCGCGCAGAAAAATAAAACATAGCCCGTGTTCATCAGGTCATGTAGGATTCTAAAGGTGAAAGATTTATTCAAATCGGTCTAGTAGTTTCGGAGCCTATTCAATGCAAAAAAAACAAAGAATCAAATATTTCCTCTTTATACAACTACCCCCTTACTAATAAACGTTGAGTAACGGTGGTATAGCTATACAATGTTTTGTCCTTATCTGTCATTGTGACATTTGAATTTGACAGATAAGGACAAAACATTGTATAGCTATACCACCGTTACTCAACGTTTATTAGTAAGGGGACTAGTGTAGACTTAGAGTATGTTTTTATATTGTATTTAGAGAATGTTTCCTCTACATAAATAAAAGAAATACAAATTCAGCTCGCCTTCAAAAATATATTCAATTGATCGCGCTATTTTTCGCATAACTCTAAAATAGGCCTTTGTTTGTGCCGTTAGTAAAAACATTCGGAGCACTCTATACAGCTGGTAAAAAAACAAAATGGCGTCAAATCCACAGTGACAATCGGGTCGTAGATCCGCCGATAAGACAGTGATGTATGGTCGCAATTGCTTTTTCCAAATTGCTCACAACGCACGGAGTATGTTAAATTTATGTGTGTCAATTATTTTTCGCGGATAAATGATAAAGGATTAATGGTGAGGTTAATGGTTTTTGTGATGAGCCATAATTCATCAGTTTATGTTTTCTTTTTCAGAATTACATATCATGTAGCAAGAGAATTATGTGGTAATGCATCAAGTTTTTGTTTTGTTTATAAGTTCATTGAGTTTTAATGTATACCTTAATTATTAACTTGTTGATATTTCATTTTATTTTAATTAAGTATTTGTATTTAAACCCACGAGCAAAGGATCAAGTTTTAAGTGTATATCCGTGTATCTGTATTTCTGTGTATGTGTGTGCCAAAACCGATGCACCAATTTGAACACGAAAAGAAATCGGTTAGGCTGTTTAAAAGATGAGCTCTGAAAGATGGGTTTGCCATTTCTTTTATTCATTTAATCTTTATTGCACAGCACAAAATAATACACTAAATAAGATAGTTATGTAATAGATACACATGTAAATTTTTCTTTCAGTACATCGGTATTTTTTTCAAAACGTTTTATAGTACGCTCGCAAACAAATTAATTAAATAAAACATAAAAACCAATAAAATTAACCCCATCTCTGCAACTAAAGACGCCGTTGGGAAGCTTAAGAATATATTTTTTATTCCTTTTCAAACTCAAAGTACCTACTTTCTTTACTCATTTACAAAGACAGAGATACCAGGCAACCAGGAGCGCCAAAGAGCCAGTTTGTAAGAAACCAAGCTCACCGGGAATAAAGGGTCGCGGTAAAGAGATATTGCACCCAATAGTTGCGTCACACTTATAGAATTCTCACATAAAAAGAAACGGGTGAAGCGAAATATCCCTCTTTTCCGTTCACCCTTCTGCGGAGGAAATTGCTACCATATATCGAGGCTTATCTCAAGATCTATTTACATCTCAAGAATGTCGCAACGGGCTGCGTCCTTCCGGAAGAGATGGCGAAAAGTATTTCGTGAGAATGAATGAGACGCGAATGATAGTTTCGTTTCGGCGCAGTTCCTGTATGCAGATTTCTGAGGAGGTTGCCAAGGGGTAAACGTGCGCGGATTCGTTAATTTACAATTTTGTCTGGAGTATTAAAAGCTAGCACAAGTTTAAATCCGCAGCTTACTATTATGATAAATATAAAATAATATAATCCAGATCAAAATTTCTTCATAAAAACGCATTGAGTATGTACTATCGAACCAACGGAACCCTGACCCACCATGGAACCTTGTCACAATGATTGACGTACGATTGTCGTATAGCTTCGTATGACAGTCCTAACGTCAATCACTGTGACAAGGTTCTATGGTGGGTCAGGGTTCCGTTGGTTCGATAGTACCTACCTGTGTACAGTCAAGGAATTAGAATCTTTATTTTTTAACATAATGCGTCAATTAGGCGTGTTACAATATGTAACCCGGCAAATTTACATAAATATTATGTAAAACTGTTAAACACTACATAACATAAAACAACCGTTTTGGGACCCAAGTGCAAAAGTGTGTTTGTTTGGTTTTTCAACAACCAATCAACGTGGAATTTAGTTAAAAGAGCGTACGCGCCATCGAGGTAAAAGTAAGTTGCATGAAATGTTATAATAATTAGTATAAAGACTTTGATCTTATCCATAGGAATGCCAACGGTAGGTGTCGGAAACCGGTTAATATTTAAACCGGTTAAAGTAATTATTCCCAAACCGTAGTTGATTCAAATTACCGTGAACCCAAAACATGAATCAATTACGGTTTAGTATTAATTACTGAATCCGAATCGTTTTGTTTCGGGTTACCGGTTTACGATTAGAAAAACCGGTTTTTACCTAGTTTAGTTCTATTACGCGAAATTAACCGTTTGCCTTGAAGTTGATACTGCAGTACATATAGATAGAGTGAGATACGCTATCTCTTTTACACCCTAGCTCTCATTTTAGTGATTTTACGTAATATTACGTCACTCAACGGTCAATGTCAACGATGTCAAGGTCTGAGTTCAACCGATTAATTCAGGTTTATAGCAGTTCTTCAATTTCATTTTTTAATGTACCGGTAACCTTATTATTTTTTATCCGTTCCTTTTATTAATTAGTTAAGGGATAAACGAAAATATACCGGTTTTAAGAATAATATTAACCGTTATCTTGTAACAGATTTCGAGCCCTGGCCAACGCATTTGTACATTTCACAGGATCCAATCCCCCAGGGCTAGCCTTCAAATATTCTCAAAAGAAAGCACCGGTTCAAAAGAAAAAAAACAATACAAGACCTTTCTATTTCATTAATTCTTTTCAACTGCGTCCAGTTGCGCTTTTATAAAAAAAACAGTCAAATACCGCATTCTGACTCTCGCAGAGATTTCGAAACGCTTTGATCTACACTGAATCACTGGGATTCCTAAATATTTCCAGATAGGTAGTATATGTATATGCAGATATGCTAGGACATTCTTATTTAAAAACGTTTTCAACTCTGTTTATCAGTATTGTGCGTGCCCAGCGATATTTTATTTTATTTTGGGACATCGTTATTCCTAGTTAACTATTACAATGTATATCCGGAATAGGTACAAATACGGAAATAGGAACTAATAGGTTCTTAAAAATAGTTTTAATATTTTTTTGATTTAAATAATTAGCTGAAACTTTATGTCAAATTAAAAAACTCGATGAAATCGCACAAATCTCAGAAACTTAAATAAGTATAAATAAAATTCAGTGAATTCCCGTCATTATCATATGATCTGACTTGTTACTGGATATTTTAAGATACTTTTCCTTATGGTGACGCGCAGGGCAATCGTCTTTCTATACTGTCTTTGTGCATTGTTCAAAAATCAATATAACCTTCACGGATCTATTTATTATCTGTTTCATTAGTGCGTTTACCTGTTTATTTTTATATGTTATGAAATATTTTTTTTATTTTATTTACTAAATAAAATTAGGTTGACGCAGTTATTACCAATAATAAAAATACGTGGAGAAAAAAAAAACTTGTACCGCTACAAAAAAAAACCTGCTCTGCACTTAGAAAGACGTTACCTTACCGGTCGCCTTAAACTATAGCAGTTACATTAGCAATTTCATACTAAAACTTCCTTTTGAGTACTACTAGTACAAGAGTTAATTTAAATCATGAAAGTTGTTGACCTCATTCCTTGCATCAAAAACAACATGCATACATATTAGCAAAACAATAATTTCAACATTGTATTCGGTGTAAAGTTGGGCAAGATGTAAGGTAATGGCCGAAGTCCAAAGGTACTGTTGGCCACAAGCGGGAAGGTCGTTTGTTGTCGCGGACGGAATGTCTTCCAGGCGGTGGCAACGCTTCAAGAATTTGGAGTATTTTATAGTTAGTGAATTTGATAAAACATTACTACAACGCCAATGCTGGTTTTAAAACTGCTTGTCAATGTTTAATATAGGTAAAGGTTCCAACGGAAGACCAGTGCTGACTTTACGGCTAGCGAATGCTAAGTTGGGACCGTTTTGTAACAATTTTTCTGTGTCTTGATATTTTTGTATTTATGTAATGTGGTTTTGTTTTGTTGCGAATAATTGTCTCTTTATCTTTATCTTTATCTTTATCTACTTGTTATGACATGTAATTATGCTTCCTTATTGTACTATCCAACAGGAAGTCTTTATTATGTCATGAAAAAACTTATGAGTTGACCTTAAAACTATTTTAGAGCAAACGTCTATAGTCTGTTTTTTTTTTGCGCGATCCAATCAAAAACGAGGCGAATCACGCGAGAACCAAAGACTTGAATGGCAATGAGGAGCAAAGTGCTCGCAGAACAGATGGCCGATGGGATTGAAGACTTCTGAAGTGGTGTCCGCATACCAGAAAAAGCAGCGTGGGTATACCTCCAACAAAGTGGATCGACTAACCGGGAAACCGTTGGCTTCAAGCGGCGTAAGACCGGTCCTTGTGGTAAACCTTGGGGGAACGTCGTGTGTGGACGTCTTTCGACTGTAATGATGAATATTATATGTCTTATTACTCGTATTGTTTGCTTTAATGAGGAAGTTTTTGTAGTCCAACGTGTGGCTAAATTATTTTAAATTCTAGTAAAGTTTAAAATAAAAGCAGTGAAAATTAACCATTCAAAATCAAAATCCTCAATAATTCCTCCACAATCGACCACAACACACAAACAATATCTACTTGAATCAATCCCTTATCCGTACTATTAACCCCTGTCGATTAAATTTTAGACCATCGTAAATCAAAATTAACAACTACATAATCGTTAACTGGCCGTAACAACAGACCCTTAACCTTGATCATGTTCCGAGATTACGTGTTAATAATAACTTGGATATTTGACCGTTATTAATTGTTATCAAATGATTATGCAAGGTTTCTTGGAATATGAAAAAGATGCAGTAATGTTCTTCAACAGCATGGATGCTAGTACCCTCATGCAATACTAGAGTAACAGGAGATATTGTCAATTTACTAAGATATAAATTATAATCGTTCAATATGAAAACGAACGACATTACAGTTAGTAAAACAACAGTAAGTATTTTTTATTAGATAAATAGTTAAGTATATATTGTAATATTGTATACATTATTTAATTGGAAACTTACTTCTTCAATGTAATTTAATGTTAAGGTACATAAGAAAATATTATAATTAATTAATGTTAGGCTATTCGTTTTAGGTTACTTTACGATGCCCTTGCTGGGTTCACGTTTTAACTGTGCATATATTATAAGAACTTTTATCACTACGTGAGTGCATTAAACATTTTAAATTTGAATTTGAAATTGAAACTTTACTTGCATTGGTATACTCAAAATTGTTAACTACAAAACATAAAATGATCTCTTACTTATTCAGAAAGATTAAGGCTAAGTAGATTAAGGATTAGGGATTATGTTTTAACTTTTAAGCGATGAAGTTCCTCTTTTACTACCTAAATAAATGTTACAGCATAATCTAATCAGTTAAACGTTCAGCAAAATATTTTACAAACTGCGTACCTAAAGATACCCCGAAATACGTTGAGTCTAAGTACTTCCAACAGTGTTGTCACCGCGCGGGGTACCGTACAATGTTATCTATACCGAACTACTTCGCAAAACTTACTTCCCAATTCGAATACAAGGAAACAATGGCCACTCTTCCCAACAATAGGAAATATATGAAAACTGTGACAATGAACAGAAACGTTTCAATATTTCATCGAGTGTTTCGATTGGTGCTTCAGCGTTATCTTCGCATTTATTCGGATGTTTATTGTCTCGTGGGTTCTTTGCAATGTGAAAGTAGCAGCACGTTCTCAGATGTTTGGACATGTCATCCAGAAATTACTGAGAATATACTCGGAAACATGTAAGAGTGATCAAAATGAATTCAAACAAAAATAAAGAATATTTTTGGAATTTACCGATTTATTTTCTTTTTATCCTGCATATTCAGTTACGGATTGTGTAAACATTAAATCTAAAGAACTATAAACTGTTTTCAAATTTTGGAAAGTACTTGAAGCATCACACAACTTCAAATGCTATCATAACAATCACTCTTTAGTTCTAGGACTTCATCATCATCATCATCACTATCATCAACCTATACCTGTAGCAGATTAAAAAATCCTAAATACCTATTCTTTTGTACGTACTGTAAATGGAAATTAAAATGATATTTATTAATTTTTTTATTTTTTTTTATTAATTATTATAAAAGTCTTATCTTGCATCGGTGTGTTTTGTCAAATTAGAAAAACCATTTTAGAAATTTAGTTTTCAGGTATTGTCTTATCTAGATATGTATTATTTTCTTTTAGGAAGATGAATGCAACTAACTGCTTACAGAGTAATGTGTTCTATTAACAAAAGTTTTTTCTCGACATGACCAACAAAGCGCTACGAGTTCTTGCAATTTTTTACATAAATAATAATATTATCATATCTAGGTGTCGCAGTTTTATCACAACCTATTCTTTGATACCATACTGAGTGGCAACCACTTCGGTTGTAAAATAAAAGATTAAATACGCATACTTTTTTTTTCAAATGTTTTTTTATTTTCTTTTACCTAATGTTTATTAGTACCGAACAAACCATTTCTTGTTTGTACCTTTTCCTCTGCCTTCGCATATAACACGTGAAAAGTGTCTTAAGTAACAAAAAAAACACTTAATTCTCTTAATACACTTCAAGTACCTATATCAAATAATTAAAGTACTTTTTTTTGGCAAAGAATAATTTATGAAATTTATAATAAATAATGAACATTGTTATCTTACCTACATTCAGTCAATCACCTCACAATATAAGTAGCGGAGTCATTCTGCCCTGTCGCAAAATATACATAAATCACACTATTTCATCCCGTGTTTGAAGGTAATTTTAAAATATGTTACTGATATTAAATGCTCTGAAAGTGTGTATTATTTATACAGAGCGTAGTTTTATGGCAAAACTGCCAGAGGGCGGGTACGTATCGGGCAGGTACACTGCTTGAATATATTGCGTGTAGACTCGCCCGCCCGAGCCAATAAAAGCCAGGCAGCGTATAAAGGCCACAGATGTGACAGTACTTCTAATTGAGTTTTATTAACCTACTAGAGAAAGCCCGCAAATTCATGTGCGTAGAACTAAGGGCCGATTTTTGACTTTCAAGCGCTCGAAAGTTTGACTCAAATGTGAGTAAAATCAGTGAAATTGTATTTTGTAACTGAACATTTACAAACGAGTAGTCCACACCATTCGTTTTCAATTCTACGATTTTTCGAGTGAAAATTTCGAGCGCTCGATAGTCAAAAATCACCCCCCTAGTTTCCCGCTTCCCCTCCTATTTCTTCCCGTTGGGGGTCGATTTTCATAAAGCCCTAACGTACCCAAGGGATACTCCCTCTGAATTTCAAGTCCAGCGGTTTTCGCTATGTGCTGATCCATCATTCAGACAGTATTTCCCTTTATAAGGGTATAGATTTGCATTTCGTGAGGCCGTAAAAAAGAGCACAATGCAAGAAACCAAAATTGCCTGACACAACAATCGACATTCAAAATAAAAAACCTTAATTAGATAAAAAAAAATGCATTACACTATTTGTGATATTATTATAAATGCGATCGAGCAGGTTTTGTAAACTATGTTAAACCAATTATTAAGCTTATTATTAGAACGCCGCACTCAACTTACTGAATAAAAAATATGACTTATCACACCTAGTTATATATTTTTGAATTAAATGCGAATGAAATATTATTTTTCTTCTTAAACCAGTCCGTGAATCCACAGAAAACTTATTTTATATTAATTTATTTTATTATTGTAATCTGTTTTTTACCTCCCCACAAATCACTCAAATACTTCTGTCGCGTCTGCCTAGTCTAATCTCTCCAGAGCTCCATGTTTATGTTGCGTGGGCAAAATCACAGTTATAACTCCTGTGCAGAAATATCAACCTCATTACTAACAGAATATAATAAAACTGCTTTGGTTATTCAATTTAATAAACTTACTGCTTATTGGTTTAGGTGGGCAATTTATAATCAAGAGACGTAAAGCACAAATAAACAACATTATTTTCTGTTTCTAATTAACGATTGGGTAGATCACCCTCCTAAAGGCCACACATTGCTTAAACACTTCTGTCGCGTCTGGCTCGTTTAATCTCTCTAAAGCTCTGCTCTATGTTTACGTTTCGCAGAGCTGCAGTGAGCAACATGATTCCAGCGATCTTTGCCAACCCTTTGTTGTACTTATCTGCCGCACTATAAATGACTTACGGCAGATGTTCTAGTGGCTGCCAATTTTGCCTCGCCGGGATTTAGCACACGGTATTGTGCTAGATTAAAATTTCGACGGAATGTTATTCAGACTAATTATTATAAACTAGTTTCTGACCGCGACTTCGTCCGCGTTGATTTTGATTGTGGTTGTCTACTCGAGAACTTTTCTCTGGGAGGAAAAGTAGCCTGTGTGTTAATCCAGGGGATCTTCATTACAAAATCCATCCAAATTCGTCCAGCTATTGCAGCGTGAAGGAGTAACCAACTAAGACACACACACAGACCAACTTTTGCATTTATAATATTAGTAGGATACAAAAATTAGTCTTGTATAATAAGCAGGGGTCGTACTTTTGATGCCAATGACGTCAAAATAACGAAATTTTACACACAGGCTCTGCTCTGCTTTTATTTGGCAGGTGTTAAGGTATGTATTAAGTGGTAAAAGTAAAAAATGTTAAAAAGAAGAGGTAAAATGATTACAATTAAATAAATACAGCTTAATGGCAATCAAAATTTGGATGACGCAGCTCCATTTTTTTTTTCACCATTCATTACTAAAAATGGCAAGTTGAGACAATTTTCTTTTACGAATATCAATGCCATAGTTGTATTTATGACGATTAAATCATATTAATTTTTATTACAACATAAATAGTTTTTTAATTCAATGATAATGTTACTCAATGATTTTTGCCACTACCCTTCTCAATCAAATAGTTTCATTTACGTTTTAGGTATGAAGTAGGTATTTATTTTCTACGCGTAAAGTGATTACTTAAGTCATTTTTACATGATTAAATGATTGACGACTAATAATTACAATAAAACCATTTGGAATCATGGAACCATGTAGCGTGACGTCACTTTTGCGTCAACGGCTTGAAAAATACGGGCCCTGATAATAAGTAAATAATTTGTCCGGGATTAATTACAAGATCTAAGCGGACACCGGCGGTTTTAGTGCTGGTAGGACCTCGTGCAGGCTCCGTCTGGATCGCTACCACCATCTTATCCATTAACCCACCGCCAAGCAGCAGTGTTCGCATTACTGTGTTCCTGTGTGGGGATAAGACAACCGGTGAAATTACTAGCATAGAGGCATTCCATCTTAGTCCTCAGGGTTGGCAACGCATTCGAGGTCTTAGGATTGCAGTCTTGAGAATGTAGTCTTGAGATTTCAAATGTCTAGGGGCCTCAGACCCCACTTACCATGTGGCCTGAGTGCTCGCGTGCCTTTTCATTGACACCTAAAAACGAGCGACCTTTTTTAAAGGACGGCAGCAGCGCATTTGCCATTCGCTTGCTCGTCTGCCTCCTGTTAAACTTAAAAAAAACAATGTTGTGGAAAAAAGCTACTTTAGTTGTAATAGAACCATGTGCAGGGTCCGTCGAGGTTGCTACCTAGTCATTCTTTAAAGTGCCCTTAAACTACCACCAAGCAGCAGTGTTCTCATCGTTGTGTTAATCGCTAATCAGAGTAAGATGTGTCCTTTGTATTTCTAATATTCAAATTTCATCGAAATCGATTAAGCATTTTAGTAGTGAAAGCGTAACAAACAGTCAGACAAAGGTGCTTTCACATTGATTATAACATTAGTATGGATTGAGCATTACATGTAATTAATTACAGTTGACAAATTCACTTTGTCAAAAGACTTATTTACATGTAGAGCGCGGCTTAATTATTACTTAACTAATTGCTTCCCTATTTATCTTTAGCAAAATTAACACACAATATTACATCGTAAAAAACTATTCGGTTTTAAAATCGCAAAGGTATTGTCGATAATTGAAGCAGTCCCGTTTTTGTACCAGCCCGTAGTGCAATTGCCGTGTTGCGGCCCAGCCAGAGCTAATATTTACTGCTTGGAATCTATGTGCAGATGCACTTAGGGTGCGTATCGGTCTCGTCCGCAGATATTGATGACTGGATAGCTAATTTATATCGAATTTCCAACCAACAAGATGATCGCAAAAAAAAATATAACGTGAGGTGAGACGTAAGTCGAGCTGTGTGTGTTGTATAAAGCTGCCTAATTGAGAATTAACGTGTAAGAATATGTTTTGTACTCTCTGACGGGACTACTTAACTTGCCGGTGAATATAAGTTCCGTCCAGATGAAAAGTGAGACGCTTGAATCAGAAAGTGAAAGTGTACAATCTTTATAAAAATTACTCGAAGTAGATACCATCTAAAATCACTTATTCCTTGCTTTTATCCTGAACATCTTTTGTGTTCACATTCTTCTTTTTTAAATCTTCTTTTAGACAATATTAAAAGCCACTCTGCAATCAGACCTAAAACAGATAAATACTATATACCAAATTTACCAGCCAAGATGACTAATTATGAGTTTGAGTTTAAAACAGGTGCTAAATAGACGAGACAATAAGTTTATCCACAAACGTATGGAGTGAATATAGTGGAAGATACATACCGTTGTTTAGTTACATGTATACATTGTCTTTTGGGAAAGAAGACTAGGTAAACTAGTAATGTTAAATAATTGGCTATTTTGTGGATAAGGTATTAAATCCAGTTGAGAATTTTCATTCTTCTTGTCAAGCTATAAACGTACAGGCGGCCAATTATACCATGTCATGAACCAAGATGGTCAGTAAGATACGTCTACTTATTCAAAGGATCAACGTTTGACACATTTTCAATTTATAGGAAGACAGAGTTTAATGACCACGACAGTATTCCTCATCGGGACAGCTGAAACACCTGTCTATCAAACTTCTAAACTAAACAAGTTTTATCTGCTGTAAACAAAATGAAATAAAAAAAATAGTTCAAGCAACAACCTCATCATCGTTTCGCTTCAAATTATTCTTTGTTTGCAAGTTTTAATTAGTTCGTTGTTGAGTTGAGTATTACTTGAGCTGCTGCGGACCCAGGGCAGTAGCTAAAAACTCCACAGTTCACAATAAATGTACTCGTACCTAGCCATATATATCGTATGTAGCCATAAAGAAATAGTAAGTAAAAAATAATATTGTACAAGTTTGAACGTTAGTTGTGTCACGTCAGAACGGCTACACAGATCTGGATGAAATTTGGCACAGCGATAGATTATAGTCTGGAATAGCATATAGGCTACTCATTATTCCGGAAACTTGGACGGTTCTCGAGGGAATAGCGTTAAAAGGCCCTACGCGGACGGAGTCGCGCACAAAAGCTAGTAATAAATAAATAGAAGACCTCTTATACATTGACGTAGTTCTAAGCCATACGGTTCTATGATCGACTTTTCCTGATTGAGCTCTGTGTTTGGTGATTAAGATCTTCGAACTGTAAGGGCCGTATTAGTAAACTAATCTTAGCTGAGACGTCATCTCGAGAGTCAGTAATAACAGTCTTCTATGACTTCAGGTTTCTATTGACGCATCTACAAATAATACAACTGAGGGCCCTGCCGAGATGTATTACGCTAAATACGATACGATGTATTTTACTTTTTATTTGCGCTAGTGTGTAGTGAAAGTGCGTGTACATTTGAAGTTTGTATTAAACTTTAAGTTTGCTACTCAGTCACTACATGTGAAATCGTTTAATTGGTTTTGTGTCTCTTATTGTTGTTTCATATGTTGTAAGTGTAACTGTTGGATTTCCTATCAATAAATAAATAAATAAATAAATAAATAAATAGCGTTTCTATTGGTTTCATGTTTAAACCAATCGTGTCACTGGTAGATGACGTGATACGAAATGTCACGTGATCTACCTGTGATGCGATTGGTTTAAAACGAAACGAATAGAAACGCTACTTGGCGTAGTGCATTTTGGCAGGGCCCGCTGCGCTCCATGGTTTCTGGACAAAGGTTGAGGTTGCGAGATCAAATAATTCCGCTCCTTGAATCTAGTATTCGATCCGTCCCTCAGCTTCCTCTCTTTGCCTATTGTTACAAAGACAAGATTCTTAGAACGTTCTTAAGGCTCCTTTTTTATTAAATTTTTATATTACACACTAGTAAGTATAGGGTTTTTATGTACAGGATTTATGTAGGCTGTTTCGCGTACACCTGTCAGTTAAAGATTATTTTTATTTTGAATAAAGATTTTAATTTTTTTGACAAACGTAGAGTGAAAACGTGCACAAGATTGAGCAAAATGGTTTTAAATTTTAGTTGTTATATTACCCATAAAAGATTAAAGAGAAGTGTTTTTTTTACCGTACCTATTCTCAGCAGCGGACAAACTAATTTAATTACTTTGTAACAATTATAAATGATTAAATATATTTCGGTACTGTAACAACATTTTGAAGGAGAATGGTTATCCTTAAACGGATAGAGCTATGGGGATACTCTGTATCGTTTACATTGTTCCACCCTTTGTTCCTCTTTACTGAAGGATTTATTAATGGTAAGTGATTGGGTTCAAATTGTTTTGTGTACACTAATAGCATCAATTTTAAAAGGATCAAGTACTTTTTGAAGTTAAGTAATTAGATTTTTGGGTTTTTGAAGTGAAGTTAAAAGTAGGCAGGACTCTTAATCTAACTTAACCTCATGTTTAAAACTGCTTTTGACTTCATTTTTAAATTTGAAATAACAATATTGACCAAAATGTGATTAGCTTTGATTTTGCGCACACTAAAAATAAAACATTAAACAGTAAAATCCGTAAACAAATCCCTTTTCATAAAAGCAACGGTTTACTTAGCGGCCTAAAAATCTACGCGCCGCATCAAACATTTTCGATATAGCTCCTTATTTATCTACCTATATATAACCTTACTGTATTCAATATAACTCTATGAAGTACTAGACCAATATACGCTAAACACGGCATACAGATTCCATAACGAACCATCTTATTTATTCCCTCATAATTCCTCTCTTGGCATACACAATACAATCTGAATCCTTTAGTAGCTTGCAGATATTTCACCTCCTGTCGCCGAGTGGTTCCGACGAATACTTTCCACTGTAATAAATCTAGGGAATGGACATCGAAATGAAGAGGGTTGTCGTTAAAAGGTCTGTGTACTCGGCGTCTTCATAGCTTCATAAGAATTATGCTGGTCGTACAAATATAGTATAGGTATTTCTGAAGTGAAGGTCACCCATTTGCGACGTTTTTTATTGGATATATAGGCAAACCTGAGACCACCTGACTATTTAGGTTAATTAATAATATGTAGTTACAAAATCATGCACATCTATTAAGGCTTTTCAAATTTACTTTAAAATAGATAATATTATCCACACATGATTTATAAATCCCATCGTTTAACTAATACCTATGTAATCAATCAGTTGTCACACGCGTAGTTCGGTTTAATTGTCCCTACGCTCAGCATTACATTGTTGCATAGCGCTTGCTGTTGCCAAGCGCCTTTTTTACTTAAGTCGTCGACCGTTTTTGCATGCTACCCTCCCCTAATGATATTGAAGTAAAATTATTGTTTTCTCAGTAAGTGATTTATGTAATCTTTTGAGAAATAAAATGTCTTAAACCATAAACCATACGATTGACAGGGGTTTTGATGAGATGAGCAGTGTTTTTAGTTGTCATTTGCAAATTTATATAACGTTAAGGTACATAAAATCACGTTTTTAACAAAGACGAAGAGTTTTTTTATTTATTATAATGGATACAAGCGTGTTTGAAGAAGGTATGTTTTATGTTGAAAACTTCAATTGAACTTACATTAATGAAAAAAAATGAGGGGCAAGAAACAATGGTGACGGTATAAGATTGATATAGTTTTTTAAATCGTTGACATAACAAATGTTTAAATATTTTTTACATTAAAGTAACTATGTGTGACTGTGTGTAGCTACATTAAATTTAAATAATGTATGGTTTGTCTCACAGACTCTTAGGCTGAAGTTTTTGGATTGGAAAAAACAATAATTAAACAATAATCAGCAGGCTATGAGCAGAGGTATCTATCGGACGCCGGCCCTGTACACTGTAGTTAGTGTCTGACGTAGAATCGTGTTAGAAGCTTAGACCCCTCGATTCGGATTCCAGCTAGGCATACTTGGAGAGCAGTATTTCCAGAAATCGAATTCCAATATTATAGGGTTCCATGTTGCACTTTTATCAACTTGAAATTTGAAGTTTGTGAGAGTGACACTAGGTCTAAACTGAAGTACCCTGACAATGTAACATAGAACCTTATCTATCTAAAATTGGAGCACCGAAATGGCTTAGTCTCGGATTTACCATACCATAAAAAGATGTGACAAGCAGGTCTCCGTGTCGTTTAATGTTACCTGTAGTCAGAGGTTGGTGCCACAGAGTACTGCCACAGTTTGTTTTTCATGGTATGCAGAATAAAGCGAGTGAATCAAACAAGCTTTCATAAGCTTACATATAAATTAATGACGTCGAACACCGGGCAGACGTAAAATAACTTGGCTCAAAAACCGAGAGTGGTACAAAACAAGCACGAGGTCGTTATTAAAAGCGGCTGTAGATGAGGTCAAGGTAGCCATCATGATCGCCAATCTCCGGTAGAAAATGGCACCTAAAGAAGAAGAATGACCTTGTTCAGGGTCTGTTCAGATCTTTACTACTGTCTTATTCTCTAACCTTCCTCCAAGCAGCACAATTTTCTTTGCTGTGTTGTAGTTTGGGGCCATAGATCTAACTTACTATCAGATGCCTTGGATTCACGTTTGCAATTTTCATGCAATAAAATAATAATGAATCAATTTATTCATGAATTCATCTTTTACTTTTCGTAGATAATCCAACCCCGCCACAAAAGACTTCGTAGGTATCTAAGTTACACCAAGAGGTCGATAAAACAAGTAATACACTGGTAACAAATCGAAAGGGTTGAGTTATATGAAAACTTGGGCTGTTTCATTGCATCCTATTTAGTTGTATTGTACCGCATCTGGAAATGATTTAAAGGTAAGAAGGTCGGAATTGCAGCAAATAAGAGATAAAATAAATAAATATATAAATATTAGTGGGAATCTAGTACAAATTAAGTTACTCCTAAAGTAAGGTCAATAAAATTCTTGTACTTTTAATAATATATAACGATATTTAATAAACAATCTTGTTAGAACGGAGAAAATTTTCATGACTCATCCAAAAATACCCATACTGATCACAAAAATATTTGCCCTTACTGGGCCCGGAACCCAGGTGCCCTAGAGAGCTTTGTAGGCAGCATCATGACTACTCCTTGAATAATAGCGTCGTACTCGTAGTTCAATAATCACAAACACTTTGGACATAACAATTATGTTTTTAGTTGGGAGCAAGAGATTCTATTTAGTAATCTATTTTTTTTTCCCTATATTATGTTTTTTTTAACTTGTACTGTCAGCCCAATAAATATAAGGTGCCCAATCATAGAATTGTCATAGTAACTTTGTCATTTAAGTCGTGATACAACTCAAACAAATTGTTTTATTATGTTACTGTGACACCGTTACTCTATGGTGGTTCTGGCTTCCATTGGGCTGATTATACCTCTGTCAGCCTTAAGCTTTAACCTACCTGACGGACAGGAACGTAGTTTTTTGGATCTATTCCCGATGCCCCTCAGGCTCAAAAACATAAGTCAATTACGAGTGAGTCAAGGGGATACTAACTCAATGCTACTGAGCTATCCAGGGTGCCTTATTGTCTCACGTCAAAGTTCATTATTGTTGATACTTATTCCACAGGCACCAAGCAGGAACTCCTCTTTTGCCTATTTTACTTGTAGGTAATCTGGTATAGTGGGTCTTCAATGATTGAGTTTTATTGTACAATGAGAATCGATTTATTACTTGCTTAATTACAGTAAATTCGTAATCAAAAAAATAACCAATGCACACATGGGTAAGGTGTGTCGCAGAATGGCAGGCGTTCGCCGGCCCACGCCGTTCATAGATGGCGTTATGCGTTAACAATTATCAACACTTAATACGGCTGTATTGTTATGTTTAAAGGCGTCTGTTCCTTGTGACCGTTAATGATATCGTATTGATGTAATGATTAAGAAGCAGAAGAAGAAATACATTTATTCACCAACCAACTATAAGAAACACCAATATACAAAGGAAAGAAAACAGTGAACGTAACGAACGTAATTAGGCATGTATGTCTTCGCGGCAATGAAACGGACACTAGCTCAGTAAAATGCTGAGGTTTCAGAAACCTACACCAGCTCTGATTCTTTACCAGTACCGGCAGAGTCAAACGGAACGCTGTACAAACATATTATATTATACGCGTAAAATACTTACATAATTATACCGATATACCGCCTTGATAAATCTAGAAATTAAAATAAAGGGTAATTTAAAAGCAACAGGTTGAAATAATAATGTCTGTAGTGCTGGATGAGGGCTAAGATTTCTGGAGTGACAACAAATAGATCTTAAGCTTGCGCTTAAAAGTGTACCTGCTAAACACTTCTTGGGTAGGAGGATCATTAAAAAATCGAATTCTGATAATTATAACATTCTAAGGGTGTAAAATGGCAAATCCTTCCTTTGTATAGGACATATCAAAAGCAAACTAATTCAAGTAATATAATCTTAAAGTTTAAAAACTATATTCCATAAAAAGTTCCCCTAGTACGTGAATAATGTCTTAGTTTCAAACTGTCGTATTCTTAAAATATTGACCCGAAATGTCGAAATGCCTGATCCAAAACGTTGATTTTCAACATAACACTACTGAATCTTAGAATAACTTAGATTCAATCGATCTAAAACAAAATGTCAGCCTAAACGGGCCAAATTCATGGCAACAGAACCATACGCTGAACCCGATATTCTTTTGACCAGCGGTTTGGTTCTTAAAACATAGTATAAACAAAATTAATAAAATAAAATACCTATCAATGTATACGCATTTTTAACTGACAGAAGATATTTATAAACCCTTGAAAACTACTACCAATTACTTTATACGCCAGTACATTCGCTATAAATAATAAGTAAGGGTCGGGGCGTACACCGAACAAAAAGTAACAAACAGGTCTTAAATAAAGAATACACCGGCATATGTTACCATCTGGTACAGTCACGGGCACGCGTCGATAAATACGGCTGGTCCGAATAATCGCTTTCTTTTTCTTCTTTGGTTTCGATTATTTGTGTTTCAGTGATATTTATGTACGTTTGGATATTTATTTTATTTTATTTTTCGGGAAAATACCAGTTTTTTTTAAATAGGGTTTTTATTAAATAACGTACTTTATATCCTGTGGTAATTCCTAGTATGACTTATACAATTACTAGCAAATTATATGGCATCTGATTGAAATTTGGCAAAGAGATAGATTATTGTATGGTACATAATTACTTTTTATAACGGAAAATATGACAGTTCCATAGGCAATAGCGATAAACGACGACGGACTCACGCACCTACCTATTCTTGAATAAAATAAACTATACGATCTTCTACGTAGTTAAACATTTTACCAAGATGACCAATTTAAAATGACTTTGTTAGAGGTGGTAGGACCTTGTGCAGGGTCCGTCCGGATCGCTACCACCATCTTATCCATTAACCCACCGCCAAGCAGCAGTGTTCGCATTGCTGTGTTCTAGTGTGGGGTTATCCCCTCACTGGTTGTCTTATGACAACCGGTGAAATTACTAGCATAGAGGCATTCCATACCCCCAGAGTTGGCAACGCATTTGAAGTCTTAGGATTGCAGTTTTGAGATTGTAGTCTTGAGATTTCAAACGTCTTTAGGTCTCAGGGCCCACTTACCATCAGGTGGCCTGAGGCTCGCGTGCCTTCTCATTGCCATAAAAAAAACTTTGATGGAAGATTTGCTAGACTGAGTAACCCTAAAAAGGAAAAAAAATTAGTAATTATAGTAATTCCTTGCTTACCCTATAAAGGTTCATATTGCAGCTCGGTTCTTTGTTTTGACTGTAATGTAGATGTTTAATCGGTTAGCAGCTGGTTCTGTTTGTTTTTATTCTGTTTTGATACTCGTTACCATAAGTCACAATGATGAACAAATTCGTGATAATAAGGATTTTTAAATAACGTATTTTTAAGTTTGTACCTATGATTAACATTATAAAGGTTTTATAAAACAAACTAAGGGATTTAAGTGACTTTGCCACTAAGCTTGGTAGATCGTACTCGTATTTAAAAACGAGCGGGCAAGTACGAGTCAGACTCGCGCACTGAGAGTTTTTTACATAACATAACATACAAGCCGTGAGTAATTTTCTTGATAATATATTGGTAAGTCGGATTGTAAAACGAATTTATATACCTCTGACTATAAAACCAACTCAGGTGTTATCCTTTAGTTGGGCTGTGAGACATTGCCTTCAATGATAAAAAGTAAGTAACTACCAAGGTTTTGATACGATAGTTTTCAAACATTTTTGACTTTTTCACACCTCTAAGTATGTATAGGTATAGGTATAGGTTATGGCGGGCTCTTTTCCGCAACTCGACGACTTAAAAACTGCGCCTATTTTGCGTGAGGGGTTGGTGGTGTTACTCCTGCCAACCCAGTTCTACCAGAAAGCCTAGCAGACCCTTGACGTTGCCGACGGCGTCTGGTAGCGATCTCGGTGTTCCGAGATGACGTGCCCGGTATGTTGCCACCCCCGGGCATTCCATGATGACGTGGGCTGCGGTTTCCTCCGCCGCCATGCATGCTCTGCACAGGGGGCTGTCTGTAACACCTAAGTTGAACAAGTGTTTGTTAAATAAGGCATGGCCGGTTATGGCTCCAGTTAGCAGTCGGAGTTGGGCCCTTTTGAGCAGTCGTAACTTACGCGACAATCCGGGATTGATTGTCGGAAGAGCTTCCTTGCTTTGCCTGCAGGTGTTTAGGTTGCTCCAATAATGCTGGTGCTTTACCTTGGTGATTCGGCGCAGTTTATTTCGCAGCCAGCTGGTCGGAAGGGGCAAAAATGGTTCGGGACCTATCATTTCCATTTCTGAGCCCCTTCTCGCGAGTATGTCGGCTGCGTCGTTACCGCGTGAGTTGCTATGTCCCTTTATCCACTGTAGGGTGATGGGGTTAATGTTACATACCTTGGAAAGGGCGTTGTGACATTCGTATATTAGCCCTGACGTTGTTGTATAGCTCTGTAGGGCTTGGAGAACTGATCGGCTGTCGGAGAGTATCCGGATGGGGAGATCTTTTACTTTCCTTTGCTCGATCGCTTCTGTAGCCATAATGATGCCCACGCATTCCGTCTGGAAGACTGTGCTATGGGCTCCTAGTGGCGTTGAGATGTGTATGTTTAGATCTTCGGAAAAGGTACCTGCTCCGGATCCCGACTTAGTCTTGGATCCGTCTGTGAAGATCCTTACTTCCCTGGGATTGAGACCTTCCCACGGATCCTCGTGCAGTTGTATTTTGTACCTTTTGTCGAAGATAAACTGTTTTGGTATACTGTCGGTCGCTGCCTCCATGAGCGGCTCCTCGTTAACCGCTTCGTAGAGTATTTCGGTGTGCGGTACCCGGGCAGGTTTCCACAGGTGCAAATTTCTGAGACGTGCCGCTGTCGCCGCCGCCTCCTGCTGGATGAAGAGATGCAGTGGCGGGAGGTCGAGTAGGGCTTCCAGGGATGCTGTGGGTGTAGTCCGCATGCATCCGGTGGCTGCCATACCGGCTAGTCTCTGGAGTCGCTGTAGTTTAGCTTCCACAGTGGACAGTCTAGTGCGTGGCCACCAGACTACCGCACCATAGGCTATGATTGGTCGTATCACTGACGTGTAGAGCCATAGGATGATCTTGGGGTGCAGTCCCCAGGTCTTACCTACCATCCTTCGACACTGCCAGAAAGCGATTGTTGCTTTGTCCATTTTGCTGTTTAGGTGATTGCTCCAGTTCAATTTGCTATCAAGTATGACTCCTAGATACTTTACCTCATTTGATAGCTGGAGTTCTGTTCCAAACAACTTGGGGAGTTTATAGTTGCCCAGGTTGCGTTTGTTTGTGAACAGTACCATCTCCGTTTTCTTCGGGTTGACAGATAGTTTGTTGCTTGTGCACCAGCGTTCCACGATGCCTAGGGCTGAGTGGGTGACGTCACATACCGTGCTGGTGACACTGCCACTTGTAAGTATCGCTATGTCGTCCGCGTAGCCTACCGCGTAGTAGTGACTATCGTTCAGTTCGGCGATCAGCTCGTTTACAACTATGTTCCATAGTAACGGGGAGAGAACGCCGCCCTGAGGACAGCCCTTTGCCACCAGTGCTAGTTGGTTGTTGTTTGCATTGAGTCTGATGACCCTTTTACTGAGCATATTACCTATCCACTTGACCATGGTCGGGTTTGCCCCGTGTCTGGCTAGTGCGGTTGTTATGCTGTTGAAATTGGTCTTGTCGAAGGCCCCCTCAATGTCTATGAAGACGCCCAGGCACATTGTTCTGTTCTTGATGGCTTCCTCTGCCTTGCTTACTACAGCATGTAGGGCTGAGTCTGTGGACTTACCTTGGCTGTAGGCATGTTGGTTTGGGTGCATTGGTATGTTCGCCAGGCTACTCTCCCGTAGATCCCTGTCGCACAGCCTTTCCAAGGTCTTTAGTAGAAACGAGGTTAGGCTGATGGGTCTGTAGGATCTGGGGTCTGAGTAGTCACTCCTACCTGGTTTTGGTATGAATATTACTTTGACCTCCCTCCACCGTCTGGGCACGTACTTGTGTGCCAGGCTGGCGGTCAGGATCCCGGTGAGGGTCTGAACCAATCGCTCGCCCCCCCACTTCAGAAGGGCTGGGAAGATCTCGTCCAGTCCCGGTGATTTAAAGGAGTCAAAGCTGTTGATTGCCCATTTAACTTTATGGGGGTTGATTACCTTGAGGGCCTGTTCCCAATCTACCGTGGTAGGGGGGGCCTCTACGCTCGCCCAGCTGGTCGACTGTGATATCACGCAGTCAGGGAAGTGCGTTTCTATGAGGAACCGCTCTGCCTCTTCTGACGAGCTAGTGAGTGTGTTGTCTGGCTTGCGTAAGGAGCCCATGGTGAGCGTGGTCTGGTTGGAGAGAACCTTCCTTACCCTGTTTGCCTGTGAACATGTTTCTATGCTGTTGCAGAAGTTACGCCATGAGCTCGTACTCCTGTACCTAAGGCGTTTCTTGTACCTAGACTTGGTCGTTTTGTAGCTCTCCCAGTCTTGGTCTGCGCCAGTGTTCATTGCTCTGTTCAATTGTCGCCTCATCTTCTTCCTGAGCCTCTCCAGCTCAGGGCCCCACCATTTTCCTTCGCTGTTGCGGTTAGCCGGTGGGTTGGAGAGAGGACAGGCATGGTGGTAACTTGCTATAATGGCGTCCGTTAGGAGAGTTACCTGGTTCTCTATCGCTTCATGGCCCTCGATTTGGTGTGGGGTCACCGACGGCAGCGTACGTACCAGCCGCTCGGCGTATTGCAAGCGGTTGGTTTTACGTGGGTTCCGCCTTGGAGTTTCTGCGACTGTGTTTACCCGAATAACGAAGCGTATCCATCTATGATCTGAGCACGACAGTTCCTTTGAGACATGCCAGTTCATGATGTACTGCGAGGTTCCTTCAGTTGCTAGAGTCAAGTCAATGATTGTGCTGCTTCGTTTGTTTACGAATGTGGGTTCAGAGCCTGTATTAAGGATGTTAAGGTTGGTTGACATTAGGTATTCTACGAGTAGCTTACCTCTGTTGTTAGCAGTTTTCATGCCCCAGAGGGGGTGGTGTGCATTGGAGTCCGTGGCCACAATTAGTTGCAGCTTGTTCTCCTCGCAGTGGGTCACTAGCCTCGACATTTCATGTGGCGGTGGATCTTCCGCCTCTGGCATGTAGATGGAAGCCAGGACCACCTCCGGCAGGCTGGACTCTTGCGCCCCTCGCACCTTGATGGCACACAGGTCTCTAGAGGAGAAACTGGTTAAGGGTTCGGCATGTATATTTTTGGTGGTGTAAATGCAGGTCCGGGGGTTCTCCGGTCCCGTGTGTACTGTGAGCTTACCTCCGATCTTCCGGAGCCCGCATATGGCCCCCTTCCTGATCCACGGCTCCTGAATCAGGACCACGGCGGTGTTGTTGGCCTCCAGCCACTTCCGGACCTGAGCCGTCGCGGTTTCGCTGTGGTGGAGGTTTGCCTGGAGGATGTTACAGCCGGGAGAAGGGGGTTCCGTCATTGGTGCGAATCCCCGATGACCCCTCCCCGCCGTCACCCTCACCGATGGCCAGCTTGCCTATCCCCTGTGCGCACTCCTCCCCGCTTTCCGAGGGGTCACGAAGGAGCTCTTCCTCGTCGTGCTCGGAGCAGGGGGCGCCTTGCGCCGGGGATTGGCGTCCGGGCGTGACCTCGACAACGTCGTCGGTCGCTCCGGTCGCTGAGGCCGCGTCCATCGGCTCTGTGGTCTGCTGTACAGCAGCTGCAGTGGCGTTGGTGCTAGGGGGTGGAGTCTCCACGAACTTCCCCCGTGGCCCCTGAAATTTGAGGTACACCGACCCACACAAAAATGTGAGCCGGCGCCCCCTGTCCAGGATGGCCTGCACCTCCGTCTCCGGTATGCTGACGATGGCAAACGTCTCCTTTCCTTGCCTGTCAGCGCTGTGCAGAAGCCACCGGTCCATCTGCACCCAGGTGTTCTGATAGCGGAGCGAGTGCGCTACTACGCCAAAATCGTCATAAACACCTGGGAGCAGAATGCCGCAGCGTACTCTGCGCGGTATCTCGCTCTGGCGCTTCACCACCAGCTTGTCCCCAGAGGAGAGTGTGATGGTGGCTACACACTCCTTGAGCCAGGTAACCGCTGCTTGGTCCCCGCACCACAGCCTCAGGGTGCCGTTCACGTGTAACGGCTTTCCCTGGAACTGTGGTCCGCCCCGGCTCTGCAGGTTTTGGACCGCTTCTCTCATCACGCGGGCTTGGATGAGGTTTAGGGCCTCGTCAGCGAGTTCAGCCGAGAGGTGACCCGTGCTTGCTGATGTGACAGCAACCATCAGGTCCGCCTTCGCTGCATCCGCGTACGCTACCCGCGGGGTACCCGGCGATGGCTCGATCCTCTGCTTTTTGGGCTCGCCTCTCGGAGACATAGTCTCGTCCAGTCGAACCCTCTTAGCAGAGGCCCGAGCCACCGGGGGGCTCCCCTCCGAGGCCCTGTTGACGGCTCCTTTCCCTTTGGGAGCGGCACGGCTTGTTGTCGGATGACCGGGGTCACCGGCAGCGCCTCGCACCGTCTCCATCCCGGGAGCACCTGGTTGTTGGCCAGGCACCGGAGCAGCAGCTTGTTCCGCCAGTAGCTTGCGGTACTTGCGGCGCTGCTTCTGGTTCCTGTGCTTCTTCTTCCCGGGTTCGGCGTTGGGTACTGGGGCGTCCCGCTTAGCGGTTTGCTCCCTCCTTCCCCACGTGGTCAACACGGGAAGTTTCCAGCTGGCATCCAGCTGGGAAGCTGTAGGAGGCGTGGGTAGCAGCGCCGGTGTCTGCCCCGCGTCTGTGGATTTCTCTGCAGGTGCAGGCGGGACGATCTCCGGGCTGGCTTTGCGTAGTGGCCTGGGCTGGGTGTGTTGAGTCCACGCTCGGGGTTTTGAGCCCGCCGGTTTCCCAGCAGACTTCCCGCCCCTCGCAGACCCTTTGTATGAGTGTGGCGGTGCCTTGGCACCGCCCCCGCGCGGGTGTGTTTTTGTGGTCTTCGAGGTCGACGTCGATGCCTCGAAACCACGTGTGTAGGAAGGTAGCGTCACTTTCGTGCCACTTACCTTCCGCTGTGTTTGGTGTGTAGAGGTAGCTGGCGGGGCTTGCACCCTACCGCCACCTCTGTGTGGTGTCTGTGTGTGGTGTGGCCCTTGGCCACTACTACCCTCACCTGGTGTGTTGGGAGAGGCTGGCACGCCCGTAGGAGCACCGCTCTCCTGTTGAGCGCCTTTGGGTTTCCCCTCCGGCATTCTCGGGGTTTCGGATCTATGATTCTCCATATTCCGTTGTTTTTTTGTTCATCTCACAAGTTTCCCACCCTCCACGGAGCCCGCACCGGGGATGTCTTTAAAAGAACACCAGGATTACTTGTGAGATATAGATGTGCAGAGTTGGGTATCAATGCGCGACATCGGGAGCTGCAGACGCATGGCTGGGTTGATCGATCCGGATCTTCCCAGGTGTTCCACACGCCCTTGCCCCGTCAGCATGGCCGACACCCCGCTCTCCCAGAGAGCCCCCACACATCTCGCCTGCGAACCGTACCCACCTCGACCGTACGGACGCGTGTCCAATACCTTGCAGTGGCTAATTGCAAGGCCACCGTCTCGCCAGAAATTCGGACCAAAGGGGGCGTGTTGTCTCCCGGTAGTACTATCCCGACTCCGTTCGACTCAACCCCCCAGGACTCCTGCATCCTCGCATACGGCGCTCAACTGCGGTGGACTGCCGCTAGGTAGGCTGGATAGTCCATCGGGTCGCCTACAAACCCGATGGAGCCGAGAGTTCTCAGCCATTGCTGGTAAAGAGGAGGGCCCAGTGGACTTCTACCAGTCTACCAGCAATGTTGCCCGGGGTGTGCCGTGGTAGCTGGTAGTATTCCGTTTGGGTTTTTAGGTCCTCGCGGTTTCCTACCCTCCACCCACACTAGGAGGCGATACTCTATACACCCCCTCTAAGTATGGAACTATAGTATTTCATATCAATTTCAACCTGAAAACTTCACTCTTTGCTGAATAATCTTGTCTTAAAACTCGTTTGGACAGACTGACGGACAGTTGGATACTTTAAAAAAGGTTTTTTTTTGTGTTTTGGAACTAAGTAAAGGTAGTCAGTGATAATTCTAAAAACTGGAAAAAAATGTTCATCAATTATTATATAAAGTAAAGTACTTATTAAAAAAATATGAATTAACATATAAATAAATAAATAAATAAATATCAGGGGACAATGTCACACCAATTGACCTAGTCCCAAACTAAGCTCTAGGCTTGTGCTATGGGTACTAGACAACGATATAAATACTTATATAGAGAAATATAAACTTAAATACATAGAAAACATCCATGACTCGGGAACAAATATCCGCGCTCATCACACAAATATCTGCCCTTACCGGGATTTGAACCCAGGACCGCTAGCTTCGTAGGCAGGGTCACTACCAACTAGGCCAGCGCGTCGTCAATAGATAGTAGATTTTATATTTTAATGCAATAAAGTAATTAAGAATGTTTATTGTTTATGCTCAGTTATTTTGCATTCTTCATTTTAGTTCCAGACAAATTTTAGGTCACCAGAACCTGTTCTGAGTTGAGTTGTTTAAAAACTTATTAATTTGTCAATCGCTGGGCCAACAGATAAGTATAATGTTTCAAACTTGACAGTTCTTGACAAAAGTTTTTGTCCGTAAACTCTGTCATGCGAATATATTTCGTAATTGATAAAGTAACCATTTTGCTATCAAAGGCGAATAAAATATTTCTTATTTAATTAGTGTTTGCGTTGAAAAGTTTGATTTTATATCAAACAAATCGACGCAACGATCAGTTTTAGTATTTTTAGTACGTATATTATTTGAATTTCAGTTCAAAAACAAAAGAACAAAAACAAAAGAAAACAAAAGTTGTCATGTGCACATACCCGTATTTAGTGCTCAATCCTTAGAAATTGTATATTCATATACAACTACGAGAGTTTTTTAAACGTATATTTCTAAGGATTCAGTGATTCTCTACATCCAATTAACTCCAAAGATAAATTAAAAAAAAAAAACATTTTTATTTTGCAAAAGCATTTAAATTTAGACAATTACATTAATGCTGTTTTAATTACACACTATCCCTGGCGCTTAACTAACTTGATTTATTATTATTATAGCCGTTTAACATTTCACATTTCGAAATTTGGCGACCCCAAACTGCTGTTTGTAAACAATTTTTGGACCGATGACTTATAACCAAACTATACGTTTAAAAATCCAATATTTATTTATTGCCATGTGTTGCTCGCGTCCTCGTGGAAAAGATCCCCTCTAGGTTGACTGGATTTTGGCCAATACAACATGTTTTACACCGACGAGGAGGCGACATACACGTAGCAATAAGAAATCAGGATAACAATAAAAATACAGAACTAAGGAGTTATCATCGTTAAGGACCGTCTTAAAAATAACTTGCAAGCAAATTTGCAATTTTTTTAAAATAAATAATAGAATAAGTCGAAACATCACAAATAATAAATAACTGCAACACATATTAAATCAAACCATTTTAAATAATTTATGTACCTAATTATAAATTAAGGTCTATAAACTCTTTAACTGGTATAATGGATTTTCTAATAAAAGATTTTTTCAGCGGAACGATTTTTATTATTAATTGAATTGCATAAGGTAATTTTATTTTAATTTATGGCATAACTGGTATAATATTGTGCTTCTATCCGACCTACCCTTGCATGGGAAACAAGGTTATAAAAGAGGTGTCAAGATAAGGAAAAAATTAGTTGATTGTTAAATCTTCAAAGTATTACTTGTTGATCCTTCGGAGAATAAAAGATTCTGTAAAGTGTTCATCTTAGTTATTTGTTTAAATTTAGTTCTTATAAAAACAAGTATCGCAGTTTTAGGTATTATAAAATAGTACTGTAGATTACCCGCCGTACCCCCCCCGTAAATCTGGGGATTGTGGAGGTTATGCTAACATTCCAATAAACCATTTGTATCTGTGCAAACTGTCATATTAGACCTCTGTTTTTGAGGTTGCTACAAATTCATGGATTCAAATTAAATTATTTACGAGAATTTGACCTATATTAAAATTATAAAATTTTTTTTTGTTGAAAGACCGAATAATTTATTATTTGAACTTTCGATAAAACCTTCATTTTAATACCTTTTTAAAATTCCAAGGTTTTGTAGTATTATGGTGGCGTACAAAAACAAATCCAAAAGTAGACCCTAAGTGGAGTTAACGTCTAGTCTGCCTCCGGTATACATCCTTGCCCTATTTTCATAAGTTATAAAGAAGTAAAAGCATCGTGATAATTTTCCAGTACAGACATTTAATTTTCAGCTTCAATAAAGTTGTATTCTTGATACTACCTTCAGTCAAGGATAAATATAAAAAATAACCTATGTTGTATCATCTTAAAAATACACTATACGAGCTTTTGCTCGCGACCCGTATGTGTAGAAGTGGATTATCACTATTCACTCCGGAACTGTCCAATTTTCCGGAATAAAAAGTATTTTTTGTACTTTTCCAGACTTTAATCTCTCTTTGTGCTAAAATTTTATTTATAAAATTTAGTATGATTGTTACCGTAATTAAATCAATGTTTAATTTTCTTCTCGTCTCGTCTTGAAACTACGTCGATATTGATATTTTGACTGTTTAATGACGAGTTTAGTTTGCCGCATCCACTTAAATTTCGTATTTGAAAAAAAAAATTCAATTGCGGTAAGCGACTCACAACAGAGGCTTAAACACGAAACGAATAGAAACACTAGTTATCATAGTGCATCTTGGCATTGCCCTCATGAGCGTTAGGTATTTTGTAAAAAAACCTGCAATTTTTCCAAAGCATTTGTAATTGACTTGAAGGTGGTACATTTTGATGACCGCATCAAAATGTAACTTAAAGCCATTGTATCAAGAATGAAAATTGTAGAAAATATAAGCAATTTGAAAGTACATTTGATTATCAACTCTACCTGTAACCATTGATAAAATGTGTGAAATGCCGCAAAACAATGACTTAGTTCAAACACAATAAGTTTAATTAAATGCAAACTACAAAACGAAAGACACTTTTCTAGAGTAAGCTATAGGGCCCTTATAACCTTGGTCGTTGTACACTTTGTATGTGTTTACTTTGTATTCATTGTTTTTGTCTTTTGTAGAATATAGTGTTGAGATACACAAAAACACCGTTATGTATGTTTATTAGTATCTCAGCACTTTACCGTACACGCTGTGATGTATTTGTGTGAAAACCAATTAAAGTAGCAATTTGTCCTCTTGTACAGTCAGCATCGGAAGTAGGAGCAGCAGCGAAAGTTCAAAATTATCTATACACGATTCTATTTTCGAGACAATAAAACCGTGTGAAGATAATTTTGAGCTCTTCCATTTCGCAACACGGATATATGTCGAAGTAAATCTGGATTTATTTATTGAACGCCTATTTTGACATCATTCTACAAAACAATGACTGCAGATAATTATCTATTGATTATCTTTGTCTGTTAAAACTTTTGGAAATAAATCTTATACCATTAACGTGAAGTAGATATTGCTCGACGGTACTTAAAAGAGTTTTTGTTTACGTGGCAAACAAATCAAACGGCGATAAAACTGCATTTTACACGTTCTATCTGGGATTTACTTCCAGCAATAAATGCTTTGCGCTCGTTAAAACTGGAATTTTCTAAACCGAGGTGCATACGAATAATAATAAATAATATATTATTTAATTTGTAATAAGTTAATAGGATTCTAATTTTGGTAAGCTGATTGGTGTCTGTTTTGACTTCATATGGTTAGGGACTCACCTTGTGTCTTGTTGCAAGAAGAATAAACAGTAGAAAAAAAAGATTAGTTTAGAATTTTAGTTTTCACGCTTTAGTTCACATAACTAATATTTTCATCAGTGTCACGATAGCATACGCGTGCATGCAGGCATCTACAGTGGGTTGAATAAAGTAGTTTGTCACCCAAATAATAATCATCATCACAAATAAATAAGGTCCGTGATTTGCGTCTGTCAATTCGAAGGGTTAACAGTAGCGACATTTCCATTGCATAGTTGTGTCAAAATTGAAAGACCACTAAACTTACTTGACCCACTGTACGAATAGATGGCAAACACCACTGAAATTGAATAACTATCTGAGCATTAAGTTTACTTTGGGTCACTAATAGCTATATCCATTACCTGTTTTCAATTTACGCTGGCACGCCCCGCCAACCAAATTAAAGTTGCGTGGTTACGTCAATGTAATACTATGAAGGAATCTGAATGCTTAGCAGTTTGACATAAGTTGACATAACACGTAAATTTGCCGAGTTGTACATTCTCTACGTGTAACTTTAGTCGTGTTACTTCGGGAAATGTATAACACGACTAAATGACGTATTATATCTAACTAATAAAGATTCAAATTCCTTGGTGTTTCGTAAAATTTGTTGTTAAGCATACATAGTTTTATAAGGAGTATACCTATTTATTACCTTACTAGTATAAATCTAAGCGAGTCAAGACTAGGGCCACGTACACAGTACGATTTGTCTGTACGATCCGTCGTTTCAGACCGATCGAAACGAAGAATCGATAGTGTAATCAAGATCGTTAACGATTTACTTCATCGAAGATGATGTCGGAAATCGCAACAAAAACCCATACAATCATGAATACAGTAACTTAACGATAAATTGACAGTGTATGGCTCTTTACGATCAACGATTCGATTTTGTCTCACTCTGACACAAACGTTTGAACACGTCTTTATCCTTCGTTTCAAACAAGTAAATGATCGATCGTTTCGTGTATTTGATGCGATCAATCGTCACGATTCATCAGATTGATCGTACAGACGAATCGTACCGTATAATGGGGCGAAAAAACATTATAATATCCGCGGACACTGAAGTGTTATGTTCCGGTCGGAAAGTATTCCAATACAATAAAAACAAGACAAACTGCGAGTAGTTCGAGAAACTCTAAAGTGTACTTGTGACTACGACCATACCAACACGATCAAAACTTTCAGGTATATTATCATGTTTTTACGCGATTTAGTCCTATTTTAGATTTAATTACAACAGTATGTGTGTGCATCGCAAAAGTTCACAACAGACTATTTATTACCTTACCTATTTGTAGAGCAGCCGGTACTGAATCGTTCTCCTTAAAAGTCGTGTATACAATACTATCGTACTTTAAGACATTACAGTGCAATCTGGTTGATATATTCCGAGTTCTTTGTTGCCTTATTCGGGATTTATTTATGGATTCAAAAGTTCGATAAACTAGAGAAAAGGAACAATAATAGTGTCATAAATTGGAAGTTTGAACTCCGGTATACAAAGACATACGTTTGAAATAATGGGATTCTACCAATAAAATTTGACTGTGAGGTAATTTATATGTGAGTTAACATGCATTTTGCCACTTCATATCTTCCCGTGATTTTCGTAAGAGGTGACTAAGGTAATAAAAGCTTGTAGTACTGTTAGGCGATGGGCTTGCAACCTGTCACTAATACACTGGTAAACATCTTAGCCTTATTGTGCAAAATGTGGTTACAGAATTATCAACAAATTTTAAAGTTGTTGGTAATTCTGTAGCTCTGCCTACCCCGCTCTGGAAATAAACGCGTGAGTTTATGTATGTATGTATGTATGTATGTAACTTTATGTTTGTGCGATTTTTATTTGTGTCTTCTAAGTTAATTATTTTAATCATCAAAACGCTAAGATAATTATAGTGTGTTATGACACTTATAATAAACGCATCGTGTTAAAAACTTTTTGATTATGATAATAAACTGTAAAAACACTGTTATACGCGTGTGTCCCATTTTTCTTCTGTATTAAGAGAAATAGTTGATCTTGAATTAGTGTGAAGTCTTAAATTAAAAAAGATATAGCAACACGACTTTCTAAATATTTTATTTAAGATGTATACAAAAGTCGTTATAATTATAAGTGTATTGTATTGTATAATGTATACTATACCTACTTTTGTCGAAAGTGTTAAAACATCCATTCATGCTAACATCATTCAATATTCTGTCTCATTAAACTAGACAGACTTATAAACCAGAACTAAAAGTTGAATGTCACATTTTTATTGTTATTAAACGTCCATGCCAGTTGTAATTTGACATGACTTGTGTCCGGACCGGAATAGCCTGACCTTTCTCCCCTCAGACTCGACAAATTTCACTAAATCCGAGCCGTTCCAAAATAAACATCTCCAAGGCGACGCGTCCCGTCAAAATGGATTCATTTTTAAAGTTCCCCTCACTTAAATGGTTTTTATTTGTAGTGATTTATCGATTTGTATTTCGTTGGATTTGTAATGATCGTATCGTTACACTGATAATGAAAAATATTAAAGGTTGATAATTTTTAATTATTTTTGTTTGGTTATTAAATTTGCCATTTGTATCTTCATTGTGTATTTTGTTTGTAAAGACGTAGGTACGTTTCAATAAATAATATATTTTTATTTATTTTTATTGTTTAAAAGGAATAATCATGAACAAAAGTGTTAAAAACCAAATTAACCTTTAATTTTGATTAATTAAATTTTTCGAAAGTTGTCTGTATGTTCATCAGTAAATATAAAAGTATGTCTGAAACTCTGAACTTACATTTTTATTGTACTTGAACGGACTTTGGCCAAGTAATAAAATTACTAGATCCCTTATATTGTGAATGTTGTAAACAAACAAACACATATGGCGACGACTTGTCAGTTCTTTATTGCCTTGTTTACATTTGCTGCCAAATCGATTGGATTAGATATACTAGACTAAGTAAATAAAAGTAAAAGTTTTAAATTCAATAGAAAAATTACATTGATGCTACTTGCATAAGAATTTAAAAAAAAACTATTGGTATAAAATAAAACTGTAAATTCTTTTATAACGCTAAGTGACACTTATTCACAGCAATAAAATAGTAGGCATCTCAAACTCTCAATCATCATCAAACTATTTTCAGGTTTTATAATAAACACCAGCATGTGTTTCCAGGAACAATTTGATTAGGTCTTACATTTTAGTACTACCCTTATTTACGAAAGGATTTAACTGTTTCATTTTGAAATTATATCTACATAAACAGTTGTACCGTAACATTTTTAATCGCACTCAGCATCTAAAACAACAAATACCTGTTTGTACCTGTATTACTTATTTTGGTTATAGCAAAATATCAAACTATTCGTTGTCATAAATTATTTCTCAACTGGTTAATCGGGATAAGTTCATCTTTGTAATTCCGTGCTAAATTATTGACTTGTTAAGCCTTTTAATTGTACAATATAGTTTTTACATACATACTTACATTCATTTCCTTATAATAATGATCATAAAGTAAGTATAAAGTATCCGTTACGCTAAAAGCTAAAAGTAAGTAAACAATAAGATAAACGGAAATCTGTAGCAAGACTTGCAAGCGCTAAGACAATCGAAGTCCCTCACTTCCAGGAATAATCCAACAGCGATCTCGATCCCCTGAACAAACAGAATTAGCAAAACTCTGGACTCGATACTTTATTTTCATTTATATTTGGAAAATATACAATAAAGTTGAAACAAACATTCTAAAGAAACATAAATTTACTAAAAACAAGCTCAAACGCCAGAGAGATCAAATGGAAGATGAAAACACGTGATTTATCACAAGTGACTCATAAACATACATAAAGGTCATAACTTATACTTACTAATCAAATAAATTCGACATTTTAATGCTAACCTAATTTAAAAAAAGCAAAGGACTATTAAGAAATTTTATCTAAGTCGAAGAATGCGAAGGCGACAGTTAATTTCTCGTGACGTAAATAAAATGGAAGGGGCCTTCCCTTGCAAGGAAAAAATAACAAACATATCTCTTAAAGTAAGAAAACAAACAACGTATGTTAACATCTGTCGCGGAACTGGTACTGGCGCGCGGGGAAGTCTTGCGAACTCTTTATTTATCGGAGTTGTTGTGATGGTAAATATTTTGATGCATTAATTGGAGTGTGCAGTTAAGTGAACAGGTTTTAAGGGTGGCAGGTAATCTTAAAAAACTTCTTAAAACGATAATGTTGGAATATAATTATATACACTTTAAGTTTATTTATTTATCCCTTTACACTCGAGCTTAGTGTTAAGTAAGGGTCAAAGTAACACCAAATTAAATCTATATATTCCTTGGAATGGAGTTTGGAAATATTTTCATAAGTGTATCATTTTATAATTATTTAAGTAAAACCCTTAAGCAAGGTTTAGAGTAGCAAAAAATGCAGAAGTTGACTGCTGCCTAACTTTAACTTTTAAGTAAGAAAAATACAGAAAAAATGAGCGTCTTGCTTTAGAATTGAAGTTAAAGTAAGACAGAAATCAACTTTCAACTTCTGCATTTTTTATTGCCAGTCTCTTTCAAGCTTTACAATCGTATTATTATGTTGATGTTATTCGTATTAACCTAAGTTAGAGTGCGACTAAGGGTGTCCCCTTGTTTTACAGACAGAAAAATTACAGAATTTTGTTTCACAGAAAATGTTTCATATACTATTTGGTCCTTGTATTTTTGCTTCGAATATTATTATTTTTTAAACTATTTACTTGAAAGAAACATATTCCACAGAAAATCAATTCAATGAATTTTATAATTTTATTTTTTCATTACACAAACTTATCAAACAAAATATTTGTTTTTTAGCGAATATTGTTTGGTCAGTGTATTTTTGAGTGAGCGAGAGAGCGAAGCGAGCGACCAAGACCTCTCTGGGCAGAACCGACTTGAATAGGTTAGGTTAGAAGGCTATGGCGGGAGCGAAGCGAAGCAAGCTCCCGCCATAGTCTTCGAGGTTATTTTTTTATATTTTAAATAAATAATATTAGAACAAAGAATATTTAATTTGCTATTCTATGATATGAAAAAAGAAACATTGATTTTTATTGGAAATAAAAAACGATGATTTAAATGTCTTCAAAGTAATTATTCTACATATTGATTATTCTATGAAATGATAATACGAGAAAAAATTTATATGAAATGAAATTCTAAACAAATTCAGTCTGTAAAATAACGTACAACCGCGACTAAGACATAAGTAGCTAACTGGTATAAAACATATTAAATATTTAATGCATTATTCTCAAATAGGCAGTTTTGTATTTGTTAAGTCGTTTTTTTTCTTTAAGAGATCCAAAAAAAATGTTACTAAAGGCACAGCGAACACAGGCACTATTTAGAATCAACTATAATTATTAAGAATAACATCAACTTTGTTTCGTACGTCAAGTTCATAAATGTATGAGCTATTGCTCTCAACTTAGTTCGCGTAGATTCTGTCGGTCGCCATTTTCTCGGGAACTGCACAATTTCCGGAACGAAAAGAGTCTTTCTTTAGAATTCGAAATACATACGTCGGGCTCGGTTCAGTGGATTTACGACGATTACCTTATGCAATTGAATTGTGTACAGTGAGTACTGGGTTTTATCACAAACGCATTTTGCACAAAACCAAACTTTATAAGTAGTTATAACGCTATTTCCGTCATTACGGTTAAAAAAAAGACGGTAAATTATGCAACTGCAATCATCAAAATGTGTGATGGTTTTTAAGAACCCTCTCGTATTTGTAAATAATAGACGAGGAAAGATGTTTTGTCACCGGTTACGGCACGACGAGTACACTAATTATGATAATCGAAGGAAAAATAGAAGAAAATAGGTAAAGAGGGAGGTCAAGAAGAACTTACTTAGACCAGCTAAAAGAAAAAGTAGGCGTCTTGCCGTATCAGTGTGTCAAAGAGAAGGCTTGGAATAGGATAGAATGGAAATTGCTCCACCGGCAAAAGCATAGCTCCTAAAGTAAATGAAGTGAAATTTTATTTTTTTAATAATATCATTATAGTTCAGGTTCACAAAAACTACTTAGCAAAAAACAGAAACTCAATGCCAGAAAAAGTTATATTGGCAGACACTAAAACTACGTCCTAGCCGTATGAAAAATAACTCTGTTAAATATTTGGCATAAACAGATACAAATTTAAATTGTGTTAGAATTTAATATTTGCTTTAAGATTTCTGTCTGTCACAGTACAGAATGCTTGAAATTCAATACGTCAGTGTTGATTGCAGTTAATTATAAATCCGTCTCCCTCCTTTTGTACCGGCTATTTATACTCTAACTTCCGTACGAACTCAACTCGAGCTTTAACTCCATTATCTTAAGGTTCAACTCTGTTTACCGTTTATTTAGGATTCGGTTGTTTAATCTGTACGATCCTAAATCAAATCGAAATCAGTGTTTAGAGTCCCTTTTAAGCGTATTACTTCCGCCAATAAAAACTTTTCTTTTGTCCGGTCTGGCGGCGATGAGTTGAGAAATTTGTCTTTAAGAGCCGTTTGAAGTTGTTCAAATTGGGTCCGATTGCTTCCAAATTTGCTTTTAACCTGTAAACTGTATTGATTATATTTAATATTGGGCTTTCTTGGTGTTTGTATAACGTTTTGCTACAGAAATTATAATGTATTCAAAAATAAATAAGTTTCGAAGAGCATTCTAGTTGGATACGCAAAGTGTTGCGTTGATTTAACTTCTAAAGCAGAAAACTTAACATAGATGAACCTTTTTTTTGCAGAATAATTAAAGGTTTATTTATTTCATCACAAAACTTTTTTATGAATTCACAACTTGTAAGTTTTACTTGAGAAAGTAGCCTACCTATGCTGCATTTCTCTAGACTTGAGGAATACGAAATATCCAATCATATAGGCACCCTATCCTTCCGTAACAAAAAATCCTAATTATCCTATTGATATTTTAAACAAGAAAGTTTCTACGATTAATATAGGGATTTGTGTTTCAATAAATGAACGTAATTTAAGAACCCAGATTCAAGAACAGCTGCCTTGGCAACACGAGCAGTATGCACAGGAGCGTTGTCATGAAGAAGCAGCACTTCTCTGGTAAATTTTCCCCTCCTCTTCTCTTTGATTTGATTGCGTATTTGGCGTAAAAATGTTAGCGTAGTACTCTGCTATAATATTTAAACCCTTTTTTTATAATCTATTAATAATACCCCTTCACAATCCCAGAATATTGGCGCCATGATCTTGCCAGCTGAAGGGACGACGTTAAATTTCTTGGGTTCCTTTAACGTGCCACAGCATCGACAGTTGTTTGCTCTCAGGGTCATAATAATGAACCCAAGTTTCACCTCCGGTAACATGTTTTTAGAGCAAATTATCATGGTTTTCACCACACAGCTCAATGGAGTCGGAACAACAAGCAACGCGCTTCTGAAACGGTGTCAAAATTCGTGGTACTTGTCTCGCACTAACTTTGGACATGTTAAGATGATCGTGGATAATTATCATGTATTGTACCAATAGAAATATTGGTTTTCAACAATTTTATGACTGATTGATGCTCCAATTTAATTAACATTGTAAAATCACTCATGGTGATCTCGTTTGTTCAGCAGCTGCAGTAAAACAAAAGAATGTGTGGGCTTCAAATTTCCTTTTTTTACTGTCAATGAATGGCTGTTAGCTGCCAGTTCAAAGAACTTTACTAAAAAGGTTTGCAGGATACCAATACCGAGAATTTATTGAATGCCCCTCGTAGCTCTGAACTATTTTTCAGCGTAAACTGAACTGCATAGCTATGTCATAATAACCCCTCGGTTATGGTATTGTTATTTACTCGGCCACCATTACGTCTAAATAAGAGTAGCAGGCTAGAGACTATTATGGTTTTTTATCGGCTCGGCCCAGGTACGACCAAATTTGACACAAAAACGTCACAAGGGCTTCGAAAATGTAAGTACTCTAAATTAATGAAACGGTTACTGACGGATATAGTTCCGGGATATCCGAGCGTCTACTAATTACTCTTTAATAGCTTTGTACGTTTATGAACACGAGCTCGTAGTTTCAAACTATAACACTTTCACTGATATTACAGCGGTTTTTTATATGGTAATTATATTGAATGAGTGGAAAAACATGATGTAAAAGCCTTTGCTGCATGCCTGCCTGATTATCAGTTTGGTACAAATTTTGCAATAAATTTTGAACTGATTTCCCGTAAATGTATAACCTGAAAATGCATGATGCATCCTACATAACAAACGACTTTAATCATATACATACTAGCGACCCACCCTCGCTTTGCTGCTCTTTATGTACATTACGACATAAATACCTTCAGTGAAAAATTATGTAACTAATAGTGACCACATTAAGATTCATTTCGTGGTTTTTGCGTTTAGGAGGATAAATAGAGATACAGTAAGACAGACGCGAAAAGCCATTTTGTTTTTTACTTTGTAAAGGAGGAGATAAACTAGAAAAGGTAACGTTCCGACACAGTAATATAAGTTGGAAATGTTTTTTTTAACCATGGTAAAAACTTCATGATGCGTTTAACATAGCTCAAAGGTGTTATTCTCTTAAAAACGGGTTCTTGTCAAACGGTTCGTTGATCAAGCGAATGCATACGAGCAGATTGTATTGTTTTTTTTTATATTCCATGAACTGGTGCTGGTTCTGTTCAGTTCTGAAAACTACAATCGTAAGACCACAATCCTAAGACTTGAGTTGCCAACCCCGAGGGCCAAGATGCAGGAATCCATACTAGTCATTTCACCGGTTCTCTGATTCCAACACCCAATAATGCTACCTAATTAAGAATTCATGTTGTTTGTACAGGATTGTTGATTAGGATGACAATGTAATAATATGGTGCAGTCACCAAAAATCGATTGTAGTCTTGAGACTGCAAATGTCTACGGGTCACAGATTTCGCTTACCATCAGGAGGATTGTCATTGTGTGCTCATTTGCCAAATAAAATAAAAATAAAAAATATTATAACAATGCAATATTATAACTATAATGTATACATGAATCTAATTAAATTAACTATTTACATGTGTGTAGGATTTCATTTATTTCATAAAAGTCAAGTGACAAATCATGACAGCAGAAACCATAAACAATGCCATAGACACGACACCTCCGCAACAAATTGATTTCTGCACGCAATTGTAGTAGATAACATTTGATCCAGATGTCGCTTACAGATCTCACCTGCATCATTCTTGACCTCATAATGTAGTCTCCCTAGAACCTTAGTCACGGTTCCGAATTCCCATTTGATCTGTCTATTCACGTTTCATTTCATTTATTTCATAAAAGTCAAGTGACAAATCATGACAGCAGACACCATAAACAATGCCATAGACACGACAATAGCAATGCATTAATAATGGTTAATAAAGTAAAAAAAAGGGTGTATCTTATTTTGGATTAAAACATTAATCGACGTGTAAACAATTTGAAATAATCACGTCTGCAGCCAACAATCAAACGAGTTTGACATAGACACGCTCCTCATTTACAAAAAGGTCGAACTAATCCCAGACTTAGCATAAAATTAATTAGGAATTACCTTAGCTTAAGAGCTCCTAAAATTAAAGGTAAATATTTACAGGGAAAGGGCACGAGGGTCATCTAAATAATATTGATTCAGGCGCTAGGTAAGCTGAATAGAATACATCAACGTATTAGGGAAGCATTTAGGATGGTAGAATCGTGGTTTGCCCGTGATCATACTGCGTAGTGCTACTAACCAATATTAGTACCTATTATAAATATACCTATGAGGTAGATTTAGGTTATGTTAGTTCTGCAGCTTGCCTTAAGGGCCAAAACGCCCAGAAACAGGAGCTCCGCTCTACCGGAGCTCCGTCGACCCTGTTAATTTGTTATTCAAATATAAATCATTGGTCAGTAGGGCTACGCAGTAGGACCGCGGGCTACAAAGGGAGAGTTAATATTTAGGTCCTAAGTAAGTATTGGAAAATAAGGCACGTGGTACAATCGGCCTTATAAATAGCAGCATACTTTTGTTTCATTCACACCTTTGGCAGATTAGTGCAGGGGTTGAAACGTGATGTCAAAGTGACAGACCACTAAAGTGTGCAGCTACTTATATAAATCTGACCGTACCGGTTATACTCTTAGACAAGTACCAAACATGGACACTTGAATCTTATTTAAAAAAACGATTATTTATATATTTCGCAAACGTAAATTTATAAGTGAATGTTATTTTAATAAAAAAAAGAGTCCATTATTAGTGCCTCTCGGCTTAAAATTTCTACCACTGCTATTACCTCATTTCGTGTTCTTTGTTATTTTCACGTATTTAAAATCTTATTCGTATATACAGCCTCCTCCTTATTTTTTATGATAGAAAATTATGTCTTGTCTACTTTGTAAATACTAATTTGTATAAAAGTCGGGTTATACCGATTTTGGTATTCAATCATCGTAACTCGTAACAATGTATTAACATTTGTTTAAGTATAACTTATTCAAAACTTGGTTGGCAAGCAACGCAATGAAAGAATAGGTACAAGTTCAGTTACTAGTTCAATAAAGTGTAAAAAGTTACATTATTTAACGTTTATTTTATTTTACTAAAATACTTAGGAAAAAGTCTGATAAAATATTCAAAGTCTCTCGTTTTGAAATTGGAATGCAATTAAGAGTCATTTAATTAAATTAATTGCCGTTGCTGGGAAACTCGATATTCCGGTATCGTCTAAAAGACACTTTAGTTTACGTTGGACGGATCTCATGTTTCTAAAGATAATATTTAGTAAAAAAAATATTTTAATGAATGAAGTTTTTATGTGCACATTATATACACCTATATTTCTAGGATTTAAAGTGATTAAACATAATTAATATGAATTGGATTTCCAAACCTACCTTCCTAATGTAGCTCTAGCTATATAAAATGCTAAGTATTATTATTAGACTTCATTTTTTATCAGTAAAAGTATCATCTCTTATTACTAATTTACCGATTGATTGGCCTTTTTCACACGACTGCCCAAAAAAAAGTGTGTAATGTTTTCAGGGTTCATGTACCTATGTATGTTTGTAACAATTCTTTATTCCACCATAACTTCTTAATGGGAGCCGATTTAAATGTGTGTGGTATCGTTAGAATCCTTTCACTTTGACATAGGATACCTAAACTGTTAAAATTGAAAAAACAACAATGGCAAAATGTCAATGATTTATGTTAACAACAAAAAAAGTTTTATTATTATTCATTATCATCATCATCATCATGTCAGCCATCTTCTAATTATTAAAATATGGGTATCATTTGAAAGGTCTGTGAACATTTGAAATATATACGAATTTGGTAGCATTAATAAACCGATTTTACAATAATATCAAAAAATGCAGTTGGATGTTTAAAGCTTGCTTTTTACTTTCATTTAGTTATTGTCCTCCTTTCCTATGTTAAACGGGCACCTATTATTTTATTGAAACACGTTTCAACGAATTTTGCCCAGAATTTTCATTTCATCGAAAGGCATTTTTCGTCGCATAACTTAATTATTTTTTGTGTTTAAGTGTAACCTAACCTAACCTACGTAACCTATATCCTGAAAACATAATGGTTTGAGCAGAATATAGCGTTCGATGAAATGAAACGCGATGAAATGAAACAATCGATGAAGTGAAATTCGATAAACTGATGTTACCTTGTTAAACATAAATAAACAGAGAATCCGGACAATTACACAATCGTTTAAAAAAGTCGAATTGACCAAAACCTCATTCGGGAATTAAAATATCAAAACGTTCATAATAAAACTGCACCGGTTTTTTTTTATTGAAATGTTTTTTTTACTTTTCAATTGAATTTTTCGTTATTTCATTTCCTGCTGGATTACGTGCATAAAACTAGTTTACGCCAATCAAATAAAATGTATAAAATACATGTATACACCTACGCTGCAGATTGGATTAGGTCAAACGAATAAATAAATAAAAAATATAGATTTTTTAAAACAAACAAAAGCAAGTAGGTAATTAAAAAGGATTGTTTTACGAGTGGTAGGGCCAAAAAAAACATAAAAATCTCGAGACTGCAACCAAATCTTATAATCATAATTGAAATAACACAAAAGTGGCCAAAGTAGCAGAAAGTTGAAAGATCTGGCAGAAAGGCAAAATATACCATAATAGAACCATATTTTAAATGATATTATAGAACAATAAAACTAATCTCTCCAACCGGCGAAGGACGAATGAACTTTCTATTCAATAAAGTTCTCAAACGTAAGACGTTTAAAATCAGTAACTTCAATACAACTGCTAGAAACTGAACAAAACCCCATTGTGATCATACGCCCATGAGTTTCATTAACCACTAGATTTAACTCTCATTAAAAGATTAACTTCAACCTTACGAGGAAAACGTATCTCTTTCAGATAAATGTACACTTTAATTGCTTCTTCACACAAGATTTCAGCGGTACGTTTGTGATCTACGCTGAATGCGAAATCTCTTCTCTCTCCCTCTGTTTGCACCACTCGGCCTGCAGCCCCTACGAAAATTATCTTGCATCCCTATCACGCAGATCCTCAGCTGACGCGAGCCAAATCCCTTATGTAAGTCAGTGCTTTTCATCCGGTCGCGCCAGTCGGACGCGCGCGCCGCGATGTCGAGATACCGTTACGATTCTCGATTGCGACTACTCGCGGCCAGTGACGATCAAGGTGCTCGGAAAGTTATATGAGTCGGTATAAAACAGTGGTTTCGCCATTTATACCTATCCGTAAATCTCGAACGGAAGAGCGTGCCGAAGCGAGTTTTCTTTTAAAGTTACGACCTAGGATTAAAGAGAGATTTATCTTGGAGTACGACGGAGATTTCGGGTATATTTTAGCGCTGACATTATACTTTACAAAATAATCCACGCCGTGCTTCAGTTGAAACTCATTCTAAGGAACGATTTATGTGGAGCGATCCCTTATTTTGAGATAAAATAAAAATAGCTCAGGAACTTAGTGCGGGAGCACGAGATATATGACGGGACATTCGTTTTAAAGGCTGATAAGTGTCGTTGTGTTATTAGTCAACGGGTTAATTACGAACTGGTAAAAATATTGACAGATTTAGTGGATGCAGGTACATTGTAAGTGAGGATGAGTTGTGACACGCCGTTGGGCTCACTTCAGTAATTAATTAGGAGCTAGTAGTAGTGAAAATAGTAGTTAATTCTAAAAGTAGTATTTCGAGTGTTGACTAATTAGTGACGATGACAAGTGCCAAATTAAAATTTAATTAGTAAAAGTGATAAATAATTCTAAAATGGCCGGGAGTTTGAAGAGGATAAAGAGGCATTCATGCATCCTGAATGCCTTGCTTCTGTTCGTGTGTATGATATACGGTAAGTGATTCATGCTTTCACATCAGCTAAAAGGCAGAAATATCGTTCTGAAAAAAACAATGGACGGCAAAAATTATATTTCAGCCTGTCTTCATTTTTGGCTAAAAGAACACGGATACGAGTTTACCATGGTACATTATACACATATTGTTTAAGCTACTTTGTAGTCATTTAAGTGACTCTATTGTAAATTATAGCACCAAAAAAAAAACAGAAAGAAAAAATTAAACATGTCGTTGCGACAAAATTTCCGGGATAAGCTAGATAAAAATTGCCCTTTAACGTCGTTGAATACTTTTTTTATTATTTCTCCGTAAGTAACCATCGTTTTTCTATTTTAACTGCCATAAATTATATCAGAATAAGTCGTCCCTTAGTGACGATTTTTCATACACAAGATGAAAAAGGAGCGAGGTTACTGACTTAAAAATATCTCTGAGTTCCGTTAGACTTATACCCGTGCAGCTAACTTAAAAATAACAAATTCATTACCTACTCAAAAGTTTCTTTAAAAAGGTAAGCAATTATACCTAGTCAAATAATAAATGGAATGGAAGCTAATTTTCGTACTTTATCAGTATTCTAAAACTTAATTGCCTCTGTTCGTAATTGTCTAATTACTGAACAAATTGGAGCTTTAAATTCAATTTCTACTAAAGAAGACACAATGGCATGACTTTAGACATTTGTTTGTGTATTTCAAGTTATTTATAAAGTAGCTTTCTCATGACGTCTATTTTAAACTAATTTTTGGCTTTTACTTTAAATTACAGAAAAACGAGGCCAGTATTTTGTAGTGGCAATAAATGATAAAACTCGTAAACGTTTCCGTAATAACACAAAACAAAATAACGATAAGGATATAAAAGAAACTGCAAATCAATTTCCTTAATGGTACCTAAAGTAATAAATAGCATAGTCGTAAAAGACCTAATCTAGATACGTCGTATACTCTAAAACGTCTGTAGGAGAAAAAGGGATGAGCGATAGCAATCCGTTTTGTTATAATAGATACAATGTAAGTACCCACGTATAATACCTACCTAGATTGTGCCCGTGACTCCAACCGCGCCGAAGTGGTATTATAATAGGTATTATCTTCTCGGGAACTGTCAATTTAGGTTTTTTAGGTCTGTGGTGTTAGGTCCTTTTTCTAGATACAATCAACCTCCTTGTAAAATTTGTAAGTTCAGTCGATTGTGTTGATCGCTCAGTCAGCCAGATTCCACTTTCATATAATGTAGGTATAGATTGAATTATAGATTAGTCTGGATTGTAAAATTTACCTACTATAGCAAAAATACATGTGTCGAATCCGCAAGAAACATAAAATAAATCTACATAACCCAAGTAGGAACTTTCATAGAGTTGTCGACTAATTCAATTATTTTTCCCCGCTTTGTCGGAAATTCGTAAAGTTTGCCGCGGAATCACAGAACTCGGAGGATAGTGAATTAATACTTATTTAATTTAATCATTTCCTAACTTAGGCTTTCGGGCTTTTCTATTATCTCGTAAAGGCTTTATTTTGACCTTTCTTTTCAGTTTGAACTTAGTATCTATTCTGTTTTTATATTTGTTGAGTGAATTAGAAGAGTATGGACCTTATGTATGTAAACGCTTTAATTCACAAACACAATTACTTATAACATTTTTGTATCACTATAGATAATGTACAAGGTCGAACTTATACCATATGGGATCTCTACCAGTTAACCTTGGAGTACAATAAGTAAGGACAATGCAAGAGGATAGGAGCTGTTAGCGAATATACAGACAGACATACATACAGAAAGAAAGACATACATAAAGACAGACATACAGAAAAACAGACATCCGCAGTCATATATTTAAACCTAAATGTGCTTTGTCATAGTCACTCTACTACCTTAATCGAGATATCTTATCGCCATCCTTGAAATAGGTAGGTACCGTTTAGGAGTTCCATCTAAAAAAGTGGTTTTTCAAGAGTTGCAATGAAATATATCGAAAGACGCGTTTCTATATTATTTGAGGAGTTCCCTTGATTTCTCGAAGATCCCATCACCAGATCCTGACGTTTTCGCAATGCGACCAACTAGAAAATATACTCGTTCAAACAGTTTTTTATTGTCAAATCTGTCCGGTGGTTTTCAGGTAATCGGGGAACATAAGAAAAAAACCCGACGAATTAACAACCTCCTTTTTTTGAAGTCGGAAAAAAATATTTAAAAGTAGAACTTTTCTTACCTATAAATATAAATAATGGTATCTTAATTATTAATTAAAAATAACAGCCCAACTCAAAATATCACCTACAACCCAAAAGTTTAGTAACGCAATAAAACAAAAAACTTTATTCCTCAAAAACTAGTAAAAATGTAATCATACTCATGAAAAAATTTGATAACGGTTAATAACTTGAGGAAAACAATATCAAACTTCGAAATGCTGTTCTCAGCATCTCTTTGATATATCAAAGACACCTTCAGTTTATTGTATCAGCATTGTATTGTGTTGTGACCTGGTTCCACTACACTACGGAGTATTGTCCCTTTAAAGTTTTACTCTATACTACTACTTATTAAACCTAAAGACAAATATAATAATAAGATTAATAAGCTAGACATTTCTGATACGAAACAAAATTTAATATTCACGTCAACTTTAACGTAAAAGTAGATTATTTACTCTGCAATTGACATGTCTAAAAAGGTCAAAAGATGAAAGTACCCTTCAGAAAGTTAAACATTTTTTCTAGCATTCGGTTGGTGATTCAACATTGGACAAAAAAATTTAATCAATAAAAATAATAACTTATTCTGAATGCGAATATGAGTATTAAAATTAATAAGGTAACTTGTTGCTTCGCTATCGTGATCCTGACATTATTATAGACGAATGACTTTTTTAGAGCATTCTACTGGTAAAACCATATTGTTATTGTATTGTTTTTAACTCGATGCCATTACTGTCAAGTAAATAAGAGCTACCGTAACGTTGAAAAACAACACGTCAAAGGCAATACGGTACTGGTACTACCCAGTACGTTACTTTGTAAGAGATTTGAAACGTAATTCCAAAAGAGCAATGACCGCGGTGTCAATGTGTTGTCTGTTTTTCTGCCTACGTGAATTACACGACGCAAGTAGGATAAAATACGTGCTATTTTTTATGATAGGTACCTACATATATTAGAGACAGTGTTTATTTTGATTTATCACATTTTTCTACCTACTAAATCGTAAAGTCACTACTCTTTGTTGAATACTGTAGTGTTTTTTTGAGTCCTTGGTGAGGGTATACTACTCGTAGAAAGAGATAAATACTTTTAATTTCCAATTATTATTCTTCAATCGTCGATCCTTTAAAACACGACCCATACCTTGAAAAGTAGTATTGCAGGATAGTGTTATTAATTACCAGGGAAACAAAACATCCTTACATTACACTTGATTTTTTTTATCCCTGGACATCTTTGATGTTTAGTAGGCAAGCGTTTCTGAGCGCTGAGCACAATTTAATCTTATTTCAAATCAAGTTTTACGTACTAAACTACACAGATTGTGATAATCCATCGGTTTCTCGCGATCTTACTTGATCTTTGGGATTGGTGTGTTTGGTGATGTTACAGATTCTTATCTACAAATTATAATAAATACACATAGTTAAACATCTATCTCCAACTGTATATTTACCCTGTATAGTTACTAATACTGTCAAATGCTTTTGACAAGTCGCAAAATATCCCTGCCACCTTGCACTTGTCATTTAGAGCTGTAGTAATACAGTCATAGATTTCACGGGCTGCCTCAGGAGTGGACCTATTGCGCCTGTAGGCATATTGTTTGTAAGTCAGTAAATAATTTGTCTCAAGATGCCGCATTAAAGAGTTTGATAAAATCGATTCAATATTTTTTGAAATATTGGGCACTATAGTTATGGATCTAAAATTATCCACGGAAACCTTTTCTCCCTTTCCCTTTTAAATTGGACAAACCCGTGTGCTTTTCAGTTCGTCGGGACATACCCTGGTTGTGAACATGGAGTTTATAAGTTCGACCAGTAAACCCGACATGACATATCATCATCCATGTCTTATTCCCACACCAGCCCCAGAAATTGCGAACTTTGCTGTTTGGCGGCAGGTTAAAAGGTATAAGATTGTGGTAGCTAGTCCTACCACCACTAAACATCTGAAAGTCGTGCGTGTGATCCCACCGTCGGCCACAAAAGACACAAAATGAAGATTAAACGAGACTTCATTTCGCAGATCATAAATTCTGCCTCTAAGCACAATAGCAGACGCACGTGTAACTTTTAACTCCACATTATTTATAAGCCTCTGTTTTGTTTCCCTCCAAAAGTGCTTCCAGACTCCACCTTGTAACATACATAAGAAGTTGTAATGACGCCGACAAACTCCAAGTTCCCAAGTAGAATTCAAGCTTAATATGTAAAGTGTCACAGGGCAGATTAGCGTTCCCGGCACAATGAAATTCCCGCTTGGTTAAGTTTCGGGAACTATTGTTCTGGGATAGGACCATTTCCCTCATTCACGACCGTATTGTACGTTTCATTGTGTACTTGTGACGGACGTTTCTAATGCCATATTGTCTTAAAGGTCAGGTTTAGGCAAGTTTCGAATTTGGAGTTGTTTCTGTTCAGTTTCCTTAATATATAGGTATGTTGGAGATAAAGGGTGTTGGGATGTGGATTGAAGTGGTTCTTGTTAATAATGTTTGATTCAGAATCATATAAAAATTACTCCCTTAGTTTTATAGCGTTTAGCATCGTATGACAATCATGTGGGTATCAAAAATACTACTGACAATTTTCTTATATACTCACTTAAAACACCTCGGAGGTAATTTTAAAGCATGTGTCTGAGTTTATTTTTGGTACGGCAGGATAAAAATAATCCTAATGTTGTCTCCATTATGAAAATAGGAAGTAAGAAAATTTTATAGAAGTACAAAATTCATAAGGACATCCGTTTTGCATTCTGTTATTTCAAAGGCTTTTTGAGGACAAATGAAAATGCAAAGCATACAAAGTAACACTGGTTATCAATAGATATACATTTATAAAACGACACTGTGAAAAGGTTATTTAATAATATTAAAAGTAAAAGGTCGGTTCTTAGGGGAAGGTAGAAAATTTAATTTAATTAATTTAATACAAACGTTTGTCAAAGGAATCCCTTTTTATGGGCATTGAGGCTTTTAACTCGAATGAACAGGTCTTAATTAAAAGTATTTATTGTGTTCATAAGTACGTAATTTGTGAAATGAAGTAAGGTTTCTGTGAGGTTCATTAAAGCGGTTTAAAATGATATATTATATACATTGCAATGACCTTTAACGAAGTACGTGAAGATAATTTAAGCGACATTCACTTTGATATTTAGTGAATTAGATTTAAAAAAAAAACGAGTAACAATCTCACACAAATTCATATCTTTATTATAAACACGCAATTGACTACATGCTCTCTTTTTTATTCTTCTCCTTTGTAGTTAAGTATTTTGCTCCATGCAATTTAAACATTTAAAGGTAGACATGAAAAACTATAAGATTGACTATAGGCATTGATTTGACTTCATAATTTATTGACAAATTAAACAATCCAACGATTGTTTGCAATAATGAAACAACATTTATTATTGTAAAAATATTAATATTAATGCACAATTACACGGTGCATCGCGATTGGATTGTTCATCGTTCGAACCAAGTTTGTTTTTCAATTAATTTAAAAGATAATGATGTATCGGTTTAAATTGTTTTATGATTTGGTTCTTAATTTACTTTCGCAAATGGTTTGACCATTTATTTGTTATTTTAACTCTGTTCCATCAGGAGATATCAGTGATAGAGTTTCCAACAAAAATGGTTTAGATAGTTAATATTTACCATTACAGTTTTAAAGAGTGACCCAAGAGACGACAATAAAGTGAAGGAACAATGAGTTGATTCTTAAAAACAACACAATTTGTTATTCAACTTTGGTGAAGTTCCAAAGGTTTTTGAGCGTGTTTTTGTGACGTGTGATGTGTCTTATCTTATCTTATCTTTATGGTGGGGTCCTTACGGATACACTTCGACCCTATGGGATCTTTTGTGTAATTACCCCTCTTTTAGCACTTAATCCAATGCAGCCTCCACCCCTTCCAAAAAGCGGATAGTGGAGTGCAATGGCAGTGCCTTGAAATCGTTCGGTTCTGGGTATCCACAACCGAGGATTTTCATTCTTACTCCGGCGAGGGCATCACATTCACACAATAGGTGTTTCATTGTCTCAGCCTCTTCGCCGCACATTCTACAATCTGTGTTGTCATAAAGGCCCATCTTTGCTAGGAGATATTTAACCCCGAAGTGCCCGGTAAACACTCCTATAATGTATCGAAGTTGTCTTCTGCTGAGTTTCCAAAGTTTCTTGGTCCAGCTCTGGTCAACTCTTCCTATGCTTTGCTTTGCATGCTTGCATGATTGCAAGCTTTGCATGCCCTAAGCCTACCGTAGTTTTCCACTCTTTTTGGTGGTTTTCTAGGGCGTTGTTGTTCAGGGCTGCTTTTATAGTGCCCGGTGAGGGTGCCACAAATGGTTCAGGTCCGACGTATGCGCCCTTAGACCCTTCCCTTGCGTGACGTGTGATGTGTACAACAACCTCTAATTCGAGACTTCGAGTTCCTACTTTAAGTTTTGTTGTACAGTCAACATCTTTATTTTTAGGTCACTCTAGAACCTTGTTACAGAAAACTATTAATTAAATTTCTTTTTCATGACTATTGATGCAATAATAATCACTCAACAGTTGAATTTCTTGACTTCACCTAAATGTTAAATTGCTCCATGGTCATGCATAACCTGAAATATTATTTTATCATTTTTATTTAGTCAGTACATAGTGCGAATTCTAGTACTACGTGTTTAAAATTGACCTAATAATAAACGTTGAGTAATGGTGGTATAGCTATACAATGTTATGTCCTTATCTGTCATTGTGACATTTGAATTTGACAGATAAGGACAAAATATTGTATAGCTATACCACCGTTTCTCAACGTTTATTAGTAATAGGGGTATTATATTAAAAGTTCAAATACACTATTAATAATAATTAGCTTAATTGTTTATCTCATCTGAAACTAGTTGAAATTTAATTGCTCTAACCAAATAATTAATCATGAAACGATATGGAATTAATTCATAGCGGAACAGAGGTAATAATGTGTTCGCTTACCGAAACTATAATTTCACCCAAATGTATTAAGTAATTAAGTGAAATAGAGAAACATTTACTAATAAGAATTAGTTTTTTTTAATTCAAGCAACAAGGTTTATAATTAAAATCACCTTATAGACTGCCAAGGTGACATAAAATCGTGGTCCTGTTTCGCCCAAATTCGCTCGCTCGCTGCTGGTAGGTTGCACCGAAACCACCTGAACCAAATCTTTCACATCCTAATACCTTCTTTTAAAATTGTTGTTCAAAAGTTTTAGTAAAAAAAAACTGTTAATTTCTAATATTAAAAAAAACGTTTCGTCAAAACACAGTTATAATCTTTATTATTGTAAAATTAAATTAATTAACAAGAGGCTTTAGGTTAATTTAGTTACCTTTAATAAGCCAGAATTTAAAAAGGCTGCTAATAAAAAAATACAGATTTCTTACTTGACATGAACAATCCAAATTTATGTACTGTTAACAAATTGTGAAATATTATTTTTTACAACTTCAGTTCACTTCCTGAATTCCTATACAAAACGGATTCAAATTTGAGTTTATAGCGCTTATCGTGCTAAATAGCTTCTTAATTTAATGCACGGTTGATAACTTATTCAGCATTTAAACATTAATAATTTGATTTCGTGGCAGAATTTAAAGAAAATAACTTTCAATCTTTAATTTTGGGATTCATCTCTTATATCTTTCACCAACTGTTGCCATTTTCTATATAGAAAATTGAACGATATCGCGTGAAAGGACATCGTGATGCTAAAATTCTCCAGCACAATATTGCATCTGCATAATGCAAAGACAAACTCAAGAGACATCTATTTATACTGAGGCTTTTGATGTGTAGGTCCCTAAAGTGTAAATGAAACCACACACAGACTTGTATATTATACGTAATGGTATTAATTTCAAGATTAAACTTCACATTGCTTCACTCAAGGGATACGCGATACATTGTAAAGCTGATTTACGTCATATTCAGTTACTGGAGCCTATAATCCAGGAGGAGGATTTACTTTATGTTTCAAGTAGAATATGTTTGCAACAAGGTTATATTTTATGATGCCGTTACGAACTTATGATACTATTAAGATTAAGTACCAGGAAATTAGGTGGGAGGGGGGGTTAGGAAATTTAGAGATGGCAGGACCTTGTGTAAAGTCCATCCGGATCACTACCACTACTCTTAACTAAGCACCAAGCAGCAGTGTCTGCATTGTTGTATTCCAGTATGGGGATAAGTCAATCGGTGAAATTACTAGCGTAGAGGTATTCCATCCTAGTCTAAAAAGTTAAGCCTGTAATCCAGTAGGAGGAATTACGGGTGCCGTTACGAGTTTATACTTAAAAGATTAAGAAGCAGGATAATTACTTTGGCGATAAATATGAGACTTAACGTTTTTTCATAAAAAATACAATCAGATGAAAGCAACAAAATTATGTTTGCTAAATGGCATTGTTTTATTAAGAGTCAGAAGTAAGCAAAAAAACTATGGTATTGTGGCATCTCAGACGCAGGTTTTGTAAAATGATAGCAAAATTAAATCGACAAACCCAAACATGAAATAAGTATTTTGTGAGTGACCTGTTTTGTTCCATAAACAAATCTTGAAAGACTAACACAATCAAAGAAATAATAAATAATGCACACATATAATTATTTGGCTTTTAAAATTGATTCTTTGTATACGTAGATAAAGTTTAAGAGATCTTAAAAAATATTTCGAGTTCGTTTAAAGTCTGTTAGTTTCGCATAAGGATATTATGCTTGACCCTTACACCATTGCATAGCGTTATAAAATTTTCATTTGTTTATAAACCTCTTTTTAAACTAATTGGGTTACAAAATTAAACTTTGCTACAGACAGGGCCATTCTAGGCGGTAAAAACAATATATTCTTTGACCTGTTATCGTATTGGTAACGTTTTGATAGCTCATACTTACTCGACAGGCGGCCGAGGTTAAAACAATAAAACAACGCGTCAACGAGAATATGGTTTGTAACGCCTTGAATAGAGGCCCAGATAAACAGTGGGATTTAAAGTTCTAGTTGAATATAATACAATTCACACTCATCCAAATTGTCCAGGGATAAAAAAATATTCAGACATTATTATTTGCCTACTTTATTGCACGAAGTACATATCAAAATATCAAAACAATGTCAGAATCTTTGTCATCCGTGTTTTTCACACCCGGATTAGAACAAAGCCTAAAATAACTTGGCACCTAGCTCCAATTTCCCATTATATCAGCAAAGATAGACAAGCGTAGTTGCGTCACTCCGTATTATGTGGACCCTGAATAAAACATGATATATTTTATCAAGTCCTCTCTCATGTAAATGCTGGACGATATATGGGGCGTCACGTACCTTCGCCAAACATAATGATATATATCACAGATTATGATAATGTCTCCAACGTCTTAAAGCACGTCCACTCAGCTTTGGGCTTTCCACTGCATATGTCCGTCTTTTACGTCAATTTGGATTGTTAAAGGAATATCCTGGTTTTTGTTAGTTCTTTTCTTGTAAATATCTACACTGTTTAATTAATTAAACACCTGATAACAAGATGCCACAAGAGCGTAGGTACCAGATCATTCGCTCGTTTTGCCACCTTGCCGTAAAATAAAAAATCAAGATCATATATTTTCTATCTTGAACTTTTTTTACTTCTTATCGCGGTAAGATCCGTTTTTTAACTAAATTACCTTTTAAAAGAAATAATGCCTTTTTAGATCCCTGTTACCGGAATCTTAATTGAGTTACAAATAATTAAGTGTCCCCTCGGTTTTGCCATCAAAACTAGTCATTGCTGCCCTCATGTAAGAGATGACTCAGTAATTTCTAAAACTGCTTAGATCTATTCTAGCCTTTATGCATGACTCTGCACTTTCATGTAATTTACCGCATTATATGAATACTCTGTCTACCAACTCCTTATTGCTATTTTAATTTTGGAAACCCATAGTGCTTTAAACGTATAAATTTCGTGAGTAATGTGCATGTGTGTGTGTGTGTGTGTGTGTGAATAAATTAGAATGTTTGTAGGTAGCTACGTTTGTAACTTCTTCACACTGAAAAAGCAGAACATAAAAAAAAAACTGCTTATTCCTTTAGACTTCTTTTTAACACGGAAAAACACTGTTCTTGTGGGATAGGGTAGTTACTAATTTTACGCGGATTAAGTCGCAGACGAAAACTAGTATTAGGTAACATAATTAGACCCTATTCTGGTCCATTTGTGGTCAACAGTCTAATGCATAGCGTGAATGCCGCATGCATGTGTAATGGTAATGTTATTTGTAAATGTTACAAATTGTTGATGCACTTACCAACGTAGAGGCATTACATCTTAGTCCTCAGGGTTGGCAACGCATTTGCAGTGTTAGGCTTGCAGTCTTGTGAATGCGAATATCTAAGGGTCACAGTTTCCACTTACCATCAGGTGGCCTGTGTGCTCGTATAATAAAAAACTTGTATAATAATAACTATTAAAAAAAACATGACTTATTTAACCAATGCCAATCCGAGAACGTTACAAGCTTAATGCCAATCCGAGAACGTTATCAAAATAATGATCCATATTTATGTACAAAACATATAAAAACTATCAATAAAAACATCGCCATAACATTACGCACCATTAAATCCAAACTAGCAAACTCAGTTGCGTAAATTACAGCTGTCAGTAACACAACTCTAATAGAATAGAGTAGATATAAAACATGGCCCCGCATCGCTGGGCCGTAACGTTTACTTAGGGAAAGGACCCAAACTTGCAAAACGCTCAGATAATAAACCTCCTAGCTGACGTGGCATTAACATATGGGAATCGGGTCAAGTGGGAACGTGGTGATGGGAAATCACTTATTTCTGATGATAGGAAGATTGTTATAAACGACTAGAAGCGTTAAAAATATTTATAGGAATTAGACTTGTACAGATAAACCCAAAACAAGCTTCAATTACATCTCATTTCATCATCAATTCATCATTATTCGTCCACATGAAGTAGTCATGCTGCTCTCATTTAGTCAAGTTGGTTATGTCATGGCAATATCAAGCTTCCATGTCAATATCAAGCTTCCTTGAAGGATGTTATAAATGTCTTTAACATCTTACTTATAATAGTATTTTTAATTCTATGTTTAAATGAACTAACTTTCACAGCATTTTTTTGTACTGCCTCTAAATAAAGGTCTCAAGTAAAAACATCTTATACCTACTTACATGAGAGATAAGTCATCATAGACTAAAAGAAATAAGTCACGGTTTTAACATTCTAATTCGAAAGAATAAGTAATTAAAAGAGACCAATTTCATTACTTATGTATTCGACCCAGTAGTTTTATGTTAATATCTTTATTTAATTACCAGACATTTTATGGATGACATGATAATTTTAAATTGGAATGGCATTTTCTAGTAAATAACAACAATGAAATGATATCTAACGATAAAAAAATATTGTATATAATAGTGAATTAAACATACAATTTCAAGCGGTTTTCACCTAATCCGTAACACCTAGGAGGGCTTCAAGCCGAAAACGAAAGTCAAACAAAGGTTAAATATACCGTTGTCGAAATATCCGTAATTAATAAATATTTCAAAAACTTACCAATGCAGAACGGCTTTATAACCCTATTCCTCGAAATGGTTTTCGAATTAGAGTAATTGTAAAAATATGAACAATTCCAAATCACTCTTACCACATTAAGACCAGCATTAAGTTACACCACACGCTTAAAATGTGCTCTCATGACCCCTTTTTAAGATAAATTCCATCTCTCGACCCCCGATGTAAAAACCTCTTCAAAATCCCGACAATAGTGCCCCAGCTAATGCACTAACGTCTGCCAGGAGCAGGAACACATAAACGAGACCAACCCACAGCAGGCCAGCTATTACCACGTAAATTTATCACGTACAATAGCAGCGATCACAAAGAGCGGTCTTTACGACGGTCGTGCAATGAAGCCAGTTGGGGTTAGATGAATGCAGACATTTTGGCGGTTTTTTTTTCCAGTGCCAGTTTAATTCTTAATGGCTTCTTCAATTTTGTGTTCATTACTAGAGAAAAGCCTGGTTGGTCCTGCTAAACCTAGGTCTCAGGATAACAAGCCATAATAAGCATATTTTGGTATTGGTTTTTGATTTTGTCTAATTTGATGGTTATTGTAAGTTTACTATAATAATTAAAGTTATTAGTCTAAAATAAAAATGTAACTGGTGACAGGCTATTTGTTTTGCGCATAAAGACAGCCAAGACGTAAAGGCCTACTGTTGTGGTCCTATCAAAATGGTACAAAGCGCAATGCGAAGTACGCTAAAGTCCTATAGATAAATAGACAGATAGCTACCATTTAATTTTTTATTTTTATTTTATTATAAACTTCTCTATTAACGGTCTCTCTAGTCTAGTCTAGAAAAAGCTTTTCAGCTCACCCTCGCTTGGTTAATAAATTGTATTTCAATAAAATATTGTATAAAAAATGTAACCAGACATAATGCCTATTTCAGTTTCTTTTAGCATTTACGACCTAAAGTACTTAATAACATCGAATTATGAGTTTTGTAATCTGAAATGTTTTCAGAGTAACCTTATTCTTCAAGAAAGGCCGTTTCTCTGAACGGATCGTAGATGGAAAGCGTGCGACTAATTGTCTCCATCTAATGCACCGCCACGGTTTCCGTCTTAGTTCCGTTTCTATTGTATCGTTTGTCCCGTTCTTTCTTTCATTTCCGCTTCTTTGTTTTGCTTCTCTGTTCTGATTTATAGTGAACTTTTCGAGTTCCATTATGAAACCGATTCTAGGTATGTTTTTTTTTGAAATTTTGTACGACGTCTTAAAAACCATATTAACAATGTCTTTTACTGTCATAACCAAATTAAATAATTAGTTAAAGTGATTAAGAAATTATTTAATTAAAATAATAATAATATTGGTGTCCCATAACTTTACCAAATTAAACTTGTTTAAAGGGCCTCTGCGTGTTGGCTTCGGCTCCATGTATGCCTTCCAGAAGTCCGGGATTCCCATAGTCCTGTGATTGGTAAAGACATACAAATAATAATATGTAGTGTATTCACTAAGTTTGTCACTCTTCATCCTAAAGATTATAAAATATACTTAAGAGCTACCCAACTTAGAGTCGGACGCTACCACTGAGGGTTTCACACCTAAGTCCTATTTGTATAGATTATTGAAAACCTAATAAAGTCTTATTGCTGCTTGGTGTACCTTCATTTGACCACACGGGACTAATCTTAAGCTCTTTTACACAACAAAATCCGTATTTATATATTTAAAAAATCTTCCTTAGGTAGGGCAACTCAATACTAATAAGGCTAGATGCATCGTTATTTTAAATCTAAAAAGTTTAAAGTATGATAAATAAGCAACCTAATAATAACAGACTCATTGGCATGTAAAAACAAAACAACATTATAATAACTCCAGCATAATATTAGATCCCGCACATTTGCGTTACATTATTGCTTCAGTTTCGGGAAAAAAATATTCGTATTTGCTTACCAGAGCTCAAAGGAATCAAAAATAACATAGTAATCAAAGCGGGAAACCAACCGAAGCGTTATAAGTCGAAACAAGCGATTTAATGGGCGGCAACGAAACCAAATTAATGAGCACTGAAAACGGCTTTTAAATAACAAAATGGCTTCATTCTACGTTGATGACTAATGTTCTTTTGATGTTGACATGTGTTGGAAATATATGGAGTTTTTATTGATGTTAAAGGGTGGTTAAATAATAATTTAATTTTCCTTCACTTTGAATAAGCGTATGCTTAATGAAATACGACAATTCATAATTTATGGACGACAAGTGGCGTATAGGGAAAGGGGCGGCGGGTGTTCAACATAACTCGTATAAACAATACTCCATTTTTAGGTGAATACGTGGGTATACAATCAGTATGAAACATTTACCTGTTATTTTTTTTGGTTATTCGCTCAGATACTCAGATACTCAGATACGCTGTCTTTCAACTCGCATACGTATATACTACCTGTCGATTTTGAGTCTATAGAAAACGGAATCGTTAGCAGCGTTTGCATCTTGCTTAGGCCTTCAGAACTTTTTTTATGAATTTGTGCCATCGATTGTGATGATACCATTTATGTTGTAATTGTTATCCTTACGTCCTTTAGAAATAAGGACCATTATAAAAATACATTTTGCGATTTTGTAGCAAAGACTTTGTTGCTTCTAGGAAGACAAAATACGAAGTATATGGTTAGAGTTTTAATCTTTTTTTTAGTACCATTTAAATCTTACGATGTTTATAAGGTGAAGTATGTTGACATATTATAATGTTATCATGAATATCGCTTGCAGTTCCACCTTTTTAACCGACTTCAGAAACAAAGGATACATTAAGGATAGGTAAGGATGATAGGTATCTATAGGTCAGACTAATTGAACTCAGCGACGCACTTTTTTTTTTAACCTAAAGCCGACTTCATTTGGACTGACCTAAAGGTACCTACCATTTTAAAATAATATATTTATGCGTTTATAAAGGCGGTTCTTTATTTTTTTTACTTTTTACTTTTTAGAGCTACATTTTTATATGCTTCTAAAATACCCGGCTCTAATACATTCAAACCCGGGGCCAAACTCTAGTTTGACGATGCAACAAATTTTTGTAAACATCGTAAATGTCATCAGTATTGCTTTTTATTCCGTCCATCGACAAAGATAATTTTAATTCTTAATCCTAACTAGAAACTGAAAAGATTGATGTAGATTTTATTTTGTGGATAGCTATGCGTATTCTTCAACATGTGCCTCTACAAAATAGATGACAGAATGAACGACTTTTTATACCAGTACAATTACAATAAAAATAAATAATCTCCTGTCGGAAGACATTTTAAAAATATCTTCCATACAAAATTTAGGGCACGTCATAATAATGGTTTTGCATTTATTGTGCAAATCTAATGTAGTGTTAACGTATCCGGACGATCAGATGGGATAAGGACAGGGTATGATTCACTGGAGCAAGTCAGTGAGAAATACCCACAACTTTTTGAAAAGTCTTATGTATTGGATATTATTATAATGGTCTCCATTTTTCTTATCCTGCTTACTTTTTATCACTACACCACCGTAAAATAAACACTGTTTAGCAGCAAAGCATACTTATTAGGTACAGATGAAGAGTGTAATAAATAAAATTAAATATTTTGCATATGTTTAATACTTATATACTTTACGTACCTACTTGACCCTTTGAACTAAAAAAGCGATAAGCACTACAAAAACGAAATGATCTATCAGATTGGTTTCTCACAGATATGTCTCAGTTAACTTATCAATTTGTTTATCAAAATAAATTTGTTAACCACTTGACCCAAAACACTTCTAATGCTGGACATTGACCTGTTTCGAAATCCATTACAATTGGTTTTATGCTGCTAGCACCAAACTATCCATTATCTACAAAAGTTTGTTGGTTTTTGTTTGACATATCTTTATCTTTATCTTTATGTTTACATATCTAATAATAATAATATATGAAGTTCGTAGTATATAATTTTACATCGATTTGCAAGCAGCCGTCATTTTAGAGGGAATTTATAAAACAAAATTTAATAGCTACTTAAGTATTACCATTACAATGGTGCCTTACATTATATTGAACAATCTTATTTGAATATGTAACTTATCAAATGGCTTTTATTTTTAAATGCCACCAAAATGACGAAAAACAAAAGTGACGCTCTGCGCAGCGAACCAGAAACTACAACAGCCACAGTTAAGCCATGGCACAAACCGATATAATTTGAAATTGCTTGCATATCTAAACCGATAGCTGACCGTGTAAGCCGCACAGCCAACGTCTATGGAGCGTTCATTAGCAACCGCAGTGCCTGAATGCTTGTTATAGTTATTCTGACAGGTAAACGGAATTATGGTCGACCACCTCTTCCAAGATAACTAGGTACTACATATTTTTTAAGCTGCAAGAGATCCGTTGAAGGAATTAGTCCGCGTTTGTACATCCCTATTTTGTACATAACTGTATTTAGATTTTCCGTTTTGCACAATAATAAGTTAACATACATACTACCGACTACTGCTATTAGATAGTTAAAAACTCCCAATATAGTAGTGACGTTCTACTTTAAGTTTTCCCCCTTTTTTCATGACAACTAAAGACCATCCATTCATACTACATTTCTTTAAAAAAAACCGCGTCCTAAGCGGTGCCTCCGTTTGGGAACTACTACGGACAGAAACATAGATACATAGAGACAGAAACACACAGACACGGGCACACAGTCACACCTACACATTAATGCAACTTTTTTGTTTGCGTTGTTGCATATTGGGGTTTTTCTATGTTTAGCATGTTATTTAAGATCCAATCGCACAAACTTTCACTACAAGTAATGTCTAATTAGGACAGAACCTGTCACTTTATTATTCGCATTATATGGCTCTATTAATGCGAATCAAAAAACCGATAATGACATGACATGTGTTAACCATCCGTCCGAGCTTGAGACTACCTTCGGACGCTGCTGGGCCCATATGAGTAACCCGAAAGATATCTTGCCCGGGGAGGATGGATTATGTGCCAAATGCTAATTATTTTACTCTTTTTGTTAGTAAATCTGCTATAATACTTTGAAGGAAAAAAACAACATGCTATCTATTAAGATACCAGCTCCTTAAAGTTCAGACGGATGATGGACAGACGGACGGCTAGCGTAGATATATTAATAGGGTCCAGTTGGGGTCCCTTCGGGCAAGGAACTATAAAAACAAGCTTAATTAACGAATAGTTACCTCATTTTTGCGGTTCCCATTCTGCAAACAGAAATACCAATTATAAAAGTCACAATTATGCTTTAACTCCCGAACTACAAGTAGTTACAAACACACGACATGTCCCAACTTCGCAGCGATATAAACAAAATTAATAACGTTTCAGTTTGAAACTCATAAAGTAAACTACTGAAAAGTTGCAGGCAGTTTCAAATCAGTAATAGCAATATGCTGCGTTGCAGGAAACACTAGTTAGGTCTAGTTCCTATTTACACTAAGTTTAACGGTTATATTGTTTTTCTATTTTTAAACGGTTTGATTATTGCTTTGAAGGGTCTTTATTGCCTGATAATCCTGGGGTCCTACTGAAAAAGGGTTATAAGTCTATATGAGGGCGTAAGGGTATATAAGTCTTCTGAAGATCAAGTATTTAGGGTTTGACTCTAGTAATACTCTGTTCATGAATGTACCCTTTTCTATTAAGAATTAAGTCGACTTTTGCACTATGACGCCAGAATGATTTTTATCTTAGTTTGTTTTGGGGTCATAATTGTCGCAAGTCATAACGTACTTTTTTAATAAGCTGTTATTTTATTTAGATTTTTTATTAATCAAACGTATCCTGTATGTTGGATATCAAAAAATAAAGATGACTCAATAATTATGTCAACGAAGACATTATAACCAAGATAAATCACGGGGAACAAAAGGCGCCAACTTTCTGTATAAGTTTATATGAGGATTTTTGCTATTATTTTTCACCTTTAGGTATCAATTAGTCATCTTTTTCTTCCTATCCTAGAAATACTCCTGGGGGTATGAAAAAGGCTATTTCTTCTGAAGATCAAGTCTAGTGTACTCCGACTACCTATGTACAACTACTTTTTCATAAACAGTTAAGTCAACTTATACCCTTTTTCACTGGGTCCCCAGTTACGTCTTTTACAGCCTGATATGGGTACAACATGATAACCACCCTTTCCTCTACTATGAGGGGCGTTCAATAAAAAGTGAGAATGAGTACTTATGTTATAAATAACTTTTATTAAATTTCATTTTATTCTTTGACATAGTCACCTTCTTAGCATTATACACTTAGTATATCTCTTTTCTAAACTTAAAATTCCATTTTAAAAAAGGTCTCATTTTGAGTACTTAAAAAATCTTGTACTGCAGCTACTAGCGCGTCGTCGTCTTTAAATTTCTTGCCTCTCAGATATTCTTTCAATCTCGGAAATAGGTAGAAATCACTGGGGGCGAGATCTGGTGAATACGGAGGATGCTTAAGGATATCGAACCCAGCATCACGAATCGCAGCCATCGCAACGGTGGACTTGTGTGCCGGGCATTGTCCTGGTGGAACTGCACAACTTTCGAGAGTTTACCTTCAGTAAGCATTCTTGGTACCCAACGCGTAGATACTTTTTACATACCCAAGCTTTCATGTCAAATATTATGCACGCTCCCCGTTGAAATCTTTACATTTTTAGCAATAAAACGAACCGTGACACGACGATCCGCCAAAACGAAGTTTTCGACTTTTTTCACAATTTCTTCACTTACTGCTGTAGCAGGGCGTCCGGAGCGGGGGTCGTCCATGGTCAATGTTCTTCCAAGTCTAAATTCGGCGCAACAACGTGCGACTGTAGAATACGGAGGAGCATTAGACCCTAAAGTGTCCTGCAAATCTAAATTGACTTAGTCCGTAGAAAAAAAAATCAAACACAAGTATTTGATAACGACGCGCAGTTCAATTTTCTCCATTTTCGCTATCGTACTCAATAGCATTGCAAAGAAATTACCGTTTTTTTTTTAAACAAAAGACAGTTTTTTTTTCATAGCAATCAGCTAGGTAGCTTTACCGGCAAGTATTTAATTTCCTAATATTGAAAGAGTTTGCATCTCATCTCACTTTTTATTGAACGCCCCTCTTCTTTCTGTACACAATACAACATAAAACACTTTATATAACACCACATACACCAAGCCACGGACAGACGCTCTATTATACGTTATTATATTTCCTTCAACACATGCATCCGTTAATTTCTACCACTTCAACTATAAAAAACCATATCCTGCAACAATTACTCAAGATTTAGGTAGTTCATAAATTCCTCCACGTCTAGGAAAGACCCTTCGTGTTCATGTTTACTCTCATGGGAAACATTCGCCATACATAAATCAACCATAACCCATACGTTACGGCAAATCGGCGAAGTGAAGTCATATTTCAACGTCGCCGGTGTGACTGAGAACTAATTACCAACATTAGTTATTACTTGAAGTTCGTGCAGTTTGCGCAGTGGTTTTTGATGACAGCTCGAGGCTAGTTTCACGGCTAAGGGAGGTTAAGTTTGGTGTTTAGAGCTTCGGAATGCGTTGTTTATGGAGTTTCTAGGTTCTGAGATATTGGAACGAGCAATTAGTCAAGATATTTGTCTTTATGGATCTTGTGGGGTTTTTGAGTGATCGGTAAATGGGATAGACCAATAAAGATAACTCATGGTTTTTACATTCTAATTCGAAAGAATAGGTCATTTTAAGGGACCAATTTCATAATTTTGTTTTAATATCTTTTTTATAAAGCTGACATTTTATGGGCGACATGATTGTTTTAAATTTGAGTAGGCATTTTCTAATAAATTACAACAATTAAATGATATGTAATCATAAAAAGCGATTGTAATAGTGTTTAACACATACTAAATTAAAACATGCTATTTCAAGCAATTTCGCTTAACCTATAAGATTAGGAGGGCTTCAAGCCAAAAACGAAAGTCAAACAAAGGTTAAATATAATTTTGACGAAATATCCGAAATAAATAAATATTTTGAAAACTTAATAATGCAGAACGGGTTTAAAACCCTATTCCTTGAAATGGATTTCGAATTAGAGTAATTGTGAAAATATGAACAATCCCAATTCTCTGACTTCTGGAAAGAGTGTTCTGTTTGGCGAGAGACAAGCAAGCGGAGCTGACTGCCAACTTCCAGTAGTGGAGAGAATAAATAAAAAAGAAGCAGAGTGTTTGTCTTGACATTTATAAATATTATTAATACTTCGTTAATCTATAGGCGTTCAATATTATTAAGAGCCGAGTTATGCATGAGGTCTGGTCCTTCGGCTCTTAAATAATTTATAATCCTATCGTCTTCCTGACCAATGTTCTTTAATACGAAAAAATAGATTTATTACGTTCTGCGCGGTATGTCTCATTACAAAAAAAATATTCATGAAGACCATTGGGGAAGAATCCGATTTTTATAGAAATGCTTGGACAGGACGAGGTTTTATTGTATACATTATACTATGTACGCCCATAACTACCGATTAATCATGACAGAGATTAACCTTGTTATATTTTGTTCACAAAGAAAGGGTTTTTTTAGCTTTTACCTTATAAAACGGGCCTTAGGGTTTGTATTTCTCTCTCACTGGCTCTCATATACTCTTATGCGAGTCTAAACGAACTTATCCGAACCCGAATTACCTTTTTAATTGATTTTTACATTTACCTTGCCACGATCAGCTCTTTTTACTTCACCGTAATAGCGGTTGAGTTAAAAAAAGTAATACGAAATAGTCAAAAACAATATAGTTTAGCCCACTAGAATAAAACAACTAATGAAAATGTATTACACATGCAAATAAAAACAACGTTACAACATAAGATTATTTATTACCTAACAAAAATATGCGACCCCACTCGTGATATTATCTATAAAAGTAATATCAAAAAACGCAGACCTCAAGTAGAAAGGGACGACAGCCCTCAAAGTCAAGCCCTCTTATGTTTCACATAATTCGGCATCGTACAATACATAACAATAAATGTGAATAGTTCTGAAGCACTTATTTGATCCCAAAAATGTGTAGATATTATACATTGTAAGACCAGATGTAAGTAGAAAGGTGTATTTAAACCTGTACAGGTTATTCATAAATGCACAATAGCTAAAATGTGCTTTATATTTTGTTATAATATGAAACTTCATATTTTATAGTGACATTTGAAATTAGCAGAAAGCGAATATAGCATAATTTAACTACAACATTTATGATTATTACACTTTTATTATCCCTTTGAACTAGCTTAGATAAGAAGTTTTTATTTTTATTATTTCTTAATATTACCTCAAGTCAATATTAAAGTATATACATACATATACCTGGGCCGGGATTCTAAGTGCTAAAAACCATAATAGTTATATCCTTTTCTGACCCGTTATCGTATTGTCAACGTTTTGATAGCTAAACGGCAGCCGAGTTCAAAACAATACCATAGAATAGAGGCTAGAATAGAGGCCCTTAGCTGTATTTAGTTAGAAAAGTTTCATAGCTTAGGGCATTTCAAGTTAACTTTTGATTGATCTCATTTTGATTTTGATCAAACTTTGCAATTTCAATATTTTATTTAAATTACCTGTACGCGTTTGCATACTAACACAGCATATAATTGGTATCTTTTCAGTGTTATATTCTCGATATAATGGTCCAGATTTCAAACGTAGTTTTTCATCATAAATATTAATATATCACCCGAATGGTAAGGCTATCAAATTTATTTCTGGTCATACATTAACTCACGTTCTGCGAATTCATGTGATACCTACCATTGTTCAATTTTGCATAATACTACCTGTGCTGTATTTCTAAAAGAATTCTTGTTTATAAGGGAAAAAAAGAGTTCGGTTTTAATTTCAACATTCAAAGTACATACGAAGGGTAAAAGAAAAAATAAAGCTGACGGGGCGTCTGGAAAGAAAGGTCTCGAATCGCTCTACACCCTTAAGTTGTGCTGTTATATTTTCTGGGGCTCTATTATAGACGGTAAAACCGTTAATACGTTATAACACGACTGTCCGGCAGGTGTACAGTTCTTTAGTCTCAGAAATATGACGGAAACCTTTAATTTATTACAGGAGAGTACAAATAATGGAGGTTAGTGACGGTTAGACCTTGTGCTGTGCAGGGTCTGCCCGGATCGCTGCTAGCATCTTATCCATCAAACTATCCCCAAATAACTCTGTTAAAATTGTCGTATTCCCGTGTGGGAAAAGACAACCGGTGAAATTACTAGCACATAACAATTCCATCTTAGTCCTCAGAGTTTGTAACGCATTTGCAGTCTAAGGACTGCAGTCTTGAAAATTCAAATTTATATAGGTCACAAATCCTACTTACCGCTGGTTTGTGTGTTCGTTTGCCTTTTGCATGCCGTAAGAAAACATGAGGTGTTAGTCACAAGGTCACAACACGACAAACATGACAGCTTCCTATAGGTTGGTGTGTCAAGATGGGCATCGCAGTCAAGACAAATTTATTAATACGCCCATAAGAATAAGATTGTCACTTTACAGCTGATTAAAACAACCCGATAACTTTCACATACATTATTTGATTCATTGTACTTTAAACCCCGCTGTCCACATGATCCGAATCCCGCCGTGTATTGAGACAAAAATTCAATTTCCCAAAAAAAATCCACGTGAACGATAACCCGATAACCGGGTTCGTACTTTTTGTTTGAAAAGCCACTCAACGGTTCACGCAAAAAACATTTATCGTCAAATTGAATTCCGTTGTTCTGTAAATGCGTTGAATTTGCGCTAGTGGTTGCCAATGCGGCTTCTGGCATAACGGTACGGCTCGCTGCTCGTCTTTTAAATTTAAAAACATCGGTTTTTTGTAATTGGATGTTGTTTTAATCTTTACAGTTCTGTTATTGCTGACGAAATGGTAATGTTAAATACAAAAATCTGTAGCATTCCCTTCTGGAAACTACGAATCGAAAAGAGTTACAATAAGTATTTGTAAAACATAGTTGTCAGTTGACTGATTTCTGCAATATCATTATGGATGTCAAACTCTTTCAATATTTTCCTGTTTCCTTCTTCTTTTTTTGTGTTATTATAAAAAAAAGATTTATTTTGTTGTCTTAACCGCGTAAGGCACAGGTCCCATGGCCGACGATGAGCGGAAAGCGAGTGCAGCCAGCGATCAACTATTTATATTTGTGTCTCTTTTCTTGACACGGGATCTATATTTTTTTTTTTCGACAAACTTGTCGAAAGAGTTCTCGCACTATGAACAGCCAGCGATCAACTATTACTACACGTGTCTCTTTTACTGACAGGGGTTCTTTATCTTTTGTTCGTTTCTTGGGCGAGAAAATCGCCGAAGGCTAACCGTTTCTTCGCCCTTGGTGGGACCAATGGCTTAAAATTAAAGAACACTACCTATTACAGAAATAAGTCCACAATCAAAAAGTACCACGTTTTTACTACCCTATATAATTCTTCGATTTTTATCAAAATCATGGATACTATTTGAATGAATGGAGCTATAAAAAAAAACACAATATTAACTTTATCATTAAATATCCGACATAATTAAGTGACGCCAAGCCATTTAAATCAAATTATACGTCATGTGGATATTGTCTTTCTGGGACATGGTTATATGCTACAATTACAACTCGTGCCTGTATACAAAGCTTCATAATGCCTTATGATATTAAGATATCATAAGGCATAGGTATGATGTGATTGCGGGTGGTAGGACCTTGTGCAGGGTCCGTCCGGATCACTACCACCATCTTATCCATTAACCTACCGCCAAACAGCAGTGATCGCATTGCTGTGTTCCGGTTTGGGGATAAGACAGCCGGTGTAATGACTAGCATAGAGGCATTCCATCTTAGTCCTCAGGGTTGGCAACGCATTTGCAGTCCTAGGCTTGCAGTCTTGTGAATGCGAGTGTCTATGGGTCACAGTTTACACTTACCATCAGGTGGCCTGTGTGCTGGTTTGCCATCTCTTTGACATACAACACACAACAAACAAACAAAACAATATTTCCTCCTTTGCACGCGTGAATATTCCTGGCAAGGAGCTCCGCCACACCGGGCGTTTGAGAACAGTTCCCCGTCGCATGGCACTTGCGGCTAAGAACCCGCGTGTCATCGGTCCCACGTATTACGAGCGTCTACCTGCCAAACTTAAAAATTTACAATCCGACGAAGCATTTAAACATCAGCTGAGAAACCTTTTATTGAATAATCCGTTATACTCCGTGGATGAATATATGAAAATGGAAATGTAAATTTATTATTTTGTTGACATTTATTACTCATTGTACATATTTTGACATCGGACGAATGACCATTATTAGATGTTTAACTTTTATTGTTTTAATTTATGAATTATTATTGTATTCTATTCTTTGATTATTAATATTTATGTTTTGACGATCTCAATGTAATTTCGTATTTTTTGACATGCAATGCAACTAATATTGTAATATTACATTGACAAATAAATAAACTAAACTAAACTAAAAAAAAAAGATATTAATATGATATAATGTACTGAAACGCAATTTGTATATCTAGATATTTACTCAAGAGTATCCGAGACTAAACTCTCGATACTGGGATGACATTCTCTGCTAACGCTTTCCAAATTAGAGAGATTAAAACTCTATTACACGGATTAAGCCGGTGGTAGAATTAATGTAGTAGTAAAATTTCAACTGCCTATTAAATTAACGGAGCTAATATAAATTTCTTACAGTTAATTATTTAATTAATTATTGATAGCTGATTTGATTTGTCTCAACTTAGTTTTGTTTCCGAATGACATGGTAATTTTAAGGGATACTGTTGTTAATAAAACTTGTTGAATATTTTATTATGCAATATTATTTTTTTTAAAAGTACCCGTCATTTTTACAAACTGCAGCGTTGACCACATAAAAATCAATATGTATTACTGTAATGCTTCGCCAGGACCTTATTAACGATATGTAGTAATATTTACCACAACTTAAACCAATTGGCCGCAATTAATTGTTTTTCATTCCGATTTAATACACATAAAATAAAACTTATTTTATTACAAGGAATAAAATGATACAAAAAGTCAATTTAGCAATATAACCAAACATATCATTCATAAAAAATCTACCATTACGTATATTCCAAGCAAAAAACTAACTCGTGTAATAAATAGCTTTTTTATCCCCGATCTCTAACAAAAGAGCGTATCTATATTTGCTCAGAATAATAGGCATTCGCATAACCCAATCACTACGATTGTATGTCAAATGTTATCATAATTTATGTCTTTTACTTGAATATAGGAGGTCTATTCCTCAAATCCTGGAGCGATATAGATTGTGTTACATATTCAGTGCTCTGGCTTATTCCCGATAGAGATCTTACAATAAGAAATTCGAATGCAAACGGAATGGGGAAACTGTCTTGATACGCTAAGAAAAGCACTTATTGCTGGCCAGTGACTAAATTTATATTCAGAATGTTTAAAATTCGAGCTTCCTTTGTTTTCCCCCATGATTTTCAATTTAGACAACGTGTTTCCTATTTTGATGCTCTGCCTGCATATCGGATTTTAATTTACTTTTACCGATAAGGGTTTTTTACCATGTATGATTTAACATGATGATGCTGGTTTGGTCTTTTAGAAAGGATGGATTAAAGAAGAGTTACGAAAGAGGTATGGCTAGCGAGAGTGTGTGTAAATGTCGGTAGGGGACGCTCTAGACGCACATACAGCGATCAAAATTTTACTGAATAAAGGCCAAATCAAAAGCACCCGAAACTGCTGTATGTGCATAAAGAGAGATTGATGAATGTAGAGGAAGTGAAAGTTGTATGTTTAACCCGGTGCATCTGGTGTTCCATAGTCTCTGCCTATCCCATTAGGAGACAGACGTGAAGGTATGTATGTGTATATGTATGTTTATTTTAACCATATAGTTAAGCAGATTGGAATGGGAAAAAATACTGCTTTCCGTAAATTCATGTATATTTCTTTTTCTTGTAGTTTATATTTAGATGTCAGAATTAAATATTAGAAAAAATTAAACGAAAAAATCACGAACAACTACACTACAACAACAAAAAATTAAATCATATTATTTACAAAAATAGTATCGCCCTACCACTTTTACACTGTTATTCAAAAACTATAAAACCCCAGCTAAATAGCTACAAAATGTGATTTTAAAATTTTTGTACTTAAAAATGGATTGCGAATTGCGACACGTCTAGACATTAAAACAGAACCAACCGAAGCAACGAATGCTTTTGCCACCCCCGCGTCGTTCCTTCACAGCTAAAAATAGCGTTTAGAACTTTTTCGAATGCACCACCGTTTCGTCCGTGACCTATATGTCTAGACGTCTAGCCCAATCTAAGCAATAGTAAAAGCCACTTTTTATTTGGTCGTAAATAATTTATATTCCTATTGTATCACTGCTTCATAATATTTTGGGCGGAATGAATGGAGAGCCACTCGACCGCCCGCCTGCCTCGGCGGCGTCCCCACTCATCATCATCATCATCACTGCTTAATGATCGTGTATTAGTTTTATTAAAAAATAAAAGTTTATATTAATTAACTTTTTGATAATTAATTCACTAACACTTATTATGGTCCAAAGATGGCTGAAATAAATGAATTTGATTGATTGATTGATGGTGGTTTCGATTTTGACGAATTCGATTAACTGTATTGGCAAGTATGCTTTATTCTCCACTGGCACTTTGAACTGGGTATATTGACATCTAAATTAATAATGTAATGATCATCAAATGACACTGAATTTTTTTTAAAAATATTGAAATAAATTAAGTTGGTGTGACAACGTTGCACGAGATAATTAAGGTACTTACGCTAAATCTTGTACATTTATTAATAGAAATCAAGCTCAACCAGTCAAAATAAGAAAATTATTTTCTAAGTTTTTAAACTTATATGGGAAGGGCACTAAGATGATATTTTATACTGCAAATAAGCTAGTAGTAAAGAAGCCCCCCAAACGGAATGTTAAGTACGAGAAAACAATCACAATACTAACAAACATGTAACTGGCTCCAAATTAAGGTAATACGTTGACTTTAAATGGAAACCATGACCGGCTCTTGACGAAATGTAAGCGGGACCGCCCCTCAGGTACACTCATTATTTTGTGTGTACCCAATCACAGCTCAGCCAAGCTAATTTCTCCGACTTGTTTTTCTTTAGGTTTTGTACTAAGTATAATCATACCATAGTTTATCTATTAACCTACCGCCAAACAGCAGTGTTCGCATTGTTGTGTTCCAGTTTGGGGATAAGACAGCTGGTGTAATGACTAGCATAGAATATGCATTCCATCTTAGTCCTCAGGGTTGGCAACGCATTTGCCTTAGGCTTGCAGTCTTGTGAATGCGAATGTCTATGGGTCACTGTTTCCACTTACCATCAGATGGCCTGTGTGCTTGTTCGCCTTCTATATGCCATGAAAAAAAACTCATTTGAAAATGAAACAAGTATGTAGGTACTCTAAAATAACATTATTATCATCAACAAAGGCAATCCACTAACTTGTGCTCACTACCACGTGGTACAAATTTCCCACAGAACAGCGAGCAAAACTTTAAAACCCAAAGATAAAGTGAGGTTAGAATTTATAACGTCAGTCCAAGTGATAACTCCTAACGTACAAAAGTTGGATTCCAAGACAGACAGAGTTGTTTGCAACAAACACGGGGTAGATATAAAGTTTTTATTTAAGCCACCTATGTTTGCTTTGTGCATCTGAAACTTCATACTCGACGCAAAGTAAGTTTCTGTCAAATGGTTCATTTATGAGGCAAGATTTTGTTGCTGAGTGTACATTTTTAGATTCTTCATTATCTCCTTGTTTAAAAAGACTAGGTAAACTATAATTCCGAAATTGGTGCGTCTACGTTAGTAAAATTACAGAGATCCGGATTTACTTTTTCGTCTTCGTCATCAGGTAGGGGTAGGGGTATTTTAAGCTTTAGGGAGTGAATTATTCCAAAATCCTTTCTTAGTGCTCACTTACGTCATGAAAGGAACTCCTGTACCAAATTTCAAGTTTCTAGGTACAGTAGTTTCGGCTGTACGTAAATAAAGTTTAAAATTTGGTCGGGCTATCGCGGAACCAATTCTGAATAACTCTTATTAAACTTTCCAACTTCCTAGATTGGAACAAACTGACAAACAAGTCAATAAGTTAAATGAAGCCTGTAAAGAATTCCTACGTCATTCTTTTTTATACTGACATTTTAAGCGGCACACTCATTTACATATGATCATGTTTAGTTGACCAAACGGCGTTTTACCACTTTTGGATCTAAACTTCATACAAATTAAAATCGAAAAGTGGTCAAAAACTTTCTTGTTCGACTATACGTGGACGGTTATAAACTGACCCGTAGGGCCAAGTCGACAAAACTTGAACTATTTAGTAGACTGTAGACATCTGTTTAAATGCACGGAATAAAAGGTACGCAACAATATTCAGGCAAACGCAAAACAGCTTACATCAATGCTGATGCTAGTGAAAAAGGGTATGCACATAAACGGAGTATTACTGGACTTAAACCTTTTTTCACTTGATCTTAAGGAGAATACCCTTTTTCATTAGGACCTCATTGCATAAATTACATACTCATTGAATATAGTAGAATATAAATAATTTAATTTAATAGAAATGTAAAATTGAACATAGTGTACTAAGCTTTGTGCGTGGCAAACCAAGACGCTGGTTTCAGAGGGACCAAAAAAGTACATTAAAAATTTAAAACAAAATAACAAGAAAAGGGTTTACGACACAAAAGTAATTTACAGTCAATAGTGGTTATCGCTATCTACCAACGAAGGTTTTTTTGTTGCAACACTGGAACAACACACCGTTTCCTGTTGCATCGTCACTAACATAGGCCTGTATTATTTCTGGGTATAAAATTACGTATAAATTATATCACTCGCGCACACTGAATATTCCTTTGTTTTCTGTAGTCATCAAACCTCGCAAAATGCAACTTCTCTAGGCTCATTTAAATTAAGAATATTATATGTATTCCTTGCGCTGTGACTAAAGTTTTCGTGTATTTGACGCTTACTTACTATCATTTAAAACTAGATCTTTGTTCTCATGGTCTTAAAGTATTTTAATATGGCTTTAGATACAGCTGGTTTACAAAATTTTAAAATAACGCTTATTTCAGGTTTAATATCTTGGCATTAAATTAAGAGTCAAAAATTACCAATTCTGTCCCCTCATTCCACATGTAAATGTAGGCGTTCTATTCCAACAGCTCGATTGGGACCGTAAATTATCAGGACAACGGTTTTTCACTGTTTTTTTAATGGAAATCTTTTAAGAGGATTTCCTAGCTCCGTCGGATTTCTAATTATCGGCTTTTAACTCTCGTTATAACACAGCGTTCAGTAATTACGAAGTATTAGGGGCGTAGGTTTTCTTTTACAGACCTAACCGTCACTTAAAGTGGTGGTTGTTATTGTTTTTCATGTTTTTTTTTTTTTAAACTACCTTTGTAATGTATAATAGTCTAAGCTTCCAATTGTATGAAACCTTACCTCATAAGGTGGCAGATCAGACAATACAGCAATAGTAATGTAATATGGTATGAACCTAAGGCATACTTTTTACAGTTCTGTAAGATTTTTCCTTGTGAAATGATAAGACTAGGCTAGAGAAAACAACATTTAAACACGGTTTTTTATTCATTACAACTTAGTACTAAAAATACCAATATTTTACAAATACCACTGGTTAACATTCTTCTGACTGTCATTTGCAAAATATTAGTTTAATTAACTTTTCATATAGGTATAGATAGGTACAGCCAAGTTTATAAATATGTGTACACTTTAGTACCGTGTCTATTTAATGTCATATATAAATTGTCAAGTGTACACATTAAATGTATGGCCTCGAATGTAGGTATTCTACTGGATAAAAACATTGTCTTTCAGATGTTTTGGTATGGTTTTAAACTCGACCGGCATTACTGTTAAGTTTATACGAACTACCATACAAAAAAGACATTTATTCAGTAAGTAGGCCGCACGGGCACTTTTACACGTCAAGAATCTACCAGCGCTTCCCAAGAGGAGCCCACTGCACTGCTGAGAAGAAACGCCGCGAAAAAATCAAAAACATATTACAACGGTTACTACTTAAGTCTAGCATTACCTATATAAAACTAAAAATATTAATTTTAATATAATATCAAATAAAATTCGTAGTTCAGCAGGAAAACGTGCCAAAAATCTTACGAGAGAGATAGAGCGAGAGGGAGAAAAGGAAAAAAAACCTTTTACCAGATACAAATTTCGGTATGTTTTTGATTAACTTTTCATATAGGTATAGATAGGTACAGCCAAGTTTATAAATATGTGTATACTTTAGTGCCGTGTCTATTTAATGTCATATTTAAACAGCCATATAAATTGTCAAGTGTACACATTAAATATATGGCCTCGAATGTAGGTATTCTACTGGATAAAAACATTGTCTTTCAAATGTTTTGGTATGGTTTTAAACTTGACCGGCATTACTGTTAAGTTTATACGAACTACCATAAAAAAGACATTTATTCAGTAAGTAGGCCGCACGGGCACTTTTACACGTCAAGAATCTACCAGCGCTTCCCAAGAGGAGACCACTGCACTGCTGAGAAGAAACGCCGCGAAAAACTCAAAAACATATTACAACGGTTACTACTTAAGTCTAGCATTACCTATATAAAACTAAAAATATTAATTTTAATATAATATCAAATAAAATTCGTAGTTCAGCAGGAAAACGTGCCAAAAATCTTACGAGAGAGATAGAGCGAGAGGGAGAAAAGGAAAAAAAAAAACCTTCTACCACATAAAAATTCGATATGTTTTCCTATATCAACGGTGTCCCCAAAGCGTTGAATTTGAATAAATAATTATTGACTAAGTTTCGGGAAGCTTCGCACCTTTACGTCCAAATTACCGCAGTATTTGAAGTCAAAAGTCTTTGACCACTGTGTGTTGCCGGTGATGACTTACGGATCTGAGACGTGGGCGCTAACAATGGGCCTCATAAGGAAGCTCAAAGTCACTCAGAGGGCTATATAGAGAGGACTATGCTCGGGGTTTCTCTGCGTGATAGAATCAGAAATGATGATATCCGCAGTAGAACTAAGGTTACCGACATAGCCCTAAGAATAGCTAAACTGAAGTGGCAGTGGGCGGGGCACATTGCTCGCAGGACTGATGGCCGATGGGGTCAGAAGGTTCTGGAGTGGCGTCCGCGGACCGGAAGACGAGCTGTAGGTAGGCCTCCAACAAGATGGAGTGATGACCTCGTATCGTAGGATCGCGGGACCGCGGTGGATGCGAAAAGCACAAGACCGGTCTGAGTGAAAGGCCTTGGGGGAGGCCTATGTCCAGCAGTGGACGTCTTTCGGCTGACATGATGATGATGATGATGAAGTTTCGGGTTTAGGCCATGCATTTTTGTCTGTTAGATAATCCTCGACCCTATAATACGCACACTACACAATACGATAACAAGTCACAGGCGATATGCACCCATTAAAATAGAGGCGCAGGTTGAACTTGTACCACAAATTAAGCTACATCCTGTATAACTTTCGTAAGCTTTACAACTATAGCTCAGAATTCTAGTTTTATAACGAAACGCGCTATACTACAATGCATAGTTTTTAAACAACAGGATGAACTCTGAAAACTCGGGGAGCATCAGGAATGACACGAGACTTATTAACGCATTCCCGTCCGCCGTGATTCACCGGCGTATTTCAAACGCGTCTCGTTTTGCTACGGGATAAGGGATGAGTGTGGAGCGATTTCTCCTACGATTGGCTACAAAGTTTGTATTTAAATTTTTTAGGGAAAGTTAGTGGTGTTATGTCTTTTGGCAAACCATATCTTTAAGTTAATAAACGGAATTAACTATTCTTCAGTGAGAATTGTAATCTTTGGAAATTAAAAGTCCTGCAAAACTTGGAATTTCTTCCTTTTGTTCGTTTCTATTAAGAGTTGAGATTTAACTGAGAAAAAAAATCCATGCTTTGCCTGCTGCTGCTGTTTTTAAGAGTTATTTTTTTTCCAAAAGCGGTATGCGTGTAATAGAAGTTCAATCTCCCTAGATTATGCGTATTAATAAATGTTAGCAAGCCAACAACTAGGTTATCAATATTGGAATTCCTTAATTTACTTCAAGTAATAAAATATTTTCGTTGATATTATTTCAATTACCTATATTTTACAAAAATGGTCTCGCTACCGCTTGTCCCTTTATACTTTCCCCAGATTTAGCGTCCACTTTTTTGTGGACGTACTTATAACGAAACGCTTTTATGGTTTTTAAAACGGACATTATGATTTGTGGTGGATTTGCTGCGGTATTATGAATATTTCAGAATTAAACTGTGCACGTACCTGGCTGGCAAGAATTATTTATAGGCCTTTGTATTGTTCAACAAGTTCATTGTTTAGCTTAACTTTTTAAGCGTTTTAGCTAACTAATGCGAAATGTTTTATGAAAAATTATTGACTGTACCTATATGAAAATGAAGAGTTACTTTAATAAATAGACATAAATAGATATAAATTATTTAAAAAAATCAAAAAATACCGCCGTCTACCAATCAACCTACGTTCATAATTGTAACTGGTTTAACCGTTTTACATCTTTCAGTTATAATCGTTATTTACTTAAGACATTTTGAAAGTAATTATATTTCAAGTAAATGAATGAATGATAATCTAATGCAACTACGTAGTCGGTCCATAAGTTCTGTCACTGAGATTTATTACAACTCGAAAAATAAATAAAAGAGTTTAATAAACCTAGTACATCAATCAAAACCTTATTTTATAAAGAATAAAAAATATTTTATATTGAATTCTTTACTATTGCAATCATTTGATGAACGAGCTTTAAGCATTCCATTCAGGGCAGGAAATTATGGGTCAAAACACGCACGACCACTATACTGATAACGGCTACAACTATTGTAAGAGTTCTCTAATTGAGTCGAAATTTGCGTGACATATTGATCAGACTTTTATCTTTATATTCTGATACAAACGTATTTCCAAGCAACTAAAACGTTTATACACCAGTCAATCTTCATGACTCAATAAATCGACCCTACGATTTTACATCAATTTTCAGCAATAAGAAAACAAACCAAACTTCGAGCTTCATAAGCTGGTTTTTGAGTGTCGTTAAGAAAATATTGCTGATCCCTAAACATACTCACAGATGAGGCTTCACAATATTACACAAAAAAGTTCTTTGTTAACAAAAACGAACCTTTAAAGCGTTTTCAAAAAGTGATATTTTCAGAAAACTGGTGAGTATTTTAATCGGTGCCGGCCGAGAATGTAAGAAGATCGTAGCGGAAATTTCGGAAACTATGCGGAATGATTATTAGTGTTTAAAAATGTACATTAATTAATTTTTAATTTTTTGTATATTTTGAAAGTAAAAAATAAACAGAAGTTAATTTTATTTGACTAAACCTTTGTGACAGAACTCAAGTACCGACTATTTGAATTAAGTCTAAAAATGAATACTCCCGTGTTGATAAATATGTATTTTACAAACATTCCGAAATATGTTAACTTAAAAAAAACATAAAGTTAATATCAATAACAAATTCTGAATAACACTCAAAGGGTGATTTCTGTAAAATTAAACCTTTTGAACGTAAACGCATTAGTCAGCAAGTGGCTAATGGCGAAGGTGGTTTCCTTCGTAACGAACAAACAAACAACTGGCCGTACAATCTTAAGTGTTATTTATGGATGAGTGCGAGGCATATTAGCGTATGTAGCGAGCGGCCACCCGCGAGCAAAAAGGATGGAAACAACGAAATTCTTATTTGATGTCTATCAACACACGTCAGAGCAGACAAATAGTCTATAGTCTATTTCTGGTTACCTAGTGAAAAAGGGAGCAAGTCGACTTGACTCGCAATAAAAAAGGTATACGAGTATAATTATACTGGAATGGAGTGTTTCTCGAACTCTTTTCCACTTGATCTTCAGAAGACTTATATATATAAAAAGTCACTAAGACCCCAGATTTATAAGATTATTTAAGTCAGATATTTATAAAGTGTTATTTTGTTTGCCTATTACAATAGATACGTGAAATAATCTGGGACCAAAGGGTGAACTTTGCTAAGGGTAAATAATAACATGGGATGAAACCTGCTTAACAACGTAATAACGTATATACTGTGGGCGTTGTTAGAAGGTGTTTTGTCCATTAATAAATAATGTAACAATTAATGTTAAATTATTTTTCTTTGTTATAAAAATAAAATAAAATATTTATTTGACCTACACTAGCCGAAAAAAAACATAAATAGTTAACCCAGATAATATAATCGCAAAATCAGGAATATATTATAAATAGTACCGCGATGCCACTGTTCTCAGCATTGATTTGTTATTTTTCCAATACCTAAGATTCGACGAATAATTAACTGTAATATTAGATGGATATTGTTTTTTTATACGTAAAAGAACATGAAAAATAAAATGATACTAAGTCATTCAAATAAATACAAGGGCATTTACTAAATATACTTTTATCCTGTGAATTTTCCTTGCGAACGTAGCTTGTAATGTTTGCTGACCCGGTGTTGATTGGCGTTAAAGCCCTGTTCATAATTCTTTTCAGAGTATTCGTCTTGAATGACGGCATTACCTTTTAAATTTCGAGGAAAATAAAATTCTGAGTTGATGTCATCTCTTTTAAAAGTGCTTGGACACCAATGTGGTTGGTCATGTACTCATCTTGTTACCTGTTTTGTACTACAGGTAACCACTTCAAATGCAATTTAAGTTTAAGCTTCGATTATTTATTTTTGGAACAAATTCATTAATTGTCTATTATAATACATCTCTAATGTTTCATTGTTAATCATTGTTAATTGAGACAAGAAAACCCATTTAGAATTTAAATTTCAATATTCTTTTTATCCCAACTTTTAAGTATTATTCACAATATTTAAACAAATAACAAACAACCTCAATATGGATTTTTCGCCATTAGGCCAAGCACGTTCAAAAACCTATTCTTAAATCCCGCAACCTACAATTCTTTTTCACTTGACCTTCGCGAAAAGAGGCTTTATTTAACAGTTGAAAAGTAGCCTTAAACATTTCATGTCCAGGGCAACCTCCGGGTCGTCCCTAAGGGAATCTCAATTTAGATTGATGATGGGCCTAGATGGTTGTCGGTCCGGAAACTTTTTAAAGCCATTGCTGAACATGTTAGTCAATTTGCAAATGTGTCGCCGCTTTGTTTTAGGACCTTTTTAAGGCTTCGTACTAAAACGGTAAAATAGGAACCCTTATTGTGAGACTTTGGTGTCTGTCTGTATGTCACAGCAGTTTTTCTTTAAAACTATAAAAGCTATCGACTTGAAATTTAATAGTTGTATAATTTGCTTACCCGCATATGTTTTTAATACACTTTTAATTTTTTATAAACTGTTCTAGAATGGGGATTTAAAAGGTTAAGTGATTTGATTATAGCAGAGGGGGCGTTATATAAAAGTGCTCAATATGCACATATCAAAACTATTTTTATTACTATTTTCCGTGATGTAATGTTTGATTTACAGCCAAAAATGTAAAAAAAAGCCCTCGGTGCGCGAGTCCGACTCGTACTAGACCAGTTCTTTTAAATTTGCCAATATTGCTAGTGTTCGGTGGAAGACCAATCAAATTGGGTTTCTAAATCTACTTTGTTTCTAGACATGCCGTTAGTCACTGCTTTTAAAACTTAATCCGTTTCACTGCCACTTTATAGTTTAATGAAACGTCTTCAGTTTACCGTTTTAGGTCTCATGTAAGACGTCATGAATATTTCGTTTCAGTTTGTGTTCTGAATGCTGATTAGGCCCTAGACTGAGCAGCATAAAGATGTTGCCAAAGTAAAAGTTAGTTTCGGCCTTCTTTCTAATGGGGGCAGCAATAGACGTTCCCTTTCACAAAACTAAAATTAAAAACTGCAATGGAATGCCTCTGTGCTAGTATTTCACCGTCGGTCTCATCCCCTACGCTGGAAAACATCAATGCGAATGGTGCAAAGTGGTAGATTAAAGGATAAAATGGAATAACGTAAAATGTACCTTTATTTATTCCTTTGTTATCGCTTTTCATACGATTCGTATTGAATTTCATGTTGTATAGTCGCGGTTTGAATAGGTTCTTCACTATAAACCTTAATCGTCTTAGTAGTCTTTTCATACTATGGTTGTGGATTATCTTTACACTTTATTGAACACCGCATACACCAAGGCACGGATAAAACGGGCACATGTATAGTTCTGTCTGTATTTCTGTCTTTGTGTACATCTGCTATCTTCTTCTAAACCACGCAACGATTTTTGTTGCGGTTACCATCAGTTAAATAATTTTCACTGAAGGTTGTTATGCCCACAATAACCCACCATAGAACTGTGCCACAGTGACGTTATGATTCAAGTCTTAAGAAGTGCCAAAAATTGTTTATTATGTCACTGTGACAACGTTCTATCGTAGGTCAGGATTCAGACAGTACTTCAAATTAAATCTGATTTATGTACGGGTGTTACAGAAAGCTTGCATAAACTGAAGCGGAGTGTAGGGTAAAGTCACCAGTGGTCAGCCAGAGACGTGTAGTCGGCCGATATATTTCCCACTGTTCGCACTCATATAAGGTCGACTACTAGTCTCTGGCCGACCATTGGTGACTTTACCCTATAAATATATTTTATACGCAGTAGATTCAATGTTAAAAGCGTAATCGGTTTAATGATTGTAATTAAATTTATAATCGTTATTTCACCTTATTTGTAGTAATTACAAACGAATTGAGAATTTAAAATAATTATTTATTATAAATTTGTCGAGTTTTAAGCCACGTAACTGTAATTGGTGAAGGGTCATTAAAACTTTTGGGCAATCTCTGTTAATTAATTAGTGCGCCAATATATTTTAGTATAGTGTGGCTTCAATTTATTGTAAAGGTGTTTAAAATTTATATTATATCATTAAAATTGAATTGATAGGTTTTTTTGTAAATTAATTTATCTCTTTATTTATTGAATTTTTACAATAATAAAAAAGATGATTTTTAATCTAATAGGTAAAAAAATACACTATATACACTGTACAGTAATATTTAGAATAAATAAAAGCAACCTATTATCTACTTGAAGCTAGAATTACAAAAAGAATACCCCCTCTAATCAATCTGTTCGCGGCATTGTACCCATGATGCTGGCTGCGTTACCTCTCTGGATAGTTAAACCTATCGTTTGGAAGAGGTAAGCGCCAGCTCTGGGATTCCCGGAGGCGTCGATAAGCTTGGCAGACAGGGTCTTTAAACAAGTTTCATGTCAGCAGACCAAGATCCCAGAGTCTCCACTGCAAGCGCCGCGAATTCGTAATCATTAATTAATGACGAATATTTGCGACGCTTGAGGGTCTGGGCCTGATCAGCTGCTGCGCCGGCCTGATTTCGGGTTGCTTGTATGTCTGATAGGGCAAAAGTATCGACCAAGCCCTACCAAGCTTCCAAGGCACCATTGTAGCTCCGTCGGGGCGTTTACCATCGTCTCTGATCATACCAGCTGGTTCTAAGACAGCAGGTACAGAAGCGGTGGCAAGCGAACGACGGATCAGATCATTGATGGCACCCCGTTGTGGAACAAGCGGCCGGCATTTCTTGAACAAGAAAGACCATGACTACCAAGCTCATCCGCCTCCTTGCCGCAGGTGGAAGAATGGGGCACACAGATCTTGGCTCCAAGCCACAAGCAGATTGATATTCGCAAGCAGCTTGAATCCAGGACTGTACCTATGTGGCGAGAGGGAGGGCGTGGAGCCAATGGCCCGACTCACTAGCAGTGACAGCGAGAAGACGGGCGCGATCTGAATCGTCCGGACTATTGGCTAAAAGGGCTGCATGAATTGCCATAAGACGAGGGGTATCCCAGGCTCTTTGAACATGTTTATGCGTTGGCATCGACTCCAGGGCATGATTCACACCAGGCATCCCTGGCCTCCACCAGGTTCGCTATCTCAACGTCAAGTATCTGTGGAAGATTTAATATAATACTGCCGGTAAATTAATTAATATTACAATATTAATTAAATATTTTAAATGTATTATAACCTTAGATATGATTGTGTACTGTCCGAAATAATGATTTTTGTAAAGATGTATTCCACTGTTATGTAATGTTAATCTAAATTAGACGGCTAGTCTTTTAAGTTAGTAATGTAGAGTACATTACTCTATGTTTAGTTGATGTCATCATTAGTTGATGTCGTGTAATAAATAAATAAATGTAATTACGTGGGACTATTTCAACTATATTTTAGTTAGTGGTACTAATTTTCAAAGTAAAGTAATGGATAGTTTAATTACCCGAACCAATCGCATTCATCTTCGTCAATATCGTCATATCTCATAAAAGTTATATTATATCTTGGACGTGGGCGCTAACAATGGGCCTCATAAGGAAGCTCAAAATCATTCAGAGGGCTATGGAGAGGGCTACGCTCGGGGTTTCTCTGCGTGATAGAATCAGAAATGATGATATCCGCAGTAGAACTAAGGTTACCGATATAGCCCGAAGAATAACTAAACTGAAGTGGCAGTGGGCGGGGCACATTGCTCGCAGGACTGATGGCCGATGGGGTCAGAAGGTTCTGGAGTGGCGTCCGTGGACCGGAAGATGAGCTGTAGGTAGGCCTCCAACAAGATGGAGTGACGACCTCGTCAGGATCGCGGGACCGCGGTGGATGCAAAAAGCACAAGGACGTTCTGAGTGGAAAGCCTTGGGGAGGCCTATATCCAGCAGTGGACGTCTTTCGGCTGACATGATGAAATATAAACAGGCAGATTATGTTCTAGGTCGTTAAACAATATTCCTTTTAACGTGTAATGGTATTGTTTTTATTTATGATTATTTTACTATCAAGTAAAGAAGAGCTATCGAAACTTTAACAGGTCAAATGCAATATTTTTTATCGCCATAGAAACAAACTGTACTGTACAAACGAAACTGAAGTAACTGAAATGATTTCGGAGGCAAGGTAAATCCCGAATTAAACATAAATTTTTCTCTTCCATTCGCAGCTAATTAGTCAAATAAAACGTCCCAATTTTACATTTCCGCCGTCTGTCTTAATTATCCCGTAAAAAACCTAAAGAACTTTAAAAAGACGGGCCTTTAATCAAAACTTAAAAAACGCCTCAACTTTTTCCTTGAGCGTTCTGGAAAACTGTATTTTACTTGCCTCGGAGTTATGTCAATAGCAGGAGTTGCTTATTATATTAAAGTTAACTAAGTCTGGTTAAGCTGTTGGAGCTGCTTGCTGTTAAAAAGTCAGCTAATTTAAAGAGAGAAGTATTTTTGATCAAGTTTAATTTAGCTTCCAAATAAATATTGGATTATCAAAAACACTGGTACTGTATAAGCCCACTCAAAGCCAAAACCAGCCTTGTTAAATCACAGGTTTAAGTTATATCATAATTCTTAGCTCGTTTTAGCGCAATTTGGTTGGTAGTAATTAAGTAACTGACTGACGGACTGGAGGTTTACACGTTTTTCCTGTCGAAATATATATATATATTATTATATATATTTGGATTGAATACTAATCAATATCGTTATTATAATAAAGAGCGTAAAAACGATTTATTCTTTCATTGTTGAAACACAAAATGTTGAGTATAACATAATTCTATTAGTAAACTTATTTATTTCAGCAACACTGGATCATGAGCAACAGAATCTGCAGCATTCACAACAATGAAAATTAAAGCCTTACGTTCAAACATAAGGTTTATATTGCCAACGTCGCTAAAAATTGATTTAAAGGCCTTTACATTGTCATCTCATACGGTGCATCATGCGCCTATAGTCAAACGTTTAACCAGGGAGGCATAACAATGTGCTTGACAATTATCTCTCGCTAGTTGCTAGCTCTCACCTCAAAGAGATCAAAGGTCTTCACTTGGTTATATTATTCATTAAGGATAGATTTATCATTGGCGTTGGAAAGTCTTTCAAGAATACCAAATATTGCTGCAATTCTGATCCATGATTGTTTTATTCCTTACATCACAGAATGATACGATCATGCGGGTTAAATATCATTAAAAATTAATCAAAAGTAAGCTGAAAAAACAATTAATTTAAACATTTAACAACAATTTAATACAAGTCTATTTCACATCTGGTAATTAAGAAGATTTAAACGGGAGCTCTAGTTTTAAGCTGTGCAGAAATTTACGTTGATTAATCGCTTCATGTTGATTTAAACAAAGTACAAGACTGTTCATTTCTTAAAATTGACTTTAGTTGAAATAAGTACCATTCTGTCATTAATTTTACCGAAATTAAAATACAAGTACAGGTACAAAAAACACTGAGAAAATATTGGTTTAGACAACTAAGTTTAACAAACTTAATTTCGTCGTCGAAAAAAGTCGTCTGTGTAAAATGTAGATTTTTGGACTTACTTTATTATATTAACCATTTACATCAGAACAAGGTTTAGTGCATGTCGCAAATATATTTATAATAAATAAGCATCATTACGACCACCATCTCGCATGACGAAGCGTCAAATTAAGCAGTCATGATGAGTTTTTTAACGCCCCAAGTTTCCGTTGCGTTTCAAATTCAAATTTAGTTGCAGTCAGTAATGCATTAATGGAAATCGCACGTTTTGATATTTATTTCAGCCAAATCGCTTTAACTATTCGACAGTTTACGGAGCGATATAGATTATCGGCTGAATAGTCTTGACCATTGTGGATATTTCGATAGTTAATCTGTTGGACAAACAGCTTCAAACGTGCGTGCAATAGATTGAGATGCACACACCTTGATTCAATAAGGCAATATTGGGAATACGTTAAATGGCAAAGTTAACGTGTGCGTTCAATTACCAATACAAACAAATATTTTTTAATGAAGTTACGGTTAATAATTCAATCTAAAAGATCTTTTTTTAGTACTGGAAATTTACTACTTACCTACCAAAATATTGTCAAATCACACATTTGGTAACTTATTATTTATTATCTAAGGCGTTCACGTTCGGTCAAACTTGGCTATATATTATTAATCCAGTAACAAACTATTTGTACCTCAACTAAAAAATCAATTTGATAAACGTTGTTGTAAAAACTAATTCGAAAACTCTACGCAATCGCAATCATCTCATCTCATAAAACATTATTTTAATCCAACAAGTCCAGTTGACGCTCACTAAGTCTAACTCAGAACAGCTTATCGGATTTTGTCGCTATCAACGAATCCAAAACCATATACTTCGTAACACATAATCAATTCAATTCAATCATCTTCCAATCACCCATCACAGACGATACTCTCACAACGTCACGTCCCATTAGTTATACCATATGTACAATTAGATCATCAGAGCGTACATTGTTAACTCTGCTGGATATAACCTCAAAGCCTCTTTGATTCAGTTGCAGAACCACGATAAGTGCCCAATTACAGCAAATCCGTGAGTTGGATTCTTGTTACAACAATTATGGATCATCTAGGAAACGTTTAAGATTATGTATGTACTAAGTTAAGCTTATTATAGTTTAGTATTTTTCCGCGAATTATTAATACTTAAGAACTACATTTACTAAATTTTAAAAAGATTTTAAATGTAGGTTCGGAAAAGTGTTATAGGTAAAAAACTTAAGTAAAGGTCCTCTTGCATGTAGTTGTAATGTAACACATCTTTAGGTATAGACCGTTCGACGTTCTATATCTGAAATTTGACGTAAATTCCATATTAGTCTTGTACACAACTACATGGAAGAGGAGCTTCACTTGAGTTTTTTACCTATACTATTAATAAAAGATTATTTTTCCGTAATTAATGGCTTCCACTCCTTATTTTAACAACATGTATTTCGCCAATTTCGAGGGTTAGACAGTCACCATGAACTTATTAAAGAAATAAGCCCATGGATATCACAGGCTAGGACATTGTTCGGTTACTGAGTATATAAAAATAAATAAATAACTATAATGGTGTATTTAACTATTTAATGATTTAGATTTAAGTTCTTTATTAATTAATGTTTTTGTTACTCAACATATTTTTGTACCAATTGATAAATTCATTAATTAATTTTAAAAAAATAGGCTGGACAGTTGAGATTTGGCAAAAAGGACAGCTACTAGATCCCTTGCTGCTACGCGAAAATGCTTTAAGGAGACCTTTACTAACTTTTTAAGTGATGACAATCGACATTGAATATTTTTTATATTATAATGTACCTACACTCAGCTAGAAAATGTACAGATTTGAGTAATTTTATTTCAATGCCATTCGGGCCAATGCCCCTTTCTATCAAGGATTAAAATACTCTTTGAGACCAAACTGCCCGGAACTACGCCCTGTGGGGAAATTTTGGGCAATAATGAAAAGAAATCTAAAAAAAAGTGGCAGAACTGCCAAAACTGAGAAATCATTCAAACGTATGTGGGATACGACATCTAAAAAGATGAGCGAGGCTGATGTACAAAGATTAATGGAAGGTATCAGAAGGAAAGTCAGGGCATTTTACCAATCTTAGTTTTTTTTTAATGTTTTATTATTTATATTAATTGAAAGTTGATTAAATATCATATTCAGTAAACTTGAGGTATTTATTTATTGGCTTATTGTGTAATTTTTCATTTTAGCGTCGATCACAATTTTTCGTGGACAGTCTTTAGATGTGGAACCAGAGGCCCCAGATAAGACGCATTTGGCGTTCGTTATTGTTATCAAAAATGTAGGCCTATAGAATTGACGTGTCAGACGGTCGGAGCGCCTACGTCAATTCCAACCATTTTGTCAGTTTTCGAAAATTAATTACGTTATCGCTAAGCAACTTGTCTAGCCTCACAGTAACACGTAATATTAAACTGCTCAAATTAAAAGAGTTAACACCACATGGTTCTAAAGGCGACTATTTTTTTAAAGTTCGCCGTAGTAAAGTTAAACGAGTACTTGGCGGTATATTACAATCACACTGTCTGTGGCATATAAAATATACCGATACGTGACAACGGCAGACAGTCGAGTACTACTAATACCGTGGTTTTAGTAGTATTTAAACGTTTCATAATGTTTTAGTACATTGTGCATCAAGGGTAGTATGAAGGGAATTACTAACGAGAGTGTTAGAAGCCCGACGCCGAAGGCGGAGGGCTTTTAATGACTCGAGTTAGTAATCCCCTTACTGCCTGTGATACACACAATGGTTTTCATCACATTTGCGAGGAAAAAAACAAAGAGAAAACACTTTAACTCTGCAAAATATAAAGAAATAACTTTTGACGGACGGGAACGTCAATGGAAACGATTTTTTTTTTGTGACCACAGACACTGCGTTTAGTTTCGACCTGGATTCGAGCCAGATTTAGCCAATTTGATAAAAATGTATAATTACTAAAATTAATGATAAATGTTGATATAAACTTGAAATAGGTATAAAAATAATGAAGTTTAATGAAGCATATAGGTTTTGTGTAATGTAAGTTAGTCTATAGCTCATTTTTAAAGATGAAATTAAACCTCCTTAGTCAGAAATTATGTACGAAAGAGTTGCAAATTTTAAAAAGAAAGTCATTACTCCCTAGGGATGACAAACTCGCCATAATTCCCGCGGGAACAATTTAGGCCATTGTCCTTCTGTATACAGGCATGGAATAACACCATTTACGAGCAAGTGTGATGAAAAAATATTAAAAAGAAATCATTCTAAATTAAAAACAAACAAAAGAAAAATATTTTGATCTCTAATGCTAGAATATCACATTAATACTTCACTCACAGGCTAGCTAGATGTATAAAAGCACAATCCAACAAACAAAACCACTTACGCCAAAAGTCGTCATTACCATTATTACCACCCTTTACCTCTTACACCCCCCAAATCCCCACTTTGTTCACAACACATTAGCCGGGTTTATTACAGTGCATTGGACCGCCAGGAATAATCGGGAAGAAGAGTAATGACGTCATTACTGCCCCGATATGAGAATGCTGTTTGTTGAATGATAAATATGATGATATGTTAAAAATATCGCGAGTCCTTTATTAAATGACTGCTGTTTTATATTTTTAATACCTACAGAGTCCACGGTGGACTTGAATTTATGAGACCCTACAGAATCATCTGTGTCATCTTATGCCTCAAACACCTCAAAGTCTAACCATAGTTAATCAATACTAGATAGTAATGGAATAAGCAAAAGCTGTAGGATTGAAAAAAAAATTTTATTAACACAACAATATCGATGTATTAGGAATGTGTTTTTTATGAATTTAAGGAAATATACACAAAATACACAAAATTAATTTAATGGCCGCACTTAGACTTATTTAGAGACGAGTAAGTCATTCCTTTAATTTTTCATACACTAGTTTAAAAATGGAACCAGGGGCGTGGTCTTATGGTGCCCCTCTGCACCTGCATCGAAATGCCATAAGACATCAACAAGTCGTTATTAAGTTTTTATTTTTTAAAGTTTCAAAAAAGCACGAGTTAATTGTTTTTAAAATTTCTGTCAGCACGGCGGTAAGTAATGTACTACAGGATAATAACGTAATCTGGAGAAGCCTACAAAGCAAAATTGTTTCCACTTGTTTAATTTTGGTTGTAAAAGGAAATGAAATTTGCTTGACAATCACCACAGCTGCCTTATTTCTGTTACAAACAAATAAAATAACAGTTTGGTTCTCTTATTACTTATTCGTACGCGTAATGCATTACAATGAGGTGGAATCTTCACTTCTCCCAAGAGTCTTAAGGAAACTAGAAAAAAACAATGAATACAAGAGTGGTATATTACAAATGTAGGTATTGGTTGAGTCAAAGGTATGAATAAAGGTTTCTGAATTCGGGAAATGTTCGGTATAAATCGTTTTTGAGCAAAACTGGTTATTTTCAGAAATATGTTACTTATTTTTCTTTATATAATTTATCCTGTGGAATAGAAAATAGAACTCCACGAACAAAAAAGTTACAGCTGACAATAAAGATTAAACACGACTGGCGAAGTCAGTAGGATCACAGATGTTCATAACATTCAATAGAAGCTAAATTCTTAATACGTAAATGCAAAATCAAATGTAACTTTATTTCTTTTACAGTTTACAATGCAATCAGAAGTTGATGAAGCAACACTCAAAACAGCTTTGCAAATCCAAACATAAAACAAATACAATTGATCGAATTCCAAGAACAAACCCAACAAATCCAGTACTAAACGTTTCTGAATCGCCAAATCAATAAAGCGATACTCATAACTTTATTCCGATACGGACTCGTTACTTGTTATTGTACAGCGCACCTGCCGCCGTCCGACTGGCAATATTTCTCACTGTCTCCAGTTTGTTTTCTTGTTTATCCGGGCCGGACTTAGTGACGGTAGCGTGGAGGGTTTCATATTCGTGGAAATGTTGGACTCATGCAAAACGTGTACACAACAAGTCTAACGAAAACCAGCTTTAATAAAACCCAACTGCTGTTCGTATAATGTCGTCAAAGTAATGTTACTTTATCATGTATTTATTTTTTATTTCGCCAATTTCACATTTAAATAATTTAATATAGCCTATGACACTCTAGTGGTTAAGACGAATGTAACCACGTATAATTAATTAAAATCCGTTTAACCGTTTAGTAGTTACGAGTGGAAATTGAGTCGGACATAATATACAAGTCAAACACATAACCCTCCTTTTGGGCTTTGCCGCAGTCGGCTAAAAAAAGAAGGTTGATATTTTGTCTGATATGAGGTAAAGAAATGAAGTCAATGATTAAAAAAAACATTATTTTAATCCTTTGATAAATAAAGTCAAGCATTCAATTATCATTAAACTTTTTTGCTGTTTCTTTAAGGATTGACCGGTAGTTGAAAGGAGATTGGTGATGCGATGTGGTGGTGGCGTTTATGCGGCGGTTGCAATATTTTAATAATTTTATGTTTCAACCTGATCCACAACCCGTATCATGTTATCTGGTGATAATCAAAGGTCGAAGCCGATGAGTAGACTACAAAATTGAACGACATGATGATGCTTGCAGAAAGCCTATGTCTAGCAATGGGCGTCATTCGATGCAATGATCATAATTTAAAAACCACGGGGCAATTGAATTTCAAGTTTTACCGTACCATTTCTTAATCAAAAATTTAACTTGTATTAAAGCCCAAATCAATTTTAGCTTAAGCGGATAAACCGCTTCCTCTCACCACAATAAACAAACCCCACTCAAGCTACATCTTTATGTCTTCTGCGAATCAAAACGAATTCATTGTTTTATTACATTTCGCTTCACGCCGCCGTGGCTTGTATCTGTATAATGATCGCTTTTATACGAGGCGACGGCTGTACGACGGCATAACGATTCGACAGAATTTATAAAGTGCAGGATATATAATAATTAAGGATTACTCGACGCCAAACGATAGGAACGGGCTTTTTGTTTAATGAAAAATGTAGATTAAGGGCACATTAAAGATAAATCTAGTTTTCTGACATCCGGCATTATCGTTATTATTTTTCTTGGAACTCGTCCGGACACACTGCCATGTGTCTAGATGTACAATTTAGCATTTCAGGGTTGCTTACACCAAAAATTTGTAACAAATTTAAACAACATCACATCAGTTAGTCAAAATATATAAAACTGTCAAAAAGGAAAAAAAAAATGTATGTCTCTAATTACCTCAATAAAACCAACAACAGTTTTACCGTTCCTTATTCGTATCGTTGCCTTGTTAAAACAAAATGGCCATTGTTTGTGCATGCCTGTGCTTGAGTTACGATGTGCTTCGATTATTTATAGCGAGAGACTCTTGCAGTGTCAATGAAAGGCAGGTTAATAGCTGACTGGTTTATTAATAGAAATGCGTAATCTACCCACATATTTGTATTGGCATACCCTACATTTTCTCCCCTTTAAATGGTATGCCTAAAGCATATTAAATACTAAGGTAGGTTAGTTTACAGATAGACTAACATAATTAGTTTACTAAGTGATTGTTCTCATAACTACTAAGCTAAGTTAGTACCTAACTAATGTAAAACAATAAAGAATACTTAACTAAGTGCTTACTTAATGTTTAACTTAAATATTCTTAACTAAAGTTTTCATTTGAAAACTGCCCTCTCTTGGGTGGTTGCTCTTTGAGCTCGATTCAATGCACGCAGTGCCCGGGCGGTCGCGGCCGGCGAGGCGCGGGGCGACGTCGCAGTCGCCGGCGCCGCGTCGGGCTCCGGGCCCCCGCTCTCCGGCGAACGCGGCGTCTCCCGCACCTCGCCGTCCGACGCATCCTCGTACGCGTCGTCAGCATCGCACTCCACCGGTGTGGACCCGGAACTAACAGGACCGTCTACCGCGTTCCCCGTGCTCGCGCGCGTCAAAGAATATCTGTTCCCTCTTTTACTATTTACCGGTATCACCTGATCCGCGTGTCTACGCCACTCGACGCCCTGCCCCATATTTACTTTGTAAGAAACTGGCCCGGTTTGGGACACAAGTTTTCCCTGCGTCCACTTCTCTCCTCTCGCGGTGTAGTCGCGCGCGAGGACCGTATCCCCGACGCGCAAGTCGCGCATCGTGCCCCCGGCATCTGCTGTCTGCCGGTCCTGCGCGGCGCGGGCGCCGGCCGCCCGGTCCGGCCGCAGCGCGTCCAGCCGGCCGCGCAGGCGCCGGCCTAACAGTGCCGCCGCCGGGGACACGCCTGTCGTGGCGTGCTCGCAATTTCGGTATTGAAATAAAAATCTACTGAGCGCCGTGGCTACGTCCTCGCCCCCGTGCAAAGCCCTTTTGATAGCTTTCTTCACTGATTTGACAGCGTTCTCTGCTGCCCCGTTACCCTGCGGCCGGTACGGTGCTGACGTCACGTGCTTAATATAGTTATTCATAACATATTGTTTAAACTCCTGCGACAAGAAAGGTGGCCCGTTGTCGGTCACGAGCTGTGTGGGCAAACCGAAACGCGCGAAAATGGCCCTTAGTGCGAGAATGGTGGTTCGAGCATCGGTTCGATCCATCACGATCGCCTCTATCCATTTCGAATGTGCATCGATCAGGATCAAGTAACGCTTACCCCCCGCGTCCGCGAAGTCGGCGTGCAAGCGCTGCCAAGGGTGCAGCGGGAACTCCCAGCAGTGCAGTGGCGCGCGCGGCGGCGCGTCGCGCACGGCGCGGCACGCACTGCACCCGCGGCACACTTCCTCAATGTCCCGGTCGATGTTAGGCCAATATACATAATTACGCGATATATTTTTCATCTTACGGATCCCTAAATGTCCTTCATGAACTTCGTCTAACACTTGTTTCCTAACCTTGGTCGGAATAACTATCCTATATTTGTACACTATGCAACCCATGTCTACAATTAACTCGTCTTTCCTACTAAAATATGGCTTTTCCTCCGCACAGCTCGTGGCCCCGGGCCATCCGAAAAGGACATAACCATATATCTTACACAGAACGGGATCGCTTTGCGTTTCCCTCGCAATATCTTTAAAGTTGATTGGTAACGATTCTTCTACAAACTGTATATAACTAAACGCGTCCGAGGCGCGACCCTGGTGCGGCAGCGGCAGCCGGGAGAGCGCGTCAGCCGGGCCGTTGTCAGCCGACCGCACAAACTCCACTCTAAAATCATAAGCCGCCAAGCGCGCCGCCCATCGTTGTAAGCGACTCGCGGCGGTTTGCGGAATTCCACTTTTTTCGCCAAATATGTAGCTTAACGGTTTGTGATCAGTTCGCAATGTAAACTTCCTTCCGAATAAATATTGATGATGTTTTGTTATTCCGTAAAAAATTGCTAATGCCTCTTTATCTAGCTGGCTGTAATTACGTTCGGCTGCGTTAAGCGTGCGTGACACGCAGCTGACGGGCCGCTCGCTGCCGTCGGCGTACCGATGCGCCATCACTGCGCCGAGCCCGTAGGCACTGCTGTCTACCGCCAGCACCAGCTCGCGCCCCTCCTCGTAGTGCGCAAGGACGCGCTCGCCGACCAGAGCCCGCTTGGCTTCTGAAAAAGCCCTTTCGCATTCCGGATCCCATTTCCAGCTGGCCTCCTTCCTGAGCAAAGCGTGTAGAGGATGTAGCAACGTGCTCAAATTAGGAATGAACTTGCCATAATAATTTAGCAGGCCTAAAAAACTCTTAAGCTGCGTAACATCCTCCGGTCTCGGGGCGCTGGTAATGGCTTCCAGTTTAGCAGGATCCGGTCGCAACCCGTTTTTGTCTATCCGGATCCCATCCTCGTCGCCAGTGCAGTGTCAATGAAAGGCAGGTTAATAGCTGACTGGTTTATTAATAGAAATGCGTAATCTACCCACATATTTGTATTGGCATACCCTACAACTCTATTACGGGTGGAAATAAAAGTACAGAGCGAATTCAATGCGAATTGAAATGGTATCGCTGGATGAATAAGCACTAGCTAAAAAAAGGTTATAGTCGGGTTTCCGAATGTTCCAATACTAATTAAAACCGGTCGAAGTAATTATTTGCATTAAAGTTGTGATGATTTTGAGAGAAATTATCAGTAACTTTTTTCTTTACCACTCTTTGTAATCCTATGTTTGAATTTAGTAATGTTACTGATAAATAGAAGGAAATAAGCCAGCTTTAAAAAACCCGACTGTTGTTGCTAACAAACTTTAAATCGTTATAAATCCTAAATTAACGTTTAAAATGAATAATGATTAAAAAAACCTATATAATTTTTAAATACCTGTTGAATGACATCCTACTTGTCATAGTTCGTCGACTTAATTTTTTTTCTTTTTTACAACATGGCGTCTAGCTGCCACTATATTGAATTTTAATTACCGACATATTTAATGACACTCACAAGATTAAGACAAATCGATTGCCATAAGGATCATCAAAAACGGTTCATGCGTTTAGTTTCTAGAGCGCCACAAAGGAACAAACATAAATAATATAGACCGATAAACACATTTCACTTCTTCGGCAGTCGGGTAAAAATATAGGGGGAGCAAGGAGATCACCTGAATCGGGTTAGAGAGAGAGCTGGCGACGTATCGTATCAGTCTGTCAAATGTGGGTATAGTAGTAGGTATCTGACACATCAGCATTTTGCTGTGTGTCCGTTACACTGCCGCGAGGAAACACTTTACGTGCTATCTTCGGTTTTCAAATTTCAATATTCAAAACTTTCGTCTTAGTGCGTGTAATTAAATGTATTTCTTATTATGTTCCTTCTAACCAGCCATTTTGTGTTGTCAAGCCTTCTTTCTAACCTTTTTTTAAAATCAATTCAATAATAAAATAAATAATAAGAATTTTTGAATATTTTCACATCTCAATTGTACCCTATTGGGCTTCTGCTGAAGCAACGAAGATTAAACAATGAACTTACATACATACATTAAATCACGCCCACTTCTTTCCACCTGCTGCGACTCCTGACTTATTTCTCTAAAATTTCAATATAAGTACTAGCCTCTTTGATATCGTTTGAGTACTTATGTTCTTAATTGAGTCATCCGCATGTCCACGCGTCCTGCACTCTCAATTGAAACGATTTATTCATCATCATCTCACATTAGTGGTGCGTATACCTATTGTTAGGATTAATCAATTGACTACTTTTATGAATGCAAGGTTTTCGCTCGTTTAGTAAAATTTTCTTTAGCTTAAAGAACATTAAATATGGATACAACTACAATTGGGATAATAGAAATGAGAAAAAACAGTGTTACTATAATAGAAAACAACTAGAGTCTCTGCGGAAATAGAACTCTAAATACGAACATTTTGCTACGCTGATAAAACTGGCCGTTATGGAATTTCACTTTGTACTCCAAGCTTCTTAACAGAGGTCGGCTGACTATCGCTATCACCCTAAGCTTGCGCTCGCAACTGACAGTATATCCGTCACTCGTGTCGTGTTTTATAGTACAAAAACGAAGATTGCCGATCTATGTTAAGGAAATTGTTGCGTTGTAATTAATTAGGTAACTTACGAACTGTATGGAAAAATGATGATAATTTGTGGGTGTTCTAGCGTCTAGCACTCTAAACTCAGGGTGGTAGACCACATTTTTTCGTGGACAGTCTTTAAGTCAAAAATAATGAAATTCTACTAGAGGTGTAGTGGGTATTACAACAAAGGCACATTTAATTCAAGGGTCAACAGTAATTGTCAGTAAAAGATCTTGTCGATCGAAAAAGAGAGCAAGCGATCTTCACGGTTAAGCTACCTAATTGAGAATGCACGCCCTAAAATATTGCCTATGCGCTCTGACGAGACATCTTAAGCTCGCCGATTAAAAGTCAGTTGCTTAAAGGTTGACGTTGATTCCTTAAAATTCAAAGAAAAAATCAAACTCAAAGTGATATATTCGAGCCGTACAGTATTAATTGTATGAATCTCCACACTGTTACGCACACTTATCGGCATCGGAACGGCAATGCCTCGCCTCAGCACAAGCTAGCAGTCGTTCGCTAAAAAATTCACCTTACTAACTAACTCAGATCAATACTCTTTTCTATGTCTAACCTTGAGATGATCCGGTGTCGGGCGGTTATGTCTGCGCTAACCTATATAACATGACTGAATTTCTGTTCTTTTGTCCACAGGTGTCAGAGGCCTCCAAACCACGAAACTTGAGATCACGCCACACCTCGTCCAAAGGGGCAGAAACGTGACCATGGCCTGCCTTTACCGATTGCGTGACATCTACTCCGTAAAGTGGTATAAGGGGAACGAAGAGTTTTACAGATACTCACCGCTCGAAACGCCCCACACAAAAGCTCTGCCTGTCAACGGGATTAAAGTTGATGTGAGTGGATTTTGTCACGTAAACGTTCACGTTTTCGGTTCGACGATAATATGATTGATGGTTAACTTTCACCTTTGCATTTTGTGGTGCGGGTTGGGTTAAATTTTAGAGAAATGGTTTTGGGCATATCTTTACATAATATGAACTATATGAAGTACTAACAAAGTCCCTTCTCGCAGTCTGTCTCTGCACCCATAGGGTTTTAATGCGGGTTTCGTTAATAGATACAGTGTTTCAAGAGAAAGGTTTATGTATACATATATATAACATTTCCCAGAGAAAACGAGAGCAAGTCGCTAGTTTTAAATATGGGTGCACAATCTTACACAATTTTGCCTAATCAGAAACTAAGTTCTATGCTTGCACTTGGCGACTATAAAAGTTCTTATGTGATCATTTAAATATTTATATAAATAAAAAGCACCCAAGACTCGAAATAAATACTCGCGCGCTCATCACACAGACATTTGCCCCGACCAGGAATCCAATCCGGGACCGCTAGTTTCATAGACAGGGTCAACTATAAACTAGGCTAACTACGTCGATGATACGATATGGTTTGGCACATTCAAATATAATTCGAGCGTGCCATTCTATTCGTTCCGTATTCACGGTTCAACGCCTCGACAAATTAATATAAAATTTGACAAAGTGATCGTTTATCATCCGGACACAAATAAATATTTTTTTAACGGCACGGAGTAGGCAAATGCAGACAGGCCACTGATGGTAAATGGGATCTGTGACCCATAGATATTTACATTCTCAAGGCTACAATATACAGACTGCAATCCTAAGACTGCAAGTCAGTTGCCGACTTTGAGACGGAATGCCTCTATGCTAGTTATTTCACCGGTTGTCATATCCTTACACCGGAACACAACAATGCTGCTTGGCAGTAGGGTAAATGATAAGAATGTGGTAATGATCTGGATAGTTTTTGTCATGGCGAATCGAATAGTAGTGAGTAGCAATAGAATCAGACCTTTATTAGACATTTATTTATTCAAATATAAAACGAGAAAGCCGGTCAATTAGTTCCCTATTTACTAATAGTTGTGAAAGGTAAAGCGACGTGCGATTGGCATTTTGCATTAAAATACCAAAATAACTTACACTAACACAAAAAGAGAGGTTTCACGACCGTCCAAACCTTTTGTTTTTACTTTCTCCATATTTGTTAGTAAAGAAAGGGTAAGATGAATCGTACGAACAATATTATTGCAGACTTCTCATGTCGAATAATATTCCCTGATTTATGTGTTCTGTGGAACTAAAAACAATGTGATCCTTTTGGCATAACATTATTTCATTATAAAACAATGTTTTTTTTCCAAAAAAACCACCCAATGCGATTTGTTTTTCCGGTTAATTGATAAGAGAATGTATTTTCTTTTGAAGTAGATTTCTATGTATGAAGATTATGTTTAAAGTACACAAAATTGTTAATACAAATACTCCACACTAGTTTGTATTAAATCTTTACCTTTGTTAAAGCGTTACAAAAGTATATGTTATTGATGATATTTCAGAAAAAGTTACAATGCTCCTGAAAGAAAATCACACTGGTTTAATTTCTGGTATGTCTGTAGGCCTCTATATTAATTAAAGACGTACCGACCCGCCCTCGCTTCGCTTCGGTTTATGTGAATTTTCTGTAACACCCGTATATAATCAAAAACTTATTATACATAAAAATCTTCTTCTTGAATCACTCTATGTATTTAAAAAAACCGCATCAAAATCCGTTCCGTATATTTTTGAAGATCTAAGCATACGTAGGGACAGACAGACAGCGGGAAGCGTTGTTTTATACTATGTTTGTAGTGATTACGAAAAACTACATCGATTTAAATGAAACTATTAAATAATGTTTAAAATAAAGCTAAGGTAACGAGTACTCAACATGGTTCACTGTTCGCATTTCTTTTTTACGAATAATGTATCTTTTCGCATAAAATCTTTTGGCCGATACAGTTTTTACCTACTAACCTAATCCTTACTAATTAATTAAGGATCCCGTTGAAACGCATAATTTTTTTACGCATAATTAATCTTTTCGCATATCACCCTCTAGGCTGACATTCAATAATTTAATAGATGTATATTGCGTACATGTGGTTAGGTTAGATAGGTTATGTTTTTAAAATATGTGAAATAAAACCATTGCTATTGTAAAAACCGTTTTAGGTCAAACGAAAAAAACTGTTTACTGTGTAAAGATACGTTATGTGTAAAAAAAAATAAGCGATCCAATAGGGTACCTGTTTATGAAACTCTGCAATTTCAGCCTAAAATCATGTGATGCGAAAAGATTTTATACGTTAAGATACATAATGCGAAAAGATTTTATGCGCTTCAAAGGGATCCCACTCACCATAATTAATAATAATAATAATAATTTATCTATGAATAATAATAAATCATTTATTCAAAAAAACTGGCATGGGACATTACATTTTTTCGCCAAACTGCACAAACAGTTTGTAGGCGAAAACTGGGCTAAATTCCGAATCCACGTGAGCAAAAAACTAGACAAACAGCAGGATAAGAATAAAAATTTATTCAATTAAATAACTATAACCTGTTGTTTCAGAGGTTGAGTTCCAATGAGACCCACGTGGTACTCCTCCGAGTGGGGTCTACCCTCAGCGGCAACTACAGCTGCGAGGTGATACAGAACGCGCCTTCGTACCCCCACTACACGGCAGTGGGGAGATTAGATGTTGTTGGTAAGTTGGCAGGCTAGAATCCTGTGGGGACAAGTGGGATTTACCGGTTATTGACCACAAAAAACCAAGAATTTGACAATAATAGTGTTTCCCATTCATCGAAGGCGCGCCTATGCGATATATGCTAGGTGCGATTATGCTTAACTTTGACTACGCAGTTAGCAGCCTTCTTTGGTAATACGGCAGACTGTGATTGATCGGATTTTAGATCAATTTGGAATTATGACTTTTCAGAATTATGTAGTCTCGTGTCATTCCATACATTTTGACCGATTTCTCTAGTTCCTAACTTAATAGCTACATCTACGGTATCGCTCTGTTGTTTGTTTGCTCTGCTAAAGGTTCGCACCCAGGTACTTATATATCAACTCACCAGGTAACCACATGGAATGGGCCGATTTTGACAATCGAGATACTCGTATCATTGGTGGGATCCCCTTGAAATATCGACAAACGTTTCATCGAGTGTGTCATTTCAACGAATTTCATTTCAACGAAAGCTAATTTTGCTGAAACATAGTTTTCAAGTCATCTTAAGCATTCGTTCCGTAGGTTAGGTCAGGTTAGACTTGTGACCACAAAAAAAATAAAGCTTCTGCACGTGGAAATGCCTGTCGATAAAATGAAAATTCGGCGAAGTGAAACGTTATGTGAAGTGAGTTTCGATATTTCAAGGGTAAACCTACATTGGTTCATCTTTGCATCGCAAAGATCTCTGGGTGCATTCATAAAAGAAAAGTGTGTGCCTATTAACATACACAGATGACAAATTTAAAACATACAGTTGATTATCGCTACCGCAGTACCCATTATTAACGCCACTTAATATGTCCATTAAAAGTCTTAAGGGAATTTACTTCTATTTAAACAACTCTCCCCTATCTGAATACAGCTGTTGAAGACAAACAGCATCTCGTGCTAAAACTGTAAGCTCGTAAAGAGTTGTGATTAAAAATAAAAGACATTCGCACCGGCTGTTAGCACTCCGGCTCGACTTTATAGGTTTAAAGGCGTTGAACTTTTTTTAGCCTTAACTTTAGAACGGAATTTAAAAACCAAGCGGCTAGTTTTCCGTAAATATGATACTGGCTTTATGCAAGCTGGTTTATTGACCGATCGAGAGGCTTTAGAGTCAACTTTACTACAGCAAAAATACTATGTTGAATGAGGATGGTACGCTCCAAATAACAATATATTTTTTCATAATTACAACACAAGTACAAGTATACTTCTACTCATAAACATTACAGTACAGCTTATTGACAAAGTACGATTTTAGTTTATACTTAATATTATGTAGGAGTAAGGCTGTCTCTAAATTTACGGTCAAGGTAAATGTCAGTAAGCATTCGTATATTTCTATGATTGTGTGTTCAATTATTTGAGTACTGTTGATTCGATGTTTATGAAAATTGGTTTAAGAGGAGTTTGAACAAAAATAGAATCAGGAATGTGGAGTAGGGAGTTGAAAACGCGACATCTTTGTTTGAGGCAACTAGTTACAATAAAAATCAAGTTTCAATTGGTTTTTCTGCCATCGTTATCTAATTTTAAAGTACACTCACCTAATTTAAATACTCTGAATTATCTTTGTAGTAATGGAAAAATAACTTGAGCGCTGAACAAAAAATGTGCACTTTGCTCCTAATTTTTTTTTCCATAATTTCAGAATCTACAATTTGAATTTAAACAAAACATAATTATCTTATAATTTTCTCAAGTAGCTGGTTTTTTACCATATTTACTAGTAAAACAAGAGCCGAAAATAGAACCCTCGTTTTATAACACCCTTTTTTCATTTAACAGCAACCCGTGCACAAACACCAACTTTTCTTTACCATTGTATGGAATAAACTTCTCCTTTTTTTATACACGAGTCACTCAAGAGCGACATAGGGCTGTCACTTGTAATATTTTCTTGGATTTTATAACTCAATTTTATAATTCTAATAAAATCTTCTGTGCGAAATTTGTAAGGTCTAACGCGAGTTTTAATTAAATTATTCTGATCTCTTTGATTTTAAATATGTACGTATGTATGTACATACAAGACGTTTCACGGTGAGTGGCATTTTTGAACTTCATTATAAACAAACAATAATTCGCATAAATGCGTTGAAACCACGGTGTATACATAGGGTGACATAGGGCAAAAATCGTTACTTATGTGCACCAAATGCGCATAGGGGGTTAAGAGCGTAAGATGACAATATGCATAAATTTTCAATGTGTGTGTATCACAATAAACTACAATCGCGTTTTTAGAATTTATTTGTTCAGTATTTAATTTTGATTGAATGATGATTTCAGTTCCAAAAATATGTAATTTGTCAACCCTAGCAGTACCAACAAAAGAAAAGAAATTTCAAACAAAGCCACCTCGCCCTGAATAACTCCTTTCTCAAAAGTTTTCTGCTATTCTACCATTTCTACCTTTATACCATCGTGATAGTTTCGGTATCATGCTGTTAAAACAAATATAATGATGAAAGTTTCGTTTTAGAGCTCGAGAAAATCGAATTAATCAGTTTTATTACTAGTTCCGAACAAAAAATTTAGTACGATGTAGCTCAGTATTTTGTTACACGTATTCGTTTTCCCTGCTATATTTTAAACAATGGTTATGTTTAAGTTCTTTTGGAAAATAATGTTAGATTTATGTGGAAAAGGAAATGAAATTCGAAACGTAAATTTATTATCATTGTTTCACTGGGACATAATGTTTTTGTTGTAGTTACCTCTTATTTATAAACGCGCAATAGTTAAAGAATGCGATTTTCTTGTCTGTCATTATGTATTTTGACTTGACAGAAAAGGACATACAATAATTTAACTAAAATAGGTTTACTTTGAGTTTCTGAATAAGGGATAATCTATTAAGGAAACTTGAAATTTTGGAAATCTACATTAAATGCTGCTTCAACAAAATCGACAAAAGTGTGAATTGCATGATTGTCTTTAATGAGGTAGGTATCCATTTTCTATAGTGTTAGAACCTGCCATGTTCTAGGCCGTGAAAGAGACAGCGGTATAGCAATTTTAACATCTTGGTGCCGGTTACGGCGATGAATTTGGCAAGTTTTAACACCTCGTTTTACAAATGTTGGCAGAACAAATCCACTGTCCTTTCATTAAGTTCTCTATCGACCTCGTATAATTTGGTAGTAGGAACAAGTAAATAATTTTTTGATGAGTGTGATGTCATTTCTATTATATTTTATTAGTCTGACGATTCGTTGTTTTCAAAAACAGGGTGTCCTGCATACCTATAGACAAGCCTTGACTTATCTAAATAACCTAAAATGGATCAAGTAAAAGCCTTACGGTTTTCGAGATGATCAAAATAGCTCCAGCATAAAACGCTTTCTTAAAAATATAAATTTGGCACTAATGGATAGTAGAAACACAATAATTCAGATTTTTAAGGTGTTATCTCGCAACTGAAATTAAATCTCACACAATCACCGTGACGTATGGTTGTCAATTTGGTTCAAACTCAATCTTATGTCTTTACGTATTCACAAGCTGAAGACTGTGACCGTAGCAATAAAAAAATAACTCTAAAATGAGTTCAATATAAAATTGTCTAACCCATTCTTTTATTAAAAAAATAATCCTGAATAAAGTTTTTGGCCTGTCCAAAGGTTTAAATAGTTAAATGAGACTTAGTAATCGCACAATTCCTAAAACATTTTTAAGAAGCTAATGCTTTCATAGGCATGCGCGATGTCCGAGTTGAGTAACGCAGCATTCATGACCATGAAGCACCATCAGCACAATTCGGACTTTAATACGAGTTACGTCATGGCGGCTTACACTGAATTCTGTTTTAATTTTCTCTCGTGTCCTTGTTTTGTAAAGTTTTCGTAATAGAAATTATAACGGGTGTCAAATTTATATTGCGGGCAGCGGTCGTGTATAATTTACAAAGCTCCACTTTTAGTTTCGTAAAATTGTTTTTAAAAAAAACACTTCTTGTTTGTTGGTTATATTCGTTCTATTTTGCTGTGCTAAAATGTTATTCTAAATTGAAACCGTGAACTTTTATGAAATAGCCAAATAAACACTTCCTTTGTACCGATATCGCTTTTATACTATCCACCCGCTTTTACTACCTAAGTAAATAATAATAACTTCCATGACCTCAACAACATAATAATAATATAAAACAAAAATAGGCTTAAATAAAGTGCAAAATATATCTCTTATCATTATCATCAAATGCCGTTTAGAGAGTAACTCTTTTGTCGTTGTTCACAGGACCAGGCGGCCTCCGTGCCACAGAGCTGCGGATATCCCCCCAAATAGTCCAGCGGGGCTCTGACAGCACACTCTCCTGTTTCTACGAGCTGACCGACACCCCCGTCTACTCCGTCAAGTGGTACAGAGGCCGGCACGAGTTCTACCGGTACTCACCCAGTGAGAGTCCTGCGACAAAGATATTTCCGTTTCCTGGGATCAATGTTGACGTAAGTGTTAGACGTTTCTAGACCTCTGTGACAGAATATTTCCTCTAGCTGATAGCAATAATTGATCAATTGGTAAAGAGGCCGGCACGAGTTCTGCGAACTCTCCTACTGAGACTACAGTAAATTTTAGACGATTTGAATCTTTATCGAAGGGTTATTGTCTTTTAGGGCACAAATGTTTCAGTTTTTTAGTTGTAGGGACTATCGTCATCTCTACACGTGTCCCTTTTTAAACAGTTTACCTCATTTAAATTAAAAAGAAGTGACTCAACTACAAGTGACTTGTTATAGTGATGGCAGTTAGATGGGTTCTGTTTATAGAGTTTAAATAGCACAACAAGAAAGCAAGCATGACAATACATTATTTATTTGTGTAAAGAAAAATATTATTCTTTGTAAAAATCAACGTAAGTAGGTAACGTTTAGCGTGTAATAAATTTGAATAAATAATTCCAACAACTCAGCAAGTTGCAACTTAGCATGTATAAAAGTAATTTTTGAAGCATAAAATACGTTATTTGATACTCGGAGGCTGGTCTCTCCCTTTTTGAGGTTTTATATTATTATTTTCCGCAACATGGGATCCCGCATCAGTTATTATAAATTGTGCGGAACCTTAGACGTGATAAATTGCGGGATACGCACAATAACACTTCCCTAGTCTTCCTGGAAACCTTCAAGAATAAAGTATGTTTTTCGTGGCTTTATCCTGTTTATTTTGCAATCCATTTTTAAACGTTTACCTATTAAGGTAAGGTGGGGCACGGACGTCTACGGGGCAAGTGCGTCAAACCAATAAAATCTCCTAAATTTATAATGGTTTGTCGCACTTGCCCCGTTGACGCACTGTAATTTCTGTAATGGGTCTTTGTTAGGTTTATGATCAGCAGATCATAATAATAATATGGGTTGTTGACTGCAATCTCGACTCTCGTAGATCACTCTTTCCTAGTGGATGTCACCTATGTTCGTTCTGATCCTAGAAATTATATTATTTTCTGTCGCTTCCATTACACAAAACAAACACATTTTAGTATTGACTATAAAAAGTTAATAAAGGTTTCTTTTTCGTATTTTTAACCAATATCTCTTGTCAAAAATCAACGAATAATACTTATTTAAAATTGCTTATTTTAATTAGAACATGTATCGGACACTAAACAATAATGAAAGTGCTGTTTGGGGCTTGAACAAAAATATTATCTCCTGATAATTAAAACGCTTACTAACTCAAAAAATAAATACAAAAGTTAAAATTACATGTAAAAAAATGTCTAGCTCTCGGTCATTTTTTCATGAAGATCGATTATTTTTATGACAATGATAATGCACGCGAGCACTCAGGCCACCTGATGGTAAGTGACACCCAAAGACATTTGAAATCTCAAGACTACAATCTCAAAACTGCAATCTTAAAATTTCCAATGCGTTCCCATCCCTAAGGACTAATATGGAATGCCTCTATGCTAGTAATTTCACCGGTAGTCTTATCCCCACACAGGAACACAGCAATGCGAACACTGCTGCTTGGCGGTGAGATAATGGATAAGATGGTGGTAGCAATCCGAACGGACCCTACACAAGGTCCTCCAACCACTAAACCTCGTGATTAATGGCGTCCTTTTTGAAAAGAACAACATGCTTCCATCGGCTTCTACTAGTGGTTATCCGTACCACTTCACGTAAAACATACTTAGTCTCAAATCACTTATCGACCTGATCGTAAACAAAAAACACGTAACATATCTAATTAACAAAATACTAAAGTTTAGGATTTCAATAAACATTTCTTTAAGATTACCTACAGTATCTCAAGACATCATCCAATTTAAACCAACACCCTCCAAGCTTCTTCAATGTTCAAACGTACAGTTAAGGATCTTCCTCTTCTATTGTACCTTCCGTAATTTCGAAAACGTATTCAACCTTTTGCGTCCATTTCCATACCGTTTCCATTCCTCTGCCTTTATCTTTACGAGAATTGTCCGTTCAGCAAACGGGTTCCGCTATCCATTTATCATCCGGATTATTATAAACAATATTTAGGTTTCCCTTTTGAATTAATTATAATTACTAGTTGGAAGCCTTGATTTTGTGACTTGGAGATAAGCGGAAGCGGTAGCAATTATAAATCGGTCAATGTATGATATATTATCTATGTAATCTATATTATATAAAAGAATAACCTGACTGATTGATCAATCAACGCACAGCCGAAGCCGCTGGACTAGGCTCTAGAAATTTGCAGTGTACATTCCTTGGAGATCCTAGGGGTGCAAGGAATTTTTGTAAATTCATCCCCTAAGGAGTTAAAATAAGGGTGGTAGAGGGGGAAAAATTCTATATGTAAATTCTTGTCACGAGCCTCTTCTAGTTCTCTATACACTCGTAAATATGTCTGCTACCCATAGTATAATACAAGTCTACGGCTTAACTAGTTTATGACTAACAAGTCCATTTGTGTGATATTGTCTCTGATATTTATTTATTTAATTTTGTAGTATGTATCTTGTAATACTTGACTTATTAAAACAGCCTTATAAGCATATGAAATGATCTGATTAATCATTTGAATTAGTGAATAGCGTTTGCAAGGTAATAAAGGTAATATGAATATTGTATTTATGAAAACCCAAAGAAGCGAGTGTAATTTGTGATCATATAAGTTATCACAGGTCTCATCCTAAATTAAATAAATAAGTTAATATCAAGGGAGATTCACACAAATTGACCAAGTCCCAAACTAAGATATAAACTTATACTTTGGGTCTCCTACATAACACACACATACATTCCGGGTCTTTTATTAAGACAAAAATTTCAACAAACTTTTATTTTCTTCGTATAAAAAGACTTGCTAACATGATCAAACTAAAATTGTTTATATAACTTAAATTATGCCCTCTATAAACTTCTCACTTGTACCTCTATTGATAACAGAAAGCTTGTTCGCTTCGTCGCCCTCAGACAATATGTGACGTGATTTAATTGTTATCTTAACGTCTTTATAAATAGATACATCGTATAGAGATTGCGATATTTAATTAAATTTCCAACTGGCTTGCTCGCTCGGATTTTTTAGCTCGCTTAACAATAACGTATAAGCCTTCATATGATTACACTTTGTGACTCTCAACTTCTGGGCTTCACGTTTTCATTTCGAAAAATTCTGTAATACGTTATTTTTCGAATCAACGGTTTTTAGAGTTTTTCATTTTGTAACGTTGATGAGTCCTTTGAGTACTTAACTTGGCTGTAGGTTGGCAATGCTATTTGATTATGAGTTAAAGTAAAATCTATTTATAAACCCTTTCTTTTAGATGTATCTGTCTTCTCAGTATCGTTTATACGCGAACGACCTTGACTCCGTCTTAGTTATCGGTAACCGCCTGCGATACGTGTTATCCACCAAATACGCTATGCTATACGAGTATTAAGACGTCGTTTTGAAAAAAAATACACAAACAAAAAAATATTAAATTAAATGTGGAATAAATAGTTTGATACTAAACACGGGTTAAAATAAAAAACAGAGCTCTGTAAATATGTCTACACGTATGACAAATTTACGATAATTTTGTAGACAGACAGTGATTAACCCCGAACGCCAACAAACGATTTTACAACTTTCACATCTTTTAATGTACATAAGTGTGCCAGTGTTATATGAAATTAGCAAAAGTTATTCATTAAATTGAGTTAAAACCTTAAGTTATGGATGAGGCATAAAAAAAACTGAAACTAGATCCATCTTAAGTATAGATATAATAAAGATTTATCTATTTAAGTGTGGTTTTAGATCTCTAATACAGGACGACGCACCGTATAAGATGGTATGAGTAGCAGGAAAGAGAGCACAGAAACAATCTCTTCAATCAAAGCAACATCGAGACATTAAATAATGCTCGCAAAAAATCTCCACAACAATTCTGGGAATATTCTGGCAATTTTCACATGCTGCAGCAAGGGCACATTTTTCCTGGGAACAAGTCCATCTTTCCCCGTCTCAGGCCTCGCTTCTGTACATAAATTTCAACCCTTTATCATGCCGTACTCTTATTTCACTGTGTTTCTGTGATAATAACTCAATGGGCCGCTGTTTCCCCTTTGCTCTTATTTTTTTATGACGGGCACATTGTTATTTAATATCCTATTGGAGTAAAGGAATGGCCGTCTTTAAGTAATTTGAAGAGAGTGCTGATGTTTTTTGTGCACATTTTTTGCATTATAATTTTTAATTTAATTTATTTTTTTATGATTGAAACATGAAAATGAAATTATCACAATACGTAAAATCAAGATTGACAACTAGTTACTTAACGATGGGGTTTTACTATGACGACGATCGCCCTATGTATGGGATTTTCTTTGGAAAATCAAAATCTTTATCGAATGGAATTTGTGTAAAAATAAACTCATTCCTGCCTCGCTTGCTCCAGAAACGTTTTATTTCTTCACTCACTTCCATTTCGGTGTTTTGTGTTTTTTGGACCATAATGAACATATTGACATTAATTTTGTGACTATTGGACGGCAGGGACGGGGTCCATACAAAATCAGCCATCCCCCTTAATGAAGATAATAAAAATATCTTGCCGTTAGGTTCAACGAGCACATCAAACGCCATAGCATTGAGTAGAACAGAAACAAATGAACAAAAACCTTTTCTGTTCTTCCCTAACTAACCAATAACAAATATTAAAAATAAATTTATTCAAACACAACTATTAATACATGCGAGTTTCTTTGTTAGAAATAAAATTATATTGCAAATTATGATGAAAGAACCCCTTAATGAATCATTAACGAACTTGAAAGGAGGCGTGTTTCATTTTTCCTTAAAGAAATCTTCCTTAAAATCTCTCAAAGATAATTACGAGCATATTAATTAGTTAATGAAATGTTATGCCATCGGATTTTAAAGAGGATTACAAAGGATAAAGCAGTAAAAGAATGATGATTTTAAGGAAAAATAACATAGTTATTTAAGGATAAAGTTTTATTTAACAGATTTATTTAGTATATATTTTGTTTACCAGGAACTAAACTTACTTTATTATTATTATTTTATGCTGGACTGACCAACGATTGACCTCTATCTCATCTAAAGTAAATAAATGTAGCCGAATTCAATCCTAACATACCTAAAATGGATAAAATTAAACATGAATATTATTTCGTGCCAAAGTGTATAGGGGCGTTTTCAGTACAAAGTGTACCCCAATATTAAGGATTAAAATTAAGGAACTTTAACTTAGTCAGTTTTGTGACGAAAATTAGCTATACGTTTACGGCCGCAATTTATGGCTAATTTTCGTCACAAAACTGACTAAGTTAAAGTTCCTTAATTTTAGTCCTTAATTAATATTGGGGTACACGTTTTATTGAAAACGCCCATAGTCCGGCTCTCGAATTTCCGTGCTCCGTAATTCCTAAGACTGCGGGAATGGCGCGTGGCGTTGATTTCTTTTTACTGCGATTAGGTAAGCGACTATCCTTTTTAGCATTGAGCTAGGTTCTGTTAAATACGCTGCAAAAATGCGTTTTACTCAACGTCGCAAAACTTTTGTGTTTACTTTCTTGAGACGATTTTATTTTTTTATTAATCTGTCATATCCTCCTACGCCTACGTAGTTAAATAAAAAAAAAAAAAAAACCTGGTCGGTTTTTTTTTTTGAAAGACATTCAATAAAAAACCGGGCATGAGCATGTCGGATCATGCAGAGTGTAGGGTTCCGACGCCATTACTATAAAAAAAAAAACTATCTCGAAAAACAACAGGTGTGACGTTTCCCCTAATCTAAAATATAATAATAAGCGTATTTAATGACTTTCAAGAGCTATCCAATAATACATCTGTCTATGTTTAATGTAACCTTTACTATACTTTATCCCAAAAAACCTTTCTCAAGATTTTATGTCACAACTTTATCAGTGTTATTTACCAAATTACAGCTTTGTAGTACCAAAAGTCTCTGAGTTAAACTGCAGACGAACGGACAGACGGACAAACAGACATGGTGAAACTATATTCTTTGTTGACTGCGGCACCCCAAAAAATACGAATCTCTAGGCCTGTACTACGGATAGTTACTAGACGACGATAAACATACTTACATGGAGAAATACATGTGTTTCAAATGTCCAACACTTAAGAACATATGCGAGCCTATTACACAAATATTTGCCCTTTCCGGGAAACGAACCTAAGACAGGGCTATACCCACCAGAACACTAACGGTGGTGTTGAACATCTAAACTAAACTTGCATAATTTAAGTACAAACAATTAACACATTATACACATCAGCCCTTAGCCGGTAGCTACCAACACTATTTTATGACTAGAAAATTCAAAATAACGTACATTCTGCTTTGTTCACAGTTGGCCCGGTCTAACCAAAGTCAAGCGGTGCTGACGAGGGTAAGCTTTGGCCTATCCGGTAACTTCAGCTGCGAAGTAACCGCCGACGCACCTTACTTCGCGACCTCCATCGTCACCAATACCATGGAAGTTATAGGTAAGGTACCTTTTTATTCAGCCTAATGTCTTTACTTTTCAAAAGATTTCCTGTGTCGCCCCTTCCAAGGTGTCCATGAGGAGCTTCATTTCCTTCTCCTGCATAAACTCGTAGGAAATAACTTTTGTCTTAAATTATACTAGCTAAGGTTAGCCTTATCAGTCAGATATGGTCCTCCAGTTTCATGATGAAATGCCTGAGGACCTAGAGAATATAAAACAAAGTTGGGTTTAATCTTGACCAAATTCACAGCCTCCTAGTAACCAAAACAGAATATTGAAGATTATTTTATTTGCAGTGCTGCCACCATCTCCCCCGACAATCCACACAAGTCAGCACTACTACATGCCGGGAGACGTGTTGAGAGCCAACTGCACGTCGGGGCCAAGTCGGCCACCCCCAGAACTGGCTTTCTTTCTCAACGAAATGCCTGTAAGTGAAGACAATGTCAGTAATTCATCATTGTATAGCCTGCGAACAAGCAATTTTTTTTATGTTGTGACTCAATGCATGTTAGTGTCAAGTGTACCACTACCGTTAACACCAGATTTTTCCACAGCATGCATGTTTGGACAATGCCCATTACACTGTTAATTTAAACAATTTTTGTCAGTTGTATGTGATTTGATTTAAGAATTAGTAACATAACCGACTTTTTCTCAAACTCCTGTCATTTAGAACAAAGATTTAGTATATCAATAAGGTCACCGTAACTATTCTTTCTAAAGCCTTCTTAATTTTCTCTTACTACTATACTACTTACTAACTATTTGAGCGATGTATTCTTGTTCCATAAAAACATGCCAAGGCTACTTATCCAACAGCAAAAAAGTCAAGTCAACCTATATCTAAACGGAAGGAGAAAAATTAAGCCAACTAAATATTTTTCCGTATAATTACAATCTACATACAAACGCCCCACATTTTATCATACTATGAATATTCACAGAGCGCATATCAGAGCGTTTGCGAATAAAACGCCTCCACAATCTCCTTTGTTGGCATTAATCGCGTAAAAGTAGACAAGGAAATTTAATTAACAATGTTAAAATCTGGGAGGAAATGATGTTCAGCTCAGCCAATGGTTTCATTAAGCCAAAGTACTCAGTCAATGCATTGTTTGTTGCAGTGGTCTGGTATCTCAGTGACTTGGTTATTTTGTCAGATTTAGTAACAAATCTATTTCCTATTAACCTGTTTATTTGAATACTAAAATGCAAACATAAATAGGCACATTTTTAACCAAACGTCTTCTACAGTGAAGAAGAAGTGTCTGAGAAATGAATTTTGTAAAGTATTTGAGACAAAACTATGAGAAAACTTCAACAGGTTTATTATAGCGAACTTTAAATTAAGAAAAACAAGCAGTCTTTATCCATTAAACTTTAGATAAACATTTATATTAACAAATCTATTCAAAAACTGTTGAATTTAAAATTTAACGCACATCCAGCAAAGCAAACTTAATAACTAGTATAAAGCTGGATGCCTCTACAGAAGCGAGTTTTAAGCTTTGGGTGCTTCGGAAGCTTGCATTTAGCGGATCTTCCAGGGAGAGATGCTTTTGAGATTTTCGTTTCTGGCACAGAGCTTACTGCATTGTTCTAGCGTGGAATAAAAGCTAAGTTTACCGTAAACTTAGCTTGCTAACGTGTTTTTTGGACTGTTTCGTGTTTTCAATAGTATTCTTGTAGCCGAGTGTGTTAAAGCACAATAATATAAAACGCTGCTTTAGAGGCAAGTAGCCTTAAATGAAGATTAAAGAAATAATTAAGTTTCAGGACATCATCTCACACAAAATTACCAAGCCCCAAACTAAATAATGCAATGCTAGACAACGATATACTTACATAAATATATAAATACATACATAGTTTATAATATGCTTATGGATAAGCAATTAAAAGGAGACAAATATGCACCCCTTTATGCTTACTAAACCTCAATTTTGCAAAGCCTTAATGCGAATATTTTATTTTTTACTACACTTTCAGAAATATCAACCTTTTGATGATACTTTTAATTAATTGTTTCTTTTATTATTTAATTTTATATCTTAGAATATACATTACCTAAAAAAAAAAAACCTGTCAAATAAAATTCAAGTAGGTATGCCTACCTACACCATACCTACCTACTTGCATTTAGCTCAATATTTTTAAATTTATTATTTGTAAAGCCATTAAAATGTAGATTCAATCATTTTAACTCTGCGTCAAGGAGCTTGCAAGACTAAAAAATGTAGAAAATAAGAAAAAAACACAGAATATAATTTATCAAACTCATTTTTTCGCAGAATAAATCATTATTCATTCATTTTAAACTTTAAATCCTAAAATGTAACGTACGAATTAATCCCATCTAAAATTCTCACCTGCACCGATTCCTCCATGTTGTGTAAACGGTTAGTTGAAATATTTATCTCCGTGCAATAGCGGTTTATGAATAGCTATGGTTTCACTCTGCGGTGTTCCGGCCGCTTCAAGTGCCCACAGAATTCATTAACTTGACATACTCTGATTCTACAATTTTAGGAGCTATTTTAGAAAATATGCTGGCCAATTTGCACAAGGTATTAATGTGACATGCTGCAAACCATATTTGCAAATTCAAACCAGTTATAATTTAGTCGAACGCTGAAATTACGGTTAATAGAGATATGTGGAAGAGTATGACATGCTACGCCGCCGATCGCCGATCACCGATCTGATAATAATATAATTCGATTCAATTGACATAAATTATATTAGTCTTATGTGTAATATTTACACAAAAGTTCGAAAAAAATATCTGTTATTTATTCACAACTGTCCAACTAGTTGCATGCCTAAAAGTAGCCTGCAAAATATTGTGACTAATGTGATCATTTCTCAATCTTTGATGACGATAGTCGGTCAAAGAGCGTCTTTAGCTGCATTTTTTAAAGCACTTTTATGTATTTCTTCAAGAAATTTCATTTATTATTCAATAACGAAAACAACAATTACACATTAGTCATGTTTACGTTAGCATTAACCATACCATCTACATAGATGTATAAAAACGGTTCAACACATAAAGTACGCATCAAAAAAGCTTGATGAATGTCGGAAATCGCGAATTTAGTAGCAATGGCATAACTAAATAATAAATATCACTAATTCCGTAAAACTTTTGATATGATATTTGATACTGCTGACAGGGGTATCTACAAAATATGGCGGCATGTTTTGTTTTATTTGTTCGTTCGATGAATCCGAAAAACTGCAAGAACTCATTTCAACTAGTTCTTGAATCAAAAAATGTAGAGTACTAGCAGTAATATTTTGCCATCATTCCATTTTTCACTTCAGCTTTCAGACTTCAGCCTTTCTACCACTATCTATATTTTACTATTGCTGTTTACCCATTTCCATCAACAAAACGCCCATGATGTGTTCGTTAATTTAAATTATTTACCGCGCAATCGTTTATGAAACGCTTCAGACCGGCTGCCGGTCCCGCAAAACATAATTAATAAAGTGGTCTTGGCCTCCGCCCGGAACAGACGCTGTTAATGGGTAAAATAAATTATTTCGTCGACTGTCCGACGCTCAAACGTGTGGTACATATTCTGTCGTGCATAAGATAACTGATGTTCGTAAATAACTGGCAGCGTCCAGTTGTAATTAGGTAAACTTAGGGATATTTATTAGATATAATAAAGTTAGAACAATTTTAATAATAAATAGGACTAACTAAAGCTTCAAACACTCGATTTAATGATAATATATGACTTAAAAGTTTACACAAAAGGTCGATAAGTTTATGCAATATGTCGATGAGTCAGTCAATTACTCTTCTGGTAATGGTCATATATATGGTAAATGGGAAGTAATTAATACTGGGTAAGGAACGCGGAGCTACGTTCCAGAACTGGTATTGCTGATGTTGAGGTGTGTGAAGACTGTCAAGTGGTACTAGAAAAGATATGTCAGGTACGACCATGTTGGTAAATAATTTCAAAATTAATAGTAATGCCATTCACCCGAGTGCAGAAGGAGACCCAAAAAGAGATGGACAAGGCCGAGTACAGACACAAAAGAGCGGCGTTTACCCTGCCGAGGAGGGTAAGAAACCTCAAAAAGAAAACTAAATTATAAAAAAATGAACCCTCTTACTAAATCTACGCCAATGGTAATTTTTAAAGTTGTGACTTTATGAATATAGTATAGGTTAAAATAACTCTGTGAATGTTTTTCTAGCTTAATGTTTAACCAAAATCCAGTCTCAAATCTTTTATTATTTAATTCAGTGCTTAGCATTTTCGGCTATGAAAATGGTAACCGTCTCATATTCAGCATCATAAACCATTTTACGATACGACATATACGGCTGCGGTCACATTCTACCTCGTCACCTTCCTCTGATAGTATTATTATACTTAGAAACGTCTTTATATTCAATATTATGGTTACACAAAAGTAAATCTGTGTTAGTGTTTTCTTCGTTGTGATTTAAAATAAAACATCTTTCTTCGTCGGCATTTTCTGATAGTATTATTGCAATCTAGTTTTTAAAAGGAAACAGATTTAAATATTTTGGAAACAACAGTGTATTTTGCGACACGTTTTAAATAAGGTATTGGCAAGTTACATTGATATTTTTCACTTTTGAGTTTACTTATTTATCACTTTAATTTTGTATGACATCAATTCTTTGCACCGACATGTTTAGGTAATCAAAAGATGACTACTTTTCGTCGCTGAAAATCGGGTCTCACCCAAACGAAAACCCAATCAACAAATTCACCGCAGTTGCAACGTAAATTCTCCTTTAAATTAAACTTCAACACTGAAACAAATAAATTTCATTATGAAATACAAGCTATTTATGTTGTCACCGTATAAACTTAATAATGTAAACGCGCCTGCATTTTCAACCACGACAATAGGGGTATTAGTGCAATGCTCGCTGCAACGTTTCTGATATGGAGTGCTAAGCCTCTAGAATCTGTTTGCTTTTTTGTTTCCCCTGGAGTGCTTTTAACACGTTTGTTTCAATATGTTTAAACTTCTCCACTTTGTTCTTTGTTTGTTTGAGTTGTATTTCAGTATCGTTAGTAGCTTTGGTCTTGTTGGGTAAAGTAGGTGGGCCATATTTATATTGTTTTCATACTTTGCAACTTTAATATTGTGTATGTTGAGACTCTTGTTTGTTCTGTGAATAATTAACATAAAATTCCTTTGAAAAACACCTTTATAAGCCTACGCCTTTTCAGGTTGCTTCCAATTTTCTCAGTTATGAGTTAGATAGTCAAGTCTTTTATATGTCGATACTTTTAACACTTTCAATGCCATAGTAAGTTCAACATATTTTTAAGACGAACGGAATAAGGTTAAACGAAAGATGTTGGCAACAAAAGTGTCAAAGACACGACATTCGGTTTCTTCCTTTAGATAAAGACGTGTCACAGTATACAAGAGTTTCCCTAGTCAAGTAAGCTTGCCCGAGCAGCTCGATCGGTCCCAAATGAACGTGTTTTATCAGGCGTACATATCAGTTCAACGCTTGTGGAAACCAGTGCGCAGAATATACTGTGTATTTATCATTTCCAATAAACGACCGGGCTCTAATCTGTGTCACCTGCTACAGAAAGCCATCCCATCCCTGAAAACTTGAATTATGTCTTCTTCTTTCGTTTATTTTATTGCAAACTGTCCAGATTGTTTGGTGGCTAGTCAAATAAAGTAACTTTCAAACATGATAAAAGGGTCACTTTCGACATTTAAGACCGCATTTACTTTGTTTTTATTTTTTCATTTGTTTCTTTATTTAATATTAAATTATTTCATTATTTACTTTCAACATATAATCGTTATTATATTATGTTAAAAGTAAATAAAAAAAAAAATGTTTTTGAGGTGATTTTTATCACTTTATATTTTTTTGATAGGAACCACTCTGTACCTAATTGTGAAAATTCGTAGAAAAAATTACCTTTCTCCGTACATGAAAATTATAAGTCAAATCCGTCTTCAACAGGTCACGCCAGGCATATACCAGGCGCAACCAGCTGCAGAAGGCCTCTTCCGCTCTGAATTCTACGTCCAGATCCAGCTGTGGCCTGCCCATCACGAGAGGGGGGCACCGATCCTCCGGTGCGAGGCCAAAGTGAGGGATCTTTACAGGGATGACTCCACAATTGCCCTTTACTCCGCTAACGGGGATCCTAAGATTGAACGTGGTGAGTATTCTTGTGTTTCTTAACTTCTTTTATCGAGTAAGTTTCATAAAAACTTCGCAAAAGACTGTTATCAATACATGTAGGTCTCAAAACGACTTTTTGGCTTATGATACCGGATTTTTAATGTGATTAAGATTCGTAACTCCAGTGTTTAGTTATTTTTGGACTCAAGACGTTTTGGATGGTCACTATGAAATTATAAGAATGAGAGAATTTGAAATATAGATCTAAGTTTGTTGCATTTAAGTCCAATTAAACATTAAAGCGTTATGAAATTCGTTCGTTATGAAACCAGACATTGAATAGCAGAATAATCTCCAAATCTTAAGTTGACATATTTACAAGATTTTTGTATTGATAGAACGACATGGTTCAAAGTTTAATCATTTCTTATATTACGTATGCACTCCTTTGTTAGGCTTGATGTACAAGTTGCTATCTTTTCGCTGTATACAAAAAGGATCAATTCGTTTTACTTTTGTTTTATTTTAGTTTTTTCTGTTATGGGTATGAAAAGTTTTTTATTAGTAGTAGTTGAATGTAAATTTTTAAAAGAGTTTTACTTTACGCGAACATATTTACATAATTTATTTAATTAACAATGATCTCATTACTTATAAATTTTCCCACGCAAAAATTGATCTCAAAGTGCTTAATCCAACAATCCATTACCGTTGCAAATTATTAATGTTAATCAACGTTAACTTACTTACAAAACAGATTTCACTTTATTATATTATTCGCGTTTTATAACTCGTTCAGAGCAAAGTTATAATTACCTTTATAACTTACTTTACTTCACTAGTAATTATCTTTTGCGTTTTCTAGGTATTATATTTTTGCGCTGCGAAATCTATATCAAAAGGTCTGCTAATAAGATCACTGCGCTTAAAGGGGCATTGAGAACTCAATGAGTTATTACTTCCCGCCTCATTTCTGAGACAATTTCCTCCCGAGGGCAACACAGTAGGGCGTTGTCGGGAGATAATAAATTTATCTTCGACGCGTGGCAACCCGTACACTGAACCCTCACGGTAAATTATTTTCAGGTTCATAAATCTTTGAGGTTATGATTTGTGAGCGGTTTTTGAAGACAGCTTGGTGTTAATATTTTAAGGGCTTAGCTTGTTTTAAATACGAGAATGGACGGTATTTGAATAATCTTATAATTATTTCCTTTATCCTTGCTTCCTACTGGGGTTTTGTTTTTCTAATTTGCTCATGTTGACCAAAAGTTTCATAACTAAGTTTTTCTTTCCGTATAATACTTTTAAGAACCTGTATGACATAAGTCGCAATTAAATAAGCATCAAGTTACTAAACCGTAGGTAAACCGATAGTGCGTAATTGTCGGGCACGCAGGCTAAATTACAATGTTTACTATTTTGTCGTTATGACGATAATAAAGAAAATAAAAATGGCTAGTATGAAAATTTAAAAGTACCTAAAATAATAAATTGAATAAATTTTATTAAAGTTTCCATGTTTCGTAAATTTACATTTTACCACAAGAAAAAATATTAAAAAAAAATTCTTACCCAAATTGCTATGCCTTTGTTCTCGCTTATTTCACCGTATGAGACCATAATTCTTTTTGATTCAGAAAATATACAAGTCAGTAAAATAAAAAAGTCAGTGGGTTAAAAATATAGTGAAAAAAGAACTGCATGAGTAGTTTTCGGCTGCAATTCAACAGATAGAAGTATTTCGGCTAGATCCACAAGCTTTGCTTAGCTCGTGAAGAAAGCTAAAGCTTGAGGCGTAAAATCCAGCTACAAATTCTTTTTATTTCAGCAATATTTAGAATTATAATTAAAACAAAACCAACCGAAACCGACGTAAGTGACTGAAGAGGTCAATGAATGAAGAGGAAGCGAAAGTTTTATGCTTAGACTAGTGCACCAAACGTTATTCATTTAGTCTCTATCTACCCCATTGGGAGACGGGTGTGAACGTATGAATGAATGAATTAGTAATTATAACGAATTGAGAGATTTGAAAAGACATTAAAGTGCTTTTAAATCTTTTTAAATGCTGGTTTGAAATGATTCGTCATTTCATTCGTTTTCTTAGAAAATATATATATTGCAACGGGTTCTTGTGATAATCATTTTATTCATAATTAACTTACACGAGCTAAAAATTCTACACAATAAAAAAATCCTTAACGGTAGTGGTACATACATTAGTTATAACGTTATTTCTGATTCGCTCTAACGATGTTTTAGCTGTTAACTCGAATTGTTTCCATAAACGCAAGCTGTGCGTTGAAAGCAAATATATAGCTTCTTTAAAAAAAGAACGCATATTTATTTTACACTCGCTCACAAAATAATGTAATACAAACTATTTTCAGCAAGAAATAAACACATTAATAATAAAAGTGTAATAATAGTAAGCGTCCCTTTTTATTTACGTAAAGGTAACAATGACTAACAAGAGATTCTTTTACAAGCAGCTTATATTATTATTTGAATTGATTGAGTGAGCGAGGCGAGCCAGTTCATTGGAAGGTTATGCTAAATAATTGAGAATGCACGCCCTAAAATGCTGTACGCTCTGGCGGTTAGAGTTAACTTTTAACTCCCCGGTTAGTTACTCGTCCGTTGGCTTGAGCAGTCAGTTCTTTAAATAGAATTTGCGTGTGTAATGTTGTGTGTTCTACAGTATGATTTTTAATTTCACTCCTCTCCTATTAATTAACAAACTCTAACTTAGCATAACTCCGGACTGCAGTTTTTATGAAGTCAATCAAATTACAGTTCGATATATCATATTATGAGTAGACAGACCGTGGTTGTGCAAATTTAGCTACTTTTATATAAATTAAAATAAGACTTGCAAATAATGTACAGTCACCCCATGAAAATGTTGACAATACTTAGATACCTAGTCATTGTGACTGCCATTGTTATTGTCATTCTTGTAATTTTATATTCAGTTTGAAGTTTATTATGACAGTGCACTAAAGGGCTTAACATTTTCGTCGGGGTACTGTACGTCTACATACTCTATTGCAAATTACTTTTGACCAAATTACCGTTAATTCAAAATTATTTGGAGCAAAACGATCATAAATGTGACCAAATATGTCTAAGGTCACCTTCTGCAAGTAATGTGTAGCGGAAACTATAAAAAGAACAATTATACACCCTGAAGAATCCACCATTACTAGTCTTATTTTACTTGCAATAGAGTTTAACTGAATAGGTACAAATAAATGTGACTTATTTGAAAGCCTACGAATTCTACAAACCATTATTGAAATTGTCTTGTACTTCTCCGAAGAAAGCATCTTATAAGATCAACTCAAACGCCATCTATTTATTTAAACAAGGTGTTTTAACTTTTCGTTCTAATTATTTTGCGCCTTATTTAAGCAGTATCTTGTAAAATTCCCTCAAAACTCTCGGTTGAATTTGTCTTGCTCTCTGTGCGTCGGGCTTAAAGCTGAGAAAATTAAATTACTGAAGGCTTTCAGAGGCAAAATAGACGGGGAGCTTTCTAGCTTTAGAACATTTTATAGTAACATGCACATGTAAAAAACTACATGCTCTCTAATAAGCATATTGAAATTAAAATGAGCGGACGGGAATTTTGAAATGTCGCTACATAAAAATATTTTACTGGGTATTTCAACGTTCGCTTATAAAAATTGAATGGAATACATTTTAGTCATTTAATAAAAATGTGTCGTCGTTAAAATTCTCAATTTTTATTCAAAAATGGTTTTAGTTTCAGAAAAAACGATTTCAATATTTTCGATGCCATATTTCGCATTCACCTCAATAACTTTCAATAACTTTTTTCCGTGAAAATAATAAAAAGTTGTTGGTTTAATTTTGTAAATTCTAGTTAAAAATATCTCTTTTTTTTAAAACGTGCGCATTTTCATAATTCCGATAGCCATATTTTAATAAAAGGCTTTATTTTTTGATATCACTTTTAACTCAAACCTAACCTAACATATGTAAAGCAATGAAATTAATAATTTAATCTAAAATAGCTCCAGCATAATATAACGTTCGGGAAAATGAAAATTTGGACAAATGGATATTTGGAAAGACTCTACTCGTATTTACTAAAAACTCCTCCTTTTTGAAGTCATTTAATAACTACACCTCGGTTAAGACCGAGAGAAATATTCGAAGCCGACTCCCAAACTCCCAACCTTCGCTAGTTGTTTGCTAGTTTTTTTTTTCTTTTTTTAAATAGGTCCTATTTAAAAGAAGAAAAAAAAAACGGAATTTGAAAGTGTTCTTGATTTTTTAATTAAACTTTTTTCTGTTCCAGTGACTTCGCCAGGGTCTGCAGCCACATTCCAAGGGTGCCAAATCCTCCTGATAATACAAACAATCGTTTGGGCGAATAATAATTAGACCTAAATTGAGAATATAAATCATAATAAATTAATATACATAGATGTAATAATTCGTCGAGGAAGATTGTGAATTTAGTTTAAAAACCTAAACGAGCTGACAATTATACCAAAGAATGTAAAGACTAAGAAATATTGTTGGTTTAATACAAATTATATGTGTGAATGCGTTTGTTTCATTTTAAACTCTACTAGGTATTGAATTAACGTTTAGCACCTAATCCTGATTATTTAGCCATTGTATTTCCGCAGCAAATTGTTTAAAAATGTAAATATAAATTAATAAATAAATTGAAAATAAAATACATTTTTACATTTTGCATATAAATTATATGTTTTATAACACTATACCTTTATTTGTTCTCACAGTTCAACGCCTCCACATATCGATTTAAAATTTGGTACAGCGATCAAATATCAAGATATTTCTTTACCAATTTCATCGATTCGTGAGGAAATCTAGTATAGAGATAGCTTGAAACCCGAAGAAGAAATTAGGTTACTTTTACCATAAGTAGCGATAAATTACTTCCACGTCGCAGACTACAACTAGGGATTTATATACTGTCAATGTTCAAGGCTACAGTTATAAAGGCTTTATATAAGTAGAGACCCCTATTAATATTAAGTGCATCTACAGCAGGCAAGAGATAAGATATATACAAGCCTTTGTAAACCACGACGTTAATCCTGACTCGAAACAACATTTCGCTTCCATCTCCGCTGCGCAGCGTTGAGCGCCGAGCATTTAATTATTTTTAACACATTCAAGCGGTGAATGCGCTGAAATTGCTGGGGTGCGACGACTGTTCTGCTTTTGTGTGTAAGATTGTTGATAGAGATTTAAGGTCGTTGCGCAAGGACGTTGAGGTGGTTTCACACAAAGAAAAACCGCTTAAGTGTGTCTACCGTCATACAGTAGGTATTATTAGGTATGTATGTATTTAAATACTTTATTGTACAATATACAGAAATTCAAATACAATATTTACAGAATTTACAATTTTTTTTTACCAAATTTTGTGCTTATAATATTTTACCGTTTTTACGATGCAACAAAACTAAAAATACGTTGAAATAAAGGTTTCTTCCATGGTAACCCCCAGTATTATTTCACTATATTTAAAAGGAAGGTGTTAATAAATTGTTCTGAAAAAAAAGATCTCTATTACGGTTAAAAATCGACACAGGTTTTTAACTAAAGATGTGTCGGATGGACGTAAGGACGGACAGAAGGACAGCGCATATTAATACCTTGCGTCTATACCAGAACATTAAAATGAGAATATTGATCTTTTGCGAGAAGGTAATTAATAAAATCGTTATAGCAATTCAGATAGATTCTGCTCAATATTACTTCACCTCCGAGACATGCAAAACCAAATTGTATATCCATTGTCATCATTGAGGATTCAATTCACTGGCTGATTTCTTCTCCATATTGAAGCACAAGAAAGCACTGCAGCTTGGCGGCAAGATAAACAGGTAAGTTGATAGTATTAAAAGATCCGGACCGACTTTGCAAAAGTCTTATTACCCGCATAAAATAAGAAGAAGTATACAAAGAATAAGAAGTATACGAATCTTAGGCAAGTATTCCACAGAAACTCGTTGCTAAGTTGAAAAGGGACATCAAAATAAATATATAAAGGGTGTAACATTTAGATCAATCAGGATGGGAAAGTCTGAAACACCTATTAAAATATAAAAAAATATATGAAAACAATGCATTTTATTAATTTTATACATCATAGATATTTCATAGTTACATTTGCTGCTAAAGATGAAGAAGACAATCGATATCTACATAGAAATAGTTTTAGATTTATTTTTCAAAACGTCCCGGTTCGATTTCCGAGCCGAGTACAAGTTTTTTTTTAAATGTATGAAAAAGATTTTCTTGTTACTAACATTACAGATCTTCAAATTAAAAATTAAAAATATTTATTCGTAAAATTGGCCACATGGCCCTTTTACACGTCGGTAATATAGAGCGAATCTTCTAGCGCTTCGGACAAGACCATCATTGCGGAGAAAAAGCGCCGCAAGAAACTCCAGCAGAAGGTCATTTTCCCCATAATAAAATACAATAATACTTAAAAGTAAACACAACACTTACAAGGTAATAAAGTAATAAATAATTATTTTAAAACTAAAATAAATAAAATCATTACAAACGTAAGCTCAATAACATTAAATTAAAAATAGTGACTAGAAGAACAACATAACGCGGTCTCTACTCTAGGACGTATGTCTTAGACTTTCCCATATTGACCGATCTGAATGTTACACCCTGTTATGACCGTAAGTGTTAGACTGCAACTAAAAGATCTCTATCGTACGGTGACTTTTCTGAAACTCAATCGAGGTCTTTATTCTAGGCGGTAAAAACCATATCGTCTTTGACCTGGGATGGTATTGTTTATAACTCGGTCGTCATTACTTTCAAGTTAATAAGAGCTATCAAAAAGTTAACAGTACGGTTTACAAGGCCTGTATTCTAGGCTGTAAAAAGGATATCGTATTTGACCTGTTATGGTATTGTTTCTTATTCGGCTGCCATTACTCCCAAGTGAATAGGAGCTATCAAAACGTTGACAACAATAAAAAAGAACCAGCCACAAATACTCTCCGTTAAAATCAAAAATAGGTTTGATGAATATCCCAGTCTACTTCTAATTGGATACGTCACATGCAGGGCAGTGTATGATGTCAATTATACCAAAACTGTCCGTATTCTGACTGTCTATTAAACTCTCAACTGTCACTCCTTATTACCCATATTGAATCGTCGAGAGACGCGACAGCCACTTATTTATCGGGGAATAAAATTGCGCGGTATGGCGACGTCTGATGCAAGCGTAAATCGACTTTTTAATTACATTTCGTCGAACGACAGTGAACTTAAATATAATGTAAAAATGTTTTATCCTGTATGTTATCGGGGTAAAAATGCATTTTAAAAAACCTTTCATATGCGGTGTAGATTATTTTTATTCCAATTATGAATGTTGCATCCACAGACTGATTGAGTGCTTATACGGTGTAAACTTTTATGAATAACCTTTTTTTGGCTTTACGAATTAAAACGCCTTTTTTCAGATCTCTCTATCGTGACAATATTATAATAGCGTTCATTTTTACGATGTTAAAGCTTGAATATTTTTCATTTTTGCAATTTATGTAAGGTATTTGTGCGATTCGTTTACGACCGAACATAAATAGAGTGAAACTGCGAGAGAAACAAAAACACGTAAAGAGAACCTGTTTGTGCAAACAAATGAAAGAAATTGAGGTTCTGCCGCGGCCTCTGCTATGATCATAAAATAACGAAAATATTTTCTCAGTTAAGTAGGTACCATTAATCAAACAGGTTCAGTGGAATAACTACTTCACTAAACATGAATGAGTTAACACTTTCAGTCTTTAGCGGGGTCTCTGTTCGTAGGCAGTTGTCGCTACAAACCGGAAAAACGCTCGATTCGGTATTTTACATTATAAAGATACTGGTAACGACCATTATAGTACTGTAATGTTTTGTGTTGGTTAATATAATGTATTATTACTATTACTTTTATTTTGAGTTACTTATACATATTATATGTATACTTTTTAACGCAAACTATTATTAGTAAGTAAAAACAAATATTGTTTGTCGTGGCATATACATTTCCAATATCAATAGCCACAACTCCAAGAGATCTCACTAATAAAATCCCGAAAACAGAATACATACCGTACACTCAAAAAAAAGCATTTATTTACTTGAATTTATCACTGGCCGGTGGCCAGTGTAATGACTAGCATAGAAACATTTCACCTTAGTCCTCAGGGTTGGCAATACATTTTCAGTCTCAGGCTTGCAGTCTTGAGAATGCGAATGTCTATGGTTCACAGTTTCCACTTACCATCGGGTGGCCTCTGTGCTCGTTTGCCTTTTCTTTGGCATAACAAAAAAAAATATCTTCCTTGTTTAATGCGAAGCGGCAAACTGAACGAAAAAATACCTTTTATTAAACAGCAGAACAAGAGGTGCGATTATAAAAACACATCGTGCCTTGGAAACGACCATTTGCGACCTTAAATGGGTCGTAAAACGGCTGTTACGAGAGGACAGATTCGGCTACTAGAACCGTTACTGGGTCATTTTCGAGAGCAATTAAATTTTGGTGTTATCGGTAAAAGGGTTTGTAATGTTTTTATCGATACTAGAAACAACTCCTGAGGTCCCTTGTGCTAAAAAAAGTACGGTCAATGAATTAAATTTGTCACCCACCTTAGTTCCAAAGTCAATTTGGGATTCTAAAGTAACAAGGGTGAGTTTCCTAACCATTACATCTGACTCGGCATCTCTAATGACAGCAGCAGCATCTTCAAGCAGTTTTTTTTAAATGGTTAGCAAATTATTGTCCGTGACCGTACCTAATAAGGCCATTGAAATAAAGGTGTGGTTCAAAGAAAGTAAAGTGGAATTTCTTTTGTTTTTAGACTAATGGTCAAATTAGATAATTTACTTTATTTCAATCACAATAGATTCATATTCCGTTGTCAAATGTCATTGTATGGTGGGCCTTAGGGGGTTATAAGCCCTTGGTCCTATTCACGTTGCTTTATTTATATTATAAACATATGTATGTGAAATTAATAGTCTTTCTTCTAAATGTTGTATCATCTCGGAAATGTTTTAGTGTGTAAAAGATGTCACGCTCCTGCGATTATTAAAAGTTTACATGCGTTCGTCCATTCGTCAGTCTATCTGCCAGTGGACTGTATCTCATGAGTTGTAATAGACACTTGAAATTTTCACGGATTACTATGGACGCTATAAAAGTTAGCAATTATTAACAAAATCTTAAGGCGTTTTTTGTCCAATGTTTATAATGTATTGTACTTACTATCATAATTATGTAAGACCGACTCACCCTTAGCCGTTTTTTAGATTTTAAACAAAACAAATCAAGTTTAAGAAAAAATACTGAAATCTTAAAACGTACCGTAAGATTAAACTCATCAAAAAACTTTTTAAAAAGAACAAACTTTGTGAAACTGATCAATAAAAGAACCATTAGAGCTTCACAAACTCAATCTAATTCCGGTTCCGGTTTTGTCCCTGTTTTTCAACCTATTGGTTATTTCACAACCTTAAACAAAATTACTTAGCCGCGAAGTTTTAATTAAAAACTTGGGGCACTTTTCTTCAGAGCGGGATATTTAAAGTCCAGGGGGTATTTCTACCGACTACACGTCGGACTTGAATTTGAAGTTTTGATTATTTTATGTACTTATCCTTTAGTTTTACTTTAACCTGTATTGAGATAAAGGTTAGGTTAGGTTAGATTATGGTCCCGTACCCTAAGAGTAGCCCATCGGGACCTTATACCTACAGTGTCCGTCAGTCCATTCGTCCTAATTTTTATAGAACATTATCTTTTGAAGTTATAGAAAACGAATTGTTATTTTACAGAATTTATATTATTACGGTGGATTTACCAACCAATAAAAAAAACTTGAGAAAGGGAATTAATGATGGGGGTCCCCATAAATGTTTTTTTTTACATATAATTTGTTTTGGTTGTATCGTTAAAACAAAATATGAAGTGCTAACCCTAAATTAAGACAACTTTATACACAAAAAGGGTCCAGTGTGAGTTGTAGTGCAGACATTGAAGCGAAAATACGGTCTTACCTCCGAATTTTTTAACTGTGAACCGATTTGCATGAAATTTTGGAATTAGGCTCATCTTACCCTTGGGCGCTCGCTGATGCGAATCGGAATCGAATTCAAATAGGAACATAATATTTAATACTTACTGCGATACAGAATCCTCGGTGCGCGAGACCGATTACTTGGCCGGATTTTTACTTATAAACGAGATGACTTGAAATAATTATATAAAAAAGGCAAATTATTTCATAAATATTGACAATGAGGCAAGACCAGTTCAGTAGCATTCGAGAAATCGGTGTCAAATAATTGAATTGTTAACAAGAAGATTTTCTACAAAATCTATCGGCTGTGAAAATATGTAAAACTAGACAAAATTGTCATAGAGGTTATTCGATTTCTAGTCGTTTGCGTTTCCGGAATAAAAATACCAATTATTATGTCAATTCACGTTAAACAATATTAAGGCAAAGAGTTAAGTTTGTATCCACGTCATTCTTTCAGTAAAAATACGGCATGTAACATTTTAAAGATGATAATAAGTTTAAAAAAAAAAAAAACAGGAAAGACACGACACGACTTGTCTTGTACGCCGTCTACCGCCTACGATGAGCGGGATGTGAGTGGAGCCAGTGATCAACTTTTTATATTTTAGTCTCTTTTATTGACTCGGGATTAATGTTTCGTTCGTTTCTTGAGCGAAAAAATAGTTGATAGGTAATCGCTTCCTCGCCAGCAGTGGGACAAGGGCCTAAGATAGAAAAGGGCCTAAGTTTGAAAAGGACACACGAGCATCACAAGGATCACATACGGGTAAGTAATCACCGTGGCTGCTGATGAATTAGTGACAACAAGAGATTGATCTCAAGCACAATATAAACAGTAGTTCGTCTTTAAAGAAAGGTTAAAGTGTAAAAGTGGCCGTGTCAACAACTTTACCACTTTTATGAGTTACTAAATGTGTTAAAATTCAAACATATTGTTACGTACGTGGGGGTAGGTAACCGATAGAAATGAACGAAAACACCGATAATCAAAAGTAGGCTTTAATAACGCACTCACTTAAACTGTTACAAAACAATTATCGCACAAAATCTTCAAAGACTTAGACTTGGATCGCTCGGGTCGCTCTCGATCTCACTGTTCGCTTTCCAAGTAAAGACTGACTGTGCCCACAACCGCGGTCCGCCTTTTATAGTTCCCACGTTATTCCAGAACGCCTTCCATCCACCGAATCTTCCGGAACGATCGATGTAGTTTGCTCCGCCGAGGACGACCGAGACTATAATATTCGTTTCTGTAATACCTACCTGCTCGCTCCATTAACAATGGCGACATCCTTGGCACACGGGTCTGGAATGTCCTGCGCATCGCTGTCTCATTGCCAATCGTGTTATCTCTTTCACTCTTAGTGGGTAATGAAACGCCTTACCACATCGGCGTAACAATATTGTTAGGGTGGTGGAACCAGTAATTAACAAGGACCAATGACGGACCCTTGATTTTATATAACGAAGGTTATTGGTTATTGATGATGTTTATATTTAGATATTTACCAACAAAAAAAAAATCTAATATACAGCCATTGCAATACAGCTCAAATTGAATATACATACAATAAAAAAAACTTTTATTTATTTATATTACGAAAACCCACAGCTAACAACTCATATAGTAACTTAAATAGAGGTACAGAGCCAATTACAGGAACTCATATATATATAATTTAAGAAACATAATACCTTAGTGACACGCACAACAGTGTCACAACCAAATAAACATTAAAACAATAAAGCAATGCACACATATGTAAGACCTAAACTAGCTTAAAGAACTGTGAACATTCATAACACTACGCTCCACTAAGTTCGCTTATTAGTTCGCAATTATAGCTTATTAGTTTATTATGAAATTAAATAAACATCTGCCTACCCCTCTGGAAAACAGGCGTGATTTTATGTATGTATGTATGTATATAAATGAACATATATCGCATACAACAAACTCCACTATGATCATGATAAAGTTGACAACTCAGTCTGTCAGTCAGAGTGTGGAAGGGCAGCACCATCATCGAAACCAAACAGCTTCGCTGCTGGGTTCCATTTGTGGCGGGCACCCCGAATGCACATGCTGCGTGCATGCCTTGTCCGTATACGCCGCGACCCACCACACGCAAACTCAACAGAACGCATCAAGCCAGTTTAGGGGGAGCCGCGCCCTCTAGCTGCATTGTGGTTGTGTGCTTGTTCAGTACCGAGCGATGCGTATCGACGAAGCCCTAGCGCTCTTAAAGAGGCGGAGACGAACTACTTTTGTATTTATAACTATGTAGAAATTTAATTGCTGGTTTTTAAGATGAAGTGCACTTTTAATGAGCACGTAGGTTTTTTATGGCAAATCATCTACCTAACCTAACGAATAAATGCCATGTATGATGTTAATTTTGCAAGTCAAATTGCGTACACGTTGGTATGAAGTACCCCTGCATAAATTAAACTAAATCATACTGTGACATATAAGTCACAACATGACTGTAGCAGAGCCATTATATATTTTTATACATTCTTTTTGTTATATGCAGATACAGTTTACCGCGCGTTGTGTCAAAGACTTCTATATTAACTGACTGAAACTTGGCGGCTTTTAAGGGCCGGCGCTGACTGCCGGCATGGCACGGCGTGTCATGGCAAAGGATTTCGGTACTGATATAACCATTTTTAATCTTATTACCATGAGTATAGAATTCATGTTACTTTATTTTGACACAACGATGCCGAGGGAGGCCGCGGTAGGACAGAACGTGCCTAAGCATTCCACGGGATGCCGCGGCGTACGGCTGGGTCGACAGCAGGATGCCACAGCATACCGCGGAATGCCGTAGCGGCCTTCGGGATGCCACAGCATAAGGGCCGGCGCTGACTGCCGGCATGGCACGGCGTGTCATGGCAAAGGATTTCGGTACTGATATAACCATTTTTAATCTTATTACCATGAGTATAGAATTCATGTTACTTTATTTTGACACAACGATGCCGAGGGAGGCCGCGGTAGGACAGAACGTGCCTAAGCATTCCACGGGATGCCACGGCATGCCGCGGAAGGCCGTAGCGGCCTTCGGGATGCCACAGCATAATTTGCCGTGTCATGCCAGCAGGATGCCACGGCATGCCGCGGAAGGCCGTGTCATCCTTCGGAATGCTGCAGCACAACTTACCGTGCCATCCTATGCCGTGCCGGCAGTCAGCGCCGGCCCTAAGAGCTCATTGATATGTGTTATGTATGTAAACACTTCATATTGTACAAAAGAAAAGCAATACAATGAAGATAAAGAAGTACCTAATGTACAAATAATATGAGAAATGTGTATGAGGGGTATAATATGACCTCAGAGTCATGGTACGATTATGCGCAAAGTTAATAAATAGGCCATCTGTGCAAGGTACAGACGAGTGTAATTAATTGTTACCTTAAAGTTTTTTTTTTCATGTTATTCGCCTTAAATCGATGTTCTGGTAAGAGGCTAAACTTGTACCGCAAATCTGAAAAAGCTTCAAATAATTCTACTGAAGGTTAAAATGCTTCAGTTCAAATGTTTTAATCGAGATAAAATCTTCTTCCGCTGCGTGAGGCATTTTTTAAGTTCGTCTTCGACAAACTTCGGGAATCCTCTCGGCACGTAACGACCGATCTACGTGTGTTGATAAATGCGATCGCCAAAATCTTTAATGAAAATAAATAGATTGTTTACCTGAGAGGAATCAATGGAAACATTTCTGGTTTAAGTAAGTTGTTATGAAAACTTTTCTGTTGCCTATGTATTTTGTAAAGTAACCTCATGTGAAATAGGATACTTTGTTTTAGGTACTGTTTATGAAACCTTCTCTGTAAGTTATTTTATAAATAAAAAGATAGTTGATTTTACAATATACAGGTTGTCTCTGAACAGAACCTAATATAAAGATAATCTGCAAAGTTAAAAATTTAAAACGGTACGCTGTATTCATTTAAAGTTTCCAAAACAATCAGAAAACCGCGTGTTATTGGCCCGACGTTCTATCAGCACCTACCCACTGATTAAAATGTGAATCTAATGATGAAACATTTAACCGTCGACTAAATAACCTTTTATTGGAGAATGCATTTTATTCAGGTGACATTAAAATATAATTCTAGGTTTCTCTAAATTAATGTAGTATTTGTATTACTTGACTTAGTATTAGTATAGTTTTCTAAGTTTCTGTTATTTGTCAAATTTAATTATTTATGTTATGACTGCTTCTTTTATTTTGTTTTAATTATTGTACCTATTTTGACGAACATAGACCAACGCATGTAAATTTTAATGCAATTTATAATGTTGTTTTATGCAATAAATAAACTAAACTTAACCAAACTTAGGTTAGGATTTTATCCAACAAATATTCATATTGATGTGTTTAACGTGGTTGCACTGTCATAGGAAAGTATTTTTTTTTAAATATATATATATTTTTATTACTACTACTTATGAAACTAAACTACCCTTTGAAAATTCTTAGTTTTGACACATTTTCCTGCTCAAGCTACGCTTGAATGTTTTTTGTTTTTTATTTTTATTTTATGTTAAATTCATTGTATCATGCTAGGTTAAGCTTTATAATTGTATAATATAGGTTAAGCTTTATAATTGTATAATATTATAAAAAGTATTTTAAAAAAACGACTGACTGTTGAGTTTCTTGCGGCGTTTCTTCTCAGCAGTGGTCTCTTGCGAAGCGCTGGTAGATTTTGACGTGTAAAAGTGCCCGTGCGGCCTACATACTGAATAAACATCATTTATATTTTTTTTTTTAGTAGGTAAAGTAAGTTGGTCCTGCCCACGGGACCACCAGCAGGGATCTATCGCCGAAAAAAAATGTTTTTACGTATTTTTAATAACGTATAATCTGCGTCTTATATCATCGTCCATAGCACCAAGCCATGCGTTAGACAGATTGAGATGTAGTAAGTTAAACGTCTGATGTCTTGTCTTTATGCTTAAGCAATCTTAACATGAAGAACTGTTAATTATTATTATTTTAAACTTATAAACTATGGCAAAAACGTTCAAGTTAATTCCTGCTGTCAAAAATTGAACTTTTATCCGTAGCCACAAATCCAGTGGTTTATTTTTTGTTTTTCACTTGTTATTATTCATGGGGAGGGCTGACCGTAAAAATGTAGAAATTCAAGGCACGTGGCGAGTGCGTGTTTCAATTAAACGTGCCGAATTAAAACTGCGCATAAACGTGGCTCCGGCACTATAACGAGAAAAAGAAACTTTTATTCTCCGCATAAGAGTTTGAACCAAAAAACCATAAAAGAGGAATTCAAAGGACGGCGAATGGTAATTTCACACAGTTTTGTCATGTCATGATTTAGAAGAAAATGGAAATGAAATTTAATGTAATATACGTAGTAGGTAATAATAAAAAGTAGAAGATATGTAAGGTTAAATCAACCCTGTAGAAATTAACTGAAATATTTTTATTCCGGAAAACAGCAGGCTTGTTGCATAACGCACGCGCGATCGCAATCGTTTTCATTTTGACAGTTGAGTTAGAATACAAAATGAAAACAATTGTTTTACTTTTAAATCGATTGCGAGTGCGTTAGGCAACAGGCCACGGTTCTATAGAACAACAACACCATGCGTTAAAGTTTTTGTTCAATATTTTTTTTCCGTAATCACGGTTCAATGCTTTAACCGATCCACGTGAAATAAGGAAAGAGTAAGCCCCTATTTTAGTTTCTGTCAAATTAAAATGTCGCCATCTATGACTTACCATCATTCAGTAAAAAGGGTTTCACAAACTGATTCATTGCAAAATTATATATTTGTTGTTTAGGCAATAATTAAATACCCATAACAATAGACAATTTCAAGCAAAATCTACTGTGCGTTTATTAATAATAGGTGTAGTTTATAACTCGAAGTAGAACATAGAACACTATATGTCTCGGAAAATTTACAAGTTCTCTTAATAATACGAGTATCTAAAATGACTTCTAGAAAGGAAATAAAGATATGAATACATTTTATTCAATTTCTAAACGGAATTTCTAGCTTTTCTATGAATCTGCAATTTCTTAGAGTCAAATACGCACATTTAGAGTTAGGCAAATCTTTCAAAGCCTCCATCAATAAGGTATGGAATTGCCAGTAAAGGAAGACATTTGGAACATCCCACAATCATTGACCTGCGTTTTCTCGCCGTTATAAAAATCCTTTGACAAAACTCGGCACACCCTTAAACCCTAATAACACATTTCTTTTATTGTGCGGCAAGAATGGAAATCTTTTTCAAGATTCCTTCCTTTACAGGGCCATATGTGATTCATTATAAAAATGTGGGGTTTTCAACGTGGGTAATATTTTATTCGAAGAGGTTTTTGAAGGGGAGACTGACAATGTTGTAGGTATTTGGAATGAAGGCAATTTAAATTAAATTAAAATTAAAATCAATTTATTTCAAGTAACTGGGACTCATAATTAGGTAGGTACAAATAATATAAAGTAAACACACACAACAAAAGTAAATTAGATTAAAATCAGTCAAATTTCATCAGGCAATAAGTACTAAATTCATGTTAAAATTATAAAATAAGATTTAAAAAATAAAAGTAAAAATAATAAGATTAAAAATTAAATATGTCAAAATACATCATTAACAAAATTATTAAATTAAATTATATTGAATTAAATTACAATGTTTTGGTGCGTGATATGTCTGGCACAGCAGTGCCGTATATAGGGACAATCTAGCCTGTCAGCAATCATCGCCAGAACAGTGTTGGCGCTGTCGCGCACTCTACGCACTAACGAGGCGGCGCGCAAGCGCATGGTCGCGTGGAAGCAGAGCGTGCGCGCCTCGGCAAACATGCCTGAGGCGCTGCAGCAGCGCCGCAGCCCCAACACCGCCCTGAAGGCGTTATTGAACTGTACACGGAGGGCATTGTACGACTTTTGAGTGTAGTTTTCCCACAAACTGCACGTGTACAATGATGTACAGTAAGCTTTAAAAAGCATAACTTTAACTCCGCTAGAACAACGCGCGAAGCTTCGGGCGATCATATTGGCTCTCACGCACAAAGCCCTCCGCTCCCGTTCGATATCGGCATCGTCTTTGAGGTCTGACGTAACAATATGGCCTAGGTACTTGAACTGTGTCACCCTTACTAGCGGGGTGCCATTCAACCGGACGGGTGGAACGCTAAACGGTCGTTTGCCGCCGGCCTCAAAAACCATGATTTGACTCTTGGACTCATTGTATTTTAAACCATGGCCACAAGCGTACTCCTCGCAGATCTGTAGCAGCTTTCTCAGGCCACAGACCGACGCACTCAGCAGCACCATGTCGTCTGCGTAACTCAGATTATTGACACAAACTCCGTCTACATGGCAGCCGAGATGTTGGCTACTGAGCGCGACGATCAGTGCGTTGATGTAGAGGTTGAAGAGTGACGGGGAGCTCAATCCCCCCTGCCTCACCCCGCACTCAAGCTGATACGACTCCGACATTGCCCCAGCCCATCTGACAAAGTTGACCTGATGATCATACCAGAACCTAAAGATGTTAACAAATTCACGCGGCAAGTTAATTTCCTCCAACTTTTCCCATAAGATCTCGTATGATACCAGGTCAAAAGCCTTGGACAGATCCAGGAAATATGCATGTTTCCTGGATCCAGGAAACATGCATACACTGGGGTATTACGATCCGTATAGTATCTGACGGTATGCTTAAGGCACAGTATAGCACTTTCCGTAGACAGTTTAGGCCTAAACCCAAACTGGTTGTCGTGCAGTGTCATGTACTTGTCTAATTGGGCATTAAGCATAGCGTCAAACACCTTGGCAACTACCGTCGCAAGAGAGATGGGTCGGTAGTTACTCACGTCACTAACATCCCCAGTTTTATTTTTGACTACTGGCACAACAATAGTTCGCATCAGGTCAGAGGGAAGGTATGAGTGACTTACACACAGCGAAAAGAACATTGCCAAAACTCGTGAGATATGCGGCCCAGCGTATTGGAGATGCTCAATAGAAAGACCGTCGTGGCCAGGACTTTTGCCTCTCGATATTGACTTAATGGCATTTGCGACATCTTTTGCAATAAATTGAGTCACCTCTTCTTCGCTTGCATCATCACTGTTAGCCGTAGTTTGCCGAGGCCCTAAAGCAGACTGTACACGGAAATGTTCCTTAAAATGGTTGGCAATGGTACACGAGTCACTCACACCACCGACACTCACCGGGATGCCAGGCCCACCGTTAACTTTCTTAGTCCCCTTCCAGAAACCGCGGAAATTACCTTTCGCATGTTGTTCAGCCAGGGCATCCATCCTTAACTGATCCTGATGGTCTTGGCACCATTTTAATCGAGATTTAAATGTTCTCCTACTCGTACACATATCATCATAAACAAAGCCACTCCTTGGTTTACCGCAAGAAATCCAACAGAGAAGCTTAGACCTAGCATCACGGTGAGCCTCGCTGATGTGTCTATTCCACCCCGTCACACGAGAACCCTTCTTCCTCTCTCTTGAGCTACCCTGCCTGACCTTAGCTGCATCCCGGATAGCAGTAACAATGTCAGAGTAAAGTCCGTCAAGAATACGCCTGTGCCCAAGGTCATCACAATGACGGTCAGCACAACATCGAAACTCCTTATTAAACTGTATCATTTTTAACCTATTATTACATTCACGTGTGAATAAGGCTGTCTGTTCGTCCGATCTCTCCCCCCATACAATCTCGTTGTTCGTCCTTGTTTGACAAGGTAACTTAGGTATTATATGATTTAAGTTGCACTCGACAATAAGAGGAAAGTGATCGGACCACAGAGTATCGTACTTAACATACACTGTTAGAATTTAGAACTGTTTTATAATTCTTACATTACTTGAAACTTTTTAGGCTTAACTTTTAACAGCTTGAGGTTAAATTCAAATTCAATTCAAATTCAAAAACATTTATTTCGACCAACTGGGATCATAGTTAATTTAGGTTAGTTACAATTTCTTAGCCTAAAGATAGCAAAAAAAAAGGCCTAATTATTACTTTTTAGTTTTTAATTAAAATTAAAATAAAATAAAAGTAAAAGTAATGACGACAGCACTTAGTAAGGCTTGACTGTCAGTACATGGATCATATGACAATGATTCAGATACTGACAATCAAACCTGTCCGCAAATGCCCTCAGGATACCATTACAGCTAGCCCGTACCCTGCGCGCCAGAGATGTGCAGCGTTTCCTCATAGTTGTGCAGAAACAGTCAACTCTGGCATCCGCGAACATCCCTGACGCGCTCCAGAAATTGGGCAGCCTCAATAGCATCCTGAAAGCATTATTGTATTGCACACGTAGGGCGCTGTACTGCTTCCGCGTATAAGAGACCCACAGGCTGCTCGTGTAGAGGGTCGTGTGGGCTCTCAATAGAGTTATTTTTACCTCAGCTGAACAACGAGCAAATCGGCGGGCCACCATGTTCGATCTAACAGACAACGCCCTCCTGAGACTTGCAATGGGAAAGCACATTAAGACTAGACAAAATGCATAACCGCACGTAAGCGATTTATGAACATTTATATAGTTGACCGTGCACTTTGTGTTTTCATCAAGTGACACGATGCAGATGTAATATGAAAACACTATTCCGCCAAACGGCCCGCAACGGATCGGATCGGAAAGAACACGAACGAATGCGGCTACAGCCGATCGTGTCCGGCAGTATGTCGACGCATACGACCGGGCGGTAACAACCGTTCGCGGTCGACAGCATGTGGACGCACACGATCGGCACCTGGTTGCTTGCGAACGTTTCCGCACCCAGTCAAATATTTACTCAATTATCTAAGCAGCGCGAGCACTTTCGAGAATGAGATGGGCTCGCCCGATCACGCCGTGAGGTTCCGATCGCACACGAGTTCACACGACGACTAGCGAACGGGGCCAATCGCAAGCGAACGGAGCCGATCGCAAGTGAACGGAACCGATCGCGTGTCGCAGCATACTTTCGGTTACGATCACATGCCGCGAAAGACGCCCTCGGTCAAGCTGTTGTGCGCAGCTTGGTAATGTAGACTTAAAAACAGTACATATATGATTCAGTATCGTTTAAAGACCATATAATTCTTTCCGTTCTGATCCGTTGCGGGACTTGCGGGCCGTTTGGTGGAAATAGTGCTTTTATCGGATATCTAGCTCTTGAACTATTTGAATTTAATAAACAGGGTGTCATATTTATAACAATTCGTAAGTCATAATTTTATGAAATTATGGTCGTTTTTGTAGTCGAAGTAGTCGTATAAGTAATTCGCTTTTGTTTTCCTAATATTTACTAAATAAATTTTATTAAAACCACTTGGTTAATTGAAGCACACAATATTAATGTGATGCAGGATGCTGTAGTGTTTTAACGCAAATATATAACATATTTTAGCGATTGCAGTAAAACTATACATAGACCACAAGCAACGCTACAAAAGGCAATAACTATAAACAAAAGCGTCACCAACAACGGCGCAATATTTCGCTCCAAATTGTTCTCTTGAAGTATAAAATATAAGGTAATGGATGGTTAACGCAGTTTTAAAGAGTTAAGGCAAGCTTGCCGGGTTCACTCGCTATATTTCAGGATAAGATTCTAAGAGAAGGAAAGCCTTCGTTTAGCTGACGATGTTGTGAGGCGAGGTTGGATATAGTGGAGTGTTGTTATTACCCTATACATAAACGCACAGTTAACCTATTTTTCGTATAGTATTCTTTGTCTTCTGACAAATTTAAATGTCACAATGAAGGATAAAGACAAGGTATGTTTAAAGCACGCTTTATTTTATGAATAATAGGGAATATATACTTTAACTGCTAGGTGATTCTCTTAAACAGGACAAACTTATCCTACTATCCCTGCAAATCCAGCAAAAAGAACCCCTTCAGTGGATTGAAGGACATAACAAGTTCCTGGCCTTTTATATTTATATCACACTATAGGCATATTTTTTTTAAATTCGTACAAATATATCTGATATTGTCTTTTAGCTGGAATATATTGTAACATAATTTTGTAAAATGCCGTTTCTATATTAAAATTATCTTAAGCTCATCGCGTAATATCCATAAATTTTTGCTCAACGAAGCATTTATTTTAGTTCAATTTGCATATCATAGTTTACATGTAAATCTGCTTGAACCGTAATTAACTCCTGACTACCCTCTTGAGCATTGATTTATGTATAGTTAGTATTTATGTACATATTAAATTAGCTGTTATGAAGTATCAGATTAAGTAGTTTATGACGACTGGTTTATTAGAGGTTATTTAGGAGGGAAAATTAAGACGCCAGTTATCTGCCAAAGAATTAAGCTATTACCTACATAAAGTCACGCAACCTAACTTTAATTAAGTACAGTTTAATAATATGAACACTATGGTTACTAAATAAAAACATTTGACACTTATTTCCAAAAACATCTTAACCAATTTCTATGCCCCAGAGCGTTCCTTAACGACGTATTTTCAAATTCAGAATCGAACAGCGTTTTGTTTCATTTGCAAACGCCGAGTGAGCGTTTCAATCGCTCGTCTTTTTTTCGAACGTAGAATCCGATTTCAGCTCGTTCTTTTCGAATTTATTACCATAAATCTCTATAATGGGCATTTATTGGGCAAACCGAGTACGAATTAGGTATTTCAGAGCGGTATTTACTGTTCACGTGTTTTTAAAACGTCCCATCCGGAAATTTATTAACGAGCACACCTGACAATAATAGCTTTGAAATATTATACCACGGGCCTTGCAAAAAAAATATATACAGGGTGTTCACATTATTTTTAAATATTTAATTAACGTCACTTTAATTTATAAGAAATTTAATTAAATATTATTGTTTAAAAAAGAAAACTAGAAAAGCAAATATGAATCTTTTAAAATTGTTCGTAAATAAAGCATAACAAATTTGCTTATTCCGTGAGTAGGTACATCTGCTGGGGTTGGTGAATCCAAATGAAATGAAGGGTATCCTAATTACTGGCAATCCTCCGGAACGAGATGCGGTCACGCAATTTCTGCACGCAAGGCTTTCTTATTATTGAGAAAGTATGAGAGAGCATAGATTAAAAAATAGGTAATCGACGCAGTGAAGGTTGAACCTACACTATTTTCAAAAGTTAACTGCTAAAGCGTTATCCCTATACCAAATTACGGTTATTTTGATCGTTTAATTTATTCAACTCCGAACAGCACCCACAAAAACTTTTCGACAAGCTGTGTGCCTGTCTTAATTGACCACCTTGAGCTTTATACAGATAAAAACAGAGGTTGGACTAGGGTTGTAAAAAAACGGGTTTTTTTCTGACATGAAAAAAAACCGTGAAAGAAAACCGTTTTTTTTCTGGAGTAAGTACGTTTTTTTCCAAAGTATGAAAACTCAAAATTTGCAAGGCAGTTAATACTTTTATACGGTTGTTTTACTTGTTTTAGACTTTATGTTAACCATTAAACCAATTTAATTTAACAACTTTGATTAATAACAACATAAATGAAATCTGTAGTGGGAGTTATCGCAATTTACTGTTGGCAACACCAACGGCGACCAACGCCTCTCGTCGCCGCATCGGGGAATTCAGGGATTCCCCAAAAATTGTTTGTATACTGAACGTTCACATCTCGTCGCGGCATCGGGGATTTATTTAAATAAATCACGAAAAACCGTTATTGTGACATATTTTTGTTCATCCTAAAAAAAAACCTAATTTAGAAAAAAAACTATGGTGCCAGGTTTTTTTTCATGTTTTTTTCATAAGTTTGAAAAGAAACATTTGTTTTTTTTTCTATTTGCAACCCTAGGTTGGACTAACACGTTGCCTTAGTAACTACCCTCCTAAGGAAGAAAAGCAAATCTAATATATGAATTGTATTGCACTTTAAACCTTTGATAGCTTAATATGCTTCCATGAATTAATTGCACTTGTGCCTTTTCTCCGTAGTAGGGCAGAGTAAAATGTTCTTTAGCTATTTAACTAAACCAGTCCAATTGATTCCCAAATTATTGTACGGTTGTTAAAATAGCGAGAATATTATCAGAAACAGACATAAGTATTATAAACAGTACTCATGGTAGGTGATAAATTTATGTGGACAAATTTATTACTCGAACTAAAACATGATAAAGGACAGTTCAAGATGACAGTCATTAAAATAAGAAAATACCACGATGTTAAGTGATAAATTCTGCAATATTTTTAAACAATTCGTGAAAGAAAATCTCTCAAACTCACTCTTTAATCGAGTATTGTGATGAAGAAAATATTCGTTTCTAAAGACATTCGTAAAACAGAATATACAGAATTGTGCTGCGGTACAAAAGCCGATGTTTTAAATGATAATACAGAAAAATTGCTAGGGTTAACCTAGGGAAGAAGGTTAATATGTAATTAAGGAAGTAAAGGAGTATTTTAAGACATATACTGACTAATACGTGATTTATTTTATATCTGAATACGAGTAAACCGTAGACACTTGGATATTTTTCTGAAATTCTTGTCTATGGATCCAAGAGATTATTTATGATCACTAAGAACCTCGTATAAAATAAAAATAAACATCCTCTATGCAGTGCTGTCATAAAGATGGAGCCAGAAATTATTATGAAAAAAGTATTTTAATCGTAAACTTCGTTTATCCAAATGGACTGTATCTTTATCATTTTTGTATTTATACGAGTATATTACTTATTAGGTATATGTTTAGTAATATGTAATTCTGTTCCGTATAACATTTTATCTACCCCACCCAGTCATTCCAGGATTAGCTGGAAAATATATCTTAAATTTCTTATATCTTAATATAAGTGAAACCATTAATTTTTCTGCAATAATAAGTTTTCTTACTTAAAATAAAGGTAATAATCCTGCAATCATACAATAACAAATCATAGGTAAGTACCGTAAGAAACTTAACTAAGTGATCCAGTGTTTCATGATTGTAGATAAAACTTAACAAATGAAACATTGCTTCCAGCCATAAATAACCCCATAGACCGAACTTCGCTGCCGAAGAACGGCAATGGTAATACTTGGGGTAGGAAAGCACAGCCTGTTCAATTAATAACCTTTTTTGTCAGACATACATACCGGACGGACCCTGCTCAAGGTCCTACCACCCGCATACCCGCTACCACCATCTTATCCATTAACCTACCGCCTAACAGCAGTGTTCGCATTTTATTTCTGGTTTGGGGATAAGACAGCCGGTGTAATGACTAGCACTGAGGCATTCCATCTTAGTCCTCAGGGTTGGCAACGCATTTGCAGTCCTAGGCTTGCAGTCCTAGGCTTGCAGTCTTGTGAATGCGAATGTCTATGGGTCACAGTTTCCACTTATCATCAGGTGGCAACTGGGTGGGTCCTGGTGGGTGGAGGTAACTTCTCTAGGGCATTAAAAAAAAGGCTTAAAATTATAGTCTTGAAGATGCAAATGTGTATGGGTCACGATCCTGATTAATACGCCCCCTATTTCACCAATTTGGTAATAAATAACACGTGTCTGATATTTAAAATTAGAGAATAGGATCAGAATTGCCGCCGTAGTACCAAAGAATAAATAAAGAAATATTATGGGACAATCAGACACCAATTGACCTAGTCCCAAACTCAGCTCTAGGCTTGTACTATAAGTACTAGACACCGATAAACTTACTTTTATATAGAACTGCATACATAAACACATAACATCCAAGCACAGGAACGGACACAAGAAGCCGGTTAAGTGCAATATACTCTATTGTTAACCATATTAAGTATATATAAAAGCTTATACCATTACAGGTAGCCGCTTGTTCGGTAAAAGGGTAGCATGGCCCTACGTACGTTTAGCTGGGTTTTATAAATATAAGTTAGCTCAAATTTCGGTCAGGAATATCAAAACTTGTATGAAGTTTCTAAAATTTGATCAGAAAATATTTACTAAATACCTTATACAACTTTTCATTTTAAAGTCAACAATTTGTTCTCTCCGGTGCACTTTCCAAGTGTTACTCAGTCGCGATAAATCCGGCTTAAATACAAGCTTGGTCAGAAGGTTGCATTCAGCATTATTTCTTATAATTTCGAACACGAGTACTTCTATTGGAAATAAATTTTATTGATGATTTTACCTCAATAAAAGTGTTTAAGTGTCTATGTTACTAAGTGCTCAGTGGCTTATGGTCCTGAGGGGCTATTGACTAACACACTCGCAATCGCAATGGTTTTCATTTTGAAAATCGAAGGCATGTCTGCGTACAAAATGAAAACAATTGATCCACTCTGAAGCCGATTGTGATTGCGACGGCGTTAGGCAATAGCCCCTCCGGTTCCTAAACTTCATAATATATATTTAAAGTGTAAAAATGTACACCCTGAATTTTCATTTACTTCCTTTAAAATATAGTAAAACAAGATGGTGTTTGGTTATCTTTCCCGTACGACGTTAAAGGAGTTTATTTTTTATAAGTGGATACGGGTTATTTGACAAACTAAAATTTAAAAATACTTTCAAACGTGAATTAGACTAGCCATACAATAATGCAGAAGTTTACTGCTGTCTTATTTCAACTTCCGTTATACAAGAAGCGTAATGCTTTTGTTTGTTTTGTTAGCGTTAAACAGACCAGCCAACTACTGCAATTTAACTCTTAGCACGTTTAATTCGATATTGTTTTTTTGCCTTAAGGAATTAGGTCCTAAACAGTCTTGGTAGCATAATATTACTCTATAATCGGATTTACATTGCGTAGATAACCTTTATCAAATTTTTGTAGCAATATATTGCATAGTGATTGGGTTTACTTCGTAGAGCAATTTTGACCCATTTCAATTTCAATGGAAACTGGTTCAAGTTTGACGTGTTTTGTGTCATACGTATGAAAACAAGTAAAGTAAAAAAAAAAGATTAAAACGTTCATTTGGTATATTTTAGTTCAGACGTAGGTAGATAAAAATGGCGGCTTATGCAATCATCATATTTTTCAAAGCTAAGTGAAAGATTCGAATGGTTTCGCCAAACTTAAGCCTTCTATCACTAAAATAGCTACAATATTTTTTATTTTTAGCTGGTAATACTTTCTTTAACTAAACTATAAAAATAATCAAAATCTAGATAGTTTTTAATTTACAATATAGAGTATATTGTAAATTAAAAACTATAGGGAGATTTAAAAATAAACTTCCAGTAAAATAATACTCTAAAAAAATGTTTCTGCCTATGTTTGAATATTTTTTGTGTAAGAATTTATTTGTTAAAAGCAAAAAACTAGCCTTAACCCTATAGAGCTGGATTAATTAGTTGACCGTTAATTAGTTCAAAAATAGTATTTTTTTAACAGAAGCGATGTGTTTTATTTATAAATTAGTATTTATTAAAGTGAGACAAAGTATTTACGTAACGCTGCCATCCGCAAAATCCATCCACAAGCAGCTTTCAGTGAGTTGAAAATTTTACGACCATTCTTAAAAATGTCCACAGCAATATCTATCACAAATTGCTGATGTATTTACGACTTGTTTTACGATTTCTTGTACCTTTATACACGACTTTTTTTTTAAATTTAGTATTATTAAAGTTAAACGATTCTCAACTTTAAATTAAACTTAATCGTATTATTTTGAATGATTATGTGATGTTTAAGTGATCAAATCATCATTATGATTATTATATCAGTCGGGAGATGTCCTCCACCATGATATTCCTACGTAGAGACCCACGACGTTTATTGTTTTGTTGCCGCCCAAGTACGGTTTTTTTTTTCCATTTTTAGTTTTATATTTTTATTATCTCCGATACTGATACATAGAAAATCCCTATATTAAAATAACAGATAATAAAATAGATAAAATAATAAAAGATAATAAATTAAATATAAACAATAACAATTAGGTAGAAAATAAAAGTAATACTTACTCTCAGTAATGAAAATGAAAATACTAATAATACTTCAAACTCAGGATTAAGTGAATAATTTATTCCAAGAACAGTAAAACAATTACAGCGGAGACAGTAAAACAAAACATAAGATAATCGTGATACACAAATTAAACATGTTCGTATGCAGGGTGACTCGCACTACAAACTAGGCTAGCACGTAAGCATTCATCTTTAACTTGACTTAAAGATATATAGCTTAACTTAAGCAGCAGATTCTTTATGACCAACTTTATAGACAAAAGTACAGTATCGATTAAAACTATAAAATTTTGTTTACGGCGCACTTTAACTCCAATTTTACGAGTGTACAATACTCATGTCGTGAGATGCTATTTTTATTAACAGCTTGATTTTGAACCAATAAATAAAATATCCGTTATATTTTTACCCCCGCAGGCTAACAAATAATCTGTTTTTCGCGTTTTTGGGAACATGTCCATCTCCATAAAACCTCGGGGCATACTGATTAATCAGTTATTGAAACATGTTTGTTTAAATACTCGTTCAATACAATCGATGCCAGTGTCTCGTATTTCCATACGAAATTGAACTAAAACGGCTTTTTTGGCACTGGTGTTGTGTACGACAAAATACACGAAAACATACTCGATATGTCATTGATGGCCATGTCTGTCATGTAACATGTTAGAGTTATTGATATGAGTACAGTATGAAAGCAAAAAAAAATGGTTCTGTAAAAAATGATGCAGACTGATTTTTGGCCATTTGCCGGACTGCAAAAATATACCTACAAAGTTGTTTCTAAAGATCAGTATAATATAATAAAAAGAGTAAAAGTGTAAAAAAAATGTTTTTAATTTCGTCTGTTTGTGCTATCATTTATATTGTGTAAACTAAAAAACAAAAAGATAAGAATAATTTAATAACGACAAATTTGATAACACAAGGTTATCAGGTTATCAGCTTCTTGTTTTCTTGCGATCAAGATCTGGTAATGAAAAACAACAAATTTCAAATCGAAAAACAGTGAAATGTCAAGTAAAACATTATTTAGCAATTTACTTGTAATTTTTAACAACTTGAAAAATACGTTTTTTACCATAATAGAAATCAAAAGACATTATTTTGCCATCTGATATTATTTTTATATAGATACTATCCAATTATTTTAATGATGAACGAATGAAATAATTAATATCAAAATATAAATCAAACATCCCATGTCAATAAATAAATAATGAGAATTTTGTTTTGTTCCGACCGTGAAAATAAATTGAATGTGTAAACTAAGTGATCAATTTATTTGGTAAATATTTTAATCAACAGTTATGATCCTTTATTCATGTGTAATGTTTCAATAAATTCAACTTTCCGAACGTAATTTATGCGTTGAATTTAAAAAAGGTTGACTGTCAATTAAAATAAAAAAGCAATCATCCTTTATACTAGTCGTGTCTGGTATCGTGTAGACGGGTCGGGTATTATATAGTATCCGGGTACCCGTGTTGTTAGTATTCGTATACCCGTTTTGATGCCCGGACACGGGTCAACGGATAGTAATAAGTTGCGGGTATTATCCGTATTTGAAGGATAGCGCTCAGCCGGGCCGTTGTTTATAAGAGCTATGAATGAATTATGTGTATTAGTAGGTATGTAGTTATTAATATATTGTCAATTTGCAATAGTGGCCGTTATTAAAAACATCCTGTGACTGCCTCAATTCGTTGTGGATGGGTAATACCCGCGGGTAATAAAGGCTGGCCTGCACGGGTATTCGTTTCCGGACTTAAACACGGACTGAACGACGACGATCTTTTCATATCATACCCCAGCATTTATGTTCTTCACCGTCCGTTTCTTACGAGCCTTTGGACACTTCTTCCTTCTTCTCCCACTTTCACTTGGTCCTTGTAAAGTTGCAAAAATACATTTCTACACAGTTTTTTTTCCGTTTGTATAGTAAATACACACATAAATTAACACATACATTACATTACATAACATAAATACATTTATAAATTAACTTTGACAGCGGGTGCAAACTAGGCAGAGTTTATCTGCCGGCTGGTATTACTCAATTTCATTTAACATGCTTTCATAATAATGAAATATTTATTACGGTTGATATATTATACCGCATATATGTGAAGGTAACTCGCTCATTATTATATAGGTATTCACTCAAGTACAAAACACAAATTGTTCTGGTAATTATGTTGACTTTACCACCACACATTAGAACCGTTACTCTCAAGTGATAAACTAATACATTGTAAAACAGAGCAGCGTTAATTTCGCATTCCGTTCGACAGTGCAAAATTGTCGCGGCTCAACACGAAGAAGAACTTTGTATTTTATTAGAAAACGTTGAACAGTTTTTTTTATTGTTCGCAGAAGGCCAATAAGCACACGAGCCACCTGATGGATCTGTGACCCATAGCAATTTGCATTCTCAAAACTACAATGTTAAATGCAAATGCGTGCCAACACTGAGGACTAAGATGGAGTGCCTATTTGCTAGTAATTTACCAGTTGTTTTATCTTCACACCGGAACATAACAATTATTATTGTGGTTTGGTAGCGATCCGGACGGACATTACACTAGGTCCTATCACCACCTTGCAGTAAAACATACCTATACTCAGATTATTCTAAGATGTTGCCTGTGACAGCCCATTTAAACACTTAAAAGACTTAGTTCTTTAACTTTAAGTAAACCTAGCGACGCCGTTCAGGAATTTTAATAATTAATTGCCTATTTTAATACACTATCGCTTGTGAGTAAGATATTGAAATAGATTGAAACACAAGCATCATCTTAGAATAATTGCAGTATAATATTCCTATTAAGCCGGACGTGTCTTGGGTTAAAAAATATAGCTCACTACAGGTACCTTTGAAAAGTAAAAAAAATATCTTTAAAATAAATTATCGCAACGTTTAATGCGCCAAAAGCGATATAAAATGTTTAGGGTAATTTAAAAAAAAATGTAGATAAATCACGGAAGTTAACTTTACTTCTATAAAACAAATAGTGGTATCGTAGACAAAACTCCTATAGCAAGTGCAATCATATTACTATCGGGTGAAGCTTGAATCTGCTTCGTTTATGGAATTGGAGATACCGCCTATTGGCGTATAAGCGCACTAAAACGTGTGACCCATTTTCGTGACTAACCCGACTAATGTTACTTTTCTTAATTTTAGTTCTTAACTTTATACAGGTTTTTAGAAAATCACAGATATCACCAACTGGAGAGCAAATTTTTACCATTTGGAAGAAAAAACAGTCAGGTGCGAGTCAAACTCGCGAACCGACGGGTTCCGTGCCACAGTAGTTATCATTAAATTCCAATTTCAATTCGATTTTACCCAACATTTGGCCCAACTTACACATGACCATTTTCATAACAAATTTGATGCTTTTATGTTTTACCGTTTTTGCAACACAACAAAAATATTCTTTTTTTGAAAAAGTAAATTTCTTGTTTGACCTTTAACACACATAATTCTGAAAAAAGAACAATCCACTATCTATTACAGTTCAAAAACTACAACCTCTTTAAAGTTAGGACGGACGGTTGGACAGCGTATGCATATTAATAGGGTATAGATACGGAACCCTAAAAACACAGCTACGCGATGAACTCTTAACTCGTACCGCGGAGGAAATCTTACCAATAGTTTATTAGTCTGCACTCGTACTACACGCATCATTTAGCGGTCCAAAAGTCCCATAAGGCTTCAGCGTAATCATCAATGATCCCCCGTCTCCCCTCTAGTATTAACACCAATTATCCCAACAAGGCTTTAGATCAAAATTTCAAATTATTCTACCCCGTGAAATCGCATTCATCAAAACTTGGGAATTAGCTTCCCTCCCTAATTAAACCTGTCGGTTGTTAACTTCGCCCCGGCCTCCCCTGGGCACTCGAATCTTGAGTAAATATTAGGTTTGAATAAAACTTTAATTATTATCAGGTTATTAGCAACTAATTTTGTGATTTATTAAGTTTGGGAGGCGTTTTGATGGTTGGAATTTGGTACAGCGTGTTTATTTATATGTGCTTATTTTTATGATACCCTATCATCAATTATTATCTAGTTTAGACTAACAAAGCTACTCTTACGGACATAATAAAGTTAAAACTAATACCTGTAATTACGTCACCTCAAATGCTCTGTACGTTAAGTTATAAATATATTTTTATTTCGATGCTTTGAAACCTTTTGTTTCATATCAATGCTTTTCCTTCACCAGTTTTCTAAAACCCAAATGAAAAGAAAGGGACAAATCAGAGTGATTTAGAAACCTGACATATGCCTTAATAGTTAATTATATATATATAAGGACAGTGCCCCTTCCTCATAACAAAAGAAAACAGAATTAAAAACAAACGAACGTTAGTGTTCTTTTAAAAAAAAACCTTATTTTCGAGATTTTTCTGAATACAAGTAATACAAGTATAATTATGACATTCTACAAATTTCATTTCAAAAAGCAAGCACGTTAGTATTCTTTATTCAACATGTCGTGGATTTATTTTTGCAAACACAGATTGCATTGAAAAATATATCTTCTGTGGAAATAAAGTATGATCGGATACAAAGTGGCTCCCCCGGGAGCGGTCACTACGACGGCACGTTCGTTGGCCGATTGATACTGTCTTTTCATATCGTATATGTGTATTACGGAGTTGCCAGGGAACGGAGAATTCCAATATTTTATGGGAATCTCTACTTTTTGCGAATAATACAAAAGCATATTTGGTTTGACATTTTATCCGTAATAATAAGTGTTTAGATTCAGTACCCGAAGGAAGCAAAAAATAACTCTATTAATATACGCTATTCTACCATCCGTTTTAACTTTAAAGAACTGTGTCTTTTGATACTGTAATAGATGGCGGTTTTTTTTTCAGTTTATCTGTTACTAGACGACGCCCGCGACTTCATACGCGTAGAGTTAGTTTCCCGCTACTCCCCCTTATTTTAAACCTTTAAGGGGGTGAATTTCCAAAAACCCTTAATTAGTGCTCACTAACATCATGAAAACAACCCCCTGTACCAAATTTCAAGTTTCTAGGTACAGTAGTTTCGGTTGTGCGTTGATATAATAAGTCAGTCAGTTTTGCCTTTTATCACCATTCATCATTTCAGCCCACATCCACCCACTGCAGGGTAAAGGCCTCTTCATTTCCACGCCATTTTTCCCGGTCTCGTGCTAACGCCATCCATCCTTTCCCAACTGTCTGCCAAATGTCATCAGACCAACGAGCTGGTGGCCTGCCCACTGATCTGTGACCTAATCTCGGCCACCACTCTGTTAGCGCCCTCGACCATCTACCATCGTTTCGCCTAGCCAAGTGTCCCGCCCATTGCCTTTTATATATATATAGATTACGGCGCATTTACTAAAAAATCCCCCTGGGGTTTGTGTCGTAAAAAGGGTAAAACAAATAAAAGTGTTTTGTATGATTATATTACAAAACTCTGAAGAAAAACCACAAGTACCAAAAAAAATACAAGTGGCTTGCGTTGATTCGATTCGAAGTCGGGATATAAAAATACCTACTGCGCGGCGGTACAGAACCCTCGGCGAGTCCTACTCACACTTGACCGGTTTTTTTCCAATAGTTGAAAGAAAGAAAGAAGATAGTGGGCTCAGAGTCCTGAGGTACAGTCTTGAACTAAAATTTGGGACCCACCTTAGGTCCAAAGTCAATCTGACATTCTACAACAATAAGGTTGAGTTTCCTAAAAGTTACAAATGACTTGACATGTCTAATGACTTTGACGACTTCAAGCATATTTTTCTTGAAATGGGTCACAAATTAACGTTCGTGATAGTAAATAGTTATATGCAATCAAAACTGTTATATGAAGACAGCGAACTCAACGGGTTCATTTTGACTGATTTTTTATAATAAAACAATAGCACACAAACATTCGCTAACAAAAAAACACATAGGTACATTTCCTAAAGTACCGTTTTGTAAATATTGAGCTAGGTACCTTCTAAAGTAATAGAAAGTACTTTAGAAGGTACTTCTAGAAGTAATATCAGCAAATAACCACTCCCTGATTTAATTGTTAAATACTATTTCTAGTACTAACAGTCTGACCCGAGAACCCCAGTGCTTCCAATTTAGTTCCCAGCCTGGCATTATTGAATCAATGAATCAAAATATGCTCTCCATCCACAGTAGAATTACCGACATTGAAAGGTACATTTTAGTTAGCGGGTAAATACTAAGTTGTTCGTCAGTAAACTTCCGTTGGAATATGATTCTGTAAACGGTTTAGAGTAGTTTAACGGGAATTATTTTAAATCTGTAATGTTACTAGCTAAGTAAGAAGATTCTAGGGTTATCTAGGTATGTTTCTAAAGATATGCTAATTTAAAATCCACTTTATATGTGTTATAAAATGACGGGAATAATTTTAAGAGCGCAGCATTTTCTCATGGGGAGTAAATGAGGATTAAAAACTAACTTAACCTACAAAAACCAAGTGGGCATATAAATGATTAATTCAGCGACTTCCCTTGGCGACCATTCGCCGAGTTCATATTTTTGTAGATCAATTTGTAATTTCCCTTTTTTTTAAAACAACAATGAAAAGCGACCGACTCGGTAATTAACGAATCGCGGATGAGTTGCCAGCCTTAGACACTTATGACTTTTTTATATGACTATAACAGAGTTGTGATAACAGATAATCAAGGGCTTTGGCCCAGCCCAGGCCAGCATTGAAACTAAATAATTATAAAAATGTAATTTACTTAGATGGTGTTTTACACAACGTTTTTATTACGAGTATTATATAAATAAAGCTTCTGAACGGTACCAAAACGAAACGCTTGCAACACTTTCGATAGCTCTGAAATTCCGCGCACGGCGGCGATCTATCCCTCAAGAACAAAGTAGCGCGGAATGAAGAGGGAATTGAAGCCACATTGCTTCCACTGAGTTCACTGGATAATTAGAGAAATTTTACGATAGCTCGTGATTGCACTTTAGAACGTAATAAAATGTATTTTTGAAAGGCAAAATCAGCTTTTTTGTAATACAATTACTTTTATAATAAAACAACTATGTTTTGGGCATACACATTCAATTTACTGCACAAAGTTTGACTTAAGCCGAACACATTAGACATGTTTTGCTACTAATTGTACTTGGTAATATTAACGTCTTTTTCAACCACATTATTTCTATTTCTCTTCTCTCTTTTCGGCTAATACAAGCAAGCGGATCACGGTTTCGTATACAATCACCGCTGCGCTGGACTTTAAATGAGAAATAACAACTGCGTAAACTGTACTTTGAAGGCCGTGTAAGAGAAATGGTTAAAAATTGTGGAAAACAAAAAGATACAGTATTTTGCGTTTGGCTATGTCATTGATTAAGCGAAGCTCCTGTTCTCGGACTCTGGGAAGAAGTAGTACCTTTTGGTCGAGGTGACTTATGTCCTTTCTCTTATTTGCGTCTAATAGCTTTTTTTTATTATTGAGAACGTATAAATTACGAGTTAGGTATGTACATACTTGTATCTGTAATTCGCTATACGAACATTTTACTTACAGAAATACCTTTACTATTTACTATATAATTACTAAGAAAGAACGAAATAAATTAGAAAATAATCACTTGTTTGTGACATCACAACCAAGTCATATTTTTTAATCTTTCAGTCCGACTTAGAGGTCCTATACATAAGTCTTAAATAAAATGTCTATACGCTAGTGTGCTATTTTTTTTTAGTACGTCGTTTAGGTACTTTGCAAAAAATATTGTATTCTTATTTCAATTAAAGTGTGTTGAACTTACGCGTGACGTCACGCCGTGGCACACTTTATACCACGTTGTGACGTCACGAGCCCCCACTCCCGAACTTTGATGCGCGTTATATTTGTCCATTTTGATTGACTTTATACAGCCAAAAATACGTGTTAAATATTTTTTGATTATCTTACTGACACACTCCTATTATAACTGTTCGGAATTATGAAGCGTACCAGTTTTAACTAGAAGAAAGGCCCAGGTTTATCTTCGCCCTCTAGTTATTTTCTAACCAAACAGCAGTGTTCGCATTGTTGTGTTCCGGTTTGGGGATAAGACAGCCGGTGTAATGACTAGCATAGAGGCATTCCATCTTAGTCCTCAGGGTTGGCAGCGCATTTGCAGTCTTAGGCTTGCAGTCTTGTGAATGCGAATGTCTATGGGTCACAGTTTCCACTTACCATCAGGTGGTCTGTATGCTCATCGGCCTTCCCTGTGCCATAAAAAAAAACCTAATTTTTTAACAAGTTTTGGTAGGGATATGAAGATAAAATATGTTTGTCATGAATTTGATTTTTCAGTTTTGCCTCTGAGCTATTGAATTTCAAAGCTGACACAAATTGATTTATGTGAAGCAACCACTTTAGGGTTGCTTGCGGTCAGACACAAGTCTGGAGACATAAATTGTTGAGATGTGCAAGGTATAATTTAACTAACTCTGAGGCAGCAAATTCAATAAAGTCGACGAAAACTCAATGAAGATTAGAAAGCGAATAATCACAAAGACTTAGAGCTGTGTACGTTAACAAAATTAATACGTTTACACTGCTGGACATTGATAAAACGCAGGGGGCCTAAAATGCATAACGCTCAAGTAAGCGATTGTCGAAAACTGTAAAAAAACATTAAAATGTCGCGCCTTTGCCTTACGGCGCTCAAAAATTACAAAAGTTGATTGCTCTCTTACTTTAACTTTATATTTAGTACTAGAAGCACAATTTTGCTGTCTCTTTCTCACTTTAAAGTTAGAGTGACATAGCAGTCAACTTCTGCAATTCTTAAGACTAGTATAAACCTACTTAGGATCGCCAGCATACGTCAATCTAGTTGTCGAATATCGCTAACATCCGCTGATGTTATCAAGTTATTAAGGATATTATCAAGTCTCCCGTTTCTTCTTTAAATAATTGAAGTGCTGATTAAATTACTGGTAGACTTATCAAAGTGTAGTTGAGCTGAAACTCTAAATTTCAGCGGAGAGATAGGATTAGTAAAACTAAGTTAATAATTTGGTTCATCATTTCCACTAAGTTATAAATATAATCTTAGGTTATCTAAAAAGTTCAGACAAAGATAACTTTAAATGGATGGTAGTATAAAGGTCGTTGCACTTTTGGTACTAAACGTAACAATGGAAGTTCGCTGGAAGCAGAAATAAACAAGCACGGTAAAAAATGGACATTTTAAACGTAAGTGCGGTTTTTAATTAGAGGAACGCTGGTGTTTAAATGCATAATTTAAATTAAATTCACTGCGGTATAGTTTAGCACCTGCTTGATGATATAATTCTTAATTTCAGCATCAAATTATATCTTCGTCTTAATTATTTTTATTATGATTGAGAAGTAAAAATATGATACATACTTTAAGTGCAAGTATTAGTACCGAGCAGGATATGGGTTCATTATTTATTTTTTAAGCTTAAACAGCTATAAGTCAAAATATAGTTATTTTAGTAAAATAGCTGAATAAAAACAAAACTTTTAAAATCATATTGACGTCTCTGTAACAAACGTCTTTTTGCGTAGTTGGGAGTTTTCACTAAATCGTGTACCCCAATTAACAACTGAAATTAAGGAACGTTAACTTTGTCAGTTTTGTGACAAAAATTACTCATACATTGCGGCCGTCAATGTATAGCTAATTGTCGTCACAAAACTGACAAAGTTAAAGTTCCTTAATTTTTGTCCTTGATTGGGGTACACGATTTAGTGAAAATGCCCAGTTAAGACGTCCGAGTTGTAATTTCTTAACGCCAAATTCACAATCCAACATTTTCGGAAAATAAGTTGAAGGCTTTAAAAAAATTACAGCATGTAAAATCAACATCTATGTTATACCAACAGGGGAAACAAAACTTATTAAACAGTACTCACATGAAATATGTTTTAACAAAATCAACCATTTGTAAAGTAATAACTTTAATTGGTAAAAGAAGGCGCAATAAAAATGTTTTTTTTATTTTTCCCCTAGCGAGAGATGATCCTGCACTCGGCACTGCAATGCCACTTACGTTTATCCATATACATAATAATCAAAACTTATTATTCAACTGATTTTAGCTGGGTGAAGCTTGTAGCAATTACAATAAAAAATGATTTCAATACTATTCGAACAGATTTACAAATAAATTTACAAATCCTTGAACGTGCACAGAGCGTAAAACGTTACGTAATGCACCTTGAGTGATACGAATTCGGATCCTTAACTATGTTCCTGTATCGAAGTGCTGAAAGTATATTACTTCAATAATTCTATATTGATTCATTGGTACATACTGTGCAAAAGTTCGTTTATCCGCTATTTTTAGATATTATGCTCTACAGATAGTAAGACCCAAGGATGAGCGTAAAGGACAGAGCTATAGTAGATAAACGGCTCTGTCTCTTTCTCGTAAACTGAATTGCTTAGACATAATTATCATGCTAACCCCCCTGTTGTATTTGAGGAGAACCACCAGGCGGAAGTATCTATTAATGGAGTATTTTTATTTCATGAGTGCAGCTACAGCTTCACCTGAGTTTCGGAGGGCATACCATAGGTAGGCGAGACCGTTGGTAGCCTACTAACCATGCTAATGAGATTTTCCAACTTAAGTACATTACTTAATAGTTTTAAAGCAAAATCATCGTGTGGAAACCTGCACATTCGATGAGCTGAGTGTGTAAGAGGGTAATTGCATAAAATATGGTAAAGGGACGACGTGTAGTACGGCCCATTATATCTCTGAGATAAGATAAGATAAGACTATAATTTGGTACAGCCGCTCCAGCATTTTCAGACATAGTCTCTTGATGATCTCTGAAGATAATTATGATGAACTGATGACCTAACGTAGCAGACAACGTTCTAAAAATGTCATTTGATTTTTGATGGTATGTCCATTCTTTTCCTTAGGATTAGCAAACGCATTTTCAGTCTTAGGATTAGGATTCCAAGCAGCAGTAAAATAACTTAATTGACGAAATACGATATCATTTAAATATTAACGTTTTTTTTTCCTGTTGTAATCGTGTTATTTACGACTTACGATCAAAATTATAATAATAAAAAGGGCAAAGACGAAGTCGAATTTAAACCCTGCGTATTTAAAAAATATTATCATCTTTTAATCAATTACTTTAGTTTCGTTTAGTTTATTTATATCATGAAATAATTTCAATATAAGTTTCCATTATACGTCAAAATTAAAGGTATCCTCATCATAATTGTCAAAAACTAATAAAAAACTAAAATTATAAACATAAACTTAAAATAAAATCTTGATGATAAGAAATTCGAAACACGTAATTATAATAATAAATATTTTAGTAGCGAGTTGTTTGAGTTTCTCCAGTTTAGTAGCTTGCAGTACTCAATGACAGTCACCTCCATATTGAACTTCTTTAATATACATGGAATCCTAACGCCAAGGATTTTCACAAAACATCGTATATCCATGTGCGAGAGACTGTCTTTCTTTAACGGAGTAATCTCTAGTATGAATCCATCTTCAATGCAAACCGCGATCTCCTCAAGTACTAGTTTAGTGCCCAACAGTGAAACTGGCGAAGATGGGCATCTCTGCAATATATAAAGCACAATGTAAAAAAGAACGAATCCTCATTAATTTTATAAATGCGTAATTATTGTGTTTGTTTGTGCCGTCTTCACAGTACAACCTCTCAACCGATTAAGATATGAAAATATTGATGTAAAATTTGGTATAGATTATAAACACGCTAAAACCTACTTTAGGTAAATTAGCTTTATCACCTTGCCAGACGCCAATGTTTCAATGACAGGTAAATACAAAGTATATTGTAAGCATATTAAACTTAGCTGCTGACCGTTTATGAATATAAGAGGAAATGTTTAGACGTTCAAAGACAAATATACTTTTATTCGTAGTACCTGAAGTAGCGATGAATAACCTTCTGCGCAAAACAGAGTCGCGAGAAGATGCTGGTGTTACAAAAATAATAATAAAATATTTAGTATGTACTGAGAGCCCAAGAATATCGATTGATTTATTCATCGATATTAAAATTTTATTTAACTACTCTGTGATTGACTGACATACCGACTCACAGAGCCACACAGCTGACACAGCACCGCTGGTTGTACTCTTCAAATTAAGTTCAAATATTTCTTGGGTTATTTCTCCGAAATATAGCCCACGATGGGAAGAATAAAGGGAGTAATGGTAAACAAATGATACTCGTAGAAAGTCGTGGGCGTCTTTTAGTTGTAAATGTGAATTAGAAATACGGAAAGCCCTTTGCAAAACAGCGTTCGTAAACTACTTACGTTCGGTATGTTAATTGTGGTTTTCTTTGATCCAGTGACGTTAAAATGGACTGAAAGTTTTGGTACATCCAATCCTGAAAAATTACCTGTAAAGTGTAACAACATTTTAGAGTAAAAAAATGATCAGGTTCTGAAAACTGTTAAATAAATTATTTTTCATCACACTTGCTCGTAAATGGTGTTATTCCATGCCTGTATACAGAAGGACAATGGCCTAAATTGTTCCCGCGGGAATTATGGCGAGTTTGTTATCCCTAGGAAGTAATGACTTTCTTTTTTAAAATTTGCAACTCTTTCGTACATCCAAAGCCAAAAATTAAATCGGTTTCTAATTTCATCTTTAAAAATTAGCTATAGACTAACTTACATTACACAAAACCTATACGCTTCATTAAACTTCATTATTTTTATACCTATTTCAAGTTTATATCAACATTTATCATTAATTTTAGTAACTATACATTTTTATCAAATTGGCTAAATCTGGCTCGAATCCAGGTCGAAACTAAACGCAGTTATTATCTGTGGTAGAGGTCACAAAAAAAATATCGTTTCCATTTACGTTCCCGTTCGTCAAAAGTTATTTCTTTATATTTTGCAGAGTTAAAGTGTTTTCTCTTTGTTTTTTTCCTCGCAAATGTGATGAAATCCATTGTGTGTATCACAGGCAGTAAGGGGATTACTAACTCGAGTCATTAAAAGCCCTCCGCCTTCGGCGTCGGGCTTCTAACACTCGTTAGTAATTCCCTTCATACTACCCTTGATGCACAATGTACTAATAATAACAAAACAAAACAAAGTCGGGTTTGTTGCACTGTTCAAGAAGGGCTAAAGCCATTTTAATGATCTTTACTTTGTTGGACTATCTCTGCGCCAATTAATAGAATTACTATTAAAACATCGGAAAAAAAAAGATTCTGTGGCAGTACTAAGTTTGCCGGGTCGGCTAGTTTAAGTGTTATAACGTAAGTCTTGGTTTTTAGGCCAAGCGTTTTAAAACGTGATAATGATTTATAAGTCATTGAATTATTTGGTTAATTAAGAAAAATTTACAATTTTGAAGTTGTACCCTAAAATGCGAAACCTTAAAAACTATCTCTAAATTGTTTTCTTTTTACGTGATACAATACCAAACAGATAGACAGACAAAGAATAAAGCTTTATGACTGACTAATAACTGTAACTTTCAAAGGAACTTGGCAGGTTTTGACCGCTCGTAATAAGCTGTGTATGGGTAGGGTACAGACCAGAAGTGAGTGTGGTCGCAAATTCGGTGCAAAAATCGGCTATGTCGGTCACCAGAGGGCACCAGCGACGTTCTCATCATTCAAGACGATAATTATCATTTTGCGATGGACATTAATCGTTTGTCACTGCGATGTTTAATAATAATTTTGTCTTGTAGGTACCTGCCCAATGTATGAAGCAATTCCTTTTGCTTCCTTTGGTATTTTTGGAGCTGGCTGAAAACAATGAGACAGCACAAACGAACGAAAGCAGCATTTGTTGGAGTGATGACATGGCGCGTAGATGCAGTGTGGCGCTTGGTGAATGATCAATAATCGCAATAAAAAAAATAACCGCAAAAATCACTGGTAATTTCACACTATATTTTTTACATTTAGATAACGCTTGCACATTGAATATATGAGCTTTATTTCACTTTCTAGACTTCCACGACGTAACCACAATACAATACTATGTCTAAAGCTTTAGGGTTGCTTAAGTTGCATCATCAGACGAATTAGCTATCTTACATTTTTGTTCGTACTTACCAAATTTTTTATGTCAACTTGATGCCAGTGAGCAAACACCAAAATATTATCTCTTTTAGTTGGGAAGTTGCTATAGCCACCTTCCAGATTCAACACTCTCTGGAAATCCGCTAAAGCTATTGTTATGGCTACTGATTAAGAGAAATCTAACGAGCTCAAACACGACTAGGCTCTCTTGCGTAGTTGAGGAGTTCTTATGGCTATCTCCAGGATTTCTCATCAGACCTTATGTATAGGGCCCCTATTATGCAGCACCTACATGTCAAGATAGATCAAACAAGCCTAAACACGATTGAGCCATTTGATAAAGTTGAGTGTAAAAAAGAAGCTTTGAATATCTCGTGCAGGATACAGGTTCAAGTCAAGATGGACACCTCCAGAGCAGTGGCAATGGGGCAGCTAATTTAAGATTTATTTTGTAGCAGTTGCAATTGAATTAAAATGTGCTCCATGTCACCTATTTTATTAAAGTCATTGTTAAGTTTAAGCTTTTAAGAGGTTTAATTATGCCTGGATGGAGGAAAATTAGACCTTTTCTTTAGATATTTAGCACGAATTGGCCGACAGACCAACTACCTGGTAACAAATACTTGTTTTTTTTTTGTTATAGACCACTAGCGACCCGCCCTCCTTTCGCTTCGGTTTATGTGAGTTTTGTCCAACACTCGTACATAATTTAGAATGTTTAATAGATATAGACCTTCCTCTTAAATTACTCTATCTATTCCTGAAAACTGTATTAAAATCCGTTGAGAAGTTTAAAAGATGTAAGTGAACAGACAGCGGGAGCGACTTCGTTTTATATTTACTATAAGTTTTGAAGGCGTACCACAATATTTCCTGCTTTAATATTTCCGGAAAATTACAGTTTTTGGCTGATTTGATTACTTAATTAACATTTGTAAATTTTATTATCTCTTTGAAAGAAAGAAAAAAGAAAATAATTTATTCGTGACATGTATGACACATTATTTAATTCATTAGTTACGTGGCATTGCAGTATCACCGACGATCAGACACTTGGTTTTCATGATTAGTATGTCCATCTTAGTCCTTAAAGTTGGCAACGCATGTGTATTCTTAGAATTATATTCTTGAGATTGTAAAAAGTGCTCGGTTGCCACCTTTTTATGCCATAAAAAATATATTAATTATTCATTGGTTGATCACAACCACCTGAAAGAGTGACGATAAGGTAGATAATGGAGTTAGCTGATTCGTTCCTGACTTAGATACCTCGTCAATTACAATGTTGAAATTAGAAATCGAAAATCAAAAATCGTTTATCGGTCACAATCAGTGTGTTTACAATAAGGATAGGGTTGTGACCTTAGTAAATATGGCAATACTTGTGACAGAAGATTTCGCTCGTCCAGAGTATCAAGATTAAGGGTACAAAATCAACAAATACAGGATTCACAAGAAAGTTAAAAGTTACTTTTGTTGCTTTCCTACTCATTATTCTTATATTTAATAATTATTAACATTACATTTAACATGGTTTTATTTGAAGTAATCGTAATTTTATATTTAATAATTTCATGGGTAACATATACTCTGCAATGATCGTCTTATCCCAACCCACAGTAGATTCTCTCAATACGTGTAAAAGCGCCCTTATGTGGCCAATTTACTAAATAAATGTTTTGAATTTTGAATTTGAATTTTGATAGCGACATTACAGTTACAATTAGCTCTGTTTCAAATGAATAGAGTAGTGGAAAAGGGCCGATGGGACAAAAACTGTTAGAAAAGATAGTAACTTCTGAATTTGAATAAAATTATCCAAAAGTTAAAATACAAAAAAAGGTATCTCCCTCGTTTTCTTTGCTTCTTAAAAACTAATTAGTACTTAAATTTTTAGAGATAGTTTTTTTTTTTAATGGCAATGAAAAGGCACCCGAGCATTCAGGCCACCATAAGAAACTCTTGTTAGGTGGAATAGGTGGCTGGATCAAAGGCCAATTGAGTGATTACCCTAATAGTCTTCTAATGTTTAATTATTATTATTACTCAAATAACAATAAAAATAAAAATAAATATTATATTTCGATTGATTTTATTCAACATAATCTTAAAGAAAATCTCAATATTAGGAAAGAAATTTTATCTCTAATAACATGCAAAAACAATAAGGATGCCGGCTAAAATCCTTCACGAACAGAACCAGGATTAAATTCCTCAGGATCATCCAATATGTCCTGGGAGATTTGCTCGCAGTACTCAGAAAGATGCACCTCCATGTTGAACTCTTTTAATATACACGGAATGCTAACGCCAAGGATTTTCACATAACATCGCACATCCACGCGTTGAAGATCGCCTTTCTTAGGTAGAGTGACATCCAGTATGAACCCATCTTCATTGCATACTGTGATTCTTGCAAGTATTGTTATTCTGACGAAAGAATACTCTGGCCAAAACGGGCATCCCTGTAGCACATAAAACAACGTATAAAAATAAAACAAATTCTTATCCTTACTTTTATTAACATTTTACATGTGAAATTGTGTTAGATTCGTTTCATAAAAAGGAGAAAGTATACGATCTCTCAGAACACCATACGGTAAGTGGAATCTAAAACCCGGCCTTCGCACGGTCTAAAATTTAAATAATAAAAGCACTTTTGGTCTTAAATTGTTTTGTCTAATATTTTATTTACTTAAAGGCCAGGTTTCAGGAAGAAACAATTACTTGTTAATATAGAAGTAAACTCGAACAAAGAAATATACGGAGACGTGACAATTATACCTACGGAACAACGCTTTCTCACTTCTTTTATATATGCCAAATACGTTTTGGATAATAGAAAGTATGCTAAATAGACAGACTGAAGTAGTGCCAAACAGAAATAATTTAGAAATATTGGAGAGCCCTTTGCTAAGCAGCATTAATAAAATACTTACATCTGGAATAATAACTGAAGTAATCCTTGATCCGGTGACATTAAAATTAAGCGGGATCGATGATACACCAATTCCTGAAAAATCACCTGCAAAGAGCTAAAACATAAGTAAAGTTGTGATCTATATTTAAGAACTGATACAAACTGGTAGTAATAATATAATAAAAATATTAGAATTATATTTGTTAATTATTGTAGGTTATATATATATATATATATATATATATATATATATATATAATACCAGGCTGTGACATCGACGGAAAACGCGATGAGTCAAATCATAGTATAAATAAAACAGTAGTTTGTCTGCGGCCTTTGAGAAGTTTCTGCTACCTCTTGTCGCGCGGGCGCTAGGGTTAAGTCGTTATGCGTAATTTGATACTTACTCGTACTATGCACACAAAGAAACGTGGCGACTGTGCTGCTGCCTCGACTAGTGGTTATGGTGGCTCGCGGCGCCTACGGTCGAGCCACGCACACATGCAAGCCGTTTGAAGATGAAGTACTGTTTACACCGTGGTTAAAGTGTCACGTTGTGTTTTATTGCTTTGTATTTATTAAAAACTTATTTTGCATTTATTTACCTATAGTAACATTAATAACCTAAATTTTAATAGCTAAAATAGAATAGGTTAATATATTCACATACGAAGTTGATGATATTCTTATAATTAAGTAAGTATTGAGTGCGGCCCTGTTCGTGGTCAGGCGCTTCTTTTGTTTTCCTCCCCTGGCCGGCCCTCCACCGCGGATTACTCCCCTGGTTGGGTCAACATAGGGTCTCAGGCCAGTGCTATCGTGTACTTAACTAATTATTGTCAATTTGTGTCCCATTTATAAATAAATAATCTTAAATTACAAAGTCTTAGCATTTAATTACAGTACTCCCATCTTGATCCTGCGAATGAGCTAGCCATCGCTAAAGGCTCGACCATCTGTGGCCATACATAACAATTACGTCGAAGGAATTCCTACTGACTTGAGCTGAGTGTGGTTGTACATGCTCCCACCAGTCGCTGCAGCCGCTGTACTTGACTACGGCTATAGTGCCCGGCCGATAAGTCTAATTCCAGTTCCAATTTGAATTAATTACTTTCATTCCTGTTCAGGTGTATGTCGAGTTATTTATATAGACGATTCCCCCTTCTGACGCATAACTTTTTTTTGTAATAATTCTATATTGCATAATTACTTTAAGCATCATTGTCTATTGGTATAAAATTGATAAGTATAATATGCTATAGTTTGGTGTACAAATTCAATTGGCTGTATAAAATCTGTTTTCATAATAATAATGAACGGAAAGTTTATTCTTAGTAAGAGATATTAATAAGATTAAAAGACCTTTACATTTTTACACCGTGTCGAAAAAGTTACTAAACCTCTTATCTAATCTCTAATTGATATTTTGTATAATCTAACTCCCGAAACTTTGAGGTTTATCGCATTCTGTATTTTTATTATTTTGGAATATCATGTTTTACTGTATATTTTAGAAATAAGCCGCAAATTGGGTACTTATAAAAAACACTTGAAAAAATGAAGTACAATAAAAGAGTCAAACTAAAAACCAGCGCTGTGTCTACTGCATCAGCAGGAGCCAACTAACGCTGACGTTTTTTTTAAGTTAAAAACACCATTGTAAAGCTGTTTGGGCAATAAAGTTTTTTTCTTTCTTTCTTTTTTAATACACCGAACACGTTTTAGACATCGATATTATGTTAAAACGACGATTAAACGGTACCTTTTACGAACATTCCCGTGGAATTATTAGAAAAATAAGTCCATGGATAGGTATCATACACGAGGACAATTTTAATGTTCAGTAAATGAGTGTCATTTCTTGTGAACACACTGAAACACACGGGGTTAGATCCACGCCGTCTGCCAAGTCCAGCTGATAAGTCACCTGTTATTCCAGTATAAATTATAACGTCAAAACCACGAATAGGTTATAAATTGTACTGCGATGAAAGCGCACGTTAAATCCAACAATGACACCTTGTTATAAAGGTATACAAAAGTTAATTTTAATATATACAAAAGTTAAATCTCGTAATTTAGTGTGAGTGTCGGATTTAACGTGCGACTTGTGGCGTGGATTGTCTTCTTATCGATCTGACACAGGGCCAATGGTTCTTTTTTTAAAATTTAGAGCAGGCAAACGACCTGTCGAGTCACCTGATACGAATCCAATGCCTATGGATACCTATTGTGTTCAATAAATTTTGTATTGTATTATACCTTCCCAGTGTGTGAAGCATTTCCGTTTACTTTCGTTACTGTTGAAATAGGTAAATGCGGCTGAGAGCAACAATGCAGCGCAAGCTAGCGAAAGCAGTTTGCGCTTGAGTAATGACATGGCGTCTTAATACCAAGCTAACGTACCACTTGACGAACAATGAACAACTACAACAAAAAGGAATCAAAAAAGTCATACAACTAATTTCACGCAAACATTTTAGCATTTAGATAAGGTTTGCATGATGAATTTTGAACGTAATTTTAATTTTGGGCTTTAGAATCAACAGCCTTTTTTTATTTTGCTCATATAATTAAGTACGAGGGTGAATCAAAAAGTTCTTAGAATTGTATGGTGGTAAAACCTTTTTAAATGTAGGACGATTTTATTTTATTTTACGACATAATATGGTGGCAAATTTTATTTGATTACTTATTTTGAGGAGAAAATCGCTTAAAATTTCTAATCCAGGACAAAAATGAGTTACGTACCGTGATTATGTATATGTGTCTGAAAAAAATGTCCACTAAGGAAATTCATTTGAATATCCAGCAGACCTCTTAAATTCGGGGAAATGCTGTAACAGCACTAATGCTATTACAGCATTTCCCCGAATTTAAGTGGTGGTGGTGGTGGTGGTTAGTGGTGGTGGTTATTTAGGTATAGCATAGTCCACGGTAGCTTACTGGGTTGCCGAATTTAAGAGAGGTAGGTCCAACTGTCAAGATGATATTCTCTCCGGCCGGCCTTCAGACTCTGTTACTGACGAGAACGTGGCGAAAATCAAAAAGTTGCTATTGGAAGATAGATAAATGAGCATTAAACAATTAGCAGAGATCCTACACATCTCTTTTGGTGGCGTGCAATCAAAAAGTTTCTGCAAGTTAATTAAGGTTGAGGTAAATAAAAAACAGCGTGTGGAGACTTCGAAGCTAAATCTCGAAATCGTTGAACGTGACCCGGATACATTTTATCGCCAATTTGTAACCATGGACGAAACTTGGCTTGTCCTGGAAATGACCACTCCACCTGTTAAGAAATTCCCTGATCCTATTCATTGACTAACTTCTGAAAAGAAAAACCATTACAGGTGCCTATTACACAGAATTGTTTTCGAAAGGGCGGCAGGTCATCATAGAAAAGTGCTGGGGAAAGTGGTCGTTTGGCGTGCTGTTTCACCACGACAAAGGCCCCAGCTCATCGCTCACAATTGGCACTCACTGCGATCCGCCATGCTGGCTTTAAGCTCTTTGACCATCCGCCATATTCTCCGGTCTTAGCTCCCAGTGATATTCACCTATTTCCAAAATTAAAGGAACACATCCGGAATAAAATTTCATAATGATGATGCCGTAGTAGGAGTGTTTTGAAACTCAAGGAATAAGCTTATTTTTATGGTGGAATCTTTTTTTGAACCTATACCTATAAACCGATACCTAACGTGTATAGAACAACAAGGAGACTAGATAGAAAAATAAAAAATAAATAACCTATTTTCTTTTGGTTTTCAACCTTATCCTAAGAACTTTTTGATTTCAACAAAAATAGGTATTTATGAATAAGAGGAAAAGAAGGTATTCGATTAGTAAACATCGAAAAAAATATGAATAATTTGGTAAAGCAATAATAATATTTATATCTTTTAATAAATTACTTTAGTTTGGTTTAGTTTATTTATTTCATGAAATAATTACAATATAAGTCAAAATAATAGTATCCTCATCAACATTATCAAAAACTAATAAAATAACAATATAACCTTAAAATAAAAATCTTGATGATAAGAAAGTTGAAATACGTACTTCAAATAAATATCTTGGACTTAGAAGCGAGTTGCTTAAGTCATGACATGTGGCTCGCAGTATTCATTGACAGTCACCTCCATATTGAACTTCTTTAATATACATGGAATCCTAACGCCAAGGATTTTCACAAAACATCGTACATCCATGCGTGACATACTGTTTTTCTCGAACGGAGTGATCTCTAGTATGAATTCATCTTCAATGCAAACTGTGATCTCCTCAAGTACTAGTTTATTGTCCACCATTGAAGTCGGCCATGATGGGCATCTCTGCAGCATATAAAACAAAGTGTGATTAAAGAAATTATTGTCTTTGAAAGAAAGAAACAAAAAAACATTTATTCAGCAATACAAAGGATGAAAAACAGAAAAAAATAAAAACCGTGATCCTATTATTAACAGAATAGGATAAAACGAATTATTATTAAGGTGCTGTGGGTCCCACTGAAGTGGATCGCCACTCAGCATAAAGTTGCGGGCCGACATGGTAGGTGGTACTGCAACGCTGGTTTTCTGTGGTTACCGGTGTGTGTTGCGACCGGGACAGCGAGAGATGTGATTAAAGTGTGTTCGATATTTATTTACTTACGTGAATAGTGTTCAGTATGGGTAATAGTATGGCGTTATATTTATAGTAAAACGATACATACATACATAAATATATAAATATTTAATAGGTTTATAGTTCATATTACACAATTAATTTATAAAATTTGTAGTTTTGTATTGTATTGTTGATAAGGAAACAGGAAATATAGCTTAAACAACTCAGGACGGCTATGTTGAAGACATCTGCAGTGAAATTAAATGAAGTTTCAAATATTTTCTGAATTTATTCCAGCACTTCGTGGCAGCATAACGAACGTTTGTTTTTCCCGTCTTCACAACCGATTAAGATGTGAAACAATTGACATGAAATTTGGTATAGATTATCCCTCTAATTCATAAACGCGCTAAAAACCTATTTTAGTTAAATTATGGTTTCACAGATTTCCGGATGCCAATGACAGATACTATGGAGAAAGTATATTTAAATAATATTATAGGTATTGAGCGTTTAAGAATCTAAGATGAAATTTTAGACGTTTAAAGACGAAGAACCTGGAAGACCGAGCGTCGCTCGGGTCGAAATCAAAATTTCCCGAAGATGACAACTTGACAAATCGATTTTTCGCCCCGTAAACCCCTCTATTTAAAATTTCATAGATATCGTTGGAGCTGTGTCCAAAATTCAATTTTTATATATATATTGTTGAGCCACTTGCCACAGTTCGTTTTAGGCTGTGTAATGCAAATTTGGTTATGTCGGTTATACTCGTGTATCCAGTATGTATTACTCGGATAAATTACGAAGAGTAGAAAGTGGCTTAACATTCCCGTTTTGTGACTGTACCTACTTGCAAAAGCAATGAAAACCTGTGCGAATTAGAATCGCAGGACTAGCTAGTGTGACATAAGTCATAGGTAATAAAATATTTAATAATGTTCTCAGTGCCAAACTATGTCGATTGTATTGTTTTTAAACTCCTCTCTAATTGACAAATTTACTAAATCAGGTCTTAAATTTTTTGATGGAATATTAATATGGAAGAAATATGTTTCCAAAATTCAGCTCCCCACGGAATAATTTGGGGATTAAAACAAATGATGCTCGTGGAAAGTGAGCGTCTTCTAGTTGTAAATACAAATTAGTAATACGGTAAGCACTTTGTAGAACCTCGTTCATAAACAACTTACGTCTGGTATCTCAATTGCGGTTTTCTTTGATCCAGTGACATTAAAATGGATTGAGATTGTTGATAGATCCAATCCTGAAAAATTTCCTGTAATGTGCAACAAAAAATAACGACTAAAAATGTGGTCAATATCTGAAAACTGATAAATAAATTCTTATAATAATCTCTATGTAAAAAACAAAGTCGGGTTAGTTTCACCATTCATAATTCAAGAATGGCTGAAGCGATTTTTATGATCCTTAATTTGTTGGATTTTAAACATCGGAAAAAATACGAAAGTAAAATTTTGTGTCTAAGTTTGCCGGGTCGGCTAGTTATATCAGTCTTGGTTTTTTGCCCAAGTATTTTAAAACGTGATAAGTCTTCTTATTAATTGTTTTATCAAGAAAGATGTGCAATTTTGAAGTTGGACCCTAAAATGTTAAACCGTGAAAAATATCTCTAAATTTACTCTTTTTTTTACGTGATACAATACCAAACAGATGAACAGACAGAAGCTTTATGACTGACTAATAACTGTCACTTTCACTGGAGCTTGGCAGGTTTTGACCGCAGGTATTATTGAAAGGGTGCAGACCCGCGGTGACTGCGATATTCAACAATGATTTTGTATTTTACCTGCCCAATGTATATAGCAATTCTTTTTGCTATCTTTGGTTTCTTGGGAGATGGCCGAGAACAATAAGACTGCACAAACGAGCGAAAACAGCATTTTTTGTAGTGATGACATGGCGCGTAGATGCAGTGAGGCACTTGCTGAATGATCAACAATCTCAACAAAAAAACTAATCGTAAAAATCACTAGTAATTTCACGCTAAATATTTTACATTTAGATAACGTTTGCACATTGAATATATGAGCGTTATTTCACTTTTGGGTTTAAGAATACATGATTTTGTAAAAACAATTCTTGACTTCCAATTGGAAACTACAAAACAATACTGTTCAAAGCATCCCAGGGTTTCTTCAGTTGCATCATCAGCCCTTGCAACGTATTGGCTATCTTACAATAGTAAAGGCGTTTTTAAATCAATTCTGTACGTAAGCAGGTAACTACTAAATTTAAAGTCAGCTTTTTGACCGACCGAAGAGAGGTTATCTCGCTTAGTTGGGAAGTTCCTCCGTGAAAGGTGGCCATCAACCTTCCAGATTCAACACACTCTGGAAATCAACTAAGGCTATTGTTATGGCTACTAATCAAGACGAATGTAACGAGCTCAAACACGACTGGGCTCTTGTGTCGTTGTGTAGTTCTTATGGCCACCTCCAGGATTTCTTATCAGACCCATAAAGGACCATTATAGTACTTGTCAAGATGGATCTAACAAGCTCAAACACGATTGAGCCATTTGATAAAATCGAGTTTAAATAAAAAGCTTTAAATATCGCGTGCTGGACACAGGTTCTAATCTTAATTGACACCTCCAGAAGTTTATCTTATTTTTGTGATGTTTTTATTTGCAAAGCCAACAGAGTAAAAACGTACACAGTAACCTACCTGCCTACTCCTCAACAGTTTCTAATAAGACATGATTAATGAATATTGCTCTATGTTGCAGATCTTTTTCAATAAATAAATTTACTTTTCTATATACAGGGTGTAACGGGAGAAGTGGATCAAACGAAGCGGGTCGATAGAGGACGTCAAGATCTATCCATTTCACCCCCATGTACATATGTTCAGCAATTTTCTACTAATTCAAAGTATTTAGGATTTTTTTAATTTTACTAATGCCCTCTGTTACCACCTAACGTTTCTAATACTATAATGTAAACAGTTCAAAAATAAATCAAAATATTTATTCAGTACATATACCACATGAGGGCTCTTTTACACTTCGGGTAGAGTGAATCTACCAGCGCTTCGGACAAGACCATCATTGCGGAGAGTAGCTCCAGCAGAAGGTTATTTTTTTCAATCATAATAACAATAATACTTAAGTAATATGAAAGTACGTAAGTAATATGAAGGTAATAACGTAATAAATAATAAATTCTTATAACTAGCAACAACAAAATTATTGCAAATGTAAGGTCAATAAAGCTTTAACTAAAAATAAAAATGATGGCTATGAGAACAACACGACGAGGTCTCTACGTCAAAAGCCATAACTAGAATAATTAATTGAACACCAAGTCCTTGCAGACGTGAACAGACCCCACTGACAGCACCCGTTCACGAGTATGACGCGTATCTCAGCCATCGCCTCTCTTTACAGATATGCAACGTATTTTTTTTTAAATATAGGTCATTTTTGGGGACAAATTAGGAAATTTAAAAAAAAGTTGTGTCAAATATCAAATGAAAGGGCTCGTTATGAAGATCTCAAATAAGTATTTTTTACTATCGTAAAATAAACAGTTTTGATATTATTAATGAATGAAGAAGAAAATTGACTATTCCCCCTACCCTGATTTCCGAAACTAAAGAGCCTAAAATTTAAAAAAAAAACATCAAAATATAGTTCATTGCTTGTATATTACCTACGGGAAACTCATAAGAATTGTATCTTTTTTTTAAGTAAATAAAATTACGTACGTACGGTACCCTCTCCACGCGAGTTCATCTCGCACTTGGCCAGTTTTTTTTGATATCGCCTTTAAATTAAACCTTACCTATTATCTATACTATAAATATATAAAGAGAGAAACGATATGTGCGTCATTCATCAACACACAGCCAAAACTTCTATGTTTTTTGACTTTAGCAACTAACAATAAGGGATTTTTCGAAATTCAACCGATAAAGGAGAGAAATATTTAAAGCTATGAACATGAAATTGAGTATAAAATCTAAAATCTACACTTGGTATTAGAACGATTTCAGTCTTCACCGTAGGTCTTAAACAATATTTTTTTGTTAAACACTTAACTTTTATATCAACTTTTTTTTATAACTGCATTGTCAGAAATAGAATCAGAAATGATGATATCCGCAGTAGAACTAAGATTACCGACTGATGGCCGATGGGGTCAGAAGGTTCTGGAGTGGCGTCCGCGGACCGGAAGACGAGCTGTAGGTAGACCTCTAACAAGGTGGAGTGACGACCTCGTCAGGATCGCGGGACCACGGTGGATGCGAAAAGCACAAGACCGGTCTGAGTGGAAAGCCTTGGGGGAGGCCTATGTCCAGCAGTGGACGTCTTTCGGCTGACATGAATGAATGAATTGATAGCGGGTTGAATAAAATATTGTAAAAAAGCGAGAAGTAACGGCACACAGACTCTTCCGAAAGTTCTATTGCTTTTTCTATAAGTAATGCAAAACATCCATCTTTGCTTACGAGTACCTAAACAATCAAGGTACCTAAATAAATGATAGGTCTGGGTTGTTAGCCAAGATGACCAACGTTTAACTTTTAACGTAATGGACAGACAACGTATGGAGTTACATTCCATGACGCCTGTTAGTAATGGATACATTATGTTTCTAATCTGTTTCTAACTATAATCATGAATACAATGTTATATTATGACCAGGATTTACTTTAACCTAGAATTAACATACTAAACCACACCCCAACGAAGCTCGGGCAGCCGCTAGCATTATACATATATTAGCAATTATTTTATATTATGTACTTTGTCTAAAACGGCCCCAGCAAATCATGACTTACGGAAAAATTAAAAAATTCGGATAAATGAACGTGTGGAAAAAAACTATTCGTAATTTTAGGGCGTTTCCATTTCATAAAAATACTTGCTAGCGACCCGCTCTCACTTTGCTTCGGTTAGTGTGAGTTTTCTGTAACATTCGTACAAAATCCATAACTTATTATAAAAAAAATCCTCCCTATTGAATTACTCTATATATTGCTGAAAACTGCATTAAAATCCGTTGGGTAGTTTAAAAGATCTAACCAAACAGACAGCGGAAGCGAATTTATTTTATACTATGTCATAAATATTAAGATAGGCCAACCGTATACGCCCCGGATTACGAACTGTGCCGACCAATCGATTTGCAGAAGGTGTTAGAGAAATATACAATTTATGACTCTCAGTCTCAAAGCGTAGAGTCTCGACCATATGACACTGTTGCTAGATGTTTGGATCAAAGTTCATATATTGAAAACTCCTCGACACGGTAGGTACGTAAGCATACTATACGATGGAAACTATGGGCCCAAAATTATGCCCCATGCATTCATAGTATAGTCGTTAGAGTGGATCACTCAATGTCTGTTTTTTTTTTCTTCATTCATTTTCAGCTACTATGAAAAAGTTGTTACACCTACCTTACATTCTTTATAAAATATAAAAGAGATACATATTTAGTACTGTTAGTACTGCCCCAAGCTATCGAAACTTTTACAAAATAGGAGATAAGACCAACTTTTTAAAGCTCCGTGACCTTGGAGCACTAAATATTAATATATCTCTTTTATATTTTATAAAGAATGCAAAGTAAGTGTAACAAATTCTTCATAGTAGTTTGAAGAAAAAAAAAAACTCATACCTAAGTACATTGACAGATGCACCCTAATAGTCTTCTTATTTTCAACTACAAATATTAAATGTAAATAGAAAAAATATATTATAATAATAATCTTAAATAAAATCTCAATATTAGGAAAGTAATTTTATCTGTAATAACATGCAAAAACAATAACGACGCCGGTTAACCTCGTTTACGAACAGGACCAGGATACAGTCCCGCAGGATCACCCAATATGTCCTGGGAGATTTGCTCGCAGTACTCAGAAACATGCACCTCCATGTTGAACTCTTTTAATATACACGGAATGCTAACGCCAAGGATTTTCACATAACATCGCACATCCACGCGTTGAAAATCGCCTTTATTAGGTAGACTGACATCCAGTATGAACCCATTTTCATTGCATACTGTGACCCTTGCAAGTATAAATATTGTGTCCATGGAATACTCCGGCCAAAACGGGCATCCCTGTAGCACATAGAATAACATATTTAATTTTAACAAATTCTTGTCCTTATTTATATTAACATTTTACGTGTGAAATTGTGTTTGTTTCTTTTCATACAAAAGAGAAGGTAGGGTACACGATTTTAGACCACCTGATGGTAAGTGGGATCTAAAACCCACAGACATTTGAATGTTTAAGACTTAAGTCTACAATCTCGAGACTGTAATCCTAAGAGCTTAATTACGTTGTGAACCCTGTGGACTAAGATGGAATGCTTCCACGCTAGTAATTTCACCGGTTGTCTTATCCCCACACCGGAACACCAATAGAATAGTGTCGTAAAAAAATCTAATTAGTCCGTCATTTTCATTATCATAAAATATTAAACACGTATTTTTTCTTTTGTCAATTAAACAAACAATGACAAAGATACAGTGCGTTGAAGTTTCGCGTGACGTCACGCCGTGGTACACTTTATACCACGTTGTGATTTGTGACGTGACGGGCCCCCACTTCCAAACTTTGATGCGCGGTATAATTTTGTCAATTTTGATTGATTTGATAAAGCAAAAAATACGTGTTAATTATTTTTTGATAATTTTACTGACGGACTAATTGAAATTTTATTATTGTTTTTATACCCATGACACACCCCTATTTGAACAGTTGGCTGCGTGGAGGTGGTTGGTTTTTCAAATCAGTACAGTTCAACGCCTCGACCGATCAATATGAAATTGTGAAAAAAAGTAATTGGTGTCCTTTTTTACCTAAAATTCAAACCATTGGTGGTTGTCTTGCACTGTCATAGGAAAGTATATATATTTTTTTTAAATATATATACATATTTTATATAAATATTTTTTTATTACTACTACTTATTACTCCCTATGAAAATTCTTAGTTTTGACACATTTTCTTGCACAAGCTACGCTTGAATGTTTTTTATTTTTATTTTTGTTTTATGTTAAATTCATTGTTTTATATCATGCTAGGTTAAGCTTTATAATTGTATAATATCATAAGTAGTACCTAATTTAAAAAACGACTGACTGTTGAGTTTCTTGCGGCGTTTCTTCTCAGCAGTGAGTAGTATGTATTCGCCGGTACTGGCCCCACCGCCGCTCCCCCCCCGAAAAAAGGTGCTCTGACGGCCGAGGGGCGGGCCTTCGCGGCAAAAAAAAAAAAAAAAAAATTTACACTTTTTTTCGGTGTTTTGGGGGTCATTTAGAGCGTTTGGGGAGGGTCCCGAGGCTCTCAGACCGCTCCTTTCCATACTTAGCAATAGCACCTGTATTAAATAGAAAAAGGTTATCAACTACCTGACCCTTTTTCTATTACCGGGCAAGCTCTCTATTGTGTGTGCGCGGGCGTTCTCGGGGCTTTTGTCTTGCACCCATCGACGCGTTTCCACCTTTTTTATTGTCTGATTATGCACTATTAACTGCTGTTATGTGATTTTTAATTTACCTATGTGTTTTTCATATCATTTAATTAAGTAGCAATAGTTACTTTCTTAACATATTGTTCATAGGGTCATAGTTCTAACCTAACCTAACCTACGTTTTTGAAGTAAACCTAACATCGTGAAACCTATCCTAACTTAACATAATTATCTAATGTTTTTAAGGATCATACTTCTAACCTAACCTAACCTAACCTAACCTAACCTAACCTAACCTAACCTAACTTGTTGAAGTACCTAAACCTAACATCGTGAAACCTATCCTAACTTAACATAATTATCTAAAGTTTTTAAGGATCATACTTCTAACCTAACCTAACCTAACTTGTTGAAGTACCTAAACCTAACATCGTGAAACCTATCCTAACTTAACGACGCGCTGGCCTAGTTGGTAGTGACCCTGCCTACGAAGCTAGCGGTCCTGGGTTCAAATCCCGGTAAGGGCAGATGTTTGTGTGATGAGCGCAAATATTTGTTCCTGAGTCATGGATGTTTTCTATGTATTTAAGTATATATTTCTCTATATAAGTATTTATATCGTTGTCTAGTACCCATAGTACAAGCCTAGAGCTTAGTTTGGGACTAGGTCAATTGGTGTGACATTGTCCCCTGATATTTATTTATTTTATTTATTTATTTAACATAATTATCTAATGTTTTTAAGGATCATACTTCTAACCTAACCTAACCTAACTTGGTGAAGTAAACCTAACATCGTGAAACCTAATATAACTTAAAATACCTACCGTTTTTAATACTTTCGGAAAATAAAGATGATTCAATCAAAGAAGTAGCTACACTTGGTTTTATATTTGAACAATCATACTCAACTGTTATTAAGCATCGCCTAACTTAACCTAAGCTAAGACCTAATTTAATCATAGCTTAAGTCCTAAGCAAAACTTAATTCAATTTACCCATGATAATCTTAGCAAACCAAGCTAAAATTAACATTTATTATCTTATGCTGTTGTTACTTAGAGCCTATTCTAAACAACTATAAAAACCATACATTGCATATATTTCTAAATAAATTACCTACACTTAGGCTGATAAAAATATGGTGATTAAATGTAATTTAATCTGCGTACGGGTGTGTATCTATGAGTATGTATCTACTTCTAACATTAACTAACATTATCTATTCGTAGTAGATATATTATATGGGGTTCAGCTTCACATACCTACATGTTTAATTTTACTGTTACACAGTAGTATGTAAAACTAAACCGAAGCATGTAAACTGGTTCCGACTTGCTGGATTCAAAATACCTACTATGGAGTATATCAATCAAAAAAGCCTGTACCGACAAGTTTTGTGTGCCCTAGTGAATGGTTTTAACGGCTTACTTGTTTTATTGGTAGCAGCCTATTAAGTTTTATGGTCACAAAGGATTCGTTTTATTATTTTGGGTTTTGATGAATAATACGGCGTCTGTTTTACCTACGAGTTCAAACTTGTTTCTAGAAGGTTTCTTAACTTACGAATGGTATAAAAGCGGTGCGCTATTGTATATCGGCAAGTATTGGCTACTCAACTGTGCTCGTTACCGGATCTCCCTGTACATATAGCAGTATATAGACTTAACAGTGTTGTTTCGTGCAGTGAAGTGTTTATACAAAGGGCTAATAATGGATGTGAGTATGTACAAGTATTATAACTTAACTGTGTGTCTTTTAGCATTTGTTCACCGTGTTTTTATTAAGAGTAGGTATTGTAAACAGTTGTTTAATTTATTGTTTGATATTGTTGCAGTTCTCTGAAAATACTTTCAAAAACTATTACTACCCGGAAAATAAAGATGAATCAACCGACGAAGAAGGCACGCCTGGTTTTAAAGTTAAGCAAGCCATGGCAAAAAAGCGTTCAGCAAATAACATCGACAGCTTCTTTGAACTTCCCAAGAAGAAAACTAAAGCGTTGAAACGATCTTCGAATGTCAGTCAAAGTTCTCCTGACGGAGTGGGTTATATATCAACCGGACAAGATGACGGAGCATACGCTTCTCACTTGATTAAAATCGAGATATATGATATGCAAAAAGTTAAAAACATTCCACCCACTGAGCACTGGAAACACGCTGATGTGAGATTGAAATTCTACGCGTCTTCTGAAGATGAAAGTCAACTGCAATCGACACGTGATGTAATATATAACATAACAAAGCAAGTAGCTTCTAAAGACAGTTGTGTGAAATATTTTATTGACAATAAGAAACATTGATAAAAAGTGTTTGTGTAAGTTAAACAAAAGCTTGTTATTGTATTATATGTAAAAACCTTAGCTTTTAAGAATTCAAGATCCAGTCTAAACAATTATCTTTTTTTGTAAAATTAAATTGTGTGAAATACTTAATTGACTATAAGATGCAGTGATAAAAAGTGTTTGTGTAAATTAAACAAAATGGATAGTTTGAACTGCGATATCTATGATCCCGAACTCATCAGGCTCTGTGAGGAGCTTGAAGAAGATCAAGAATTACACGCCATCGGGGAACTTATAAGTCAACTTCATCGTGAGGCGTAAGTTATATTTTTCTATTTAAATATTCCTGTTCTAACCTGTTTAAAAGTGCTTGAGCAATACTTATCAAAGGATGAGTTTCTGACTCGTTGTGACTTGATCTTATTGTTATTGAAATAGTTAGGAGGGGTATCCCTTTATAAATGGGGTGTCCGTTGCAAAATAATTCATTGTTTGGGTTACAGTGTTTGAGTTACTAAGTGCTAGTTTATTCCATCATGGTGTTCATCATTATTAATTTAGCTCGTGATCAAATTGAATGTTTAAGCAAACAGTTTATTATAGCTAATTTCCATAGAAGCATACGGCTGTGGTTTATATCAAATCAATTACCAACCACACTTTTAGAAGATGCTGATATAAGACCTTATTTTACACCATGTGATGGACACATTAAAGACAAACAGAACAATTCGTCGTCGGATGTGATTGATGGAGTTTTAACAATGCAAGCATACTGCCAACAATGTAGTCAAGATTTAAGTTAGTATAATATCGCAACCAATTATACGCCAAGTCTGTATTTGCTATTAATACATACGGTGTGTTTAATTTCATTTTTTTTATTTTTTGTAGATCTTCTCAAGTCGGGCGTGGAGTAAAAAGGACAGCTACAGTATCGGAAGCAGAAGAAGTGCCTACAAAGAAAGCTCGTGCCTCAACTAGTCGTGATGCAGTATCGATATTAGATGAAAATGTAAGTACAAAAAATAGTGATAATATTGAATGTTCTGTGTGTAGTAAGTTTGTGTCCAAAAGATATTTCTCCAATCATTTAAATAGCAATATACACAAAAATAATGTTTTAAGATCTGACACTCAGTGGGTTAACGTGCAGTTGATTGAAAACGCATTTAGGAATAGGGTGGCTACCTATAGAATATTGCTTGATGAAAATGTTTGCAACCTATTAACCCCCGAAACAATTTTACAAAAAAATAAAGAAAAAATCTTCACCTTATTGGATCGCTCACTGACTGATCATCGCGCCTTAAAAGTAAATTTTATTCTCAATGCTGATTTTACTCAAGATACCAAACAGCTGAATAATACGTTTGATTTTCAATTTAGTAACAATATAGTGAATCAAAGCTGTGACAAAAATGATATTTTTACAAGTACAGTTAACGAAATTTTAGCAAGATTATCTAACTTTGAAAGGAAAGACAGTGGTTGGAGTTTAGTAAAATTCAACTATCTAGATGTGAATGTAAATAAATTTAACCCATTACGTGGTTCTTCCTATATAGAATTGCCGCGTGATATAATGAATAAAAAGGCAGTTATTAATGTAAAAAACAATGATCATGAATGTTTTAGATGGGCTGTATTGTCAGGCTTATATCCATGCACAAACAATCATACAAATGAATTGAATTCATATATAGCGCATAAACATAAATTAAACTTTGAAAATTTGACTTTCCCATTTAAATTAACTGATATTCATAAATTTGAAAAAATTAACAATATAAGCATAAATGTTTTTGGGCTCGAGTACAATACACAAAGTAAAAAACATGATGTGATAGGACCACTACACTTAACTAAATGTAAAAAAGCTACCCACTTAAACTTATTATATATAACCAAAGGTAGCGACGCACATTATTGCTTTATCAAAAATTTATCTAGATTAGTATCTAAACAACTATCCAAAAAGCAACATGCTGTACATATTTGTGATGGCTGTCTAACAAGTTTTACATCAAATATAAATTTAATCAATCATCAAAGAAACGACTGCTTCCATGTTTGTACAAAGTTACCTTCAGAACAAGATAAAAAGAAAAACTGGTTCAATGAAAATGTTCCATCAAACCTACTCACCTTTAATAATTACGATCGTAAATTAAAGGTACCTTTTGTTGTTTATGCAGATTTTGAGGCTTTTTTAAATCCAATTCCTTCATGTTTCAATAATCCTAGTACATCCTCTACAACAAATGTACAAAAACATGAGGTATATAGTTTTGGATACTACATAAAGTGTTCTTATGATGATAAGCTGTCAATATATAGAACATATAAAGGTAAAGATTGTGCCCAAACATTTATGAATTACATTAAAAAAGATTTAGTGAACATTTGTAGGAGTAATACTTTTATTAAAACCCCTTTGCCTTTATCTGATTCAAATAATTTAGATATTGCACAGAGCAGCACATGTTACATTTGTGATAAAGACTTAAACGGTGATTCCACTATTTGTTATAATCATCATACAGGTTTTTATGAAGGAGTAGCACATCAGCTTTGTTCCGAAAAATACAGGGCACCTAATTTTGTACCTGTATTTTTCCATAATTTGAGCAACTATGACAGTCATTTTATAGTACATGGGTTTGGATTTGAGGAAGGAGACATTGAGTTAATACCAGAGAACAAAGAGAAATACATTTCCTTCTCTAAATCTTTAAAAGTGAATAATCGCACAATAAAATTGAGATTTGTTGATTCGCTTAAATTTTTGAGTTGTAGTCTTGAAAAATTAGCCAAAACCTTGACACCCGAACAATTTTGTGAATTAAAATTAAGTTTTCCATGTGAAGAGGATTTTAAACGATTAATACGAAAGGGTATCTATCCCTATGAATACATGACATCTTATGACACGTTAAAGTTAACTTCTCTCCCCTCTCAAGATAAATTCTACAGTTCCCTGGCTGATTGCAACATTTCGGATGAGGATTATGAACATGCGAGAGATGTTTGGACTCATTTTAATTGTAAAAATATGGGGGATTATTCTGATTTATATTTAAAAACAGATGTTTTGTTACTAACCGACGTATTTGAAAATTTTAGAAATGTATGTCTTAGGACATATGGGTTAGATCCAGCCCATTACTATACTGCTCCGGGATTAAGTTGGGACGCGATGTTAAAAACCACAAAAATAACTCTAGAGCTCTTAACCGACATTGATAAAATAGCTTTCATAACCAAAAATATTCGCGGTGGCATCTCGCAATGTAGTAAAAGGCACGCAAAAGCTAATAATAAATTTATGGCAGATTATAATCAAAATATACCTTCTTCATATCTTATGTACTTGGATGCAAATAATCTTTATGGGTGGGCTATGTCTCAATGTCTCCCTACTGGTAAATTTGAATGGGTGAATGTAGATGCTGATTTCAATGTTTCTGATGATGCCGAACATGGTTTCATTTTAGAAGTCGATCTAGAATACCTCAACGAATTGCATGACTCTCATTCGGATTTGCCATTCTGTCCAGAAAATGTTTGTTTAGGGAATTCCAAAGAAAAAAAATTAATTCCTAATTTAAATGGGAAAACGAATTATGTTCTACATTATAGAAATCTAAAACAATGTTTGAAGAATGGTTTGAAATTAACTAAAATCCATCGCATTTTGAGATTTGAACAATCAAAGTGGTTAAAAAGTTACATAGATTTAAACACTCACATGCGATCGCAAGCAACTTGTGATTCTGATAAAGACCACTATAAAAGTATGAATAATTCAATGTTTGGTAAGACCATGGAAAACGTTTTGAAATATGTGAACGTAAAATTGCTAAATCATTGGGAAAATCAGGGGAAATCACTGGGAGTTGAAACTATGATAGCCAAACCTGAGTTCCACAGTTTATCAATATTTTCGGAGAACTTAGCTGCTGTCCAATTGAATAAAACTAAAATATTTTATAATAAACCAATTTACTTAGGATTTTGCATTTTGGATATATCGAAAACTTTCATGTACAAATTTCATTATGACTACATGAAAACAAAATATCAAGAAAATCTAAGGCTTCTTTATACAGATACAGATAGTTTAGTATATCAAATATTCACGGAAAACTATTATGAGGACATAAAATCAGACCTTCATTTATATTTTGATACATCAGATTACCCACCGAACAATGAATATGGTTTACCATTATTAAATAAAAAGCGGTTAGGGTTTTTCAAAGATGAAAACAATGGTAAAATTTTTAAAGAGTTTGTTGGTCTACGATCTAAAATGTATGCTTTAGACGTTGAAAATCATAGCCTTATATCAAAAGCCAAAGGAGTAAATAAATGTGTTACTAAAAAACTGACTCTCAACGATTATAAAAAGTGTTTATTTGAAAAAAATGTACAACATGCCCAAATGCTAAGATTTAAATCAATAAAACATGTAATATTTACCCAAAACATAAATAAAGTATCATTATCTCATAATGATACAAAACGATACTTGTTAGAAAACTCTTCGGACACTCTTGCGTGGGGACATTATAAAATACCACACCAATCATCACAAAATTAATTTGTCATGTAATTTATAATCACAGAACATTCAAAAATGTCATCATTATTTTTTGTATACCTAATTGTAGAAATGTAAATTAAGATTAAGTACTTATATTGTAGAAATGTAAATTAATTTTAGTTTTTGTAAATATAGGTTGGTGAAGCTGAATCAAAAAAGCAAGTGGTGGGGGTACTAATTGTAGATAATGTAAATTAGTTTTTAGTTCAACTATTTTTTTTTTTTATTGTTGGTATAACAAAAAAAAAACTTTGTTGAGTTTTTTGTGGCGTTCCTTCTCAACAATGATGTTCATTTCCGGAGCGCTGGTAGATTAAAAAAGAACAGACAATTTCGAAATAAAACATATTTTACAATGATATCTTTGTTTTTTTTTTTTTAAGGTGTTTACCGTTGTTTTAGTTGATTTATTTAAAAAGTAATTGAGTTCATAATATTACATCATTTCACTTTTATCTGTTTTCATATCAACACGTATTACTAGTTTTAATTATGATACATTTTTATCATCCTTTCACAACCATTGTAGCTGGTCCGAGTGGGTGTGGTAAAACTCAATTTGTAACAAACTTTTTAAATAATTCCAAAGAAGTATGTAATGTTGTATTTGATGAAATTATTTGGTGTTATGATGAAATGCAGCCTCTTTACAATCTGGAAAATGTAAATTATAGTCAAGGAATACCAGATTTTTCAATGTTTGATGGGAAGAAACCTAAGCTTCTTATAATAGATGATCTGATGAGAGAATCGGATGGACGAATCGTAGACATTTTTACAAAAGGTAGTCATCATAGAAATTTAAGTGTTTTTTATATTACACAAAACATATTTCATCAGGGGAAAGGCCAACGTGATATTTCACTGAATACAAGCTACATTGTATATTTTAAGAATCCCAGGGACAAAACACAAATACGCTACTTGTCACGACAAGTTTACCCAGAAAACCCAAAATTTGTAGATGAAGCCTACAAAGATGCTACTCAAGAACCACATGGTTACCTCATGATTGATCTGAAACAAAATACAAATGACATATGTCGTTTTAAAACAAAAATATTTCCGTTTGATGGGCATTGCACTGTGTATGTCCCTAAAAAGGGGTTTAAATACGATAAAAATCAGCAAATTTTAGTCAGTTCTACATGATGCATGCGAGAGTAAACACATATAAACATTTACTTGAAGCATTGCAATTGCTAAAACCAAAATATCGCACGGCGTTACTTAAATCTTGTGATGACGATGAGATCAACATTATTTGCGAGTGCATTTATAACGTTCTAAATGGAAAAATTCCATTAGAAAAAAAAGAAAAATCTAAATTAAAAAAACATAAAGATATCTTGCGAAAATTAATTTCAAAAGGGAAACATAAAATAAGAAAAACCGTTATAATTCAAAAGGGAGGTGCATTTCTACCTATTATATTAGGAGCAGTTTTAAGTGCCTTAGTAAACTCATTATCATAATCATAATGGAAAATACAAAAAAAATGCTATTAGTTGAATCAGATTTTATTGAAAGACTGAAACGCAATGAGAGTCTACCTGAAAATTCATCATCCTGCCTAGATGCTGAGATGCAAAAAATCCTTAAAAGTAAAATGAATGATCGTGAAAAGTGGACATTATATTCTCAAGCATTGCAACGATTTTTACATTTTATTGAAATAGATCGAAAACCGTTTAAAATACCTATCATAACGGAGGGGGAGCTTCAAGTCAACAACGAAAGTAATGATCTAAAGTCAGAAGTAAACAAAAAGGAGCTTAATGAATATAATGACTCAGTTGCAACTCCACCTTTGCGAGAAGGAGATGTTACTACACCAGTTACACCGATTGATAAAACAAATCCAGAACCGATGCCAATTAGTCCATCTAAAATTATAGATATATTACCCAAATCATATGAGAAAAAAACTCGAATTTTGTTGGATTACATTGTTTTGAGTAGACCAAAAATTTGGTGGAAGCCAACTGGTGAAGTTGTAATAAACAACCGCACTATTTCAAATAGTAATATTACTGATCTGGTAAGCGACACGATTAGATCTCTTAAACGACCTAAACCAACAGGATGGGAAGAGTTTGCGTTACTGTTAAGAGATATAAGAGTTCCTTTAAGCTGCATAGGTAATCCCGCAAACTTGGAATTCATTAAAACAGCTCAATCGTTTGAACAATTATCTGCATCTACAAGTACGAGATCATCAACAGATAAAGAAAAACTTAGAGCTACACCACTTACCACAGGAGTACTTAAGCGTCAACATAAGAAAATAGATTGGGAAAAATGGACCCCTTATTAGATATTAATAGAATCTACTATGATGTCTCCAATCCAGCTGGTTACAGTAGTTTAAATAATATAGCGAAGGAGATGAAAGAACAAATGAACAAAGAGGAAGTAAAAAAATGGCTACAATCTCAAGATACGTATACGCTACATAAACCTATTCATAAGCGATTCACCAGAAATAGATATATCCTATCTAACTTTAATGAACTCTGGCAAGCTGATCTAAGTGACATGAGTACATATACTGAATATAACAATGGATACAAATATATTCTTTGTGTTATTGATGTGTTCAGTAAATATGCTTTTGCGAGGGCTATGAAAAAGAAAGATTCATCAACAGTTAAAGAATGTTTTGAAAGCATATTTACTGAAGCCAACTTTGTTCCTCGTCATATACAATCTGATAAAGGTACAGAATTTGTTTCAAAGGTGGTAAGAGATTACTTTAAAAGCAAAAACATTAATTATTATACTACTAATAATCCCGACATTAAAGCAAGTATAGTAGAAAGGTTCCAAAGAACTCTTAAAATGAAAATGTGGCGTTACTTCACTCATAATAATACATATAATTACACCGATATTTTACAAGACCTTCTTCATTCTTACAATCATACCTATCATACTAGCATTAAAATGCGGCCAATTGATGTTAACTCTAATAATATTATGACCGTTTGGAATAATTTATATTATCGAAAAAAAGATAGGCAAATTTCATTGGAAACCTCAAAATTGAATGTAGGCGATCATGTTAGAATAACTAAATATAAACATGTATTTCAAAAGGGTTATGAAAGTAATTGGAGTGATGAAATATTTATAATTAATTCAGTTATTTACAGATCACCACGAGTTGTTTATATGTTAAAGGATTTGCAAGGTGAACCCATCATTGGTACATTTTATTCTAAAGAGTTACAAAAGGTGACTTACCTCCCCTCCACCGAGTATAAAATTGATAAAATAATACGTTCGCGTCATATTAGAGGCATAAAGGAAATACTAGTGAAGTGGCAAGGTTATCCAAATAAATTTAACTCTTGGATACTTGCATCAAGCTTGAAAAAAATATGAATGAAAACAGTTTTTATTTAACTTTGTTGAGCAACAGTTCAACGGATTACTATACTGACAACACAACTGCACATTTTCTGACTAAATTACCTAAGAACATAAAATTAGAAGGGGAGTGGGTAGTTGGATTAGTGGAATTTCAATACCCGTGTTCCATGTATAATGTTCAAGATCATGAAAATATAATTTACATAAAGAAAAAAGTGGTATCACCCAACAACAAATCAACGAAAATTGTTGATATAAAAACCCATATACCAGCCACTACATATGATAATATTGATCATTTCCTTCAAGCATTTAATGAGAACCCACAACTAAAAAATAATGCCAAATTTAGATATGATACATTGACAAAAATGGTTGGAGTAACAACAACAAATAATGAAATAACCTCTATCATAACAACCCCGATACTAAGTCTCCAGCTGGGTTTCAAACCGAGATCAAATTTGAAACAAATTACATATGGAAAAAACCCTGCCAATTTATATTTAGGATTACCACCACAAATATTTGTTTACACCGATATAATTCATCCGCAAGTAGTTGGGGATGTTATAACAGCATTGCTTAGAATAATACCACTAGATCCAACTAAGTTCATTTATGGTGCATATAAAACTCACATTTTCTCACCCGCTCACTATGTACCGGTTTTACGTAGGGAGTTCGATACTATTGAAATAGATATAAGAACAACTACCGGTGTTAATGTACCATTCCAATTTGGTAGCTCCTGCGTGAAACTACACTTTCAACGAGTAAAATGAATTATAACAGATCTTCAGTCTCTTGTCCTTACCAGCATTATTATTCGCATCAGGCCGGCTCTGGTGTAGGAATTGTCTATAAAGGAGTACCATTTCAACGAGGGCATGGTATAGGGAGTTTTTTGGGAGGGCTATTTAGATCAGTGCTCCCTTTATTATCTAGTGGTTTGAAAACCATTGGAAAAGAAACCTTAGGTGCGGGCGCTGGTTTGTTATCAGATATGGTAAATTCACGCCCTATGGATAGTTCGATTAGATCACGATTCAAGGAGGCAAGTGCTAATTTAAAAAGAAAAGCCGATGAAAAAATTGATTCCCTCATGTCGGGATCTGGGTATAAAATGTCATCTAAAAGAAGGGAACCGCTCATTACATTGAAAGCATCGAGACGAAGAGGAAGTAAAAAAAATAAAAACAAAAATATTGAGGATATATTTACAAGCTAAATAATGTCATTCCTACATAGTCATTCCTGTGAATGTGCAAAATCTGAATTAGATATATTTGCTCTTCCATCGACTCAAACAAGTATTGAAAGTGGACAGTGGGTTCATTACAAACCAATTTCATCTTTAAGTGATGATGCTCCCATCGAATTTCAAGTTCCTGGATCAGGAGATGACTATGTTGATCTATCACACACAATGTTACATATTAATGCTAAAATATTGAATCAGGATGGTACAAAATTAAAACCAGATACCGTGGTTGCACCCGTCAATAACTGGTTACATTCCCTTTTCAGTCAACTAGATGTATATTTAAATCAAAAACTAATATCACCCCCAAACAATACATATGCTTACCGTGCTTATATGGAAAATCTTCTAAACTATGGTCCGGCAGCCAAAGAAACTCATCTTACTTGTGGATTGTGGTATGAGGATACTGCAACTCATATGGATACCGTTGATGCAAATAACAAAGGGTTTCACAAAAGACTAGAATTTGTCAAAGAGAGTAAGGAAGTGGAAATGATTGGTCATTTACACGCTGACATATTTAACCAAGAGAAATTCTTAATAAATGGTGTCGAAATACGTATTAAGTTAGTACGTTCCAAGGAATCATTTAATCTCATTTGTCATCAAGATAAAAAATTCAAGGTACAAATAATGGATGCTAGTCTCATTATAAGAAGGACACGAATTAATCCTAGCGTTTTGTTAGCACACCAAAAAGTATTGGCAACAACGACTGCAAAATATCCTATCACAAGAGCAGAAGTTAAGGTGCTTACATTACCGTCGGGGATACAGGGTAAAACATTGGATAATATATTTCTCGGGCAAATTCCTAAAAGATGTATTATTGGTTTTGTATCAAATTCGGGGTTTAATGGCAATTTAGCTATGAATCCATTTAATTTTCAACACTATAATATGAATTCATTTAGTTTATATGTTGATGGTCATGAAATTCCTTCTAAAACATTACAACCATCATTTAGTTCTGGTTCTGGGTTAATAGCATCATCATATCACACTTTATTTTCTGGAACTGGTATACATTTTCACAATGAAGGTAATGCTATAAGCAGAACTGAATATGGAGCAGGTTATTGTTTGTTATGTTTTGATTTAACTCCCGATTTATCTGCTAGTTCAACTTCACACTGGAATCTTGTGAGACATGGTAGTGTTCGCTTAGAAATTCGCTTTGATGTTGCTCTACCCTCCACCATTAATTGTATTGTGTATGCAGAATTTGATAACATTATTGAAATAAACAAAAATCGTGATGTAACTGTAGATTACAACAGTTAGTAAATACATAAATACAATGTTTTTACCAATTTACTTTATTTCATTGTAACCATTGTTGACAGCATCAACAACTTATTCATTTATTTTATTTTATTAAATATGGATACCAATGAAATTCAATTTTGTATGAAAAAAATCAACCCTTCGTTTGAATTCAACGTTTTTGCTGCTAACAAAATTCCTATTTGGGTTAATCTTCCTGTCTTTATTGTAAGTAATTTGGACCCAGACTCGAAACCAGGCTCCCACTGGGTTGCTATACATATTGACATTAATGGTATAGGGGAATACTTTGACTCCTTTGCCCGGAAACCTTCAGGTTATCATAAGTTATTTTTAAAAAGGAATACAAAGCGTTGGTTTTATAACTATAAACCACTTCAAAACCATTTTACCTCAGTTTGTGGTGAATATTGTTTAGTATATTTGTATTTTAAATTTCATGGAAAAACTATGAAAGATTTGCTAAGTTTGTTTTCTGAAAATTCCTTATGTAATGATCTTATATTAAGAAATATGTTTAAGACATTTTTTGTGAAATAAAAGAATATGTGAACGAAATATGATTTTTATTTTTACATGTAATACAATATTAACCTTTTGTTTAATTTACACAAACACTTTTTATCACTGCATCTTATAGTCAATTAAGTATTTCACACAATTTAATTTTACAAAAAAAGATAATTGTTTAGACTGGATCTTGAATTCTTAAAAGCTAAGGTTTTTACATATAATACAATAACAAGCTTTTGTTTAACTTACACAAACACTTTTTATCAATGTTTCTTATTGTCAATAAAATATTTCACACAACTGTCTTTAGAAGCTACTTGCTTTGTTATGTTATATATTACATCACGTGTCGATTGCAGTTGACTTTCATCTTCAGAAGACGCGTAGAATTTCAATCTCACATCAGCGTGTTTCCAGTGCTCAGTGGGTGGAATGTTTTTAACTTTTTGCATATCATATATCTCGATTTTAATCAAGTGAGAAGCGTATGCTCCGTCATCTTGTCCGGTTGATATATAACCCACTCCGTCAGGAGAACTTTGACTGACATTCGAAGATCGTTTCAACGCTTTAGTTTTCTTCTTGGGAAGTTCAAAGAAGCTGTCGATGTTATTTGCTGAACGCTTTTTTGCCATGGCTTGCTTAACTTTAAAACCAGGCGTGCCTTCTTCGTCGGTTGATTCATCTTTATTTTCCGGGTAGTAATAGTTTTTGAAAGTATTTTCAGAGAACTGCAACAATATCAAACAATAAATTAAACAACTGTTTACAATACCTACTCTTAATAAAAACACGGTGAACAAATGCTAAAAGACACACAGTTAAGTTATAATACTTGTACATACTCACATCCATTATTAGCCCTTTGTATAAACACTTCACTGCACGAAACAACACTGTTAAGTCTATATACTGCTATATGTACAGGGAGATCCGGTAACGAGCACAGTTGAGTAGCCAATACTTGCCGATATACAATAGCGCACCGCTTTTATACCATTCGTAAGTTAAGAAACCTTCTAGAAACAAGTTTGAACTCGTAGGTAAAACAGACGCCGTATTATTCATCAAAACCCAAAATAATAAAACGAATCCTTTGTGACCATAAAACTTAATAGGCTGCTACCAATAAAACAAGTAAGCCGTTAAAACCATTCACTAGGGCACACAAAACTTGTCGGTACAGGCTTTTTTGATTGATATACTCCATAGTAGGTATTTTGAATCCAGCAAGTCGGAACCAGTTTACATGCTTCGGTTTAGTTTTACATACTACTGTGTAACAGTAAAATTAAACATGTAGGTATGTGAAGCTGAACCCCATATAATATATCTACTACGAATAGATAATGTTAGTTAATGTTAGAAGTAGATACATACTCATAGATACACACCCGTACGCAGATTAAATTACATTTAATCACCATATTTTTATCAGCCTAAGTGTAGGTAATTTATTTAGAAATATATGCAATGTATGGTTTTTATAGTTGTTTAGAATAGGCTCTAAGTAACAACAGCATAAGATAATAAATGTTAATTTTAGCTTGGTTTGCTAAGATTATCATGGGTAAATTGAATTAAGTTTTGCTTAGGACTTAAGCTATGATTAAATTAGGTCTTAGCTTAGGTTAAGTTAGGCGATGCTTAATAACAGTTGAGTATGATTGTTCAAATATAAAACCAAGTGTAGCTACTTCTTTGATTGAATCATCTTTATTTTCCGAAAGTATTAAAAACGGTAGGTATTTTAAGTTATATTAGGTTTCACGATGTTAGGTTTACTTCACCAAGTTAGGTTAGGTTAGGTTAGAAGTATGATCCTTAAAAACATTAGATAATTATGTTAAATAAATAAATAAAATAAATAAATATCAGGGGACAATGTCACACCAATTGACCTAGTCCCAAACTAAGCTCTAGGCTTGTACTATGGGTACTAGACAACGATATAAATACTTATATAGAGAAATATATACTTAAATACATAGAAAACATCCATGACTCAGGAACAAATATTTGCGCTCATCACACAAACATCTGCCCTTACCGGGATTTGAACCCAGGACCGCTAGCTTCGTAGGCAGGGTCACTACCAACTAGGCCAGCGCGTCGTTAAGTTAGGATAGGTTTCACGATGTTAGGTTTAGGTACTTCAACAAGTTAGGTTAGGTTAGGTTAGAAGTATGATCCTTAAAAACTTTAGATAATTATGTTAAGTTAGGATAGGTTTCACGATGTTAGGTTTAGGTACTTCAACAAGTTAGGTTAGGTTAGGTTAGGTTAGGTTAGGTTAGGTTAGGTTAGGTTAGAAGTATGATCCTTAAAAACATTAGATAATTATGTTAAGTTAGGATAGGTTTCACGATGTTAGGTTTACTTCAAAAACGTAGGTTAGGTTAGGTTAGAACTATGACCCTATGAACAATATGTTAAGAAAGTAACTATTGCTACTTAATTAAATGATATGAAAAACACATAGGTAAATTAAAAATCACATAACAGCAGTTAATAGTGCATAATCAGACAATAAAAAAGGTGGAAACGCGTCGATGGGTGCAAGACAAAAGCCCCGAGAACGCCCGCGCACACACAATAGAGAGCTTGCCCGGTAATAGAAAAAGGGTCAGGTAGTTGATAACCTTTTTCTATTTAATACAGGTGCTATTGCTAAGTATGGAAAGGAGCGGTCTGAGAGCCTCGGGACCCTCCCCAAACGCTCTAAATGACCCCCAAAACACCGAAAAAAAGTGTAAATTTTTTTTTTTTTTTTTTTGCCGCGAAGGCCCGCCCCTCGGCCGTCAGAGCACCTTTTTTCGGGGGGGGAGCGGCGGTGGGGCCAGTACCGGCGAATACATACTACTGCAGTGGTCTCTTGCGAAGCGCTGGTAGATTTTGACGTGTAAAAGTGCCCGTGCGGCCTACTTACTGAATAAACATCTTTTATCTTTTATCTTTTTTATCATTTCTGGAGTAATAGCGATAAACACCTCCGCAGAACCACGTCTCAGAAAAAAGTTAACTAAAAAAAACTTTGTTGCACAGCTAAACTTTTTAAGCTAAGTATCGCATACGTTCACTAGGCATGCAGTCCGTTGACCGAATAATCTTTACAACAACATTAACGACCCGCCCGAGTCGTCGCCAGAAATAAATAAACACAATAAATTTTCAAACAGAAAGATGTCGCAGAATAATCTCGGTCGCATTTTTTGCTCGCTGAATTCCATTTAACATTTCTATTAAATTGGTTATTAATTTCGTTTTAAATACAACAACATGAAACACGATCGGCAACACGACCATGCTAAACACAATTATTCGTTATGAATCTCTCAATACTCATATTCATATTCATATTCATATTCATTTATTTGCATAACCATGGTATTGCAAGGTGGTCTTAAAAAATTAAAGTACATACATAGACCCTACTAGGGCATCCCAAGTTGTTTAAAAACTAAGTACAATTATAAAAGAAATGGTTTCATGTTCAATATTGTTATGTATATTGCATTCCTCAATTACAGTTTCAGGATGTAATATTAACTTGTTCATTAAAGAGTTGGCTATTTAAAACTCGAACAAAGAAATATTCGAATAATTGTCAATTAATACACACTGAATAACGCTTTTTGCAATATCAATATAAGTCGCAAAACTTCTTTTTTTTTGAGTTATGCTAAATACGTTTTGGACAATAGAAATTATGCTAAACAGACGGTAGTAGTGTCATTCAACTATTACGGAGCCCTTTGTTAAACAGCATAAACAAAATACTTACATATGGAATGTCAACTGAGGTAATCCTTGATCCAGTGACATTAAAATTGAATGAGATCGATGATACATCAATTCCCCAAAAATTACCTGAAAAGAGCTTAATTATAAATAAAGGTGTGAAGTATTTTTCAAAACTGATAAATAGTGGTATCAATAATATAATAAAAATATTAGATTACTATTTCATAATGATTGTAGGTTCATAATCATTTTGCCAGGCTGTGACATCGACGGAAAACGCGATGAGTTAAATCATAGTATACCTATAAATAAATCAGTAGTTTGTCTGCGGCCTTTGAGAAGTTTCTGTTACTTCTTGTCGCGCGGGCGCTAGGGTTACGTCGTTATGCGTATTTTGATACTTACTCGTACTACGCACACAACAAAACGTGGCGACTGTGCTGCAGCCTAGACTTGCGATCGTGGTGGCTCACGACGTCTACGGTCGAGGCACGCATCCATGCAAGCCGTTTGAAGACGAAGTACTGTTTACACCTTGTGGTTAAAGGCCCGACCATCTGTGGCCATACATAATAATAAAATAATTTCTATTGACTTGAGGTGAGTGTGGTTGTACATTCGCTGTAGAAATCAGCTATGTCAGTCACAGAGAGCGCACCAGTCTGTGATGCTCTCACCAGTCGCTGCAACCGCTGACCTCGAATACAACTATTAGTGCCCGGCCGATAAGTTTAATTCCAGTTCCGATTTGAATTAATTACGTTCATTCCTAATAAGGTGTATTTCGCCAATGTCGAGTTATTCATATAAACGGTTCCCCCTTCTGACGCACAACTTTTTTTAAATAATTCTTTATTGCATAATTACTTAAGCATAATTATCTATTGGTATAAAATTGATATAATGTACTCTAGTTTGGCGTTCAAACACTTAGCAGAAATTCCATTGGCCGAATAATCTTTATACATAATAATAAATGAGCCGAAAGTTTATTCTTCGTATGAAATTATTAAAGCATTAACTTCTTCAACCAAATCTAACTATAGACTATTACAAAATTCAAAATATTTATTTAGTAAATTGGCCACATGAGTCTTTTACATGTCGGTAATATTGAGTGAATCTACTAGCGCTTCGGACAAGACCATCATTGCGGAGAAGAAGCGCCGCAAGAATCTCCAGCAGAAGGTTATTTGTTTTTATAAAATACAATAATAATTAAAATTAACATTACAAGGTAATAAAATGATAAACAATTATTTTACAACTAACATCAAAACAGCGTGGCAAAAAAATACCTAACCTCTTATCTTATCTCTTATCGATATTTTGTATAATCGAAATCCCGGTCTTTAAGGTTTTTTGCATTCGTTTTTTTTTTTGTTTTAGAATCTGTTTTTGCATGTTTTACTATATTTTAGACAGTAAGTTAAGTCGCACGTCTTCTATAAAAAAAGTTGATCCATGAGGTACAACAAAAGGGTCAAACTGAAAACCAGCGCTGTGTCTTCTGAATCGCCAGGAGCCAGGGGTCCGTTCATTTGACCAAAAGTACGTTTGTTAAACGTATCAAAGTTACCCTTTCCAGCACTTAAAAAATATTTGAAAAGGTCGTTAATGTCTAAAGCGTATTATAGGGTCGAGGACTATCTAACAGACAAAAATGCATGGCCTACACCCGAAACTTAGTCAATAGTAATTTGTTCAAATGCAAAGGCTTTATCCTGCTTTTTCTTGTCTGGGGGACACCGTTGATGCAGGAAAACATATCGAAACTTTTATGTGGTCATCTTGCACCATCTTATATACACATATATAAGTAGGTAGTTGTAGTTATTTTATTTTATTCTTTTCTATCTTTCTCTCCCGTAAGATTTTTGGCATGTTTTCCTGCTGAACTACTGTTATTTGATATTATATTTAATTTAATACTTGTAGCTTTATATAATGCTAGATTAAGTTGTACATACCATTGTAATATGAAATATGTAATAAGTTTAAAAAATGACTGACTGCTGAGTTTCTTGCGGCGTTTCTTCTCAGCAGTGGTCTCCTCTTGGGAAGCGCTGGTAGTATCTTGACGTGTAAAAGTGCCCGTGCGGCCTACTTACTGAATAAATTTCTTTTATCTTTTTTTATCTTATCATTTTACAAACTTTAATTTCGAAAAAACGTGTTTGGGCTTAAACCATTACCAAACCATATTGCATAGGTTAAATCAGCTTATTTAATAAGTTAGGTAAGGTTACAATATCGACCACAAAAAACTTGAAAATAATACGGCGGGAAGTATCTCTTTGTGAAATGAAAGTTTGAAAATGATACGTTTGTCAAATGATGATTTGGTCAAACATTAGTGAACCAGGAGCCAGCTTACACCGAGTGTGACCCTTTTGCCGCAGCTAAACGCTTAGAATGTAACTTTTTAGTTAAAAACACAATTGTAAAGCTGTTTGGGCAATAAAGGATTTCTCTTTCTTTCTTTTTTAATACACCGAATACGTCTTGGACAATCGATTTTATGTTAAATAGACGATAGACCGTACCTTTATAGACACCGTGAACTTATTAAAGTAATAAGTCCACGGATAGGTATCATACGCGAGGTCAATTTATTGTTCAGTAAAAGAGTAAAATGTATACGCAAGCAGACGGGGTTAAATCCACGCGCTTCTGTCAAGTCCAGCTGATAAGTCACCACTCATTCCGAAATAGTACATTGTGCATCAAGGGTAGTATGAAGGGAATTACTAACGAGAGTGTTAGAAGCCCAACGCCGAAGGCGGAGGGCTTTTAATGACTCGAGTTAGTAATCCCCTTACTACCTGTGATACACACAATGGTTTTCATCACATTTGCGAGGAAAAAAAACAAAGAGAAAACACTAACTCTGCAAAATACAAAGAAATAACTTTTGACGAACGGGAACGTAAATGGAAACGATATTTTTTTACTGACCTCTACCACAGATAATAACTGCGTTTAGTTTCGACCTGGATTCGAGCCAGATTTAGCCAATTTGATAAAAAAACTACTAAAATTAATGATAAATGTTGATATAAACTTGAAATAGGTATAAAAATAATGAAGTTTAATGAAGCGTATAGGTTTTGTGTAATGTAAGTTAGTCTATAGCTAATTTTTAAAGATGAAATTAGAAACCGATTTAATTTTTGGCTGAAAATTAAACCTCCTTAGTCAGAAATGATGTACGAAAGAGTTGCAAATTTTAAAAAGAAAGTCATTACTCCCTAGGGAGTAATGACAAACTCGCCATTATTCCCGCGGGAACAATTTAGGCCATTGTCCTTCTGTATACAGGCATGGAATAACACCATATACGAGCAAGTGTGATGAAAAAAAATATAACCTCAAAACCACGAATAGGTACTGAATTGAACTGCGATGACAGCGCATGTTAAATCCAACAATGACACCTTGTTATAAAGATATTCGTACAAAAGATAATTATATGACACTGTTCAAATAGTTTTTTTGTAATTTAGTGTGTGTGTAGGATTTAACGTGCGACTGGTGGCGTGGATTGACTTCTTATCGGTCTAGCACAGGACCGACGGTAATTGTGTTTTTTTTTTTATAGAGAGGGCAAACGAGCTGTCGGGTCACCTGATGTGAAGTGATCACCGCTGCCTGTGGATACCTATTGAAATGCGATGGATTTTTCTCCTTGTGTACAGCTGTGGTGTTCAATAAATTTTGTATTGTATTATACCTTCCCAGTGTGTGAAGCATTTCCGTTTACTTTCGTTACTGTTGAAATAGGTAAATGCGGCTGAGAGCAACAATGCAGAGCAAGCTAGCGAAAGCAGTTTGCGCTTGAGTAATGACATGGCGTCTTAATACCAAGCTAACGTACCACTTGACGAATAATGAACCACTACAACAAAAAGTAATCAAAAAAGTCATACAATTAATTTCACGCAAACATTTTAGCATTTAGATACGGTTTGCATGATGAATATTGAACGTAATTTTAATTTTGGGCTTTAAATCAATTGCCTTTTTTAATATGGCCATATAAATAAGTAGGTAGCCTGCAGGTGTTAAATTTCTTAATTTAAAATACACGAGTAGTCATAAGGTCAAGTGACCTGAACTTGTGTGTAGTGCAAGTTTGACGTCACTGACTGACTGACCAACTTTATAATATAAGATAAAAATATAAAAAATAAAACTACATTTATCTGTAGGTTACATTTTATTTACCCGCTTTGTACCCCAACAGTAAAAATTATGATGTGTAAAAGACCGTAAAACGTTTTGTAAATACCATTTTGGAACTGACTACCTACTACAACTTTAAAACCTTGTATCATTTTTAATTTAAGAGCTAGGCTGGGTGGAGCTATTTCCATGACTCTCTCTTTTTAAATCCCTTTCTTTGCTTCAAAACCTTTTATAACTAGCGCATATTAAACTATGTTGTACCACCGTCAATTAGATTTCAATTTCGGTCCTGGTATCTGGCCTCATTCAATACATTTTTACCCCTTGTCAGAGTACACATTTTTGTAGCAATTTCCAATAAATGTTGGCACTAAAAAGTTCATAAAAATAACATTGTGACATTTAACAAAACAATTAACCTAATATCGAAAATTTTCCATAAAAAGGCGTAAGTGGCCTGGGGTATTTGTCAAATAAAAATTCACTAGGCGTGGAGTAATATAGAGTAATAATCGCCTTTATACTAGTGACCTTAGGGCTTACTTTATTTGGCTTGGTCGTGCTCAATATTCTTTAATAAGAACAAGGACATTGAGCAGGAAACGCAAATTGCTTAAAAATGTTTGGGCAGAACGAGGGTAGCAGTTCACTGGGTTGTATTGAATGGTAAGTTAAACTTTTACATCATTAGTATTGTTAACAACTGGGATACTTTTTACAGTAAACATGTATTGCATGACGCTTTTACAAAACAAGATATCACTGCTATAAAAATCCTTGTTCAACGGATTTAAAACCTATAGGAGTAAAAGCGATTCTTATATTGCTTTTGTCCTGGTAGGGCTCTGCCTGTCCCTGGGAGCTTTTGGTATTCCTTTGGTATGCAAACTTGGTAGATTACCACCTCCATATCAAATTCTAATAAAAAGCATGGCACCTTAACGTCGAACATTTTGAAGAAACAACGTACTTCTAAAGGCGAGAATACGCCGTGTCCAGGTTCATTGATTTTTAGTATAAACCCATCATCGTTGCATACCGTGACTTTTTCATATACTAGCTTGGCGTCCACATCTTGCAAGTGAGCACAAGGCTGCAACATGAAATTAAATCACAGAACAATTAGGTAAATTCAGTGGCCCTTTAATGGCTGATTTTATCACGTGAATGTGGACAAAACATCCGTCACTTTTGAGACGTATATTCGAGAGTGACGGAAGATTTATCCACATTTTTTGACGCGGAAACTGTAACCATACGCATTCAAATTTAATCCACGAAGTCGCGCCCCAGTTAACGTTGACGCTTGAAGTTGCTCGGTCGTAGCAGTTCACTTCAGGTTGAGAGAAAGGGATAGAATTGTATAACTGCCATAACTCTGTCCTTTTCTCTCAGCCTGCTTTAGTATGTCATGGTAACCCCCCAGGTGGGCTACTACTACTACTGGGAAAGAGAAACGGTCGTTTTTAAATCAATGACTTGTACCCCTATGATTATTTGGAAGATAAGTCAGTAATTTAAATTTAGATAGATCGGCAGATAGAGGTTAGGTCTACAGTCTGTAGTTTATAATTTACAAATTACTGCTTCTTTTTCCCAGTAGTTCCCCTTACCTCAAATTGACCTTACGTTTAAATAAGAAGTGGAATATGACCATGTTAATTTAAATTGGATTAAAAACCAGTGCACAATCTCACATAAATTGACCACGTCCAAAACAAAGTTCTAGGCTTGCACTATGAGTACTAGACAATGACAAACGTACTTACTTAGAGAAATCCTAATTTTGTTCCATACCGAGAATGGAACCGGGGCTACTTACTTCGGAGGCACTACTAACTAAGCTAAAAGTAGTCATCAAAAAATAATACGGATGGATCGCTGGAAAATAACCCTTGTCCTTAATCAATTACAAATGCAAAAATGTAACTGTTCTTTTTTCCTTTTCTACGGTCAAACGGCAGTAGTCTTTTTATATCGAGATAGTCAATGAAGACTTTAATATATCTACCTCACAAGGATTTTCTGAAATCCGACGGCCGGCTAATGGAACGTTATTTTTTTATTATAAGAATAGAACATTTAAACCACTACCCTAACTGTAATACATTACTACAGCTACTTTTGAGATCGACTGTACTAGGCTTTAAAAATAATTTACAAGCGATTACCGCACTCCCCTTTCCTTCGTAATACGTAAAAAATACTTACATTTTCAATCTCTACAAAGGTTTTCCGATGCCCAGTTATATTTTTAGTGAACTCAAACTTTGGAAAATCTCCAACGTATTCATCACCTGCAAAAACATTAGAAAAATAGTGATTAGACGAGATTTATGTCATAGATTAGAGCGAGATAGGTTTTCCTCAACTTGATAAGATTCCGCGCATTGTGTGCACGAGGTTGATAGTACTACGATGGAAGCCCGAGGAAAATAAAAAGGTGTGTTATTCAGTAACAGCAATGCCACACAAGCGTTGCCGGTGCGTTGCGTCGCCGCAGCGCTGTCATTTTTAACATAGAGCGACGCACGTATTTCAACGCACCGTGTGGTATGTCGTTCTAATTTATACGTAGAACAACGCAGTGGCGACGACGCAGCACACCGGCAAAGCCCGTGTGGCATCTCTCTAAACTATACACGTCAATTATAAAATGAAGTTTAACATAATAACTGAAACTTAATAAATTAAAATATAAGGCATGGTTCATACCGTGAAATTCTTCTCTCTTTACTGCCGCTTATGGTCTTACTAGACAAAAAGTTAGTGGCTACTACAAATAACCTAAATTCGCCATAACAACACCTCAGACTACAGGATGTCTATGATTGGACGTTTACTTAACAATTGTTGAACGACCAAGTTTCTGTAGTAACACGGGTCATCTAAATAATTTAATAGGCTTACATTATTTTAAAATGGCTAGCCATTTAGATAGGTTGGGTCTTCGTAACAACAATTAACTTGCAAGTCTTGTTTCAAGCCAATTTAGGCTTTACTGCGGTGGCTAAAAATAGCTTTACATATTACCTATTTGAATAGTGTAGCAATTCTGATCAGTGCAGATTCCGCAGTGAAGCAACGCGGCGCAAGCCAACGCAAGTAGTATGCGCGCGACAGGTGACATGGCGGGTAGATGGCGGTAGGTGCGCGTGCGTGCCTATTTAAAAGGAACAAGCGCAGCAAATGCGAGGACTAATCAACAATATCAATTCAGCAATTTCACGCCATAATATATTATAACTTTTAACCAACATGGCATCTATTAAAATAGCGTGTCATTAAGCACGTGGAGTACAAAATAATGAAATACGAATTGGAAACGTGTAAAAAATACGTATGGATAAATAATTTCGTTTTATTTGCTTTTGGTTAGTGGTTAAAGTAGGTAGAGTAAACGTGACGCATAAAAAACCTGAGGGTATTAAGTACGCCATTTGGACTTACTTTTATTACTGTAAGAAACTCTGAATAAATAGAAATTCATAAAAAAGTATTTTTTTTATTCTGGCTTCACGGTTTTTGTGTAATTAACGTGATTATATTTGGAACTTCAAACGTACACATTAATAATACTTAATTTGTGTAAGTAAAAACCAGCTTCAGTTTTCACTCACAAATTGCAACTTCGAAAGGATATCTTCTACTAATGATTTGCACATGTTCAAACACTTTTTTATATTTTATTTCTTTGTGTATTTTTTTATTACTCCAAACGTGGGGTGCTCATCACGTTTGGCCAAGGCTGCTCTCAAATAGAATTCAAACCCACGTCCCGGCGCAGTGGGCAGCATTACCACCTGACCAACGAATCGTATGATTCAATGTAATATTAAATTACTATTCGAATAAACAATGCATAGGTACTAACATATTACATGTCCTCGGGTGCTTACACTATTAAAACCTACTTATTTCCAGGCAGCAAAAGAGACATGTCTCTTACGACGGCTATAATTTTATACTTTTCGGTTTCGTATTCAACAATGTTTCATTTCGCAAAAAAATAATCAAATCGTATTTGTATTTAAACTAGAAACATTACTTTGCGTCTTACTTAAGAAGACGACCTGTTGCCGGCTGTAGTCAAAACCATCAACAACAACAGTTTGTGGAAGGTGATGCTCTCCTTTTGCGTGAACGTAGAGCATTGTAAGTTTTTTTTTAAATGTCGAAATCTACTTGTGAACTTCCTAATTCTTACTACACTGAGATGGCGATATAGAAGCGCCATAGAAGAGTCGGGTGCAGACGACTGGCGCAGGATTGCCGCCTGCGCTTTAGTAGTGATCGAAGAGCTCTGGACGATTGATAAGTCTTCGAACAAGTGTTTGACCTGTAGGCGTACCCAAGCTGCTAGCGTTTCTGTTTTCTATTAACTCGAAAGGATCTTCCATCAGCTCATGTCAATCCTATATATTTTGTAGATTATCAAAAACCGCTTACTAAGTCCCTCCGCGTTGGGTCCAGTGAAATAAGGCAATCACGCTTCACCCAGAACTTCACCAAGGTGTGATATTGACAGACTACCAGACTGACTACGTAGGTTAGATTTTGTGAACAAAAATACATTTTTTTCGTAAAAAGTACGTTTTGGTAAAATGTTAATATGAAGAATGACACGGTTTCCCAATTTATAGTTTGAAAAATATTAGTTAACCGTCCCTTTCACTATCCAGAACTGGGCAGTTTTTCAGTCAATAAAAGTTTTATGATAGTAAATGACGCAATAAGTGTAAAAGCTCTTCTGGGGAGATTCCCTAAAAAATACATTGCCTTTAAAAAATACATAATTATGACGAATGAGAGCATTTTGTCGAACATGATTGAACATAATGACTATTTAAAATGGCTGTGGTGGAGTGACTTGAACATGCATCTTGAAGTTTTCTAAAAAGCATACCAAAATAGAAACAGACGTATAAATACCTTTTTCCCTACTGCGATAATTTTATTTAAATCGGTTAGTTCGAAAACAAATGGAAAAATCAAGCAAAACCAATGCAACTGCTCGTTTTTACCGTTTGTCTATCTATGGTAAGAAACCAAAATTTAAAAACTTGATAAAATTAATTATTTGTTGTCCATTGCGCGTGAAATTATCTTAATTACTGTTTACAAAACGTATTTGCATCTTTTCTTCACATTGTTTAAGAAAAGCATTATTTTTATTGCCTTAGCAAAATAGGGATTGCCAGACTTACATAAAATCTTAAAAACAACTTCTTCAGGTAATTCTACATTTTCCTGCTTCTACAATTGTGTACTTTTACAAAGGAAAAAAAAAACAAAACATGTTCAAAATCTCAATCTTTTATTCAGTTTCTTCAGTTAAGTCATAACTTTTGGATAGTGAAATTTTTTCGTCATTGCCATTGGGAGGAAAAAAAGGCCAATTCACATCGCAGTACTGAGTAACTTGAACTTGCATCGTAAATTTCTCCAAAAAACATGGCACATCCATGCCAAAAATGGTTCTGAAGCAAAGCACTTCGATGGACGAGAAGACATCTTCTTTAGGTGGAACTATTTTTAGTTTCAGTCCACTATTGTTACAGACCGAGACATTTTCTTTTACAAGGTTGAACAATGATCCTGGCAGGTGTGGGCAATTCTGAAAGATAAAAAAGAGACTTATTAAATTTTTCTATAACTAAAAGAAATAACTTTAGCAGATATCCTATTTCTACGTATTTCATTAATAAGGTAATACATACAATTCCACTTTTGTGTAAAAGGTTAATAAGGATGTCAGTATGATATGTAGGTCAGGTTGACAGAAAGTGACAGAGCAGACAGTTTATTTAACTAAAGTTGGTTTATTGATCGTTTATGAATACGGCGGTAGGTTGTTAGTACGTTTTATGTACTTAGTGAGTGTTTCCTCCTTTCTATATACAGGAAGGCGAAATGGTTAGTTACGCGCATTCTTCTTAATACCGGGAAATTTATATTAATTATTATAAAGTGGAAATAATGTGTATTGATTAACTAAAATCAATTAAACAATTTTTAAGCGATTTAATATCAGTCTACCGGGTCTATTGTAATCCCTGGGACAAATATATTTTGTCAATGTCAATAAAATAAAGTAGACATGAGGAAATATCTTTACAAACAATTTCCATAGAGATAACCCATCAAACTTACGTTTTCAATTTCAACTATTGTTTTCCATGTACCAGGTACTGTAAAGCTGAATTCCACTGGCAGTGGAGGACGAATGCTGAAGGGAATTTTACCTGCATGGCCAAAATATGAAACACTTTTATGAATTATTGAATTATATATATCCAGCTTAGTAATGTTTACGGGCCGGTTCAGACCGACAACATTTGAGCTTAGTTTTGCCTTAAAGGGAAACGAAAATGCATTTCAAAGACGAATCGCCTGGAGAGCAAAAAATATGAGACTGAAAACCAGTGCCATTCAGTGAAATAAAGAGATTAAGGCTACGGGAGATGCTGAGTTTGCATCCAGGACGAGAAGTAACAAATTAAAATCTACTTTTAAGGTTTGAGAGAAGCTGAACCAATCAAAGAGAAAACAGACAGGCAATAATTATTACTGCAGTGTCCCAATATCTCAATTTTAAATCAGCTTAAAAACTACTTAGACTCTAAGAAAACGAATTTTAAGTCAGTGAAACCTGGACCTTAACTTCATCACAAACCCGACTGTCCGAGTTCGTCATCGGGACGAATATTACGCATTCAACAATTGAACTACGGACAATTTTATTATAATGAGAGGTAAAACACCCACCGATATTTCAAGTTTGCTATGTTTTATGTAAATAATTACAATCGATGCGATGAAACTAGCCAATTTTGTGTAATTAGTTCAGAAATTTCAAAGCAGCTAAAGTACATCGAGATTAGGCTTGTAAAGCCTGTCGAACGGCCAATTACAAAACCAAATAAAGAACGAAATTACCGAAATTAAAGTTTTGTACTGGCTCAGGACTCGCTGAATAGAAAACTTATAAGCAAGTAGAAGGGGCTTTGCTAAGCAGCGGGGGAGAAATGGCTTACCTATTAGACAAAGCATAATTAAATGTAACATATTACCAATTTCCGTGCTGTTGCATTCTTTTTGGCAGACGGCAGAGTTAAACAACGCGGCAAAAGCCAGCGCGAGTAGCGTGTGCGCGAGTGGTGACATGGCGGGTAGATGGGTGGTAGAACTGCGCGTGGCGCTTTTAAAAGGCAAAACATAATTTTCCGTATCTGTGACTAATAAAAAATTATAATAAAAAGTTTCAATTTCTTGCTAATTATTAACAATTAAAATTACAAAACGGAATATTGAAATAGTAACTATGGGAACGTTTTTTAATGCGGCGCTTTTAATATGTATAGTTGACTTAAATTAAAACACAGGGCTGTAAAGATTTTACGTAAAAATTTAATCGTTCGCCAAACCGAAATAAATACCCTTTAAGAAGAAGACGAAACCTTTATCTACCCCAAACGTAAAATAAAAAGGTTAAACGTGCACGTACTACTTATTACTCTACTGAATGTATTTTAAATTATATTGAACTGCAAGACCATTAGCTCTCAATTCTACTAGGTAAAACCATATACATAATTATTATGGTATTGTTTTAACACGTTAGCACACGCTATTATTCAGGGTTTACATTAAATACCTACTACGAAAGTACTAGAAGCATAAAAGGTCGCGGAGCACCGTTTTTAATTCGGTTAGTTGGTTGGTTAGTTGTGTTCTAATGTTGTAGTAAGATACCCGGTGAAATGACTCGAATACTTAACTTATTTTGATCTCTGACCATCAGGAGGATAGAGGTAATCCTTCTTCATCCTGAAGGTTGACAAAGAATTTGCAGTTGCATGTCTGTAGGTTTCAGATCCCACTTGCCATCAGGTGACCTGTGTTGGATTGACTTTCCTATCTCTAAACCATTACAAATGGTTCTGTACACCTGGGGTAGCTTGGCACAGATTTGAACGTGTTTAAAGTAATATTTCCATATTCCACCCCGGAGTTGCAAGGTTGATAAAAGAAAGCTAAACCTAGATGGGAGACTACTAGGGGAGGTATCACATTTTAAGTATTTGGGTAGTAAGTAGTATCCGATACGACAACACCTTAGCTTCGGAAATACCATCGCGCATAGTCAACGCCGCAGTAAACTTCGGACGACTCACTGATCGTATCTGGAGGTCCCATGATCTTAAATTCGAGACTTAAATTGGCGTTCATAAGGCGCTAATCCTACCAGTCCTTCTATATGGCGCTGAGACATGGTGCCTGTACAAAACAGACATAAAGAAGATCGACACATATTATACCACCTTAGATGTTTAAGATCTATTCTAAAGATCAAGTGGCAGGACCGGGTTTCTAATTCTGAGGTCCTGCGTCGCTCTGGGATGGACGGCATAGAAGCTCTTCTCATGCAGCGCCAGCTCAGGTGGTGTGGGCACGTCTTCCGTATAGATGACCACCGGTTACCCAAAGTTGTTTTCTATTCTGAGATGGCAGAGGGTAAACGAAGGCACGGCAGCTAGCATCTGTACTACAAAGACGTGCTCAAAAGACACCTAAACGCCTGCGCTATTGACCTGTTAGGTTGGGAGGAGCTCACTTCAAAGAGTTCTTCGTGGCGTACTACAATCTTTAAATCTATGAGAATTGTTGAGGAAAACCGGCTAAGAATGCTTGAGCTAAAACGCCAAACTCAAAAAGATAGACCCAAGCCCTCTTATACCTACACTTACAACTTGCAGGGTCAGCTCTATTGCATAACTTGCGACAGAATATTTAAAACTAAGTTTGGTCTACCGAGCTACATAAGAGCTCACTCTAGGAAATAAATTGTATAAGTAGTTATTTATTTACTTGAAAAAAAAAACAGGCATGGTCGACGTCATCGAAATCGATGAGGACTATATAATTATGCGTTTTTTCGCTATGTCTGTATTTGTATTTTTATTATTATTTTCCCATTTATTTTTAGGCTATAAGTATTATGTAAGTAGTTTACACGTATAATGTAGTGTTTGTACAGCGTTCCGTGAGTCATTGGAAGTACTGGCTGAAAAACAGCGCTGTAGGTGTCTGACACCTCAACTCATTCCAATAATCCCTTCTTAATTCCTACAACTCATAGGGAACTTACGTGCCAAATTTGTAATCTCTAGATCCAGCGATTCGGCCTGTGCTTTGATCTTATGTCAGACATACGTTAGTATCCCTTAATATTTAGTCTGTGTCGGACACTCAATTAGTTTCTTCTTTTACATATTTAAATGACATCGACGTGGCCAGTCATTTAAGAATGATCAAAAAGAGGAATTATTATGTCTACGTGAATCTAAGTGACCTACGTTAATAATGGACTCACAAGTAGCAAACTGCTTGCGCTCATAGAACAATCAATCGTTCCTCATCAATTATAATTATAAGATCATTTATCATTCGGAAGACCTGTTGTCGGCCTCTGCGTATACTTTTTATGAGTGGAAAGAGTACGAAAGATGTATTTCCCACTCTTCGCACTAATATAGGGTCGACTACTGGTCTCTGGCTGACCACTGGTGACTTTACCCTATGCAACTGATTGAAAGCTGCTAAGTGCCGCAAATGATGACAGTCGATATATTATCGCGGTACTTTACTTTGTTTATTAATGTCAAACGACAGTGACATACATAGACATAGGAGTTTTTGTGACTTACGAAGGAAATATCAATCAATTGGACTTTCTTATGACAGTTATGACAACGAGATAACGTATAATATGAACATGCAACTTGCATTACTTTTATGCAGTATTAGGTTGTGTAAGACTCACACTAAAAAATAAGATTTGTTTTTATAAATTTATGTCTATTTAAATTTTAAAATGTCTGAATTTTTTTGCCTATAAATTACTTAAACGAAATATTACCTATCATTATATAACATCGATGTTTATTCCAATATGAAATGACACTTTGAAATAAGTATTTAAACAGTTATCGATAAATTTAATATCGGAAGGAAGTCCTTAGTTAATTGACGTTTTGCCACAAAAACTCCTATGTCTGACTGATATAAGACATTGACTTATATCAGTCATTATCTTGACTTTTCCACCAATGCTTTTGTGTTGTGTTCAACTCGGCCGCCTTATTAATAATTTATTTATTAATTTATTAATTAATTTATTTATTTATTTATTTATTATTATTATAATTACAATTATAGGCTTACAGTATGGACCAAGGCTAATAATTATGTTACTACCAACTAAATAAGAGTTATTATAACATTGGCAAAACGTTCAATAGGTGAAAAGACAATAAAGAGTAAAGACCTTCGACTAGGGCTGGGTTTTACAAAGATCCGTTGGATAAAATATCGGTCAGGAATGTCAAAACTTGTATGGAGTTACAAAAATTTGATCTGACATATTTACTACCGGATCTTTATAAAACCGGGCGTAAGTCTACCATAGACCTGACACGCCAATGACAATACCAAGACTGGATACTTTGTTTTCAACGATTTGTTTGGTGACAGTAACCTTGTGGCATGTTTGTTTTTTTATAAAATAGTGCATTATTTTTTTAATGTCTAAAGTGATTTTTATGTTTTATACGTGGGAAATATAGTAATTAATCTCCACTACGTTTAAAAAATAGAAGATTATTAAAACAACTTTAAAATTTATTTTTAAAGCAATTAGATTATTGCAGTATTAACCACCAAAATTACGTTACTACGTTAGTTAGTAGTTTAATGTCAATAAAAAACGGCTGGCTGGCATCTATGCCTGTGGTTTATGCAATTTGGCCAGTTTGTTAGGTGATTTGGGGTTGCCAGGTAAACAATATTTTTTTATATCTTTCACAGGTAAAATGTTCGTTCCAGTATTACAAACGATGATACTGTGCGTAGAACGTTGTTGAGATCTAACGGGCGATAAAGTTTACAGATACAGTACTTCATCATATTTTTAATACAAATAATATACAGATACAAATGGCTGGTTTCAATAATAAAATGAAAACAGTAAATAAAAAATATAAAAACCTTGTATGAAAATAAATCAAAAGCATATTAAATAGCACAAGCTTTTATTGAAATATGCTTAAAAAATATTCCGTTGGAAAGTAATTATCAATTTAAGTAGGCAAGTCCGATCAAAAAAGCCTGGTAAAGTCCCTTTTTTACACAAGTCGCCCGTCTACTTTGGGCCGGGGAATCACTAAGCATTGCTGGGTGACCGTTGCTTTTATAGTGTAATCGATAATGCATGGCAATTGAAGGTCAAGAATGTTTAACGAGCAAAGTACTTCAATTGGCGGCGAGAAATCGTTTTGTTTGGGTTTTTCTATCCTCAGAGTGAAAAAGTTTAATACGTCATCTTCGCACACCGTGACTGTTTCCTCCACGAGGAAAAGGTCAGGTTCACCAGCACAAGCCTGAAATAAATAAAAAAATAATTACAATTGTTACTAAGATTAAAAAACCGGCCTAGTGCAAGTTGAACTCGCGTGGAGAGGGCTCCGTACAAAGGTATGTTTTTTTTTATTGAATTCTTAACTTTTTCTGTACTCTACAAGCAATAAACTATACTTCGTATTTTTTCAAAATTTCTGTCTCAGTAGTTTCGTAGATCAGGGAGGAATGGTCAAGGTTCGTCTTCTTTCATGAATACAATGATTTTTTTTTATTTTACTATAATAACAAAAGTATATTTGAGCTCCTCTTAACGATCCCTTTCATTTGATATATGACAATACACACACTGATTCGTCCGATGAAAATAAACCTTATTTAAAAAAATTAAACTTTGCACATCTGCATATTGGTCATAGCATTACACTATCCTACCAAAATTCACTTGATTTGGTCCAGTAGATTCGGAGAAAATTGGCTGTGACAGACGGACGGACAGTAATCGAATGAGTGATCCTACAAGGATTCCGTTTTTTTTAATATTTTTACGGAACCCAAAAACCGTAAAAATACTTGTGTTTGTCCACTTCAACGCCTCAACCGATTCACGGGTAATTTGCTACGGAAATTGCGGGTAGTCTGGTAATGGACATTTCATTTTAACCATTTTATTAACCCGTTAAAATTACACATTTTCAAATTTCGAATCCTATGACAAGTAAATCTTTTCTTTTAAATATAGATTCAAGTAAGTATATTTGTTAATTTTATTTACTTCTGTAAGATTTTTCCACCATTGCAAGTACTTAATTTTATAATTTGGTCGGGCACTAAACGTAATAAAAAAAGTGACAGCTTTTAAGTTGTCAGTGACCACAGAACTTCTTCACATTTACTTTTATCTAATATCTTTTGGATGGGAGGCAGGCTTTTATTTTTATTATTATTTTGCACGAAGGAAAAATTTTGAATAATTATTTGCAGAAATGTTAACCGATAGATAGTTTTCTTTATATTAGCTAACTGTGTCCGGCACACAGATAAATAAAATAAAAATAAAATAGTTATTTATTTAGGCGTCAGTACCAAAATAAATGCAGACTAGAGAGTAGAGACTGATAGTGAGACAGAAAGACATGGCAAAACAATGATGAATAGTTCGTATATAAAAATAGTACAATACTTTTCTTGCTACAAACTGAATAAATTGTTGGGCAATGATGATGTTATTTTTGAAACCTGCCTTAAATAATTAAAGCTTCGGGCGACATAAGTCTGAATGACGTTGAATAATGCAAGTTGGCTGAGGCAGCTGAAACGTAAACGACCTGAACCAGGGTTTGTTTGCTTACCCAATTTTTTCAAGATGGACATTGACAAACCAAGTATATTTTTACGCTGACTTCTAGAACACCAATTACTAAACTAAATAATATTTTAGCCATATAAATATAACTCTCCAAATTCGTTGGCAGATATCATATCCAACCCAATAAATTAAAGAAAATTGTGTGCTGCAACAAAATAAAAGGAAAATATGGGAATAAAATTTCTTTTCTTGACAGTAAAATCAGGCCATACTTACGTTTTTTGTAACAATTGGGGTTTTTTGTTTTCCACTAACAGTGATATTAAATTGTCTTGTTACTCTTTTTAAAGGTGGAAGACTATCCGTAATTTCTGAAAAATTAGAGCATAAAACACATGAGAATTACAAAACTAATAATGTAAAAAAAACGTTATTACTTCAACACATTGTTTACGTTATAATAATAACCTCTCCATTTTCAACACATAGTATGGAACACATACATTTTGTAACTAGCATCCGCATTTTGAATTCTAGAAACGGACAATAATCAACTAATCATAATCATAATGAAACAACATAAAACAGAGATTTACTCAAACATTTAACTCCGAAGAGGTTATTCGTAAGATCGTCTTTCTATTTCAATTGTGACATTTACTCCAGGAAAATATAAAATTGTATTAAATTATTACTGACTTAACCTAATAATTCAATACTTATCATTTAATGAAGTAAAAAGGTTGAAAAATATTACTTATCGTAGCAGTATCGCACTTATTATTGCAAGTGGCAGAGTGAAGCAACGCGGCGCATGCCAGAGCAAACAGCATATGCGCGAGAGGTGACATGGCGGGTAGGTGGCGTTACATGCGCGTGTGGCGCTTATATTATGGCAAAACACGCATTTGCGAAAGCAAAACTAATTAGCAAAAACAATTAAAATGTTCGATTTTACGCAAATTATTTACAAATAATACCTACATAAAATTAGATTATTGATATAAGGGCACGTAATACTTACCGAAATAAAGTTAAATTTAGGAGTTTTTTTTAACACTACCCGAGTACATTTGATTTGACTTAAGAGCTAAATCTACAAATGGCTCCTGTGGCATAGCCCCGAATATGCTGAGTGCATTTCCTTGATGAATTGCGAAACTAATTAATGCATTGAGCGAGAAACCTGCCAGCTCGTCGGTCGCCTGTGGCGTCATTAAGCCTCAGCTCTTTGATATTAAAAACACTACTTGGGTGTCAGATATTAACCACTAAAATCATTACATTAAAGTATTTGCTGAAGTGCTCGGATATAACTAGACCCATAGGAAGTCACGGGAGCTCACATGGTTATGACGTATGAGACCATGAGACCACGAGATCAAAAGTGGACTTAAAGACCTTTTTTTTTAAATTAAAATAGTTATAACGATTTTTATGACGTTTATTTAGTCCGCGCTTGTAAAGCTGGAACTAATGAGAAAAACAGTTAAAATGTTTGATTTCATGGTAATCATTGGCAATAGTTTTAAACATTAGAATATCGACAGAGTTTGACTTAAATGTAACTTTATTATTTTAACAGAGTAGTTTTTGGATATGGATGGATTCATTATTTATTTTTATTTATGTGATATAATTATTAGATTTTTAATTTAAGTATCAGAGCTCCGTCAATACAAGCCCATTTAGGTGTATTTATTGAAAAAATATCCGAATTTCCGGCATTCCTAAATATAATTATTATTAATTACCTACTTCAGTACAATTTTAAGGTAAGTATAAAAAAAATACGTATCACCATTATTATACACACACTTCTGGCTCGGTTGTTATTGGTACATCTTGGCATACAAAATAAAACATTTTTCCTAATAATTATCTTAGATTCTCGGAGGTCTTTGATACAATAGACAATATATAGTGACCCGCCAGCGGCTTCGCCCGCTGCAAATTTCCGACATTCCTGGTGGTTTTTTTTCCTTCATACAAACCTTGCCCTGACAATAACGAATACAACCGAAAAGGAATCAGCCAAATCGGTTCAGCCGTTCTTGAGTTTTAGTGAGACTAACGAACAGCAATTCATTTTTATATATATGTATATATAAGATAAGTGGTCCAAACTTCAACCCATTCCATTAAAGGGATCTGGTTTAAAATTGGCGTGAAAATTTTGAAGCGGACAACTTACATAATCTTTTAAATACACAGACAGGTGAGGGATTTCCTGAGTCTTGTATGTTTTCTATGTATTTTGGCATTGGCGTTTAGGAAAACCGCAGCGTATTGCTCTTTTTCAGTGGCAATGGAAATTTCATTTTTCCTGGGCCAAAAAGTGCTGAGGTTGTAGCACAACCACAAAAGGCACTTACCTAACTCTTCAATTTTTCATTATTTGGAAATTTGGAAATTTTGGAACAGCAGAATTAATAAAAATGGTTTGCCGAGACCAAATTGGTCTCACTTGGTTGGTTTGCAATTTAGTCTTCTTTCGGTAGGTATCAATAGTAACTTGTGCCGTAACATAGGTAAGGTGGTAAAATTACCAAAACAAAAAAATACGAATAATACTTGTAAATGATCCGGAGGGCTCTATAATTGGAAAAAATGTACAGTCACCTAGTAAAAATGTTAAGCATTCTTAGAACCTTGTCATTGTGAAAGCCATTGTCATTGTCATGTGTCATTTTGATGTTCTATTTGAAGTTTACTATGACTACGCATTGAAATGCTTAACATTTTCGTTGGGGTATTTTAAATATTACAACACTGAAATATTTATCATTTACATCATGTAAAATTCAAAACAACCCCATTCAGTGCCAGCAAAATGTACAAATTCCATGGGCTAAGCTCTAAGCTAGTATTTGCTTGCGCGCTTCACACAAATATTCATCTTTACCGGGAATCGCACCCGGGACTGCTAGCTACGTAGGCAGGGTCACTTTAAACTGGGCTAATGCGTCGTCAAAACGTCGTCGGTATAATAATAATTCATAATTACAACTGCTAGGTTACCTTAAATTCATAAAATAATTGCATTGTAACGGTCGCAATATTTACTATCAGTTTTCGCTTGTCTGTATTAATGTCTACTTTAAAAAATTACGTAGGTATTAATTTGACATGCAAACCGTTATGAAATCATAATTCCCTAATTAATTTCGTAGATTGCAATTCGTGATGCTTGAAACAGCAATCCAATTGCTAATAGAATTACGAATTGGCTTGTGTGTAATTCAAGATAACCCATTCTGTTGTTTTTTTTTTAAATATATTGTTTTACTACCCAACAAAATAACAACAAAATTAACAAAATGAAATTTAATAGTTCTAAAATTTGCGACATTGTCCCAAGCATGCATTACCTTGCTGTTGTCATACTAAGCGAGCACTGAGCGACAAAATTGCCAGCTCATAGAGCAGTCATGACGTCTATTTTTACCATAAAGAAAATTACCAACTCTCATCGGGTGTCTGTATCTCCTAGTGCCCTACTTCGCACCGAGGACAATCCAAATATAGCGTTAAACAAAATTAATAAATACTTTGTGAGCATTGGTGGGGACCTAGCTGATGGGATAGCATCTAATTCTAGGAACCACCACCTAGCCCAACCCAAAAACTCTCTAGTGAACTCCCTTGTACTCTTAGAGGTTACAAATGAAGAGGTAGAACGTGTTATAAACGGTATGCGAAAGGATTCTGCTGCTGGTTTGGACGGAATCTTGCCATCCGTAATTAAGGCTTCAAAAAACGCTTTAATACCGTCTATCACACATCTATGTAACATAGCTATCTCTTCTGGTATCTTTCCCTTAGCCTTAAAGAAAGCTCTAGTCTTACCAATTTTTAAACAGGGAGACAAGGGTGACGTTTCCAATTACAGACCCATATCGGTTCTGCCAGCGCTGTCAAAGATTTTAGAGAAAATTCTAAACAATACTCTAGTTGGGTTCTTGGAGAAACATAATGTAATCGCTGATAATCAATTCGGGTTTAGGAAATGTGTTTCATCAGAGGACGCAGTCTCTAGCCTTACTGGCGCTATAGTGAATAAGGTTGATAACAAAAAGAAATGCTTCGGTTTATTTCTCGACCTGACGAAGGCATTCGACACGGTGTCAATTCCTTTACTCCTGTCGAAGCTGGAGAGCAGTGGTATAAGAGGCAACACTCTAAGAATCTTTCGAAGTTACCTTCAGGACCGTAGGCAGTGCGTCCGGATAGATTCTGGTGCCAGTGAGATGGAGAATATCAGCTACGGCGTCCCTCAGGGAAGCATCTTGGGCCCCACACTATTTCAGCTTTACATTAACGATCTGTGCAAACTAGTTATTCCTAATTGTGAAATTTTCGTCTACGCCGACGACACTGCCCTAGTAATCCATGGTGATGACTGGGAAAGTGCAAGACGGTCAGCCCAATCAGCTCTTGAAATTGTGATGGATTGGCTCTCGGCCAATCTGCTTACCCTGAACATTCGCAAGACACAGATTATTCCCTTCTACCTAACTTCTGCATCTGCTCCCTTACCTGAAGAATGTGGGATTGCTCTTCATAATTGTAGCTCTCCTTCTCTTACCTGTGGTTGTCTGTCTCCTAGCATCGTACGATGCACTAAATACCTCGGTATCCATATAGACTCCAACCTAAAATGGTACGTACAGATTGAGGCCTTAAAAACACGGGTCCGAAAATTAACTTACTTATTTAAAACACTAAGACACGTAGCAGAGCCCCAATTAGTAAACACCGTATACCAGGCCCTTTGTAAATCTATTTTAACCTACTGCATTCCTATCTGGGGGGGCTGTGGTGAGTCCACCATGTTAGGTCTAGAGAGAGCCCAGCGATCCATCCTCAAAGTGATGACTATGAAACATATTCGCTTCCCAACCAATTTGCTTTACAAAGAATGTCAGGTACTGACGGTACGACAACTCTTTATTCTACACACCGTTCTCCGGAGGCACGCTTCCCTACCGTTAGATCAGAGTGTCCTTTCACGACGCACCTCTGTTCGAGTTTGTCCATATAAATCCTGTAAAACTTATTTGGCCTCCCGTCACTATGAAGTGCTTTCGTCTCGGTTATACAGCAAAATTCATGAATCCCTCTCTATCTACACCCTATGTAGGTACGAGGTGAAACAGAAAACCACCGCCTACCTAATGGAGCTGTCGTATGCCAAAACTGAAAATTTACTTAATACGTGACTATATAACAATATGGTCCAATAATACAATACAAAACACATATAAGAAAATGCTGTGACTCACACTCACACACACACACACACACACACACACACACACACACACACACACACACACACACACACACACACACACACACACACACACACATGCTTGCATGCTTTTTCCATCTCTTGATTTAATTGTAGTTTTTTTTCTTATTTTTATATCTTAAGTATTTAACTCCAGATATTTATGTCCTTAGAGCCACTTGTACCTTATTGTTAAATACTAATTAGACGTGTCAAAATGTATCGAACTACTACTACTACTACTATTAAATATTGATTAAACTGTTTAACTTGATTAGTGTTTTTTCGTGCAAGTGGCCGTTAGTGTTGTTATTCATTAATAGCCATTAAACCATCTCTGATTGAGGAATCACTGACACGGAAAATACAGTTTTCACTAGTTTCCGAGTCAGGGGTACACACTTTATGCTCGTATATTAATATTAATGCATAACCTAGATCTAAGCAACTCAATGTGTAAACTTTTGGTAATAAATATTATCTTATCTTATCTTATCTTATTAGAGCTTTATTGAATTAAATTCGAAGAAGTTTGGTGTTAGAGAATCTTACAATATAAAAATCTTGACTGCAAACGGAACAAAACCGTATTCTATTCCTTGATCCTTTGTTAACTAAAATGCTTTCAGCTTCTTTAGCCATCACACCGAGCCTGTTTGAGTTTCGGTGGAGATGTGATAAGGCTACAGTTCTAGCAGATAATAAGTAAATCCTGACACATTGCACAACCATGAAGTTTGTGAATATTAATAATGATGACAGTAGTAAAACGATGTAGCTCTAACTACTCTTCCACATGCAACCGACAAGTTTAGCATTGTTTACTGCTGCTAATATTATCAATATTCAGAAACTTCGTGGTTTTGCAATGTGTCAAGATTAACTTTTTACCTTCCTGGTATTACAGCGTTTGTATACACCATTTAGGTTTCATTCTAACGTGTAATTTGATACACTTAGAAGTCTAAAATAGGGTAGAAGTGCTGGTTTAAGCCATCTTATGACCAGTATTGGCCACTCTACATTTTAGCTAATATCTAAAGCATTATAAAATCACCAAAGCACTTTTATATTTAATCTGAATAATAATGTTCATAATGTTCTTAAGTATTTATGAATACTATTTTTAATTTTACAGTATTATTGATACTCATTTCATTTCAAGTGGCAAAAAAGTGCAGTGGCCACAAAAAGTACCTCTACCCTAATCATAAGAGTAATTCTGTAAATTGCGAGTAAGTTGCAAATTGAAACATTTGAAAGAAAAAAAATGTTTTTTTTTTTTTTTCATTTTGGATCTTAGATTGAAACTTTTTATTTATTTTCTTACTTAATTATTAGTTTACGAATAGAAAAAACGTGAAGTCGCTGTTCGGAGCAAACTTCCATTAGATTTATTTATGATACTAGCAAACCCTAACAATATTCTGTCCAATTTTGTTTTTCGGACTTATAATGGGACTATTTACAAACATTAAAAAGAAACAACACGGTTCTAGCTGTTTTTAGGTGATGCTCTTGATAACGAAAACCGTTTTTTTTAAACAATAAATTGTAAAAACGAAAGTATCTTCGGAGAAAATGTTCCACTTTTTAATTGTTCTAATTTAGTAAAGTGATTGGACACTAACCGGCGATTGACCCTGAGTACAAACTATAGAAGTATGCTCCCACGGACGGGTGTGTAATGATCGGTATAAAAATAATTAATATAATTTCATTTAATATAATAACATTTGATATAATTTTAAAGGATATAATCACTCATTTTATATAATAAACGATTGGTATATTATCAAAATATCTATTTTTATTTACTATAATTATCATTTGGTATATCGTTTATTTATTATAAACATCATTTGGTATAATCATCATTTTGTATAAAAATCATATTGTATAACTATCAAGTGGTATATTATTTTTTATTGCGTTTTATTTACCTAACCTAAACTACTTTTCTGGTAGTTGTTAAGTATATTTCTTTGGAATAACTTTTTTTGTCGCATGTTTTTTTGGTACAACGCTGACAGTGAGGCAAAGTCGACGGAGCTCCGCTTTGCGGAGCTCCTATTCCGCGTAGTTATGGCGCTTCGCGCCTTGACACAATTCTAACCTAACCTAACCTATACAGGGTGTTTTTTTGGTCAACAACTTCGACAATAGGGGTTACTATATTTTTTTATACCAACTGTACTTTATATGAAATTAGCTTTATATCATAAGTTGATTATAGTAAATATGCATTATACTTAATGCATGTTATATAAAATATTTTTAGAACAAATGATCGTTATATAAAATGATAATTATATCATATTTAAATATATTAAATGTTGTTATATGATTTAATTATTATATCAAATGAGCGTTATATCGACTGATATTATAGAAAATATTTTTATATCGATCGTTACGCACCCCCCACGGACGATTACCGGCGTAGGAATATTTAAGAAGGATGGGAACGTGAATAATAGGTTCTACTCGTATGAATGAACATTTACATTACATTTTATAAAAATGTACACAAAGATACTTTTTTAATTTTATGTACATCCTTTTTTTTACATCCTTTCTATTACATTCTTAAATATTCTGCTTAAATTAAAACCTCTGTTTGCCTTAAAACTTTTGATTCATTAATAATTACAGATCTTTTTAGCTTTCATGATATGATGAGTGAGAGAGTTACTTCATCTATTTTCTTTTTCATTTGAGGAGTATATAGTAAACTGTCGCTATTTCATCTTTGCAATAATTATAATCTTACTTTATAATCATTCCAAAAATATAATTTTAGTAATAATGTGTTAGTAACTCAACTGTGTGATCTCTATGAGAGTTCCGTTTTTATTAATATTTTATAACATCTATAGTTTTATTATGTATGCTCATTCACCATGTGTACTCAATACTCAATATATTTATTTATTGCATTCCACATTTTACAGATGTTGTTGTAATCATAAGTAATGTTCATGATTTGTGGACCCTTTTGGGCACAGTAACAGAAATAGAGAATAGGGCTTGTTGTGTAATGTTTAATTCGGTATTTTTGTTATTATTCTTATACCACTTTATAAACTTGATTAGACACAAACAAGCTTTGTTGGAAATAGAGGTATTGCCTCTAGAGACAGTAAAGTTACAGTTTTTTTTTGTTTGCTCCTTGTAGATGGCGTTCACCACTCCTTCCTGATTTCTTGTCAAACGCTTTTAACGGGTTTTACTTTTTTTTCTATTTAAGTATATCATATGGCTGAGGATTGTTAAGCTAAAAATTTCCATACTGGGATTTTACGTTATAAAAAAAACGGAAACATACAAGCCGAGTTTTAAAAGCTGCAACATATTCGAAAATCGTTTGAATCGATCTTAAATTAGAGGGTGAGAAGTTAATTATTGTCCGGAACTAAATTTGTATAGTTTTTTTTTAAAGCTACGCGATTTAAATGTTCGGGTAGAATCCTCATAAGAAAATTTAAAAAAAAATTATTTGGCACATAAATAAAAAACAGTTTACAAGCACAATGTCTTAACATAAATAAATTTATTTTTTATTACGGCCAAAATGGTCTCCGCTCAGCTTTATGCCTCTGAATGTTGTTAATACATTCACAGGCGCTGGTTTTCAGTGAGACCAGGAAGAGTAGATATGGCAATCGAAGGCGTTCAAATTTAAAATAATAATAATATGAAATACCTAAAATAATGTCGCTACTATTTTGAGATCATTTTAGAGAGATCAAATTAAGTAAACAATAACAAAAAAAAAAAACATTTTATATATCTGTGTGTGTATGTGTAAGTTTGAGTGTGTGTGCGTGTGTGTGTGTGTGTGTGTGTGCGTTTGAGTGTGCTTGCGTGTGCATGTGCGTATGTGTACATTACTGCTTATGATCCAGATATTTGAGAAGCTAATAAATAATTCTTGAAATGCTTTTTAAAGGTAGCTACTGATTTTAAATTTCGAATAGGTGGTGGTATATTATTCCAACATTTGATAGTAATGGCGGCCGAGTTAAAAACAATACCATAACAGATGAAATAGGTTTTGTATTTTACCGCCTAGTATAGAGGTGCAGCTCGTAATATGTTTTGGCTAGCATGGTGATGATTATTTATTTGAAATATTCACAAATTAAATACAAGTAAGTTTATTTTTTCGTTTCTACATATACATATAATTGCGGTGGATGCGAAAAGCACACAAGACCTATGTCCAGCAGTGGACGTCTTCCGGCTGACAAGATATAATTATGTTGTGTATCCGTTGGTTATTCCTTGTATTAAAAAAATAACTACAAAATATTATCAGAATCAGAAAATGGTTTATGGGCAGTCACAAATAAAACTAAAACGTTTTAAATAAAACCACAACAAGTCTCGTCGAGACTTCTGATAATATTACATTGTCCCCTGATAAAAAAAAAAAAAAAAAAAATTGTAGTTATTTTTTTTAATATGTTATGGCAATAGGCCCAGACTAGGCTATTTTCGTTTTGACACACATCAAAAAAGACAAACAGCAACGCAAGGAAGCTGTCTTCAAATGGCTATATATATATAATATATGAATATATAAATTCTGAATGACAAATATATTATAATTTCGCTATTGGGATCCATGTATTGGTCATTTTTATCAATCAAAACATTAGTCAAACTGATATACCTACTGACTGATGACTGACTTAATATATTATAGTGTCACTATATTTACTTGATGTTGCGTATTTGCGTAGCTGAAACTAATTAGATAAAATATAAAATGACTGATTTGACGCTAACATTAATAATAATTCCAGTAACTTGATAGTTGTAATTGAAGTGACATGTAAATAATACTCCAAATATTGTCTATATACTTACTTATGACAACTGACTTTGCGTTCGTTTGTGAAATCATATATCGTAATGTTGTATAATAAACCGTTAATGTACGTCTATATTTGGAGAACGAATTTAAATTACTTAATAAATTACATGGGATAATAATTACAAAACTAAAATTGCATTTTTAAATCTTATTATATTTTAAAACTAAAAAGCTATGTCTAAAAAAGGGCCCTGCCGCATTGTCCCGAAGATACTGGCAGCATTTCCTCGCTGGATAGTTAATCTTATGCATTGAGTGAGGAAACTGCCACCTCCTGGGTCTCCCATGACGTCAATGAGCCTCTTCGAAATTTCTTTGAAGAGGCTTTGAGCGCTAGTACCCCACGGACCAAGGGTCTCGAGGCCAAATGGAACAAACATATATTCTGGGCCGAGACCACTATATTTGCCTTCCTATATGGTTTCGGCTGCTTCAGCTGCCTCACCAGCCCTATTAGAGGTCCGGTGGAGGTGTGATGGGGCTAGCGTGTCTACGCAGGTTCCATCCCACACTAGTATCCGTCCCATATTCCACGGGACCATGGACATTCCATCAGGTCTTCTGCAATCATTTCTAAAATGCCAGTCGTTATTGAGGCAAAAGACTGACGAATGATGTCATTTAATGCGGCGTGTCTGGAAAAGTGGCCAGCACTTCTCTGGCAAGACAGTCCGTGATGTCCTAGCCGATCTATGTCACTTCCGCAGGGGCACCGATGTGGAGCGCAGACCCGGACCCCAAGACGAAGGCATACTGAAAGTCGGAGTGTGTTAGGGTCTAGGAAAGTACCAGTGCTTGGCGAGGGTTGAGCTTGAAGTCAGTATCCAGCCTCTGTTTTACCGACTGCTAAAATTCTAGCTCGATCCGCTGCGCAGCACTGGCTTAGAAGGGAATCAACAGTCAATTTACAAGCTATGTCATCCCAACACTTCTGCGATTTTGGGTTAACAGGAAAATTTTGACCGGGGCAAGCATTTATCCACCATACTTTGCGTCCTCCAAGCCTGAAGTCTCATAGTTTAGAGGGAGCTAATTATACCTCGGTGCACATCGAACTACGCACGTCGTTATAAATTCGCTTCGCATCTAAATGTATGTAGATACTCATACATACAAATGAAGTCCGTGACACACTTCTAGAGCAATAGATCCACGTGGCTTATGTCATCTTGTGTGAGGGTCAGACTGGGACCAGGCTACAATAGCTTAGGTACCTAAAAGCAAGGAAATAAGTAAATAAATTATTTCAGTAGTTTTCCAGCATTTTTACTCATCCATCAAAATTACTCCAATTGAATGATTATTGTTGCTTGACTCAAAACAGAAAGCTCATGGCTACCTGTGATAAAAAAATTATATTTGAGGAATGTGTTTTAGTGTTCATCAATTAATTCATTATCATCAGTCCCGAACAAAACATTATTTATTTATATTTGTATGTGTTTTCCGTTACTGATGCTCCTACTCAAGAACCTTTGTGCCCCACTGGCCGATGGCCGTCGGTTCTTCGAGCTATATGCCCTGCCTATTGCCACCTTAGCCTATACTAGTTCGATTATAATGGTTATTGTTATTCTTATCCTCAGTTTACAAAAGTAGCTGGCAATACAGCTGGAGTCTAATTAAAACAAATCAAATAATAATTTTAAGAAAAAAGTTTTGTAATATAAAACGATATGCACTAACCTATAAACAAGTTATAAAATAATAATAATAATACAATATCGGTGTTAGAATCGTTTGCAATAATGAGTGACTTTCACTTCCATGTTGAATGATGAAAAAAAACATGGTAACTCAAAAATCCAGATCTTTACGTGACAATGCACTTCCAAAGGCGAGAAGTAGTTTGCTGGTTTTACGATTTTTAGTATCAGCCCATTATTGTTACATACTGTCACATTTTCGTATATTAACGAAGTGTTCGTCCAATTATAACAAGTCTGCCGCACATGAAACAAAATATCACAATGGTTAAAAATGGTCATAGCGCGGGCATTTATTTTGTTTACTTCAAAAATAACACAGTTTTATAGTAGCAGGCACTAAGTCACCGTAAAATACATAACATTAAGTACAAATATGAGTCCAAAATTACCAGCAGAATTAAAGTTTTTTTTATAAAAACATTTATCACCTGGCAGAAAACCTCAAAAATTCATCACAGTCTGGTACCGATGCGAGAAGCGTATTTAAAAGCTTCAGAGCGCGGACAAGTGGTGTTTTGGTCTTGACAGAAGCGCGTAGAGCTAGCCCCATGTGCTTCTGTTTAGTCCACCAGAGTAAAATACTCTTTAACCGAAGAATTGTCCTCGCGTGTAATATCCATAGACGTGTTTCTTTAGTCAGTTCATGGTGATTGTTGAAACAAGAAGTAAAAGCCATTATTTAAGGAACAAAAAAAATGTGTTTTACTGTGAGACACAGTGTGCGCCGTTGGCAATGCTAGCAGAAGCACTTGCCAAGGTATAGTGTCTTTAATCTCCTTTTAATAAGAAATATCACAGCAGAAATTCAAATTGATTACTAGTTTTGTGTAGGTTTCAATTCGACTGATCTAATCTCAAATAATCCCATATTCCCATAATGCCTAAATTTTCTAATTATCGCTTTCTTACAATTTCCGAAGTTTAATAAAGTCGTAAATCCAAAACGCCTGTTTCCCAAAATACCTGAACTCTGTTACGATTTAATTTTAAAATGAGTTAAATCCAAAACGTGTCTGTCTCAAATATTCAAATAAACAATTAATGATAAGATAGTAAGATAGTATAGTCATAGAAGAAGGTTCGTTAACCTTGTTACTCATGTTGTTGTACCCACACTTCATTTATTTAAAATATATGTTGTTCTTTTTTTTACTTATAAGTTGCATTGTACCGTTTGTTCTAATAAATAATTAAAAAATTAAAATGCCAGGTCTTTTGGAGATTACCTAATTTTGAATTTTAATCGTTTTGGGATAAAAGTGTTATAAATTTAAGTCATAATAGGGATTCCGTGATTCAAGAACAAAAATCGGGTAGATATTTCGGAATTGTATAATTAAGAGACAAAATGTTTTAAGATATAGACTTATATAATGAAATTAAGTCTTAATGAAAACTACTCTAATTTTCCATAACATTGCATAGTGAATTATTATTAATTATAATAGAACTCTCTCGATTAATAGTTAATAAGTGACGGTCAATAAATCTTATATTGTACTAGTAAAATAACACAGACGATGATTGACAATTACTTAACCTTTCAACGTCTTATTTATAAGTAAGGCACTGCGTGGTTTCAATTTATTAACAGGTGCTTGTAAATGTATAAATAATGAAAAGGCTATGTATTACAAAAAACAATTCGAAGCCAAAGGTCAATTATATCGTTGTGGCGTTTGTCAAATACATCAGAACTTTTATTCCACTGCATTTTAACCCCTATTGTATTGTTTATGAGTTTATGACTGAGTCGCCTCTTCTGTCAAATTAATAAAAGGTACGATAACGGTAACAATTGGATAACGATAAGCGTAAAGACAAGGACCTGTAGATTTGAAAAAAAGATTTGAAGGTTAAAAAATAAGGAACAAATATTATAAACTTCAAATCTTTTTTCAAATCTACTAGGTACCTATTGTTCAATATCAAAACAGAAAAACTTACATCATTAATATCCAATGACGTTTTCCATTTTCCAGTTACGTTATGCGTGGATACAACCTGCGGTATGACAAGATTCTGGTCATCACCTGCAAAGTGCAAATAGCAGGTAAATGTGACACTGCATATTGCATCTTGGTAAGTCTTAAATACTAAAATGACAATTTGACACGCCTTAACAAAAATGAACCAATATATCGTTTTTAATCTAGAGGATACAAACGAGGCGAGGGGGTTATTTGATAGAAAAAGACCTGGGTGAGGTGATCGCACATAAACACCTGCGATACCAGGAGATGCAGGTGGAGGATTTTATGATGAAAATTCTTGATTCTAGGGTGAAGGGAAAAAATCTTTTAAGTTTTGTAGACTTTAGTAATGAAACGGAAGACTGAACTTGGGTAGACCATGGAGGACCGAGGACGTGGCAAACTTGCGGGAAACCGATGGATTCAAGCGGCGCTGGACTGGTTCTTGCGGCAAAATTGAACACAAAAAATGCCTTAGGATCCCTTTCCCCTGATGTGATATTATAGAACCGCCACATCCTGTATAATATTACCTATCCCAATAGTATGGCATATCCTTTCCGTGCACGTGGTATAATGAAACAACGTGGCACAAGCCAGCGCGAGAAGCGTGCGCGCAACTGGGGACATAGCGGGTAGATGGCAACGATGCGCGCGCCACGCTTTGATAAGGTAAAACAATTGAAATATGTATTATTTCACGGCTTTATTTACAATAATTCATGAACTACATTATTTAAATTGAAATTCTATGACACATTATTATGTGCAATATCTAAATTGTTTCTTTGTTGAGTAAGGTGCCAAAGATTGTAAAAGTTTCGACGTAATGCTAATATACTTATTAAATATTATATAATGTGGAAAATGTAAATTTAAACTTTTATTATAAATTCTGACTAAGTGAACGAAGTCGCGGGCAGAAAGTTAGTGGTAATTTTACTGGAAACAAGATAAGGCCCATTGATTTCAACCAAGTCCGAGTATTTATCATCAGAAATAGTTCTGCAATAGCGGAGCTCCGTCGACCCTATTAAATTGAGTCAGTGGACAAACCCGACCGTGAAAACTTACTTTGCGGGCCCTGCCGAGATGCACTACGCTAACTAGCTTTTCAATTCGTTTCGTTTTTAACCAACCGTGTCACAGGTAGATCTCGTGACGTGATTGGTTTAAAAACGAAACGAATGGAAACGCTAAATATCGTAGTGCATCTTGGTAGGGCCTTCTGTTAAGAAATAACTATTCTGGGAAAATTATTTAAAAGTTTGCAACGAAACTTACTCTCTAAAAGTCAAAATAATGCGAATAAATGCCAATGGTCCTCCTAAATTAATGAATTATTTCCTTAAAGTAAAGGTAATATGGGAATGAAATAAGAAAATGACTGCTGGAGGACTTGGCGTAAATCATGATTGATGAGACACTTGAAAGAACTTGGCCTACACATTACCATTCGTGTTTTTTTTCTAATCTTTATGTAACTATAAGACATGGGTATGCATGAACGCACACGATCGTAATGAAGTTACTTAATATGAAATGAAAAATATTATTTAATACAAATATAAAGTTAATTTCATGCATTTCAATATGCGCTGTGTGTAATTACTAAGTATTCGCCGATGCGATGGAGTCATAAATTATTTAATGTAAAATATTACCTCAATTCGAGTAAACGGATAAACTGGCCCTGGATCTGAGAGTTATAAAATAGGTATATCATTATAATAGTTACTACAATAAAGTTATGACATTACTTGTTGTTGATTGTGGTTGATACACACATCCGAAACTGGAAATTATAGATATACATTCTTTTATGGAAAAAGGATTCATCTAGTTAATCTAGTCTTTTTCGTAGTAAAGTAAAATCATGGCCTTAAATTTCTGATAGAATTAAGCATTTACTCGAGCATTCGTTGGAATGCTCGCTGATATGAGCCTTCCAAATGCTCCAGTTGAAATGCTTATTTAGGCGCCTTTTTTAATCCCACTGTAAAATCAAACCATCCCACAGGAGACCTAATGGTGAGTGGGATCTATAACCCATCTGCAATGCTATGACCACAAATGCGTTGCCAATCCTAAGTTGGAAAGCCTATATACACGTATTTTCACCGGTTGTCGTATCCTCACACTGAAACACAAGTAAGTACTGCTGCTTGACGGTGGATTCAAGGATAAGACTGTGGTACCGTACTGGATGGGCCGATGGATGGATGGATAGATGGATTTTTACGAATCGTTTTCTACGCATATGGATGTGCCAAATTTCAGGCTCGTATTATAAACAGTTTCAAATTATTAGGTTATCTTTATACTTAACCCTACCTAACGTTCAATATATATAACGGACTAGCTTCTGCCCGCGACTTCAAATGCGTAGATTTCTAATATCGTTATTCCTTCGGGAAAACTTATTTTTTTGGGATGAAATGTAGCCTACGTGTTAATCAAGATTATAATCTATCTCCATTCCAAATTTCATCCAAATCCTTTCAGCCGTTGCAGCGACGTTGTAGGGATGGTCACTACTATACTTAAGATACATTGTTTTGCATAAAACATGAAATTATCGTTTGGTACAAATTTTAAATTTAAATTAATTATATTTACGTTAAAGAGTAGGTAATTCATCAATTCATTTAGCATGGTGTGTTGGCACCTCATACTATGAAGAATTCATATTCAGCCGGCTATTCATAGTAGCCATCGTTTTGACCGCAATAGAAACTGATTTGACTTGGCAGCAAACTAACCCATTGGATCAAAATACAGATTTAATGTCAGTTAATTCTAAAGTAACAGCACTTGGCACAGGTGGAATATGAATTTAAGACGTCTGGAGCAATTACTCACATAAACCTAGAATCTCCGTCTAGACACCGTCTGTAAGTATAAAACAATCTTATCTGCTGAAGAACTTGGCGAATTTCAAATTAAATGAGACAGATCCGAAACGAACCCGCATCATGTGGTCAGTCTACAAGTGACAAGGGTGACCACAATGCCAGCCATTTAATTATAGGGCTAAATGCGGGTATAGCCGCTGCAATAATATAGGCGATGAGGAAGGGTTTGGGAAGTTTCGGGAATCCATTAAAGTTTTAGTAATGATAGACTTGTGTTATGTTTTAGTTTATTTTAAAAGGATTTATATTGATCACCAGGGTTAGAATATTCGGTCAATTTTCTTACCGGATTATTAAAATTATAAGACTCCTAATGAAAGACTAAGCTGAATTTAACACTAAATTTTTACCGCTTTTTATTTCATTAAGTAGGTGCTAAATAATGTGCAAAACTTCGTCATTTTGACTGATCGGCACCAAAAGTTCAAGCCCTGTTGAGCACGTTAAAAGCAATATAATATCAAATCAGAAAGGTAAAAAATTCAGTAAAGACGATAGAAAATATTTACAAAAATGTTCGTTTATTTCAGGTAACACTTCAATTTAATTTAACTTATGGCTATATGGCTAGCTGAGGCTAATGGGGACTAGTCGAGATTTTTCGTACCTCACCGCGCACTTTATGCTTACGACGGCCCTCAATTAAGTCGTACGCCTATAAGTGAAACTGCAGTTGTTAGGTTTCGGGAAGACAATCAGTGAAATTACCAGCACGCATTTGTTTTCATGGGAGTGCCCTTTTTAGGTTAGTAGTAGGCAGTCTTGAGATTTTAAGTTTCTGTGTGCATCGTTTATGGCGACTGGCGGGCAAGGGTTTTCATACAAAAATACCGGTATTCAATTTTCGTATCTCTCTTATTATTGAATATTTCTTTTCATCTCTCCTGTTCGGAAAGTTTAATTTGAATGGGTGGATAGCCGGGTGGAAAATTGCGTTTTCATCTCTAGGGTGGAAAGTATTTTTTTTTTAATAGTTACGATTGGCCACGGATTCTAAGATAATTGAGCTACGTCATATTATTAAAATAAAAGATTTTCATATATCTAAACTCGGCTATACGTTAAACGATGTATTTATTACGGCCTATAGGGTCATTTGAAAATCATTTTAAGACTGGTCTATTTTTTACGCAATTACAGAAAATCAATATTTAATATTATTCCTCTATTCTGCTGCCCGCCATAATGCCGAGATAGCATAGCATGACACTTTTTCTTTCACGTTTTGGCATGGCCATCTAGAAAATACACTACTTACTGCCAACATTAGAAAAGTTTAATCGAGTTGGTCACGACCAAGGAGCTTATTATACAACAAGGAGGTTGAACACCGAACATCCGTTCGAAACAAGAAATTTGCCCTTTGTTACGTCACGAATATATTCCATCTCTTTCTTTAGTTAGGGTAAGAATGAGATGGAAGTCATGCTCCTTGGCCGTGACCAACTCGATTTAACTTTTCTAATATTGGCAGCATGTGTATTTTAACTTTTTTATGAATCTAGAAAACAAAAGTTTTCAATAGATAAAGTGGGAAACGAGATTAAATATATTTTCCTCACAATCAAAATGAAAAGTAGAGTGTCTAACTCGGGAGTGTCTCACTTCGTTCGAGCGCCAGAAATATCTCGGGTGAAATGGGTCACTTTCAACCCTTGGTTATCAATCTACTATTTCTTTAATATTTTTTATAATAGTATAGCTTTAATGCCTAAATTACAATCTAAAATAGAAAGGGAATGTTGCATATTAAGAAAGACATTTAGTGTACTTACGACAAAATGTCCATTACGACATTTGAAATTTCCACTCTCGATATTTCAATTTTAATGAATGCATGCTCCGATCCCCGTTAGCGGGGCGCGCTTTTGTGAGTTGAAAATGTGCATACATAATTCAAGTTCGATAATACGGAAATAGACCTACTAGTAATTTCAAGCTGATATGACAATGGGAATGGAAAGTAGCCTAAAGAACTTCTCGATGACTTATAGGATGGTCGAGTTAGAAAGCATTTGACTTGTCTTTGACTAGTGGGTTAGTCATAGGATATTTAAATAAAGTCGGGAATATAAAAATGTTCAAAATAATTATTTCAACAAACGTGACTGAGTGACAGACAACGCACAGCCTAAACCACTGGACCTACGGACTAGAAATTTGGAGGTGATTTGGAGATTAAAGGGGGAGGAACAGGAAACTAATTCTAAGCGTACAATGTCGCGGGTGTATTTTATGTAAAAAAGGAAGATTTTTACGGATAGGTTTCATCTCAGTAGAGATCTTTAAAACTCGGGTCCTAGTAAAAACGGGTATATGACAGAGAGAGAGAGAGGAGTATACTAGACTTAAACCCTTTTTTACTTTATCGTCAGGAGACAGAGAGAGAGAGAGATAGAGAGAGACAGAGAGTGAGGAGTATACTAGACTTAAACCCTTTTTCACTTTATCTTCAGGAGACAGAGAGAGAGAGAGAGATAGAGAGAGACAGAGAGTGAGGAGTATACTAGACTTAAACCCTTTTTCACTTTATCTTCAGGGGACAGAGAGAGAGAGAGAGATAGAGAGAGACAGAGAGTGAGGAGTATACTAGACTTAAACCCTTTTTCACTAGGACCCCAGTTTTATGGACATATTTTAGGATTGGATATATTGTGTTTTGCATCTGGCTATCCTGAATTCTTCGAAGACATTTTCAATATAAGTAATTTACATATATATGTCCAAACTAAAGAAGGTAGTAAAATGTGAGAGGACGTTCACCTTTTGTATAAGGCCAGGTTTTCTTTTATTGCTAAGTTTCGGTCATATGAGATGTACCAAAAAAAGTATGGTATTTATGTATGATTGTATGTAGACATGTATATTTTTCATTTTCTGTACTTTCATACTATTATTATAATTCTGAGGAATTTGTCACTGGATATCAGATTTATTGCATGTCAAATGAAACAGTATATTTTAGTTATAACAAAAACCTAAGACAATGTACTATCGAACCAACGGAACCCTGACCCTTCATAGAACCTTGTCACAGTGATTGACGTTAGGACTGTCATACGACGCTATACGACAATCGTACGTCAATCATTGTGACAAGGTTCCATGGTGGGTCAGGGTTCCGTTGGTTCGATAGTACGTGTGGCGTAGCCTCAACCGACATAATTAAACTAATATCAATGTGTATTGGTAATTATTTAAATAACGTTGGAATTTTGATATATTTGGCAATATTTATTTTTATCATCTATTCTAACTACTTCGTTTAAAACTATAGATAATGTGTCTAATTAACCCATTATCAGTTGTTTGGTTTTATTAATTTCTTTATTTCCTTTTTTGGGCAAAGTAATATGAGGTATGTCCTAGACTTTAAGGTAATTATATTTAAGCATAAAGAGGCCCTTTTTAGACTGGTCCGCAATATAATTTAAAATTGTCAATATATGTGAGTTCTTTTAGGAGTTATTAAGGTTGTAATGTAACACATTAAGAACGCTGCCTTGCCTGAAAATAACTATAATTTGTTTATTATAGAAACTTATTTACTAAAATTTAATGACGTATTCTGTGACCCAGGTGTACAGAAACACTGCATGATTTATAATACATTTGGTTTAATGTTTTATAACCGTTTATTATCAAATAAATAGGTTTATAATATAGTATTTAGAAACTTAACATCTAATCATCTTACATTAACGTTCAATTCTAAAACATCCTGTATATCATAAATAATCCTGTTTAGACAACGTTAAATAATAAGCCCTTTATGTGTCTATTCACGTACAAACTACGATTCTCGCCCCACTCTACTTAACCCTTAAAACGACTTAACAGGTACCGGCTAAGACGTTTTTATTCTCTCCCAGCATTAGGTTTGCACTAAAACGTGCGTTACCGCATCCCAATAAAGATGGTGGGCACCAGTAAATCTTTCACACACTCGTAAAAGTAGGACTTTACGACCAGCTTACCGCAAAATATACGGGAAAGGTCCTTAATCTGGGAAGGTTAATTAAGGGAGCTGTTTATTGATATGCTTAGAATGAACGCTGAGATTTAAGTGAGATTAAGATATATGAGCATGTGTGGTAAAGGCAACGTTATACGTAATGATTACTTTGTCCTTTCTCCCTTTAAGGTTAGGTTTGGACTGCAATATGAATTTGTCTGACAGTTGAAAGCGACATGGTACAAAAGTCGTCGGTAATAATTGTGTGCAATCCACTATACAATCTTATTACGTTTATTTTTTATTAGAATAGAGCCCCTAATATCTATTATTATATGCAAAAACGTTATTTTTACGAAATAATATGACGTGTGCTTATTAATACTTCCTTCCCCTTCTGTTTATGCGTATATTTTTCTCAAAAGTAACTGTCATCATGCCTAATATTTAATTTCACACGAATTTCCTCTTAACATTGTCACGCGTAATGGACACTAAAACATTATCCACTCAACACGCATATATTTGTAATACAAATTGTAAAAAAGTCTTATTTAGTTGGCTACGAGTAAACAAGTTATACATAGAGTAGGTACTTAGCAAAATCAATTAATGAAATTGAACATCTAAAACGTCTTCATAAAATCAAGACGATTGAAGTATACCAATCAGCCGTAGAACCCAGCATTGTCTGTTCGGCCAATTAAAAATTTATGGCTCCAACTGAGTAACGTTATGTTTCCATTTTTATGATTATCCGTTTCATCATCATCCAGAACCATTTTGTTTTATGGCATCTTTATTATTGCTTCCGTGCTGAGTTTTATTTCTTCTTGAATTTGATATTTGAAGAATTGCTGTTCAGTCAATTATTGAGTTCTGAATCTCTTTATTTGTAAGTGACTGGAAATTTTATTTCTCGTATCACGAGCGGGAACGGGAATAGGTAAAGCTTTGCCTTAACTTGACGCAATAACTACAAACCTTGACGTCACTATTACGGCATCAGAAAACCCCTTCTATACCTGTTCAAAATATAGTTTTAACTTAAGAATATGTTTATTCATTTACGTTATTGAGTGACGGTTAGGTATTAAGTTTTGAAATCAAAAAGGACAGCTATTTTTAACCAAAGGAGGCAAAGGTAACGCTGGGTAGTGTTCTTTACCACCAGCAATAAAATCGGAAGAACTCCTAAATTTTGGAAAGTTGAATCAATTTTCGGGACCGATATAAAAAGGGATGTAACCCATCCTTCATTCGAGTTTGACTTCATCGATTGTATCATTCAAGCGGCGAGAAATGTCTTTGCGATGTAAATTAATATTCTGCGTAATTGTGCGTTCGTTCTAAAGTGTTTCGATAAAACAATATGTACACATTAAAGAAGTTTTATCTCATCCTTAAATATTTTTTCAAGTTGTTATTTGAGACACCCTATATACACGGTTTCTAGAAATTTATTTCTATTTTACACAGGCATTACTCGTATTAACCTGTGACACGACGACCCTATCTGAGTCGTCTGTCCTTCTCACAAATATAAGTTGGACGATGTAGAAGTGTTTGATAGTGTAGTTGAGTGGTGTAACGACGACTTTAGGTTGTTTGAGACAAGAGGATTCTCCTTGCAACACTAAACTTGTGTAGCCGGCCTTAAAAGTCACGATAGTTAGATAGGAGCCGTTTGTCTCTTTCTCTAGATTTTAGGAATTTGTGAAACCAGCTTAAAATTCGAGACGACATTCTCAGAGTAGTTTGTCCTTTTCTTTAGTCGTAATAAAAAGGTACTTAGCTAATCCAAGGAGGTAGATGATAGAGGTTTAAACTAGAAAAATAAATAATTTTAAATATTGCAGCAAGGGATTCGAAACGTAAAAGATCTAGAAGGATGGCAGATGAATCTAGACCAGCTTTAAAGTAGGAGGCAGTCAGTAAAGCCCTAACAAGAACCCTAAATTTATTACAATCTTTGATTTTTTTAAAAAGGCCGTAATATGTTCGAGTATTAGATAGTAAAAGTGAAGTATTGAAATCTAGTAACCTAGACTTGATTACTGTCCGAGGTAATCTAGAACTCTGATAAGAGTTGAACCCTAACGTAAGTGTTTAAACAAAATGTCTAGGAAAAGTCTCCAGAGCTTCGGAGCTACGTCTTCACAAACCTCAACCAATAATATATTAATAAAATTTATTCTCAGAATTGTTCTTCGGCCCGAGCTTCGGGAAGGACTTCGTCTTCTTAACAAAATAATACTATAAATAAAATGTTTTATTTTATTTCTAATCAACATTCGTTGCAGCTTCCAAATTTCTAAACTTTGATGTGTCTTATTTATACTATGTGATAATACTTATTTCTTCCACATCTGATACTCTTGTTGTTCACCCCGATTGTAGTGCGTGACCTCCCAGTGCCATACCCGACTACCAATTTACAATTAACATAGAAAGTCCTAAGGTTGATGATTCTTCGAGTGGAGAGTTCTTAAGCACCGAATTATGCTTCGGAGTCCTGATGTAGACCAACGTCTCGCTGGACGTTGCCTCTGAGTTCCTTCACAGACTCCACGGAGTCTAGCATATCATGCTCTAATCTAAAACCTGGACTGAATCTTATAAAACCTTCTCATCTTATAGGATAGATAGTGAAAGAGGCGGATGAGAGCCCAAATTTAGGGAATAGCACTTGGAGATTCGTGCTAGGATCTGGAAGCAGGAATGGAATCCAAAGACTTCCTAGATCAGCTACTTCAGCATCTTTCATGACCTTCATTTCATGAATTTGTTTATTCTGTAAAAATCCCGCTAAGAGAGCCTTACGTAAATTCATATTTTATTTAAAGATGTAGGATAGGCTCTCTGTTTAGGGATCCCTCTTGTCCCCTAGTAGACATAGACTTGACTAACTTGCTGACTTTACCGAGGTAGATCATTATTTTGCTTTCTTTAGAATCAATGTGCTAGAGTGCCGCCCCGTCAGGAGACGAAGCACATAAGATGTGGCGGTGGCGGTGCCACATCTCCTTTTCGAAGGGCACACTTAATCCATTACATTGCTAATCATTAGAACTTTGGTTACCTATGGGTACAACGTAGACCTACCAATTTTACTATACGATCTCGCAGGCCTTTGGATTCATTTGGAGAGACTAGATTTCTTGATTGGAAGATGTGTACCAGACTAGATGGACAGGTTCAGATTAGGCTCGTGTCGTTTCGGTTTAGTTTAGGTTAGGCTGTACGTTACAAACCACTATGTAGATTCGATTAAAATAGGATAAAATTACATTTGGATTTTTACTACTGTCTCACTTGCTCTAATACGCTGTTATGTTAGTTAACGAATTTAACCCGAAATACTTTTATGACCTTTTGCATCATGCAAGGTTGAATAAAATAGAGATTCCACTCGGGAAACCCTAATTGCTTTTGACAAAAATAAGATAAAAAAAAGATAAAAGAAATTTATTCAGTAGGTTCAGGGCACTTTTACACGTCAAGAATTTACCAGCGCTTCCGAAGAGGAGACCACTGCTGAGAAGAAACGCCGCGAGAAACTCAGCAGTCAGTCATTTTTTAAACACATTTCATGTTACAATGGTACTACTTAGTCTAGCATTATATAAAGCTACAAAAATTAAATTAAATATAATATCAAATAACCTGCGTAGTTCAGCAGGAAAACATGCCAAAAATCTTACGGGAGAGATAGAAAGTGAAAAAAAAAGAAAAAATAGAATCAACTACTTATGAGTCTACAGGATGGTGCAAGATGACCACATAAAAGTTTCGATATGTTTTCCTGCATCAACGGTGTCCCCTAGACAAGACAAAGCAGGATGAAGCTTTTGCATTTGAACAATATTATCTTGTTGTTTTTAAGTCAATAAAAATATCACAACGTTAACTATACGCTAGCATTTCAAAAGCAAATATATTTTACTGAATACAATTGAGTTCCTGTAGTTGTTGCATGTTCGGGTGAATTTGCTCAGTCTTTGCTGACAATTTAATTACGAGTTCTAAAAATAGAGTAATTTTAAATATTCAGATATGCGTTTTACTTTTATAATACTAAGGCCACCAGCAATGAAGAGTTGAAATTAAAACACAATAGTGGTTCGTTTTTGTTTTACTATATTTAATCACCAGTGATCGTACTTTTTGTAGCTTTTTTGGTGCGATGACGTCAAATGACACACGACAGCGACCTAGGGTTGTCGACGTGTATAATATGATGGACGTATAAAATTATGTAATATTATGTGGTCGTTAAAAGTCATTTCCAAATCTACGTAATCTTTTAATAAAGCATGTGAATAAGCAGAATAATTATTAGATTTCTCAATATGCGTGCGGGTTTTCATTTACCTCGTCACAACATGATTCGAGCGTGTCATTTTTTTAGCACAATAGGAACAAAATATTGAAGAACCTTTCCTTAATAAAAAACTATGCTCACTTAACAGTTTCTCCATTGTGTTTAATCAGTTAATAATTATTGCTTATTTTCACACACAAAATCAACGCAACTGTTCTTGCACTTGACGGGACATCAGTGAAGAAACAAAATGAGTTCTATATTTATGCACTGCCATTATATTAAACTGTTTATGCGAATATATAGTTAGTATATACTACTGACAACCCTAGCACTGCACCGAAAATGCTACAAAAAGTACGATCACTGTTAATAACATAGTATCCTGTTAAAACGGTTATAATGAAATGTCTTCGTTTTGAAACTAACTAACCCTATTATTTTAATAGGTAAGTTCCTCCAGTAACATTAAGCGTTTTATAAAATATCCTAAAGCAACGCTCAATGTCCATTTCTCTCAAATTTCACAAACCACCTACCTAATGGCTCGTCAGTCGCAAAGTGCAAACATATTTGCACCCCGAAATCCTGTAACATGAAATCGAATTTATAAGAAAAAATGTAAAAATGTGGCGCCATATGCCGCGTAGGTCGGTCGGGATAAGTTCCATCGAAACTCGCTTTGTGGAAACGGGTGGAGAAACGTTAAATCAAAATCATGTAAAAGCAGAATAAAACGCCGGTTCACTTATTATGTTAAGTTTATGAATTGAATAATGGATATAATTTTGATGGAATTAAGTAAAGAAAAGCCGATTTTGGTCTGAGAACCGTTATTTGCGATTGGTATTTATTATCACTACCTGATTAATTAGGGTCTCTCCACACCTATCGACGCGGAATCGGCTTGAGCCAGCAAGAAAAAGTTTTATGTCCATGCAATAAGAGCGAATACGACGTCGTTCCGTTCGCAACGCCCAACGAATCGAGGCGAGCCGAGCCGAGCGACGCCTTTTTCACTCTTACTGCTTTTTCTTACCGGCTCTTTCATGCCAATTCCGCGTCGATAGGTCTGGGGAGACCCTAACTCAACTTTATTTGATTATTACTAAAGTAAATTATTTCTATGTGTTTTTTGTTATGACATGGAGATGGCAAGTGAACACACGGGCCACCAGGTGGTAAGTAGACTCTGAAGCTCATAGGAGGCGTAGACATTTTCAATCTCGAGATGTAAATCTTAAGATGAACATCTCAAGCCTGCAAATGCGTTACCAACTCAGAGGACTTATATGAAATAGAGACTCCATTAAACCCGCACCGGAACACAACAATGCCAATACTGATATTTAGAGGTTGTTAAATGGGTCCTTCGTCCTCGTGAACCACCACGACCACCTTTTATCTTAAAACCTTGGAATGGAAAAGAAAATGAGTGAATTTAAATACATAAATAAGTTAATATTTGAAACATAAAAAACACTTCAGACTTATTCGATCTAGAATATTTTTTTATATTTGATCCCCTAGTTCACAGTTGAGTGGGCTTTTAAGAGAATGCTGCGTTTTATTGCAACTAAAACATTCCCAATATATTGGCAGTTTTCATATTTATTCACAAGCCTCGGTTCAAAAAGTCAGTGTTTTTATTTATTGCTTCACTGATAATATCATAAAGCTTGTGTGAAAGCCCTTCATTTCATTGTGGAGAACATTGATTTGAATAAAGATTTGATATTGATATAAATAAATAAAGTGAAAAGAAAATATTTGAACTAATTTAAGTCAGTTGATAACAATTAAGTCGTTCCTTTTGTCGTGATGATTTTCTATACCCAAGTTTGGAAAAAGAACAAGTTAACTGTCATTACAATATCCCTAGGTACGTAACGGTGGTAACCATAATTAGACATTAAATGAATTAGTTAAGATGGGGCACACTAAGAGCATCGTCAGGAAAGGCGATGATAAATCAGTCTATAACTCGGTCAAATATTAACTTAAAAAAAAATTACCAATGTAGGGATGATCCAAATAATCCACCCTATCTACTGTTAAAATTAATCACAAGAGTTTCAAGACACCCTGTATACTAACGTAATAGGCATAGTGACTGTGCAAGCGATAGCACAGTCTCTTACGGCACGAATACAAGTGCAAACGAGATAGCGAAAGAAAAACCGTTAAAACCATTTTGAGAGCTCGTAGAGTCACATAGCGTCACACTGGCGGCAGTGTAATTCATTAATTATTTGTGTCATTCGTTGAAGATTTATTTTAAATTGAATAAAATGACAGACATTACGACGTTACGGACATTAAAACAGGTCTGTTTTGGTGACGCGGGAAATAGGAGACTTGGTCTATTACTCTAGTATATTAATGTCTATGGTGGTAACGGGTTACTAATGTCTGCACAATTTTTTTTGGCATAATTCATCATTTCGCACAATTATCATTTGGCATAAAGTCTTTTTTTCTGAAACCGTGTACTTTTCAGGATTGACATAAAATAAACCTAACCTAACCTATTGGGTTCTATGCAATGGTATTTTAAATAATCCTGAAAAGTACACGGTTTCAGAAAAAAAGACTTTATGCCAAATGATGATTGTGCGAAATGATGAATTATGCCAAAAAAAGTTATGCCAGATGAAGGGAACCCGGTGGTAACTGATTCACTCGTGAGCTTACAATATGATAGTTTTAATGCTTTTTTTGACTCTTTTTTTTCCCTATAACATGTGGGTGCCAAATACCAGCGGTATGGAATATCTTTGTATTATCAAAACATTCCTACTTTTTCCATATGGTTATAAATCCGAATATTTGATGTACGACCCTCATATCCATGGTTTGCTGAACCCAGTATGCACCAGACTGAAGTGCTGAGTACTTGTGACCCGCCGGTTGAATGGAAATCGAGCGATTTTTATACCGACCTCTCAATGCAGAATGCTAGGCTATGGATGATGGGTTAGTTTGATATGATTATATATAGAAATCAGCAGTTAGAAAATAATTTTGTTTTGTATCGCGGGTGAGGCATGACTTAAACAAACATAGGAAAATAGAAATTGAATTTAATTTATATTGGCCTTGAGTAATTCCAAAAAAAAACGTATTCATTCAACAATTAATAGCTACACTATATAATTATCCCATACTTACGTCCAATTTGATACTTACGGTTACCAATGTACGTAGGTACTCTTTGGGCTCACATGACCCACCATGCAACGAACGAGCCTGTATTGAGACAGAGTCGCATGTGACATGTTATTTTGAGCCATGAATACAAGGAACTTTAGTAAAATTACGAATTATATAATTAATGATGTTTTAAATTAAACACCCATGCAGAAATACCTGCAGGCCTATTATGTGTTTATCGATGTGAATAAACGTGGATAAAACATCTGACACTGTCTGACCAGTTTGTAAGTGCGAGAGTGACAGGTGCTTTATCCACCGCGATAAAGGCGGTCATAATAGGATATAACTGTACGTGTTTTACAGATTTTTTTTATCTAATTCGTCTTATCCATAACGTCTGTCGCTTGGAAACAATGCACCACGGAGACAAGTGGATCGTTAAAGTTGAACTCATCGATATTATGCGGACTCGGATCTGCCCGTTTGTTCTCGCGTTAACAGAGATCATGTCGATTGCGAGAATCCCGAAAAAACTATTGTTTTAACCTTTTTTCAGAGATTGTTTTTTTAAAAAATATTTATGTTGAGCTTCCTTCGTTGTGGAAATCTACGACGGTTATAATTTGAATTTGGGTCTGGTTTTTGGAACTTTGTTCCCAGTTGAATGGAAAGTTCTGGAGGAGTGAACACGTACAAAAAGACGCAGTGTTGATAGATCCTGTAGGTTTTGTTTCTGGTTTCAGCTTCATTTCATTGTTTTATTTGTTTGACATATTTTTGTGTTAATGTATTAAAAAATAATTGGCCACATGATGCAATTTTTGTCTATGTTTTATATAATTTTGTGCCAAGTTAAATAGTTTAATGTTGTGTTGTTGTTTTTTAATCTATTTTTGATTGTGTGGCCTACCGTAAGGTCACCAAATGGTTCCAGTGGAAGACCAGCGATGGTTTTACAACCAGCAACATGTTGAGCGGGGGCCATTTTACATCATCTGGCATCAGGTCCCTAAGGGATTTTGTCGTTTTTGTTAATTTAGTTTTGTACTTTTGTTAGATGCCTGAACATTTTTTTTTCTTTCTTTTTCTACAAAAAAGCCAATTAGTTGGTCGGTTGTCGAAAATAGGTGTATGCTAGTAGCTAGACAAAGTAAATACTAAGTAAAAATCTTCAAAACATATAAAATCGTCAAAGGAAGGTTTTGTGTAAAGATTGGCTTGAAGTTTACACCGAATTTAAAAAAAAACGCTGTCGCGATATTATCTGAGCTGGGCATGTTTACATGTTGCATTAATTTTTGAAATCTTTTTTTTTGGTCAAATTTACATAGTAAAAGGACGCTAAAATGGATCACTGATTAATTACAATTGTATTTAAAATAGTCAAATAAAAAAGGCTACGGTTCAAATAAACTTTTCACGAAATAAAAATGTCTCATGACCAAAATTTTACTTATAAACGATATTAAAGTAATATTCTATTTACTTGTCATAAATTTAAACTACTCTCATTAATATTCGGTCTGAATAATATTTCATTAGTGGTGAATGGACCCCGCCTTAGCAATCTAGCGGCTATTTTTTTTCACTGAATACAAATAAGGTTGTATTAGCATTTCAAATTGCTAACGGTAAAATTGTGTGTGCCTCAAATTATGGACGCGTTTGGAATGGAAATTGCTTAATTTGTACTTTAAATTATTATTTTAAATAGAACACGGACCGGGATAGTTACGTTAGGACCTTTATCCGGATTTAGAATTATTTTTGAAAATGTTCTTTATTACCTGAATACGAATCTAATATACAAACTTGAGTTTTTTAAATGTTTTGCTAGCAGGGCAGAATTCGATGTAAAAATAATTATCTGAATTAATCATAATAAACAAATAATGTATTTTTGTAAACAGATTTGTAAGATGTTAAAAGAAAAAAGGAAAAACAAAGGTGACAAGCAATTTGGAATATTTTATCGTAAGTCTTCATTTCCTGAGATATATCTTTGTATTTATAAGAATAATGTTGTACTTTAAAATATTATTTATATAGAACTCGGACCGGGTGGGATCGTGCTTTAAGAACGTCTATCCGGAATAAGATAAATAATAATAATTAATATATGTATATATTTGTTAATTATTATATTCAAATTTAAACCAGCATTTTTTTTCCCGTCAGTCATCCTTTGATCCTCATTTTTTACGTCGAAAACATCTAAAATACATAAGAGAAGAATATAACTAAATACATCATTTTGAGTATCATTAAATCAAAAAATATTTAGTGATATTCTCTTATCGTAAAAAAAAAGGTTCTCAATGCATTGCATGTAGACGTATACATGTCATGACCTATACAGATTATACGACTCATTTAAAAAGACACCAAAATTACGCAACTCATTTAAAGTGACACAGGGTGCCCGTGCCGTGGCGTCTGCCAAATCCCATGTTTCCTGCGTAACATGGGGGCCTATTCTGATAGTGATAGGACACTATAACTAATATTTTTAAGCTAAATGGAGCACAGACCTTCTTTAAAAAAAAAGTACTATTGCCGTTCTTACGCACACACACACACACACTTATTGTTTGATTAAAAAAATTTATAAAGAGATTTGTCAGGATCGTAGCAGGTGGAAAGAAGTGGTCTCAGAAGCTACCTGAGAGCGACAGTTTTGTTTATTAATTTAAAATATACATATCAGGTTTTTTAATGTGTATTTCTGAAACCGTCGTCATCTTTACTCTAACGGGCAATATAATGTATTTATCTCATTGGGAAAAGTAAGGAAAAAAAAAAATACACTTTATATGTACACTGTACAGAAATAGAATAAATAAAGTGAACTAGAATTATTTTAAATATTAGGTACCATGAAGACTTATTTTAACTGCCAAGACTCTTTCGTTCTAAATCCTAATGCGACGGACGATATAACCTTAAAAAAAAAAACCGAAAAAAAAATATTATTATTATATAACTGTCTATCGCTTTTGCTGTATTATTTTAATAGCAATTTTGAGCGTAAAATCGACGTAGCAAATTCCGTCTTCCACTGTAAACCCCCGGATCGCTTACATTACGAACCGACGTTCAGAATATGACTTAAAACAACGAGCTGCTAAATTTAACCGAATACATAAATAACAAGCTTAATTGGGAGTGAAATCACACTGCATTTTTGATGAAAAGCTTGAATTTTTAAATGATACCCCGCTCTTGTGTTGAGTATCGGGTTTTGGCACAGCAACGTTCCAACTTTGCCTTAAATATGAACATGTATTAGCATATTAGGAATATATTTCATTTGAAGGCGGGATTTACATTTTTGAATGTTTGGAGTATTGTTAAATAAAAATACGTTGCGTTAGGCGTTTTCATTGGCTTTGTACAAATGAAAAATGAGAGTTAAACTGGATGTACTAAACGTATGCTTCTTACCAAGTACAAAAAAAAAGGTTTGTTTTAAACGTAAGTGTTTACTAGTGTATATTTAGACCTTTATGCTTATTTCTTATGTTCACCCTGTAGGCACTTAAACGCGATTAGTGTTTGTGTGTAATGTATTAAATCTTATTCAAAATATTTGTGGGTTTTGTTACGTCAGTGAAACTGCCGGTATACCAAATGTTTACTTACTAGAAGATTAAAGAAAAAAAAAGCGGGTGATTGGACTTTGTGCAGGGTCCGTCCGGATCGCTACCACCATCTTATCCATTAACCTACCGCCAAACAGCAGCGTTCGCATTATTGTGTTCCGGTTTGGGGATGAGACAGCCGGTGTAATGACTAGCATAGAGGCATTCCATTACACGTCACAGTTTCCACTTACCATCAGGTCGTCTGCATGCTCGTTCGCCTTCTCTATACCATAAAAAAAAGTTTTTAATAAAATACAAGACCTTTCAATTTACTACTTTACTTAACTTTTTACTTCTAAAACCGCCTATTTGAAAAAACAAGACATATCTCACATACGTGCAATAATTCAATTTTGCTTGGTGGCGTAAAGAGTAAATTAAAAAATCCGATCAAGTGCTAGTCGGACTCACGCACCGAGGGTCCCGCACCGCACAGTAGGTACCCGTTATTATATTCTGTTTTGAATTTGATTTTGAATGAACTCGCACTTGACCATTTTTTAGTATATGTTGTTTTTCTTCAGGGTTTGTGATATAAACATACCAAAGACGCCTAGTATGTTTTACCCCTTTTACGATACAATAAAAATACAAATATGTTGAAAAATAAACTCTCTTGTTATGTATAGGGACCGCAGTATAAATATTTCACAATTTTTTTAGTTAATACCGCCGTAATAAAACATATTCTGAAACAAAAATCAACGCGCTATCTATAACGGTTCAAAAGATACAGCTCTTTATAGTTAAGTCGTCAATGTCAATAGAGATATAAGTCATTTGTAACTTGTAAGAAACTCAACCTTATTGTTGTAGAATGTCACATTGACATTGGACATAAGGTGGGCTCCAAATTTAAGTTCTGTACTGTACGGCACACTAAAAACAGCCTTCTGTAGTAAACACAACAAAGCCTAATCTCCAGCCAGTTTCTCAGCCGCCTCCAACATAATGACTTTCGACTTACGACATTAATCGCGCACTCGCAACTGAACTCACCAACTCTACTCGCCGATCACTCAACTCGTTGACAACGACTCGTTTAACTTTGACGATTAACTTGCTCGTTTTTATTCCAGCTTTCACTCTCTTTTAAGTGAAAAACAAGTGAATATTTCAGTGCGTCATTTGTTTTGGCATTTTTTGTTTTTAAAAGCTTTTGGTCATCTGTTTCTTAGTTAAACTCGTAAAACATTAATAGATGAGCATAGACAATAATTATATAATATTACTAACAAAGTTTTGTTGTTACAAATGATTATGTACCTAAAAATAAAATTGTTCCCCCGAATGTTTGGTCTAAAAACAATCGCCTTCATATATTTTTACACTAAAATTACAGAATTTATGAAGCATTCAACGATGAATATTAGTGGAGTTAGGTTATATTATTTTCTTATAATAATAAAAAAAAAAACAGTTTCGTTTGTTGATTTTCGATCAAACGATTTTCGGCCAAGTAATAATACATTAGAACTATATGGATATAACCCCAAAGCGAATATTGTGGCAAAAAGAACCAGTCCAGTTCAGCATTTGCTGCGAGTGCGGACAGGCCGCGACTGAATAGAGCTGGTTCACAGCAGGCCCCTCTTTACTAGTTACCGTTTTTGGGTAAAACGCAACATGACCTATAGTAAAAATATAAAACCCAGTCCAGTTTAGCCTAATAGAGCACATTTAATGAAAGTACATACCTATACCATATACTCATTTATGAAAAATAAATTTATGGAAAGTTACAAGAGACTATCAGATAGATAAAACCCCCGATATATTGGGTGGTGGTGGGTGTTTCAGAGCTGATACCTCTTCAAAAGCCCAACCGGTTTTTTTAAAACTTAGTTTATAACCACTGCTGAATAACGTGCTAAAATTTTAAAAAATTACCTCCCTAACGGTCCATCCCTTTAGAAGTTACAATGCCACAGGCGGTATACCCTAGTTTCACTACTCACTTTAACTCATTTCTTAGAACGAATCACTTTACAGAAAGCTATTTCCTGCTGAACCACTGTCGGTTTCAGAATACAAGTCTAACTTAACCTCCTACGTAAGTCATATTCAAAATAATCCGAAGTCAATACGGGCGGGGTTTTTAGTGGTGGTAGGACCTTGTGCAGGGTCCGTCCAGATCGCTACCACCATCTTATCCATTAACCCACCGCCAAGCAGCAGTGTTCGCATTGCTACAGGCAGGCAGGTGTGTGTGTGTGGGGATAAAAAACCCGGTGTAATTACTAGCGTGGAGGCATTCCATCTTAGTCCTCCGGGTCTCAACGTATTTGAGGTCTTAGGATTGCAGTCTTGAGAATGTAGTCTTGAGATTTCAAATGTCTATGGGTCTCAGACCCCACTTACCATCAGGTGGCCTGAGTGCTCGCGTGCCTTCTCATTGCCATAAAAAAAAGATTGCTTTGTATGAAACTAAAATTCTGCGAAGCGATACGATCTATGGAATGAGTGTCAGTTAAAGAAGGGGAACCCGCCAGACACATACACGGATACACACGTCAAACTAATAATACCCCTCTTTTTGCCTTGGAGGTTAAAACTACTGAACACTTCTTTAACCAGAGGTAGATTGTGTAGGATTGTGATTTGATTTCGTTTATAGCCTTGTGGGGCTTTGTTTGTTGCTTTTACACTCATTATGTTTTTTAAATTAAAATGTCGAATACATTTTAGGTGGAAAATAATTCATCATTTCAATTCTGAAATGGAATAAAACTTTTCCATTTCAAATGTCCTCCACCCACTTTTTCTTACTTTGAGAACTCAAGATCGATTACTTGGACTCGCGAAGTTGGGCTAATTAAATGTTTTATTTTAGTTGTTTCATTTATCTTTCCCATTTAAGGTACAGCAATAACTTCACCTGAAGTATTCTAGTTTGTGTTATTTTTACCTGGTAATCCAATTTGATTACAAAGTAAGATAGTCAGAGCTGTAATTGGTTCTACAAAAATATCGTTAAAATTATATTTGAATTATATTTCTGCTGTATACTTTTATCTACTGAGGCTTTAAGGATTAAATATCGACATATATACGACAGCCATCCAAATATGTAAGACATAGAAGCGTTGTCATTAAGTCATTTAACATTATTAAAAAAAATGTATGTCAACAAACGTGGTAAAACTATTACCACAGAAGGAACAAGCGGGCTACGAAATCAATTGATTCAAGCGGAAAAACTGAAGGCTGGCTCATGGCACAGATGTGTGGAACGACCCCCACGACAAATTGTTTTATCGAAAATTACTTTCTCGAACGCGAACGGGATAAATTTCCATTTTTCTAATCGAACGGAATGGAAACGATTCGGGGAAGTGAGGCGTTGGTCTCTAATTTGATCCTTTAAGTTGGTGGACTGATATTAGTTCCGATTTCAAACTGGAACACGTTGGTAGGAAAATCGTTAGATTTGAATTTTTACGAATAACTTTTTTTAGAATTTATTTTGCACGTAAGTCCTTCATGAGCAATGTAATGACACAGATCAATTAACTCGACTCGATCTTTAAAACAGATTTTGGTCACCAAAATATACATTGTCAGTGAGTACATTGAATTTATTTTGCACGTAAGTGCTTCAAGACCAATGTAATGACACAGATCAATTAACTCAACTCGATCTTTAAAACAGATTTTGGTCACCAAAATATAAATTGTCAGTGAGTACATTGAATTTATTTTGCACGTAAGTGCTTCAAGACCAATGTAATGACACAGATCAATTAACTCAACTCGATCTTTAAAACAGATTTTGGTCGCCAAAATATACATTGTCAGTGAGTACATTGAATTTATTTTGCACGTAAGTGCTTCAAGACCAATGTAATGACACAGATCAATTAACTCAACTCGATCTTTAAAACAGATTTTGGTCACCAAAATATAAATTGTCAGTGAGTACACTGTAATATTAAGGTACTTACCAAACCAACGGGTCAAATTAAATTAAAACTTATTTTTCACCAAATAAATTTTCTCATGATTTTATCTTTAGCTTTATTTTAGTGAGCAAGAGCTCTTAATAGTAAAATAAAACTATGGCAACTATTTAGATTAGAACCCACCAAGTTCGAGCCCGCAAAAGGGATAGCTATGACACTGCTTTAACTATCTTCCTTCTACCTCTGGCACCTACTAGGCTGGTGTAGAAAGTTCATCATAAGGTTTCATGACGCGGTGAAAATACAAGTAATTGAAAAATACAATCTCGTTTAGTGGAAAAATAATACTTTTCTAGTTTGCTTAAAAGTTGATGGCAATGGTGTTATTACAGCACGTTTCATACTAAATGTATGAAAGTCTAAAATCACCAACGCTCCAGGGGTAAAGAACCAATCTGCGTTTAAGAAACCCTTAAATGACTAATTTCTTGACATAATTAACCCACTTAGTAGCACAAATAAAATTAAAAACTCAAACGTACCTTCCATAAAACACGTCGTGTAACCACATACCTTAAACAATAAAAAGCGGCATCCCCATCTATCGGCCTCAATTCTCATTACGCGGACCCTCCGAGCAAATATTTGTTTTTCCTACAAATGCCCAAAGTCTTCCCGTTAGGCAGTGGTAAACAAATAAACGAATATTAGCTACATCGATTGTTGAGAAATTCCTGGTTATTGCCAAAGTTTGGATAACGTTTTGACCGTGCGTCCTGGTAACGATGTTTGGACATTGATGGCTTGTGTGTAGGGGTTTAGATACCTTTTTAAATGTTTTGCGGGTTAATTCATAAAATATTGGTGACACGCCCTCGCTTCACTTCAGTTTACGTGAGTTTTCTGAAACAAGCGTATATATAATATATATATAATAATAGTATACACAAATTATCTACTTGATTATGAAAACTGCATCAATATAATATCCATGGCGTGGTTAAGGAGTTGGCAGCTACTTGGTTTGTTGTATAATTATAATCTTAGCTACAGTTTTCCAAAATGGCCGATTCTGACAGATTTCTACAAGGTCGTATTTTGAATCTAATATGTGGCTAAAATACTCATGTCCATAATATGGAAGTTGTGACTTAATTTTAACATTACTTATTCATCATTCGATTTATCTTGGTGCAGATGGGTTTTTAATACAATTATAACCCGCTGGTCTTCTTTTCCCTTTTTATGTCAAACTATGTCATTAACGCATCTGAATGTTCTAATACCTTAGCTTAGCCTTTTTTATAACCAAGGGCGTTTCGTTCTACACATTATAAAAAAATATGACCAATTACTGATCAAATGTAGAAAAAACGTTTATTATATTACTTACAGATATCACGGGATGTCTTTATAAATAAATAAATAACAAATATCCAGGCACAATTTTACACAAACTAAATTTGTCGCAAACTAATCTCTACACTGCTACTGCTACTACTACTACTACTAGACAGCGATAAACTTTAGGTAGGTACGGATAAATACTCTTCAAATCTCAATTGTACGTAATACAGCCAATGAGATACCACAATAAAGTTCAAAGTCAAGATTGTATGGACCAAGTGAAATGCAATGTTACGTAAAATTCAAAGTGATAACATTAAATGAAATGAAAATAAATATAATTTGATAAAATACACTCAGAAGCAAAAATACCGGGTAAGAGTGCGTTTTTTAAACAAACGAAACTATTTCGAAGCCTAAGTTCCTCGCCAGGGGTTGTTTTGAGTGATGTTTAATGGTGGATACTGCAAGGTTCAATAGAAGAGGTCAAAAGTTCTTAAGATACCTAACTGATCGCACAACTAGTTAACACCACAGCGGGAGAGTTTGGGTCAGCACTTGGATTTTCTTACATTTTATACCCATTTTAGATGTATTTCTGAACATGCACAATTCCGGCGTTAACCGCAGATTCATTCAGTTGGATATCCTGTATCGGAGTATTCATCATCAGATTTCACTATAAGCATTCCCTGGCGAGGAACCAAGGCTTCGAAATAGCCTCTTTAGTATGAAAAACGCACTCTGACCCGTTATTTTTGCTCCTGAGTGTAGTTCTATTTTTTTATATTTTCTGTTCTCGAGGCATTATCTTGTTGATATCGAATCGATATCGTAACCGACCACTCGGTTTCTGTATCATCGATACAATTGTTTTCTGGCTGTGTGTCTGCTAACCTTGACAAGTTTTAGTAACGACAGGATGAACTATGATGGTAACAAAACCGTTTACGCAAAGTAAAACAATAACAAAACTCAAATAAAAATGCTTTTTAATACTTGAATTTCTTTATTAATATCATACGTATTTATAAATTTCGTTTATCATTTGCTTACAAAGGCGAATATATTTACGAATTCTGACGCGTTTGATATATTATGTAGATTTTGTATTTACGACATCGTATTGACAGCATATTTATACGACTCGAATATCAAACTTTGTGACTTATCTACAATATTATTGAGAGAGACGCCATGTCGTAACGAGATCACGTGTGAATATTTTACAGAAACCTTCGTTTTTCTTTAACTTTGTATCTATAGCATTAATTGAAAATACACAGACATATAACATCAAAAATCTAGCAGCGCTTCGCAAAAGACCACTGCTGAGAAGAAACGCCGCCAGACACTCAAACTCATAATTTTTAATTTTTTGAATAACCACGTAAGATTAATTAAACTGATGACATCTTTCACTCGAAATTTTGTTATCACATCACCTGACATTGATTTTACTTTCTTTTCAAATAGTCCTTAAATTAAGAAATAAAACCCAAAAGACTGTAGACTGTAGGTAGAGACGTTTTAGGGATAATAAAACATGTTTTTTTCTAAACTTACGTATGGAAAAATCGTCACTAAGAAACAACTTAATTATCATTAACTAACTCTGAGTTAACTAGTAATCGAAATGTCATATTTTTGACGAGATTTGTTTAAGAAAATTTCGAGATTTTGCTTATTAATCACGAAGTTATTATTTCACTGTATTGTTACAATCAGGTTATTCAAATTAATAAGAAGTATGTATTTAACAACGCATTACAGAAATCCAAAACTCAATATAAGCCTAACGTCTGATAACAAACCGCAGAATCCCGTCTGAGTTCACACGAAGGGACCTCGTTTCCCTAATGAAACGGGGGGCGTTATTGAATATTGCCTTAGCCCCAGATTTATTCTTTTCGTATAATTTGACGTGACGAGTTCCTTGGTGATTTCGAACAGTTGTGTAAGAAGGAAAACGAATTTTGCAGGTTTAGAGGGCTGCTGTTGTAAATAAAACTTCTTCGGGTAATAGTAATAACTCAGAAAGTTAAGAATTGTCTTGAAGGGATGAAATGGCATAGCTATGCAGTTCATTTTACGGCGAGCGTAAAGGACAGAGCTACAGCATTTATATAGATATGTCCTTTTCTGACAGCGTACGACTGAACTGCATAGCTATATCATAATAACCCTCTTGAAGTCTTTAAAATATTATTATTGTAACACCGCGCCAACTCTTCCAAAATAATATTTCTGAAAAGGAAAACGTTGAATATCGGAAAAGTGTAAAATCTTTGATGGATCGAATCATTTTAAAGTGCTTACGACGGAACACAGTTAGACACTTTACGAAAATGGATTTTTCCTTTCCCACCCGCCCATGTCTTGAATTGTGAGAAGGAATTTCAGGGCCCTTTAGATTTTTTACTTAGCAAAAGTTAGTAAAAAGGTAAACGACAAGCATTGTAGGGTTAAACCACACAAGGGCCTGCCGTAAAGTCAACAACTGTTAAAATCTGTGGAAATGTATCTGATGGATATCTGTATAGAATGGATATTGAAAATAGATATGAAAAGTCTTTTATTCTATACAAACACATGTAATGTAAAGATGCATAAATAGTGGTTTACAACTCGAGGGAAAAGTAAGTCTTAACCAAACTCTTTCTTACACACTCAGCTGATTAGTTGTGCTGGTTTCCGCACAATGTTTTTGTGATGCAAGAAGATCGGTTACCTCAAATAAATTAAAATGAGAATAACTCATCCATACCTCATGCAAACAGTAAGGGTTTGAAAGAGGTTTTTTAAGATGACGAGTCAACATCCTCACTACCTACCAACGCTCTTAACCTTGTCTTAATGGCTCACTCCGACGCAGAGCCTGCCAGATTTTTAAACTATGATTCTATAAAAATAAACTCTTAAACGAAAATCGCGATCACCTTCCTAGAAGAAACCTCTCTAACTACGATTCGAACTCAGTAAACATTAACACATTCCAATATTAATTGGCGGAAGTACGAGTAAAATGGCGTATTAGGGCCTTAACCAATATCAATTAGGGCTGGATTTACTTCAAACGGAGCTGTGAAGTTTTAATCAGAGCATGTCATAGATGATTACTCTGATTAGTGGGGATTTTGGTGTAATTGAGGTGGAGTAAGTCGGAAACTAGGGGTTTATGAAGCGTTTAGGAGAAAATGCCGCAGCTGGTTTCGCAATTTTGGAACGGATTTAACGAGTCATTCGTAAAAATCTGTCTCTTCGATAAGTTGGTAATTGCACTGATAATAGTGATAATGCTTTGTTTTAGGTTAATTTTAGTAATTAATCGTTTCTTATTAGGACTCTTCTTCTGTAAGCCTGATTTCTTTTTCAATAGGAATCGACTCTGCTATTATCCAGAAATATCGATTTTGGGTTGTCGGTCCTTTTGACTTGTACATGCCTACCATAAGCAAGATCCTTTTTAATGACAATCATTATGTAATGTGGAATGGTCTAAAATTTTACTTCTTGTATCGGACATATAGAGCCTAGAGCTTAGTTTGGGACTAGGGCAATTGGTGTGACATTGTACCCTGATATTAGTATTAGTATTAGTATTAGTATATTGCGGCGTGCAAAACATGAAACATATTCAATATGACGTGTAATCGCTGTCACTTTGTCTAGTTGTGATTAGTGTACTTGCATCAATTTTCATAAAAAACTGTTTGGTTTCAAAGGCGATACTCTATTTGTATGTTTAAAAAAGGAGGATGGTCTGGAAAAACGAATTTGAAGGTAAATGATCTTGAAAAATCTCTAAACTTGCAAACTGTTATTCAAATAAAACACTTTTTTAACCGTCTCTGTTATAACTTAAGAATTTAATAGGCTGACAACGGAGTTAATCTCGGAGTATCTTGTCACAACATTGTGACAAGGCATTTGACACAATACTACTTTACTAAAAAATCTTCTAATTAAAATGGAATATTTCGGTGTCAGAGATCTTGCCCTTGATATGAATGGGTTCTCATCCGAACCCATAAAAACTCCATCATTATTATTAGTGTTATAAAAGTCTGCTTTTAATTTTACACAGTTATTTTCGAGTTGCTAATTTATCTAATTATCCCTAAACAATTCATCAGATTTATCATTCTGCATAGTTTTGCACGAAATGCAGCTTTTGAAGCCTTTTATAAACCCGTTTCGTGAAAAGCTTTGTGAAGTTCAATCAGATTTAAATGTATGAGCTGAACTTATCAAAATAACTCATGGGTCCTCATAGGAGTAAATCCTTTACATGCTTTTGAATGTTGAATGAATTACTACATCATTAGCCAAAATTAGCATCATAACGATTGATTATTTAGGAGTATGTATGTATGTATTTACACTCTTTATTGCACATAAACAATTACAAAACACTTTGCATCATTGCAGGAGTTATTTCTTAAATAATTATTTTTATGCTCAATTAATTATTGTTTAATTAAAAGTGATGTCTACTTCCAGACACACTATTAAACACACACTCAAAAAACATTACTTCCCTTTTCGGGTATAGGTAATACCTAGATGTTTGTCGTCAACTCAAATAATTTCACAGACAGAGGAAGGTTAAATAAAATATCGAACTCTGATACAAATTGAAAAATATAAATCCGTGGTAGGTATGTACAACTGTTTTTTTTATGTCATAGGGAAGGCAATCAAGCACACAGGCCACTTGATGGTAAGTGGAAACTGTGACCCATAGACATTCGTATTCGGAAGACTGCAAATGCGTTGCCAACCCTGAGGACTAAGATGGAATGCCTCTATGCTAATCATAACACCGGCGGTCTTATCCCCAAATCGGAACACAACAATGCGAAAACTGCTGTTTGGCGGTAGTTTAATGGATAAGATGGTGGTAGTGATCCGGACGGACCCTGCACAAGGTCCTACCACCTGCAAAAGTTAGGTAGTTAAGTTATAATTATTATAATAAATCGTACACATCTTTTTATATCAATAAAATACCATTTTAAAACAACAACAACAATCAATAATGTTCTTTAATATTAAGAACTCGATATTGCTTAAAAGTATCCCTCTACTATCGGAACAGTAGTACTAACATATACCAATTCCCGAGTCCGAGTAACCACTACCCTCGTATTTATTTACTCGGCATTGAGGGGCTCTCAAACCTGAATCCACATAACTACAGCGAGATACAAATCATGAATCAACAATCCGCGCCAAAAAACTATCCACTGCACAAATCCTTTCATGGAAATACTCTAAAATCAATAGAAATACTGAAACCAATACAAATCGACAGTGGAAACTTTTCCGAATTCCCTTGGATATTCTGCTCGAGAATTTCATAGCTTTCGAGTTTCCAATGCGGCGTGATTGAGGACTTGGTTAGTAACCGAGACAAATTTTTGCTTTATCCTCACCGATATTTTGCCATTTCGCTGAATTTTATGCGTTTGTTTTTCTGAAATCAAAAGGTGACCTAATTCGGTGTAAGTTTGGTGAAGTTGGACTGTTGTCGCCTTTAGCATTAACAAGATTAGTTTACTAACTAAAAAATGACAGTTAACGGAGACTGTTTTATGTTACATAGTAATACTTGGAAGATATGCTTATTCACGAGAGATGTTTTGAAGGATATGGATGAAAGAAGATGAAGTGAAAAAAGATCAAAAAGGGTATGCTAAAATGGTTTGGTCATTTAGAAAGGTTGGATGAAAGAAGAGTTAGGAAACAGGTATGGCGAGCGAGAGTGAGAGGAGATGTCGGTAGAGGACGCCCTAGATGCACATACGAATACAGTGATCAGATTCGCAATATACTGAATAAAGGCGAAGAGGTAGTGAATATAGAGGAAGCGAAAGTTTTTTTTTAGACCGGTGCACCCGGTGTTCCATAGTCTCTCTCTACCCATTGGGAGACAGACGTAAAAGTACATGTGTGTTTATCTTTGAACCGGTAGGAGTTAGGCGCTTTTGTTAATTATGCAGCTTTTACATAGTAACCAACGAGAACGTTCCATCAGTGCGATTGACACTGATCACCTGATCGTAGATAGAATTTGAAACATTTTTAGATATTTACATTATCTGCTTACCCTGATGACTAAGATAGAAGTATGCCTCTATGCTAGTAAATTTACCATTTGTCTTATCTCCACACTGAAATTCAATAATGTGTACACTGCTGATTGGTGGCAAGTTAAAGGGTAAGATGGTGGTAGTGATGTGAACGGACCCTGCAAAAGATTCTACCAGCCAAAGGGAAATATTTCGCTTATCCAAAACACGTCATTACGAGTTTAAACTACTTAACAGAAACTTGCTGGTTCCACTTGCGACTGTTAATAATAAAGTTTTGTCGGGAAGTCGAAAATTCAATGCGCAACGCCGAACTTTCCAACAAGGGCTGTTCGCCGCGGTAGATGGTTTGCGTATTTGGGAGTAAATTGGAGGATTTCGAATGAACCTGTACTTAAGGAAGTAACATTTTAGAATAATATTTTCAGTGTAAAAAAGGACAACTGCTAGATGGACTTAGGCACCTAAAGTTAAGCCACGCTATATTACATAGGCACTAGCGAAACAGGAAACAAGTCTTCCCAGGTTTAAGCGAAAATCGGTGTACCTAAGTTTAGTAAACGTGTACTCTGCACCTTTTTTTATTACGAACTAAATTGACTTGATCCCTCATGTACTTTGCATTAATCAACTGTACACAATAACGCTGTAAGTTATATAATAAGATAAGAAAATTCAGCTTATTTACCGTAATAAAAATTAATTCCTGTGATGTTTACTTATATCATGTATGTTTTTGAGTCAACAACCTTCTCCAAATATCCATAGATTAGTAACTTATTGAGTTAATGAGCTGCAAACCTCGTGTTGGTGAAAGACCAAAAACAAAAAGACTGTATACAAAAAGGATTATTTTTGATACAGAACGTTACGTTTTTCAGTTGTTTGTCTATGAATGATGAAAGATAACAAATTATTTCACGTAGTTATATTCTTCTTGATGTTTTATAAAATATAATTATATTATACTAATGACAATCATCTTGTGCAGAAAATCACAATCTAAGTCCGTCTGTCCGTTCGCAGCCTAGCTCAGAGACCCTTGGTACTAGAAAGCTGTAATTGGCATTACATATAAGTCACGCCAACAAAATGGTAAAATAAAATCATAAAAATACATTTTTTTTAGTGTACCTCCCCTACACATAACGTGGGTATGTAATTTTTTTTATAGGAAAACTATCATCTAAGTATACTTTATTGGTTCTTTCGTTACAAACGGGTTAAATGTTTATACCTACCGCAAACTTTTTTGCAGTGTTGTTAAACTGACCGCGACTTATGTCAATGAATGGGAATAACAGTTTTCCAAAGGAATAGATAAGTTTGTCGCGAGGTCTAATTTGTTTGTAGTAACGGCTCCGGAACCCTACACTGAGCGTGGTCCGACATGCTCTTGCCCGGTTTTTGATTTTCCTTTCAAAGTGTCATCATGTAATGTAATAACCCTTCTTGGGGCAGTCGGGTAAGAAGGATTTAATAATTTAGGAAAATCAGCACAGGCGTTATAACATCCTGTAATAATAAACTTATATTATTATTATTAGTAGCCTAAGTGTCCCACTGCTGGAAAAAGGCCTCCCTCTCGTCCTCCCGTGCATTCCTGTCCAGTGCAACCTTTCGCCAATGCTTATCCTCCCAAAAACTACGTGGGGCATTCAATAAAAAGAGAATGAATATGTTATAAACAACTTTTATTAAATATCATTTTATTTTTCGACGTAGCATATACCTTCTAGCATAATATTATATCTTTTTTCTAAACTTAAAATTCCATTTTTAAAAAAGGTCTCACCTTGAGTACTTAAAATATCTTGTACTGCGGCGAATACCGCGTCGTCGTCTTCAAATTTCTGGGCTCTCAGGTATTCTTTCTATCTTGGAAATAAGCAGAAATCACAGGGGGCGAGATATGGTGAATACGGAGGATGCTTTAGGATATCGAACCCAGCATCACGAATTGCAGCCATTGCAACGGCGGACTTGTGTGCCGGGGCATTGTCCTGGTGGAACAGCACAACTTTTGTTGCTTTTTTTTTGGCATATAAAGTGCCCGTAATAGTGGCTCCATGCTCGAGATACTCAATCATTACTACTCCTTTACCATCCCAAAAAACAGAGCCCATGACCTTATCGGCAGATGGGCCCACCTTGAATTTCTTTAGAGTTGGAGATGATGGCCTTTTCCATGTCATAGACTGCAGTTTCGTTTCAGAGTCATAATAATGGAGCCATGTTTCGTCCATTGTTATAAATCGCGCCAGAAAAAGTTCCCAGTCTTGCTGTATCAGGTCCAAAGCTTCTTGACAAATCTCGACTCTAGTTTGTTTTTCGTGTCAGTAAGCATTCTTGGTACCAACGCGCAGATACCTTTTTCATACCCAAGCGTTCATGTAAAATATTATACAAGCTCTCCGTTGAAATCTTTACATTTTCAGCAATAAAACGAACCGTGACACGACGATCCGCCAAAACTAAGTTTTCTACTTTTTTCACAATTTCTTCAGTTACTGCTGTAGTAGGGCGTCCGGAGCGGGGGTCGTCCATGGTCGATGTTATTCCACGTCTAAATTCGGCGCACCAACGTGCGACTGTCGAGTACGGAGGAGCATTACACCCTAAAATGTCCCGGAAATCTAAATTGACTTGTCCCGTAGAAAAAGCTATCAAACTATTTGATAACGGCAAAATAAGTACTTGATAACGGCGCGCAGTTCAATTTTATTAATTTTCGCTAGCATTGCAAAGAAATTACCATATTTATTTTTTAACAATAGACAGTTAGTTTTTATTTCATAGCAATCAGCTAGATAGATTAGCTTTACCGGCCAGTATTTAATTTCCTAAAATTGAAAGAGTTTGCATCTCATTCTCACTTTTTATTGAACGCCCCTCGTATACTTTTGTTAAATGTATGACACAGCTGTGCCCTTGATCTTTAGTTTCCAACATAACACACCACGAGTACAATCGCAACAGATGTTCAATCACATAAATTTTAACACTAAAATGTTCGCGGCACAAATAAGCTAGATGACGGATGACCGTCAGAGGTGACATTTCCTTAAGTCAAGTGTATCACAGTGAAAACATACCATAATAAAAAAGAGCAAATTGAAGACCTTATTATTAATTTTCAAATCAAGGGTCAACCATTCTTGACTAGGTTTTTAGTCCATTTCTTTATCCTACAACTACCATCGATCAACATTTATGATTAACCGCCAAGCAGCAGTGACCGCATTGCTGTGTTCCGGTGTGACAACCGGCTAATTACTAGCATAGAGGCATTCCATCTTAATCTTCAGGGTTGGCAACGCATTTATGTCTTGGGATTGCAGTCTTGAGATTGTAGTCTTGTAAGTTCAAACGCCTATGGGTGTCAAATCCTACTTACCCTCAGGGAGCCTGAATGTTCGCGTGCCTAAGTCCTTGCCATAAAAAAAACGAGAACTTATGTTTGTAGTTCTTTTGTATTTAACATTGCTTAGGAACAACTCATACACGTACGTAACATGGTACGATTTTAAAATCAAACATCGTTATTTAATATAATTATGTTGTTAAGTATAAAATATTAATATAAATGACACCTTGAAACCAATCAAATATTTTTAATCAAATTGTGTTGGTTATTAATAAAACTAATAAAAAACTCCAACAGGGAAAATCGTATTTCTCAACAAAATATGAAAATACCAAAAGTGAAATCAAAATTAAAATCGGCGAAGAAACACCGATTTTAAACTGCTTATTAAAAGCGATTAGACAGAGAGATCCGATACACAGTGACGTCATCTAACAGGTCGGCCACATAAACACAATGTTAAATTGTGTTGTCCTAGAAAGATATAGGAACAAATATTTGTTGGCTTATAATTATCTTGGTTATATTTATAAGTTTTCAAAAATACATTTTTCTCAAGTATTTGTTACATGAATCAGATTTTGTTGAGGCTTTATTAATACCCAATGCGTTGGTATGAAGTCAACTATCTAATTATGATGATGGATCCGGAAGGTGGCCACTGAATTTATGCTAATTTTCAATTAGTCTCGATAAATAGTTGTTTTTATCGCGGGGTTAAAATATTAAACTTTTAAGTATATCATATGCATCTGTTCGTGCTCTTATTTTATTTTCTTTATAATTAAGGAAAAATAAGACGTTTTACAACACAGAAATCTTTGCCCCGCATAAAATTCGACACTATATCACACTAATGCACCTAAACGAACGACGACGGGTTGACCAACTTAGCGCCACGGAACAAATGGCATTGTTCTCGATTCTTATCTTTTACCTTTTTCAACCATTTCCGATATAAGAACACCTGATCGACCTTCCCATACGTATTAGTAAAAGGCACATAATGGGTAGAGCATGGTTTATCATTCTTACTTTCTGGAGGTGCGTAGTGGCCGAGCGGACCACAGAAAATAAAGGTACGTTAAATTCATTTATTGCCGCTAATTCGCGACTACTTTTTTAGGGCCTATCTCTTCTTGAAAAGATGGTTAGTTAAAATAAATATATGTAGTGTACTCAGTTAAACCAGAACCACATTCTTCTGACATTGTATTGTAAAGTAAGTAAAAGAATAGATCCCCAGAGCAAAGCAATTAGAATAGAAGACGAAGTCACAAATTAAAAACAATATGCCTCTTTAAATCTGGGTACTCATAGCCTACCGCAAGCGTTGAAAATGCTAAAATATAATGAACATTGTTTTTCTGCCAACGATTGTATGTTCCTTTTTTTATTTTACAGAAAAACCCTATGTTTCATTCCAAAAGATTAATGAAATACCAAGTCAATTTGAAGTAACAGGATACGATAATGTAAAGGATTTCCATAAGTACGTGAGTGATATTAATGCTTTGGCAGAAAAAGAAAACTTGACTGTAGTTTACAAGGTCAAAGTGGAAATTGAAAGATCACATAATCATTATGCTAGAAAACCTTTCAAAAACAGACTAAAGAAGTATTTGGTACCATTAAAGAAAAAAAGCATGAAGATGTCGAGTTTCGAAGCGGCGCAAAGGCGAATAGCAGAAGAGAAACAGATGATAATAAAGAGCCCTGACCATATCGTGGTGACGACGCCGGCGGCAATACTTATTTTAACAACCAAAATAACAAGTTCAGGTAAATATAAGCCAGAGCTACGCAAGCGAAAAAGCAACTACACCAAATATGTAAAACCAGTCAGAAATAGAGTCATAACATTAACTTAATAACTGAAATGTATACAGATAGAAAGTAAAGAACCAATTGTATTTTTTATATTTTCTTACTTATTTTTATGTAAATAAATAAAATATTAATACAATTATATTTCTAGAATAAATTAGCAATTATACTGAGTTGTAAATTAGAGACTCTTATAGTTTTGGTCATTTAGAAATAATGGTAGAAAAGTTATGACAGAGGAATGAGGAGCGAGAGCGAGTGAAAATGTTGGCAGGGGGCTGATTAGATGCAGATAGACGCAGATTTTAGGTATTAAATAAGGGTCAAATTAAAAGCACCCAAAACCTAGGTACTACTATGAAGGGGTTGAAGAATATAGAGGCAGCGAAAGTTGTATGTTTATACCGATGCACCTGGCGCTCTTTAGGCTCTGCTTACCCCATCGGGAGACAAGCGTGAAGGTGTGTACAGTACCCCAACGAAAATGTTTGGCACTTTAGTGCACTTTCATAATAAACTTCAAACTGAAAATCAAATGACAAGTATGACAATAACAATGGCAGTCACAATGACAAGGTTCCAAGTATGCTTAACATTTTTATTGGGTGACTGTACGTTGGAATGTTAATTTAGAAAACATGTTCACCGGCGGGCCTGATGCACAAGCAGGGTGCTGATGAGGTCACCCAGATTTTGGAGTGCGTTGGAGTTTTTATAACTAGTAGGTATATATTTATTAAATTGTTAGTAAAACAGTGATCCAATGTTGGTTGTGGATAAAATGTAATACGTTATCCATTTTTGAATACTTACAAAATGTATAAATTCGATGTAAGCTGAAGATCTACCATGTCGGCTGCTCATGTCAATGGCATGTACTCTTAAGCATATTTTGTCTAGGCCCACTGATTCCCATGAAATGCATTTCCCTGATATTAATATTATAGTCACGGCTAGTAATAAAAACAGCAGACTATCAGTTTTGTTTCTCTCACCATGAGGCCGCGCTTATGAAACATATTTCAACCAAATTGCCGTTCATGGAACTTATAAGATTTGTGGAGACGGATTTTGGCTCAGTAAGTGAGTGTATTGGAAAATGTGGATTTAGTGGTTACTAGACCTACGAATAGTGGAGCGTCCATTGTTCGTTTAACGAGCTGATTTTCCAATAATATGTTTCATTGTGTGCTGGCTGAAAATTGTATGCATTGAAAGGTTTCTATTCAGGAATATATTGTGAAAAAAGCAATTTTATTTTTTATATTGATAATAAAAAACGTACATAAACGAAAAGATATCTTAACGAATAACAATTACGAGATGGATAATAAATAACGAATTTTGTTTTCGTGTAATAATAAAGTGCTAAATTTATATTTATAACATAAGCAGGATCGGAAAAGCACGTGAAATAATTAAAAAATAAGCTGGTTTAAACCGAAATATATTTTCGCGTGTTGAAAACTAAAGCCACATGATGTCAAAATGTTGCAAACAAAATTAAAAACTGACGCCGGGAGGTTGAGAGTAAATGTAATCAGTACAAACGTATAATTATCCTTTGTTGATAATAAATTCAACGAACTCGGTATTTTTACGGTTCTTGTGCAAATATACGTATTTTAAAGAGTTACATTATTTTTGCCAATCAAACCAAGTGAAAAAGTAATTAATGTAGAAATGAATAAAATAGAACGTAATGGAGATCTTACAATTTCCCCCCTAAATCCCTTACTCCCGAACCAATCCTGCCCATGTTTAAACTTACAAATTGTTTATGTTTTAACTAATTTCCTACCAAATTTTACAAAGATCGTGTTAATTATACAAACATTTAAATATATGAGTGCCGACTGAGTTGACTTAAGACTAAGACCTCACTCCGCTCCTCTTATAAAATTCTTTCAAAATAATAATATAAATAAATATGTTTTCTTCACACATCGTGGTACGTTCTCCTCTTTCTATTCACCGCACACGCTATTTCGCATTCCGCGGTTTCGTGCGAAAGGAAATGCTACATAAAGCCCCTGGGGCGGACACAACCACTGCACAAAATTAAATATCACCCTTTTTATATGGACGATTTCCTTGTTGCAATATTGCGAAGGAAAAATTATTAGCTTGTAGTGGGTAATATTGTCCATTGATTAGTTTTTAGTTGTCATAGACAACTATTTTTAATAGATTTAAAGTATAGTTTGGCAAATTGAAGTTTGACGTGGTGACAGGTGGAATATTAATATAGTCAAGTGGCAAATACTAGGCAGCACATGTATTAACCACTAGACAGGCTCCTCTCCAGTTCCCTTCAAATAAAACCTTATTTCAAGTAAAATATCAAAGTAAAATATCAAATTATTATTTAGTACGTATTTATTTAATTGCATTATTAAGAGGATGGACCTCCCAAGGCCCAAAGTCCTTTTAAAAGGCCTTCGTCCGGCCATTAAAGTAAAAGTCTAGCGCAAAGAAAGTAAAGTGGAATTTATTTTGTTTTTATAAGTAATGATCAAATTAGAAAATATTTTTTTTTTCATTCACAATAGTTTCATATTCCATTGATAAATTTCGTTGTATGGTGGGCCTTACGAGGATAACTAAGTAAAGCCATATTTAACACAGTTTTTTTGTGTCGTAAAATTGGCAATATTATCATTTTTTTAATCACAGCCTCCTCATTTCTTCAGAATTATTTTTCCTTACCGATTTCAATGTAGCTGCTGTTAAAGACAAATTCTACTTTTTTTATTAATTTATTTGTATTGATATTCTCGCTGTGTCTATAATGAATATTCACAAGCTCAACACATTATTAAAAATATTGGTTGATTTATTATGCTACATGGTAATTTAAAAAAAATAACGCTTAATTTTCACATATTTTTTACTTACGAGTACCTACTAACTTAACCTTCATTAGTCTGCATAACTGCAAATTTACAGAACTGTAAGATAGTATTCAAATATTGCCAGTCATTCCATTTCCACCTTTCGCATTTTTGTCACAATATTTAATATCCCAAGCGCTACACCTTTTTGCTTTCAGCACAAATTTTCCAACGCATTACCTTATTTCAACTTCATTTCAATTTGAAACGTGATTTACTTCACTTGAAAACAACATTTCACTATCGACTTTATAAATGGAGTTGGTGCAAAATTAAAATGCACTTCAGTGTCGTAAATAACACAGTAAATTGACTGTGAAGTTATCGTGGACCATTCAAATGATAAGTATGCGGTAAAGTGCCAAACTTTTAGCGGGAAATGCATATTTAGAACAATAACACTATGTTTCCAATACAAAACGTTTCTTTGTGTTATCAATACCGCTTGCTGCTTAAGAGTAAGGAAAAAAAAGTTTATTTTTGATGAAAATCTGTTTCGGAAAAAGTTGTCTATCAAGATGAGATGAGGAGCATCATTAGACACGATAGTTAAATAATGAAAATAGGATGGGCGTAAAATTATCGATGATTTACCTTCGTGGACAAAGTGATAAGTTAATTACATATAACGCATTGTAAGGAAGGTGTGAGAAAACGGTGCGTGACACACGTACCTGGACGTGACGTCTATCGATAACTTATTAAGAACGGTTTCAGGAGGTGTTATTTTCAGTTTCATAACACGACTGCCGAAAAAAAGGAGTGTAGAGTATTCAGTGTTATGTATGTATGTATTATGATTCTTTATTCCACCATATCTTCTAAACGCCTGAGCCGATTCAGATGTGAATGGTATCGTTAGATTCCCGGGTGAAATCGAATACTTAAACTATTAAATAACCGTTAATGCGTATTAGTTGTAAGTTTATTTCACCGTTTGTGCCCAAATATAATAAAATAAAATAAACATAATTCGAAATAACAGCAATTTCAAAATTACATTTATTAACAATTTCGCAGGTAACAAAATGCAGTTGGGTCAACCTATTCACGTATTTAAAGTATCTGGCATATCAGGTTAATAATTAATTTAAATTCAGCCTATTTATAATTAAAACGCCGTATTCTAAAGTGTAATAATTCAGACAGTGAAAGATATAACTAATATACTCTGTGCCCTATCACTAGCGAAGATTTGGACGGCTTTTGACACCTAATAATGCTGTGACTGAAGGAACCATTTTAACGTCACGCTTTTGACCTTTTACTTACAAATTGTAGTATTTATAAAACATTTAAGTGGTCCTACCATTCAACGGATGAACACCCGCGCTTTAAAGCCAATTGGCTGTTCAAACGGTTTGATTTTAAAGATATTTCCAGTTGAAAGAAACTTGCGTTAAAAGTGAAGTTACTTAGGAGACCGTGCAGTCCTCAAAGCAAAGGAATAATTCCAGCTGGCGGCGAAGTGTTTTCCTTATTGTAATCAGATCGTTTCTCAGAACGCTGAATGTTGTGCCGGGGACCGGCTTAGAGTGATGTATCGCGCGATAGCCGCCGCCACTTACCTTGTGCTCGCCGACTCTTGATAGGGAGGGGGCATTTTTTTATATTTTGTTTATCGATTATTATATGAGCTTCACATATATGACGTTATATTAATTTACAGTGAACTTTTTACTGGTGTCTTAGAACTTAGCGCATAGATTGCATCGTAAGTAACCACTTGCACACCAGGCCAGAATATATTTTGTACATTTGAATATGGTTATTAGTTTGTAGTACTTTGAGAGGGGCTAAGGGTTGAGAGGTGTTTTAGGACTTTAAATGATCATAAGGTGCTTAGTCGCCACTTGAAACACGAAGGGCGGAGCCTTTCGAGCATACAGCTCTTGCGAATCCACTCTGATCGGTCAACAAAGGCAAGTCAGAGGTAAGAGTCTGCTCCTCGTCTCCGTACACCCCAGCTGGTCGGTGAATGCAAGCGTGAGGTGAGGAACAGGATCTTCTCTCGGGAGCACTCAACTCCGTGGTGTCGCTATTCACCAACAGTTGGCCACTAGCTGACCTGCTGCCTATTTTTTTTACTATCCAATAATTTTCTTTTCTCTTTTATGAGTATCAACCAGAATCATCGAGTGTAATATAAACTTCAGCAACATTCCCACATCTCTAGCCGGCCGGAACGCTGCATGTCGTGAAAGTGTTGATGCTATCGTGCTGAGTACAGGATGAGACCGGCTCGCGACTAATGTAAGCTCCTTAAACGCTCCCGTGTGCGCGATGTTTTATGCCAGACTGCTTTATTTGGAGCAATTTCGGTGATGGCTTTGCGGTTTCATGATCTGTCTCTTGATAGAGATTTGGTTCAAAGCTAGATTATTTGACCTAGTGTCGATAAATGATGAAATTTGAGGTTATGTTATATATTTAATGTTTGATTTCTAGTACAATTGAGTCACTTTAACTAATTGATGGAAATTTGAAGTGGAAGAAATTGGAGAAGAACTGAAATTACTAGTGTATTTCGTCTGAAATGAAACAAATATTTTCTCCACTGCTCGTAATCAAGAATAAATAGCTATAATAGAGAGCTGCAACAATGTAATGTTGAATCATCGTTATTCGTTTAAATCTTTAACATATCTGTATTATTATTTTCTACGAAAGTTAACAATTACCTACATTTGTAATTAATAAGTAATGATACCAAAACACCTTATCTATTAAAGAGGCCTACTAAAGAGGTTGAAAGACCGATACGTGTCCTTTATGGTTTGCTTTTTAAATTAGGGACACCAAATGCAAATACATAATACTTACAAGTAAACCACGACCCCAACTTTTTGTAATAAAATGCCTTGGATAATAATATATATTATTGTATTACGTTTAACTATTTTATTTACGCCTTTCCACTATCACAGGGCCTCTATTCTCTGCGGTAAAAAACCACATCGCCATTACTGTAAAGTAAATAAGAGCTATAAAAACGTTGACAATACGATAACAGATCAAAGACGTTTTGGTTTTTGCCGTCTCTGCTCAGTACTAATCAATAAACAAAACCTACCATCAACTGTCAACTATTAGTAACTGCACACGTTTGTACCTTGTCACTTTATAATTAGTGCAGCAGTTCAAACAATGACGTTGAACTAGCACAAAAGTGTGCAGTGCCTTATAAAACTGACTGTACGGTACCTTAAATTTGGAATAGCTTTTATTTAAATCAACTTCAACTTGGTCGTTAACCCTTTCACAGCAACGCTCGGCCACGGTTTATAAATCTCAGTGAAATAACTGGCCAATGAGCCATATTTATTGCCGTAGTAAGAAGGCAATTCAATTTGTTTTACCCATCTGCAGTATTACACTGGCGCCCGGTGCACTCGTGATGTTGGCCTGCTTTAAGTTGTTTGTGTACATTGAATTTGTATGATGAACTTAAAATTCGTTGTTGGTTCGTTTGGAACGTTACTTTATGTTATCTTTTAGGGTTCGGTTCCCGAACGGAGCCCATCCATGGAGGCATTCCATCTTAGTCCTCAGGGTTGGCATCGCATTTGCAGTCTTAAGATTGCGGTCTTGAGATTGTAGTCTGGAGGTCACAGGTCCCGCTTACCACCATCCTGACAATGATAGGTGACAGGTGACATTTCAGTGTACATGGCGAAGCTAAAGTGAATCCCACCGATTTGAAAGATTGTTAACATTGCAATGAAGCGCGAATTGTAACCTGTCAACTGTGAAATCAGGGGCCGGTGGCCTGCGCACTTGTTCTCCTTCTCTATGCTATATAAAAAAGTTAGAAGCACATTAAAAACGCATAACATTATCGCTGCACTTAAAATTAAACACCTACCTAATACTAACATACGTACATTAAAATAAAAATCATTTTGGACTAGACAGGTGATTTGATTTAGTTAGATGCGTCTTAAATGGACTTGCATAATTGATTAAAGTTATTACAATTATAGACCTTTATTTAGACACCCATTTACTTGGTAACTGAATTCATATGTCACTTATACGCCAAAACGCAGTAGACCTCGCCATAACTAGTTTACCTACTAGCTTTAACATCCCAACAGTAAAGCATATCTCAGTTATGCCATAAACTTGTTTACAACGAATTACAGGGGCTTATTATGAAACTTTAGTTTTCCTTAGGGTACGTTAACACTGAGCGTTTAAAAGTTTAATTAAACTGCGCCCTAACTCTTTGAAATAGCTATCAAGTGACGAGACGCGCTATTAGTGGCAAGTTGTGCATTTTGCGGAGATGGTTCATTAAGGAACTGATTACAGAATAAAGTGCTTAGATAAGTTTATTAAGCGACTGTACTCGTAAATACTTTTAAAGAGTGCAAAGATCAATAAAACAGTAAATATTAGATTGCATTTTTTACCCGGGTAATGATTTTCGGGTCAATGTAATGTATCCATGTTTCCGTGTGACCTGTACCTGACGAACATGCCTTGACGGATTTTAAAGTGCAGACATGGCTTGAAATACCGGTATTTTAAAGAACCGGTACTGTGATATTGGTGTGAAACCTGTATCAATCTCGGTACCGGTACCCGGCCCGGTCGGGGGTTACGCGAGCGAATAATCGATCTGTCAAGTGGTCATCTTTGGGAAAATTTATTCGAGCTCCTTTCCGTTTTCCAGTTACTTAAAATTATTAGACATACTTTTTATATCTGTTGTAACTACATAATTATGTTTATAGGTACCTATGTTATGTATAAGTTCCCTTTCAGCATCTTTTGATCATGTCGCTTTCGTGTCAGCCGGCTCCCTTTGACTATTTAATTGGCAGCACGCGCCGCGTGGCATTTTACAAACGCTCTGGTAGATTTTTGCATCATTAGATCATTATGCTTTTCTCTAGCTCGATACGCAACCAATCGAGTCGACTAGAGTAGGTTTGGCCGTCTTGTTGAGTTTGCATGTGGTCGCCCGCAGCAATTGTAATGTTAAAACTGAGCTTACTTGCAAATTAAAGTAGTAGTAAATTATAATATTTTAACATCAAAAAATATTTAATAACTTTGGCATAAAACTAGCCGCAAAAACTATACTTAGTTATAGTATTGTGTACATATCAATCCATAAACTAAGTAGTAACACAACTTTAATAAATCCTTAAGTCAGGCACCTCGAGCACAAATAATCGTCAGTCCTTTAATATTGTAAAATAATTCACTAAATAGTTTCAGACGAAACTTTCCTCTAGCTAAACTCAAAATGTTCTGTTTAGCATCAAAGTGGAAATCCAAAATCCCTTAAGCCGAGTTAGAAAATTACAAATATAGCTTATTCACTAGAATCGCACGGTATTAAACCTTAAGCTATTCGAAATAGAACACACGATAGATGCAATAGTAAGCCGGTGTTAAGTGTAACAGTGAGCGAATGGCAACTTTATTTCGAGAGCGACAATTGCCCAACTAGGTTTTGGCAACTAATTGTTCAGATTAAAGTTTGGGTCGCTCACTAACTTTACGATTCTGCTATTTAAATTTTATCCCGTTTTAGGCTTATCCCAATTTGCATAATGCGTTCGTTGTGATTACACAGAGCTCGGGGTAGGATGTTAACTTTGCTCGTAACATAACTTTTCTATGCAGTCACAGTCAAGATCCGGCTGGTCATTTGGTTGAGATTTCACATTAGTCGATCTCAATTTAAAAATTACTTTAAAATATCAAGGAAATTAATTGTTTAGCAGTATGACATGATACGTGAAATAGCCGTGTTATACATTTCCCAGCGTGATGCGACTAATACATACATACCTTCACGCCATCATTACCAGAGTAGGGGAAGGCAGAGCTACAGAATTACCAACAACTCTAAAAACTTGTGGTTAAATTCTGTAACCACATGGAAATAGTATGCATTTTTGCCGCGTTGTAACCCGGCAAATTGACGTATTACGTCAAACTGCTAAACAATCAAAGTCCTCAACTGTACCTGATTATTAACTTTCAAACGTAGATGAACTTCTGTTTAACAAATTGCATATTTATATCTGAGTGGAATCCATACGATCTGAGACAATTCGCGTAAAACCGCCTTAGTAAGGAATGTACTATTATTGTCTAATTCTGAGACATTACGTGTTTTATCGCCCTATGTTTGAAATTAATGACTATTATTAGTTTAATTCTAAGGCTAAACCAAAGTTTTCGTGATCAAATCAATGTACACTGCCAGCGATTTCATGGTTATAATATACGACGTCATTTAATTTTTAACTCTGCATGACTAGAACCATCAACTATGCAGCTTGTTCCTAGAATGCATCGTAAGGTGAACACATAATGTTAGTAAGAAATTGTATATATATTATATCTACCTTTAATTTAAACAATAACGGTCAAACTCACCCACTTCTTGCATAAATCGTGAAATATTTATTTATTTCTTGATTAATGAAATTCACACCTTGTTTGAAAAAGTCGTGTTTCGCCCATGCAATCCCAAGCTTTAAACCATCGCCATGGACTTATTCGAGACTTATTTATTGTTCCGTTAAAGATACTTTTCTCTTGTGGACTAAACACAAGCACATGGGGTTAGCTTCCCGCGTTCCTATATAGAAATATTCAAAATGGACCATTTAATATTTCTCTATATAAAGAACCATCGAAGGTACGCATCCTTTATTTTTAATTTATTTTAGTCAATAACGTTACAATAAACCAAGTAATAAAATAAATTTGATGCCACACCCGAATATATTTGTTTTATAATTTTTAAATAAGAAGAATATGTTGTAAATATCATGAAAAACCATATCCGTACGTATTCTTTTCCAAGAAAATATTTCCAACACAACAAATTTTAAAAGTGTATAACAGAAACGTACAGACGTAGAGGTAGACGTAGGTTTTTATAATAACTACAACATTATATTCAAAAATCGTGATAGTCGTACTTGATTTAGGGGGTGATAAACGTTTTCGTCTGGAGCTAAATTTATATGGTTTTCTCTTAACTTACAATTTCTTTCAAAAAACAAATGATATGTGAAGTAACACAACGTTATATTGTATAATATATCATGTTAAACCAAACACGCGAAACTAAGCTCGAACGCGATTGGGACTTCTCTGAACTTCCACGTACAATGGCAGCCGTAATTTTGTGTTACTGGAACTTTTTCCCCACATGATAAGAGTGAAACCGTATAAGTTTATAAATTAAATCGAGAAGTTACTTGTCGCGGAATCAGGCGCTCTTGTGATCGACAAATATGGATATTACTTGGAGTTTCGGTCTCGTGTGGGGATATTCGAAGTTTAAGAATTGATATAGAGTGTGATACATTATGTAGGCGTCTGAGTTATGATAAGTTAGGAAAAGTATCCGGAGTCCCTATGCATTATTAAGCGAAGACTAAGTATTATATTGTCGAAACTTTCATATTTCTTCTTTTATGTAATTGTTTGTGCTAAAAGAGGATTGAAGCATTTGAAAACCTTACTTAGGTAAAATATTGAAGAACCTTTTGAACTTCTCTCGGTAATTTAAGTGGATACGGTCTGATAATTATATTGTTGATTTCTTATATAAGGGTCAGCCTAAGTTTTCCGCTGATAGGAGTATGATGATAATTAGTAGACCAGAGCCCGCATTTTGGTCCCCTTTATCGCACTGGATAAAGCATCCGTCACTCTCGCACTCACACACTGGTTAGAAAGTGACAGATGTTTTAACCACGTTTATCCACGTCGATAATCATGACCATAATAGGTCCGGGGCTGGTTTAGTTTAGTTAATTTCCCGTCCAAATAATTACACAATGAAAATAACGAATAAGATAAACTGAGTTTTATTTATTATCTTTGTTCGGCTATATAGATGGCAATTTGGCTGGTTTTACTTCTTTTACACAAATAAACCAACCAAATAACGACAAAATTCAAGAAAAACAAAATACAACCGTTTTTTGCGTGTATTTGACCATTGTCTTTTATGTAAGACAATAAGAAACTTACTTCCTCCAGCAATATATTTGTTTTATAATTTTTAAATAAGAAGAATATGTTGTAAATATCATGAAAAACCATATCCGTACGTTTTCTTTTCCAAGAAAATATTTCCAACACAACAAATTTTAAAAGTAAATAACAGAAACGTACAGACGTAGACGTAGACGTAGGTCTTTATAATAGTTAACTACAACATTATATTCAAAAATCGTGATAGTCGTACTTGATTTAGGGGGTGATAAACGTTTTCGCCTGGAGCTAAATTTATATGGTTTTTTTTTTTTTTTTTTTTATCTTAGGATCTAATACAAAGTGACGCTTTTTCCTTTTATGCACTATTTACCCCAAGTCGTCTAAAAGCAGGGACCGTAGTTTTGTAACTTCTTCATCCTTACTACGGTCCCTAGAACGACTAGTCGTCAACCGTTGGGCGTTTCAATCTTTGTACCAATAGTAGTCCAGTGGTAATACATCTGATTTCGATTTCTGTTAAGGTAGCTATGTATAAATCTAGTACCTACCTATTGCGCAGAAAGTGTTTCTTAAGAGGCAATCAAATTATTGCTCTGATGTTAAGCATATGTGATATTTTTTATAAAGTAATATTATAAATGCAAATATTTGGATTCGGATGAAATTTGGTACAAAGATAGATTATCTGAAATAGTAAATAGGCCAATTTTTATACCAGAAAAATTTACGGTTCCCGTGGGATGACCAAATTACGAACTCTACGCAGATGAAGTCTCTGGCAGAAACTAGGTACTTATTATACAACAACATAATGATAGAAACAAGACGATTATTTGCTGGGTAGACCAACTCAAAATTATAAAATAAACACAATTCATTTATTTCAGACTGGAAATCCCATACATTATAGCTACAATATTTTGTTATCAATTTCTTAAAAATAAAACTATGTTAGGTAAATAGGGTCATTTCGGCTGTTTGCGTCCACTTAGTGGAGTTGGTAAGTTTGAGCCTAAAAATAAAATTGATTGTGTGATATGTTTGAAAAAATGTGGATGTCATGTATTTATATAGTCTTTTTAAGTTTAGTGCACACTTTAGGCCAAAACATCTCATGATTTATCTAATTATAACTGGCCAGTAGATCAGGTGATATTGACTTTATTTTGACGATCCCGGTGATTCCCAATTAAAACAAATATTTTTTTGTGATGAGCACGAGTATCTGTTTCTGAGGTTTGGATTTTTTCTTTGTATCTAAATATTTACTTATCTACATAAGTATTTTGACTGTCGAATTTACTTTTAGCCTAGGGATGGGTTTGTGTTTGACCTCAGTCTCAGTCTTTTTAGGGTATCTTGTGTTACTTGTGTAAGGTCGTCCACCGATATTTTTAAAGAAAAAAAAATGTACTTAATACCTGTTATGTAGGTAGAATATGGAAAGTAAAACAAATCAAAATAAATCAAAAATAAGTACATACTCGTAGCGATAAAAAAGCTGTTTTTTAGTAGAAGCCTCACAAAAACTTACTGAATACAATGACATTAATAAGATAATTAAAAACGCAAACCGAAATTAATTAATTGACGCTGATTACAGTTTAACAAGGTTTACGCGGTCGGTTTAACGCTTTAGTTTAACGGTATCGTTGTGTTACAGAATTATCAACAGAATTTTAGAGTATTTGGTAATTCTGTAGCTCTGCCTTACCCCACTCTGGGAATAAAAGCGTGCGTTTTTGTATGTATTATGTATGGCAACATTTAAATACCTCTATAGTTTTCTGTTGGATCATTGTAAGCTACAATTAGTTTTTTTTTAGAATATTCAAAAAATGCTATTTCATCTGCTTTTAGAGTAATTTGTCCATGATCGATAGCACACGCATAACACTTAATCAAATATTTCTTAGCGCAGAAGAGAAGATAGATACAGAGAAGATATTAAGATTGAGCGTTTTCATTATTTATTTAAGAGAGTAACACAGAAGGACTCAAGTTGTGTCGGCCCGATTCTGACAGGTCCCGACACGTTCAAATCTAATAACGTCACTCATATTCATGACAACGGTTGGCACGTCGCGTTAGTGATAGTGTTCATCTGGTGATGTTCAGGTGTTTGTACGTTAGTTTATCTACCTAACTTTAATTTGTAAAATATTAGCGTCTTAATTACAATCCCTATCCTCGTGAGTTCTTTTTACTAAAACAAAAACTCATAAATAACTTGTTTTAAAATGAGAGGTACGTGTATTAGGTCAGTCCCATTGAAGTTGGCTTTTGGTTAAAAAATATTTTTTACTTCTCATGCTCGTAAAGACCTTCTTTATGCTGGGTATAGGCTGCATAAAATCGCATTTTATGCACTAGTGCATAAAGTAATTTCTTCTTTTAAGACTAAGGCAATCAGGCCTTACAGCCTTCACACAATACACCTTCATTTAATTGATATATTTTTATGAGATTTTGGTTACATCTTAATTTAATTACGACATTTGTGTAACTATCTAAATAAAAATTTACGAATAATACCTACGGCGTGCATTTACGGTAAAAAAATACAACGCAAATATTTATAATAACTTGGCATTAAGCATCAGACCATAGTCAAACCTGTCAAACGTCACATAGTCGAAAATTTAAAAAAAAAGTTAAGAATGTAATCAGGCCTTACAGCCATGCGCAAACATAACATTTTAATAACTTACATTAAATATAAAAAAATAATAAATTATCCTGTAAGTATGTGCTTCTTGTTTTATTTCCTTGCAATCGAAGTGAAAAGCAGAGTGTAAAATTCGAGCGTAAAACCCATTTTACCCTCGAGGTGACTATCCACACTCTTCCATTTTAAAAATAAGTTATTTTTGAGTTTTCGCAGGCGGGATTTTGTTATTTTAAATGAGTAGTTTATTTTATACTCATTAGTGATCCTATTTATGCCGTTATTTTGACCCTCTTCTCAATTATTAAGAAACAAGCTACGCCGCGGGAAAGTCATAATCATATATTTGAACCTAAATGTGATTCGTCATAGTCGTTCAACTATCTTAATGGAGATATCTTACCGCCGCTCTTGAAATAAATACCGTTCAGGAGTTCCGGTTGCCATCTGTCGTCTTCATGATCAGTTCCACTACACAAAATAGTGCTTTCCAAGAGTAGTGCCTTGCACGTGTTACTATGATAAATACCCATATCGCTATAGGTGCGCCTAGAATATTTGAGGAGTTCCCTCGATTTCTCCAAGATCCCATCAGATCCAGACAATGGGACCAACTATACCGTTTCAAACAAAAAAAAAATTGTTCATATAGGTCCACCGGTCTTTGAGTAATCGGCGAACAAACACAAAAAAATATCCGGCGAATTGAGAACCTACTCCTTTTTTGAACTCGGTTAAAAATGAGAACTTACGAAATGAGAAATTCTGCTGGAAAAGAAACAAAGGATCTTAAATAATTTTCTTACTCAAAGCTTGATTGGGAACTTTGTTCAACAGTATAATTATGTGGGTTCAATGGAAACCCAAAAAGTGTGTCCTTAATTGAAATCTCCACTTTGCACTAGGAGAATAAAATGGTCGATAAAATGAGGGAACGGGTTGGCCACCCACTTCTATTTTTAGATTAAATTAAAAGTTAAATTTTTAAAGGGCATTGGGTAAGTTTGTATGAACATTATTGTCCTATTTTTCTTCAGCGGCCAAGGATGATTTTCTTATAATGGTTTGGAGAACCTCTAAATAGAAGTGCATGCATACAATTTTAATGCGTTAAATTTTATTGGAGCGGAGATATTAAATATTTATTACCTTTTTGGTACTAATTTTTTTTTATTTTTATTTAACATGGCATAACAAAATAATGTTTATTTTGAATAGATCTATCATAATTCATCACTTTTATGAAAAAATGTATGACTCTTACTAAATGACAACACTTTTACTCAAACCCCTTTTATAAAATAACTTAGAAGAAATAGTTTTACATAATCATCTATATTTATACCTATAATATTACACGAGGCCGATTCTTGTACATGGCATCAGATCTACAGTTATGGTCCGATTTTAATGATTGATATTTCATTGGATTCGTTACATGCTGGAAAGTTGCATGAAACTCTTGTTTTCTTTTAATGACAAAGCTCTAAAAAAATATTTAAAATAACCTGCACTGACCACGTGACTTGGCCGCGAGACGTCACGTAACCCGACCCCTGCTTTGACTTGAGATGACAATGTAAAATTAACAAACAAGAACTCAACAAACCTGCTGCAAGTTCTTCAGCATGACAAGATATACATTTTGAGTCGGCTATTTATTTCCGCAGCAACAAGAAAATTATCAAAATACGAACAAAAACGGTCTATTACAATAGCAGTGGCATGCAATAACGCATTGTGTCAAATTTCAATTATATTATACTTATTATTGGGTTATTTTATTTTTTATGTTATATCAATTTAATGAGATAAAAAGAATGTCAATGTATCTCTTTATCTCAAAAAAGTTGATATATAAACTCACTTTCGCATATTTAAGATTGTGAGAGAAGAATGCGGGTTAACCGTATGTTAAAGTTAGAACTGAGAAGGCTTTAGAACGTAGACAGAGTATAAAATAAACTTGCCACCGAGCGACCGGACGTGATAGACAACACTACCTATTTTTTTGCCTAGTTTGAATTGTGCCTTTAATATTAGTTGATTGAAAACACCACCCAATTGTATTGCTTTTGAATTGTGCCAATAACCCTACCATGGCATGGCATAGCATGGCGTGGCATGGCATAGACAAAACATGGCACTCTTTTCTATTTCATCTTAATAGGAATCGCAATAAGAAATCTTTATCTCTATCAAAGCGTGTCAGGCCCTTGATTTAGAACGTCCGGATGATGTCAGTTTACAAAAAAAAACTTTTTTTAAAGGGCACAGTGGCAATAAAAAAGGCTATACCTAATTAAATATCTGGAGCACTGGTTTACTAAGGACCTCAAACACGATGACGATGTGGAGAGGAAGCGAAGGGCGCTATCAATGGCGGCTAATTATGATAGCCTGCAGGTTAACTTGTTATTTTATATCGTGATACAATTAATATTAGCACTAAATTATTACATTCAATTCAGAATTGTCATATTTACCAAACATTTGTTGAGAAAAATGTAAGTTTTGGATAACATTTGTATTATTCGTGCATAAATGTGTTTTATCTCTTTTTTTTTTGTTTGGCTCTTTACGCCTTTACGAAATAAAAAACCTATATATTAAGGCTTTCTGTGATTTAATGTTGAGGTACATAAGTCGTTTATGAAATTGAAAAAAAAAAAAAAAAAACGAATTCGCAGCTGAAATCATAATGTTAAAACTAGTCACCTCACGCACACAATGGAAGGGAGCTTTCTACATTCACCCTAATAAATATTTACAAAATCCAACCCAAGCCGTTTAAAAATGGCGTCATTTTACGCCAATCGTGCCAATATCGATAACTCTACAATGGCACTACGTAAACATTCGATACATATTATTAAGATTTACGCGCTGATTGCCTTACTGAGCCTTACCAAAATTTGCCCGCTCCAGTCTCTTTGCATAAAATTAGCATTATCGATTTTCAACGTATTCAAGCGTTAGGCAACTTTCGAAGAGATTATATGGGCTTCAAGATATCGGTAGGAAGGCAAGGGATATCCGTAAAGTTAGGTGCTACCACGTGGAGTGCGTAAGGTGAGGGTTTGTTTAAATTACCTAGGTAGGTAATTGTTAAGCTGGTTGGCTTAAATGTGTATATTGGTCAATATATTCATGTATCTACTGAAATATCAAGTACAAGCGTACCTAATAGTTGCGACCCTTTAGTCTAAGTAGTTCGGTTGTTGCACTCCTGAGCTTTCTTTGGTTCCAAGTAGTTTGGTTTTGAATAACCGAACTGTAAAAACTAAAAAAGGTTTAGTAGTACGATATGAACAACTAGGCCTGTTATTCTTCCGGAGTCCGTTAGATTTGAATGAACAATGCTGTGTCGTATGTTTTTTTGCTGTAGGTAATAAATAATATTTGGTCCTTACAAGTATATTTTAACCCTTAACCACCTATGTGCGGTCTCACAGACAATCGATTATTCAAAATTGTCAATAACTGTTCACAAGTACATCGCACACGCGTCTCTGACCTTGTACCTTTGCCCCGCCCCCCCTCAGAGCCGGCCATGCCATCGATGCGTTCAGACGTGTGCTCATTTGGATCTGGTGAGAAAAAAAATAGCATTGGCGGTCTGTGAGACCGCATGTAGGTGGTTACTATATTTTTTGGATAGTCTCAGAGACCGCATGTAGGTGGTTGTGTTATTTTTAACCTTCACAAAAGTGACCAACTTACTAACACTACCGGTTCCCAGCAATACTAAAAAACGGTTAAAAGGCAGAAAAACGTGCTCGACTTGTGATCCAAAGAAGAAACGCAAGACACAGTACATGTGCATCGAATGCAAAACACCGATTTGCATTAAATGTTTCAATAAGTTGTATATTGACTGCCGACAAAAATGGTTATTTTGAAGGGCTGTAATTTTACAAAAATACCTTATTTTTAACAAAAGTAGATAGTCTAATAGCATTGTTGATTGCTCAATTTTATTATTTTATAATGAATAGCTGTATATAACATTCCTTAATATTGAGATCTCATGTCCTGAAGGATACCTAGGTTTTTATTTAAAAATATAAGACGGTCCTAAATTTGTTAAGTTTAAAAGATAATAATGTTGATTATTTTTGTATTATTGTTGACTAATAAATGCCTTAAACTGTGTAAAGAGTACTTACTACATTAAAACAACCGTCAGCTACTTTAAAGTAAAAAAAATAGGTCCCATAACAAGGAGCGGTCTCCATGACCGCAAGTAGGTAAATGTGTGATACAAATAGGACGTAGGTAGTTAAGGGTTAATTAATTCCCGTTCTTAAAACGGGCTGAAATGAATGTTAACTCTATGCATTATTATGATGTTAACCAATGCATTATTATGGTGTTAGCACGGTGTCAATGTATGGTGAGTGTGCAACATGATCTAACTAAGCTCTCTGTAACTATATTGATAAGCAGATGTGTCAACTAAATTTTGCCTCTAATATGATTTTTAAAAAAAACCTTTACCGTACTAGTATTGCCGTAACAAAATAAAAAGTAACTTTCAATATGTTTAGGGTTCCGTACCCAACGGGTAAAAACGGGACCCTGTTACTAAGACTTCATTGTCCGTCTGTCTGTCACCAGGCTGTATCTCATAAACCGTCATAGCTAGACAGTTGAAATGTTCACAGAGGATGTATTTTTTATGTCGCTATAACAACAAATACTAAAAATAGAATTAAAAAATATTTAAGGGGGCTCCCATTGAACAAACGTGATTTTTTTGCAGTTTTTTTGCTAATATTGTATAGATAATGGTACGGAACCCTTCGTGCTTGAGTCCGACTCGAACTTGGCTTGACTTGACTTTTTATCTTTGTAAGTCATGAACTCCACTGTGAACCGGTTTTCATGATGGGGTTTTCCTTATTTTACAAAATATTCACCGACATAGTGGTAGACTGCCTCATTCTCAAAGGAGTCATCCATATTATGTTTCAAGCTTCTGCAACCATTTTAGGGTGTATTCTACCATGTTTACGAGATTAGTTGTCGGGTGATGGCCATTAAAGGCTTAGACTGTGATTCGGTAATGACGCAATGTGTTGTTTGTTATTGCCTGAAGGTGTTGTTAGAGCATTATGAAACTCCGTGTCTAAGAGGCATTTTGTCTGGGTCATATTTATTTTATTATACCCAGGTACAACATTGGTGAGATTTAACGCAATAAATTTAAAATGTCGTTAGTGTAGTTGCAGAAATGACGTTATTTAGACAGGTATTGTTTATTAGTATATCTAACGTTCAGTCCACGATTATATCGATTCTTGGGGTTAGTATCACCTGGTCTAAGCAGCAAGTGGTCTAAAACGCAGCTGGTCTTATGTACCAAGTGGTATAAGTATTATAGTATATTTTCAAAATGCCTCTCTTATACAAAGAGTTGACTGATACCCGCTATGCGGGGCTCCTATTTCTGGGCGGTTTGCCATTCGGGCATCTGAAGCTACCTAACGAACCCAATCTATCTACTTTGTGTGTGTGTGTCTGTGTTTTGAACTGCAGATCGGGCCTCTTGTAATTATTTTAGACTTAATGCTAATTAAACCAGCAGCATTATAGTCCACTTGCTAATTAGACCATTTGAATGAATTTGGACGACTACATAATACTTGTTTAGGACGAGTTGCTTTTTAGACCGCTTACTGACGTAGAGCAGTTGCGTTTTAGACGACATGATACTAACACGATTCTTGAAGTAAAAGGAAAATACTAGGTTAATTTTAAACCTAAATACAATAAGTAATAGTTCTTTAGTAAATTAATATGTCAACACAGTTCTTCAGGCGCCGTGCATAAATTATGCAAACTCACAAAAATGTAGGATGAAGTTTCAAATTTAGTTATAGGATATCACCTAACTAACATTATCATTTGTTTATGGTTTTTGAAAACCACACTTCAGTAGAAAAAGGAATACTGGTAAAATAAAGTTTGATTAAACAATACTTTAACCGAGGGTAACCTTGTTAGTAAGGTGAGATAGATAATCATTCTCTTAGTTGATTACAATCTAATTAGGCCAAACGTGCGTTACATCTAACAATCGATTGATCACGTTACGTGGGCTAATGTCAAATATCACCAACAACCGAACAGATGATTAGAGTGTTAACAGCTGTCAAAATATATGAATGAACTGTCAATTAACATTGCTGTCAATTTACATTTAACATCGTTTAGTGAATTTGGTATTAACACTTAAACAACGAGCTTGCCGACAAGTTATTTTATAAGTACGATGCGATGACGGTTAATTCCAGTTTTTTGTTGTTATATGGTAATGCCTAAAAGTGTTACCTAATGGTAAGTCGGCTCTGAGACTCATAGGTATTTGCATTCTGAGGACTTAAATCTTAAGACTGCAATCCTAAGACAGAAAATGCCTTGCCAACCCTGATGACTAAGGTGGAAGGCCTCAATGCTTGTAATTTCATTTCAGGATAAGATGGTGGTAGCGATCCGGACATACCCTGGACAGTCAAGGTCCTACCACCACCTAAATGGTGGCCCGTAAACTTACCTCTCATTAGACTCACGTTGTATGTGCGTTTACAGAACTGACTATAAATTCAGTTTTAATCCTTACAGGACACCTAGGCCCTATACATCACGTTTAGCTGACCATAGCATGATAAATGAATGGGTTGAAATTACTGGTGTTTTTGGATTATGGCCTCGGCGATACGAAGGCCACCTGTTACTTCAATTAATGTGTGAATTTTCAGCCCAAATGAGGGTGTGGGTAATGGAGATGTAGTGATTTAATATTACATCGGAACTATCACCCGGTTAAATGGCTTTTAAAATTAGGATTGGAAAAGAAGGTGTAGAGGTATATACGATTACTAGATGAAGGGCTAGTGAAGTTTCGCTACAAATAATAAAGCATCATACGGATCTCGTTGTCCGCGACGTCTTAATAAAGTGCGAAATAGACTGGCAATAAAAAAAATCGTTAATTGCTTAGTTCTAGAAAAGAAGACGCTGTCTCTTTCTAACTTAAAATTTAGAGTAAGAAAGCAGTCAACTTCTGCAGTTTTCAAGCTATTCTAAACCTCACTTAAGGATAGTAGAATACGATTTCAAAGGAAGAATACAGTTACTTAAGTTACATTTAGTATATCCTTTCATGTACGTCACCTGCAAGAATACAATTGTATTGTAGGAAATCCTGGTAGACTTGCCAGCGCTGGATGAGGTCGTATTATACTCGTATGAAAGAAAGAAAGAAAGAAAGAAAAAGAGAAAAATGTTTTACTGCCCAAACGGCGACTATGACCCATAGACATGCGCATTCACAAGAATGCAATCCTAAGACTGCAAATGTGTTGCCAACCCTGAGGACGTTTTTGATGTTTATGTAACTCTGCCTACCCCACTATGGAAATGAAGGCGTGAGTGTTGGCGTGGTGTATGGATTTTAACTGCTTCTAATAAGCATTATCTTTCTTTTAAATAAGGCATCTGAAATAAGTTGTTTTGTAGGTCTTAAATCTTGGAATTCCGATTATTACAATTATTTAAATTTTAAAATATATTTTATGTAAATGATCTAAACTGAAAAATAAACGAACACCCACCAAGCGTGATCTCGTAAACTTTGCTCGATAAGCAGATAACTACAAAAAGTACCCATGTTTTACCGACGCTAATTTCAACGTACGTGTATCACTTCATTTTATTTTCAAATCATCGACAGGCGTTTCTAAGCGCAGGATTTAAGATAACCTGAAAACAGGACTACAGCAAAAAAAAAGAAAAATATTTCGGTGAAGAGAACACCCTACAGAAGAGTAAGTATATTCAAATACATTATAGCCATATAAAAACGAAAGAGACGCAAAACCAAAATGACAAATGACTTCGGCAGTAATCACCGGTTGAAAGAAACAAGAGGTCAGAATGTCCGGGATACAAATAACTGGTAAGAATAACACACGAGCCCAACTCTCGACATCTGCGGAGGGAGCTGGGGATTACCGACTTACTGTTGCTGGATGTGACAGTACGGATGTAGGCATTTCGATTGGGTTTCAACGCTAATGTTAATTAAGCATGAAGCTGGAGAAATGCAACATTGTTTCTGTATCTATTTTATGGATATACGCGAAAAAATAATTAAGCTATGAAAATGTATGACTATATTTCATTTCTTTATTATTAGAAAAACGACTGAATTGAAATGAAAGCTATTATAAATACCGAAACTAGCAATACAAAATCAAATTATCAGGGCTGACCTATATTGTTAATATTTATAAAATCTTTCTATTACCTAAAAACACGGTACTAGAGTTCCTGAAAATGCAAGATGATACTTTAGGTGATCCAGTTCTATTCCGTAACAAGCTACGTAGTTGAGCTTACACGCCCTAAATGGTTTTTTACGTTCTGACGAGCCAATTAAAACTCGCCGGTTAATAATACATCCGTCGATAAGTTTCCTTAAAAAGTGAGGCAGAGTTACATACACTGCGTACTGATTCTAAATCTCTTCCAGTTTTGAATCGTATCTGCCATTCAAATACTTTATTTTATGCAATGTCAATTGCCTAAACCCGAAACTTAGTCAATAATAATTTGTTCAAATGCAAAAGCTTTATCCTGATTTTTCTTGTCTAGGGGACACCGTTGATGCAGGAAAACATATCGAAACTTTTATGTGGTCATCTTGCACCATCTCATATACACATAAGTAGTTGATTCTATTTTTTCTTTTTTCTTTTCTCTCTATCTCTCCCGTAAGATTTTTGGCATGTTTTCCTGCTGAACTACTGTTATTTGATATTATATTTAATTTAATACTTGTAGCTTTATATAATGCTAGACTAAGTAGTACCATTGTAATATGAAATATGAAATATGTTTAAAAAATGACTGACTGCTGAGTTTCTTGCGGCTTTTCTTCTCAGCGGTGGTCTCCTCTTGGGAAGCGCTGGTAGATTCTTGACGTGTAAAAGTGCCCGAGCGGCCTACTTACTGAATAAATGTCTTTTATCTTCATCTTTTTATCTTGTCCTAGCGTTTCTAGGGCTTCTATATCTAGAAGTAGAGGTATTGAAACGCTATAAATTAGCCGTCTTATCTCACTGACCATTCGCGGCACACGTTCCTGGATTACACTCTTGTAAGGCGGATCTTTTATTTCTCCGTTTGCTGATACAACAGAAGGAGGCGCAGTAGTAACGTTTGAATAAGGCATTTTGTGAAGTAGAAGATTAATTCTTTATCAACGACAAGAACGACAGAGAACGAGAGCCAAGTACTGATTTACTGAGTAAATATTTTGAATTTAAATTTGAATTTTATCACGTTAAATGGAAAATATATTTTTGAACATTCTATAGCTTGTTTTCTACTTAATATATTATTATTTATTTATACAGCTACGAAAAAAATCGATTCAACACATCGATTTTACACAAATTGTACATAGAATTTGAGAAAATAATACATTGATCGAAATATGTTGTTTTTATTATTGCTAATTACAGGGCAAAATATTATTGATCTTTTAAACCACTTCATTATTCCAAAAAGTATCAATCTTTAAAAAAAGTACAATAAAATATATCATTACACTTCTGCGGACAAACTAACTTTGTGCTCGCTATGTGTTCTGTTTCTGAAAGTGGAAAGACGAGGTAAGTTACTAGAGATAGTTGGAAGCAGTACAAATATAACTAACCAGTTTATGTTCTGTTTGTTGTGATCCCTTGAATGTAACTTCAGGCTAACCAATAAAATAGGATTGGAGTGTTTATTCAGGCTCAAATATTTGTAATTCGATACATGATATGTCATAGAATATTCCATTATTTTCGAAGCAGTAACGTTTATTCAGTAAATTATGTATGTGTATTTAATGGTCGTGGTTAACAAAGGGTGTTTCAATGCTTCATCGAAATATCGATATTCGTCCGTAATTTTCATATAGGTATAATTATTCAGAATATTTGTACAATTTCACTGTAACCATTTTGTAATTTACATTTATTTTGATACAGGGTGTATAAAACGAAAAAACCAGGTCCCAGTGTATGGTAAAGACGATCCGAAATCGGCACACAACTTAACTGAACTTCATCGAGTTTCTTTTAAGGTCTTTAACGACAAAGCAAAAGTGACGTTACTGAATCAAATAAGGCGACATAGAGATGTCAAGTTTGTTTCAATTTTTATACCTTGCAAATATTATTTGCATCCAGATCAACGATCATAAAGGAGAGGTTACACTCGAAATATGGTAGAAAAAGCCCTTCAAATATATCTCGGAACTATTTAATATTTAACTTTTGTAAATAAAATTTCAAACTTTTTAACTCAACAAAATCATGATTTATTTTGTCACGGTTGTTAAGAATAACTTGGTGCTTTCAGTTAACAAGTTCTTTACCGCTATTTATCAGAAGCACAAACTTGTTATTCTTTCATAACCAATAAATACATGAAATGACAAATTCTGTAAACTGATTAGAAACCTACTCCTAGAATTCCAAAATGCACTTTTTTTTAATGGACATATGTTGTTGCATTACTAAGCAAGGATTCTAATTTATAGACTATAGACAATTGTTTTCCGTGCAATAAAATCCAACTTGGTGCCTAGGTTTTATGGCTGCGTTTATCGTGTGACAAAATGTGGATAAAGCATCCGTCACTCTCGTGCAAGCGATAAACGCAACCATATGAATGATAAAGAAAATCATTTATATAGTGCCTTTAATAATTGCAAACTAGCGTGCAAACCTCTTATATAATCAGTTAATCCTAAAGACACTAAAAGGGTGATCAGCTCAGTATGAATGCTGCAGCATGATTTACAGCGGGAGTCACCGATATAACATTGATCACATGTAGAAGGCAGTCAGACAATTACATATATTAACACTAACAAAAATCCTTCTAAATAGACAAGCCACAGCAACAAAGAAATCCCTCAAGACAACCAAAACATAATAATATTATACGGTGTCAGTGATGCCACCATACCGTAGAAAAGTAGCTAACATGTTTCGTAAGAGCAGACACAGAACTCAATTTTTAATGTAGTTAAGACTGTAATAACATATTTAAATAACGTTCCGTCAGTGTGATCAGAGCTCTACGCCGTTCTGAATTCGCGTCGGATGTTGACTCTCGACGCGCCCGCTCAAACATAATTTACGTCGGGAGTTTGCTTCCATTGTAGTTTTTATTCGGAGGAATATTATAAGTAACATTGTCAAATTGATCGAATTCTTTTTGTTCTTTATTTGAAACTAGAGGACGCTTGCGACTTGGTATGTATAATAAACCTACGCGTACAATGAGTTTCCCGCTGTTTCCCCTATTACTTGCCGTTGGGGGTCGATTTTTGAAACATCCTTTCTTATTGCACCCTTAGATCTCATAAGGAACCTTCCTACTAAATCTGGAATCTCTAGAGACAGCGGTTTGCGTTAATATGTCAGTCAGTCACTCAGTCCGTTTCTTCTTACACACATCTAAAGTGCCTAGGGATTTATTTTATCCCTAGATAGTTTTGAATATTTCAATATAGGCATATTACTACTGATTCAAAACATCAAATTTGTCTTGGGATACTGATTTGATGTGTGTATATATGTATATGTATACTTATTTATATAATAAGTTGAAGTCCATGCAATGCAAATTGCTTTGAGATTATGGCATTTCTTTCAGAAAGTGGGAGCAGTTTTATATAGCTACAAGAAGGGCGTTTACAATTTATTATTTGACTGTATTCGACTGCAGCCCGTTTTCTCTCCCCGAATAGTGTGAACAGCTTCTCCATAGGCGGCCTGTACATGTAAAGTTCGGACCGCGGGAAACGCCACACGCCGTTCCAATCTTCGTTCCAAACCGTACTTGTAAATGCAACTGTAATAGTAAAATAGTAAAAATGTACGGTCTGGAACGAAGATTGCAACGGTGCGTGGCGTTTCCCGCGGTCCGAACTTTACGTGGAAAGGCTGCTATAGTATCTACGACGAATTTGGTAATCTAATGTAAACGCGGCATTTGTAGTCGAGATTGCCATGGACCTTATAAGAACAGTAAAATTATGCATTTTACTTTAAAAAATATCAAAAATTGCGGATACCCCTTCTCTGGCAAAGCAGGTACAAAGAGTACACTTTGACATATTTATTGCACAATAACTTAGGTATGATCTAAATAAACATTTTTGTCGTATTGTTAACGTAACATTTTGTTAACTCTTATTGATCTTAATGCAATAGGGTTAAAATGCAGTGTAATAAAAACCCAGATCTATAGTCTGCCAAATGAAGTCAACTTCTGTTTTAATTGTTTTAACCGATTTTTGTCATTTATTTCTCCTAAACTTGTTAGTTGTACTTGTAGTTTGTAATTTAAGCCCAAATATACTAAATGTTGCTAGTCATATGCATGTATAGTTGTTAAAAACAAATATTAAAATGACAAAAATAAAAAATAATACAAAGTCGAACTTATCCTTTTGACATCTCTTTCAGTTAATTATGGCAAATAAACATTAAAAAACATCTTGAAAATTTAATATTAATTCCTCACTTAACACTTGCTCGGTCGTTTCCTACCAAACACAACATCCACACATATCCCCCAACTGTTAGAGAAACATTAATGGTAATCCGAAACTACTCTAACACTGGCCCGCCCAGAATTGTTTCAAATTAAGCTATAAAAATGTATGAGATTTACAGGCCATTATCATAGGACATCGTTGACACAACCCCGGCTTCGTGCGAAGCGTACAGGTCATAGGATTTCTATTCAAAGATTTTTTACTTAATACTTATAAACGCTGGCACATAATATAACTTAACTTAATAATATATTTTAGGCATGGTCTTGTGCAAGATCCATCTGGATCACTACCATCATCTTATACTTTAACCTACCGCCAAGCTGGAGTGTTCACACTATTGGGTTCCGGTGTGGGGATAAGATAGCCCAGGAAATTACTCTAGTAATGCCTCTATCTATAGAGGGTTTCCATTTTAGTCCTCAGGATTGGCAACGCATTTTCGATCTTAGGATTGCAGTATTAAAATTGTAATGTTAAGAATGCAAATAGTTATGGGTCGCAGATCCCACTTACCATCAGGTGGCCTCTGCGCTCGTTACCTTGTCCATCATATTAAAAAAAGGCACTAATAGAATCCGCTATTTACGGCGAAATGCGCTTCTTTTTTTTAACATTCATTGATTCAAAGTGGTATAGAAATTTATCATCATGCCACCCAATAAAAAATCGGTGACTGCAGTGCTGGACACAGGTATTCTCTAAAAATCTTCACTGACTCGCATCCACCTGTTTCTTGTGATCCATATCAGATCGCTGGTCCACATTAGAACTTCTAGTACTAGGTTGCCAATTTAAAACCTGTCCAACCTAACGGTCATCAGTTCTACAGGCATCGGTTCCTATTGATAAAATGTTTACGTAAAAATTAATATAGTGAAAAGAGTTTCCAAAAAACTATGTGTCACTTTAATAATTTTCTCATGTCAACATCCCAAAATCCGCGTTTTCTTACAAGTGGCTGTGCTGTTTTAGTTTATTTCAGAGGGTAACATTCTAAGGCCCCAGACATGTTCAGAATAGAAATTTGGAGATTTCTGAGTTAAATACAGATTATTGTCTGTACACAGTACATTGAAGGACGATGGAACGCGATTGTAAAATTATTAAGATATTTTAGAGTAGTTATCTAGTTGACCGCCGAATTAGGTTTGATTTTGGAATATCTTACAGAAAAACTTCATATTCGACGCGGAAAGGGTATAAATCAAAATCGACCATTTATCAGACGTCTACTTTCACAACTCAAAATGCACAACTGTGGATAAAACTTAAGTCACATTCGGAGAAACATGTAAGTGCAAGAGTGATGGATGTTTTTTTATCCACAGCGATAAACGCGAAAATAATAAGCCCGCTGGTAAAGTATGATTTCCATCATAACACTTTACATCTTTTTTTACGGTCTTTACTATTTCATCGGTTATATGTTAATTTATCAAAACTCGATATATTTAGTTATTTTAGACGGTAATGAATGCACATAATGTTCTGTATTACTCAAATGTCATGAAATTTTACTTTCAATTTCATTAAGTATTATTATATATTAGGTAAGGTATTTGAGAGACTTTTGCAACCCGAATTGACAAGGAATCTTGATATTGATCAAGCACAGTTTGGTTTCCGTCCACGGCTGTCTACCGATTCCGCAATATTGAGTCTAAAGTATACTGTCAACTATTTTGTAAATAGAGATACCTCAGTATATGTATGCTTTTTGGATTTAAGTCACGCATTTGATCTCGTGAATTACAATATCTTGTGGAGTAAATTATTAAAGTCGGGCACTTCCCCTGAAATTGTGGAGGTGGTGGAGTTTTGGTACGGAAACCAAGTTAATAATGCGAAATGGGGCGACTCTCTGTCCAGCGACTACAGGTTGGACTGTGGAGTGCGTCAAGGTGGACTTACGTCTCTGGACCTTTTTAACTTATATATTAACGATCTGATAGAGGAGCTGAGGAATGCCGGGGTTGGATGTCATATTGTTAACCTGTGTGTTAACAATCTGAGCTATGCGGACGATATGGTGCTTCTCAGTCCCTCGATTAATGGACTTAGAAAAATGCTAACCACCTGTCAAGGCTACGCTGAAAGTCATCGCTTAAAATACAGTGTTCTCAAGCCTGAAATACTTGTCTTCAGGGCAGGAAAAGGTCCGGAGACCGTTCATCCGGTTTGGTTAAATCGGGTTGTAAAAAGCTTCAAATACTTGGGTCACGTTCTGGACGAGTATCTAAACGACGAAGCCGATATGGAGCGGGAGCGCCGGGCCCTTTCAGCGCGGAGCAACATGCTTGCCCGTCGCTTAGCGCGCTGTTCGAACGAGGTCAAAATAAGCTTGTCTAAAGCCTATTGCCATGTTTTTATACATGCCAACTGTGGACCAAATACACCATACGTTCGTTTAACGCGCTAAGAGTTAGGTACTTCTCGTATTTTGCTGAATCTACCTCGTTTCTGCAGTGCAAAAGGCATGTTCGCTGATGTGGGAGTGCCAGATTTCTTTGCCGTTCTTTGAGGGCGCTCTGCGGGGTGTTGGGAAAGATTACGAGCCTCAGATAACGAAATACTGTTGATGAAATCTGATGAGCCAACGGGCAGTTATAACTGAATGTAAAAAAAATAGTTTATTGTTTATGTCCTTGTTTTATTTTTACAACATTTGTTGATTAACCAAATACGATGTTTCCCTGTACCCTAACTTTCAAAGTTTTCAAACTCTGTCAAAATGTATGGAATTGACAAAAGCGCCTGTGGCGTCCGTCCGGCAGTTTTCGCCAATCGTACATTATCGATACCTAGCGATAACGCTCGCCGATTGTATCTTATCTAGGGTCAAAGAGGGCTTAGAAAAGATGCCATTTTGGTTTTTTTTACCTTAGTGTTAAGCATCTTGGGGCCTTAACGCTAACGTAAACAATTTTCGAAAACTGTCAGAATATGTCTATCATATACATCTTTGATAACGATAACTTTTGGCCAGTTTAGAATTAATTAAAGATATTGTAGTGCTTTCAAACATTTTAAACAAAAGCCTAGGTGGGTCAACTCAGTACAAATGAAATACAATACAACTCGTCTAAAGTGAAGTATGATAATTAATATTAAGCCTTTGTCAGCACTGTACCGGGCCTCTATTCATAGCCGGTAATAACCAAATGGTATTTGACCTGTAATGGTATTGTTAGTAACTCGGCCGCCATTACTGACAAGTAAATAAGAGCTATCAAATCTATGACAATACGATAACCATGCATGTTTAATTTATATAAAGTTATAATTAAGAGCTCGTTATTGACACTGCTTAACCTCTACGTCACTCGATCGAGCCGCGAGCCATGCGCCGTGCGCTAGAATGTGAGATAGCGCACATCTACCCGCTAACGCTAAAAGGACGAGCGACTGGGCGAGACTAGGCAGTGTTAATATGCTACCTACCCACTAATTACATTAAGTAATTTAAGATTCTCAATGTAAGTGAAGTTTGTATATCTTCTTATTGAGAAAATAAATATTCTTAAACCCGATAACAGGGCTAACGCCTAACGTACTCGCAATCGCGATCGTTTTAATTTGAAAATCGAAGACTTGTTTGCGTACAAAATGAAAACAATTTTTCCGCTTTGAAGTCGATTGCGATTGCGAATCTCGGACCAGATTAGAAATAAACAAGATGCGTGTATACCTAGACAAATTCTGATATATAACCATTTGACACTAGCGACAGATAAACTGTGTTTAGTTTGAGCCCGCTAGAACTGTTATCTAATGTTCCAATTATTTTAGTAAATAAATAAACAAATGATTCCTATTACACGGTCTAATTTAATGGGTTCAAAAGACTGTAACAATTATAAAAAATGTTTTCTCTTCATCAAACTAATTGATTCAGAGAAGTCCCTGTCTCTTAGTTTCTCAACAATTTGAGTAAAAGACGGTAGCTGACGTAATTACCTTCTGTCAGTTTACGATACCCGGTTCCGTATGAACTTTAATAAGCTACTCTTGCATATATTTGGGACATTGTGGGGAAAACATAGTTAGCCTAGTTGGTAGTGTACCTACGAAGCTAGTGCTAACGGGTTCGATTAAAAACAAAATAAATATGTGATGTACGCGGATATGTTCTGGTTTTCGTTGCATTTAAATATTTATCTATTTCAATATAACTCAGGGCACTGACATCGCCTTAAGAATTGCTAGATTTAAGTGACTGTGGGCAGGAGACATCGCTCGCAGAACAGACGGCCGATGTGGTCGAAGACTTCGATGGGCGTCCGTTACCCGAACACGCAGCGACGTGGCTAAGGTTGCCGGAGACCGATGGATGCAAGCGGCGCAGGGCCTCTAGTTATTCCCGACGGTAAAAACACATCTTTGATCTGTTATGTTATTGTTTTGACGTCAGTCGCCATTACTGTCAAGTAAATAAGAGCTATCGAAACGGTGACAATACGATAACAGCTCAAACACGATATGCTTTTTACCGAGTTGAATAGAGGCCCAGGACCGGTCCTTGTGGCAAAACTTGAAAATGAAAATAAGTTTATCATTATCACACAAAAACAACAAAGAACCTTTTTGATGTTCAAAATCTGGAGAAATATTTCAACAAACAAGCCAACAAACTTAGATGTAGGTACCTAAATACAACAGAGTTGTTTTGCGGAGTTAAAAAGGTTACAGTTCAGCATGTGCTGCAGCGGTGCCACAGCGCTGATTTTCAACCTTGAGGGAGGGATTTGTCCGGCAGTGAACGTCTTTCAGCTAAAAATATGATGATGATGATGATAATGATAACTCGAGTTTATCGCTGTCTATTACCCATAGTATAAAACTAGAGTTTGGTTTGGAACTTGGTCAGTTTGTGTGACATCTGTCCCCAGATATTCTTTATTATATGTATAATTTAGTTTGGAAAGAAGAAAGCATAAACACTTAAATCATATTTTTACATGACACTATATTGCATTTTGTTTACTTTTCACTATTTACTTTTGAGAAACTTTTTTTCCTTTTTAATATTTTTGTAATGATGACGATTATATATAAAAATATTGTTCGCGTAATAAAGTGAATTAATATATATTTAGTTAAAAAAGGTTAAATCTCTAAATGAAATCCTTAACATGAATTCACAGGCTATATATTTATCATCTGGGGTCCATTAGGGTTTTGTCTCATTTTGTTGTTTTATATACGAGACAAAATACTAATATTATTAGACTAATACACTTTGCAAAATAGGCCCCAGCAAGTAAACTTTCGGCAATTTTTGAATCTATTTGGAATTTAATTTAATATTGAAAGTCGTATTTTAATTAATGCCACAGTAAGTTAATTTTAAGGGCAATTAAACAAATTAAAGTAAATGCAAAGATAGTTCTTTGGCTGCTTTTACTCTGTAAATATCTTGTAGTGATTGGATTGACTGAATATTTGTCAAAAATCAAAACTTCATAAAACCAAAATAATGTTTTATAATCAATACTTGGTTATTAAAGTAAAGAAACTTCAAAGAAATAATGTTTGACACTTTTATAAGAACGGAAAACGTCCATGTGTGTAAAGCTTCGTGAAAAGTTCCGCTATAAGGATATTGACATAGGTCCAATTTCCTTACACAAATATTATGTTACCAAGAAAATGAGATGATCCAGCAAATGCTGGGATAAAACTTACTTTATCAAATTTTGCTTACGAATACATTCAATGTTGAATGTAAGAAGAGATAATTTGTAAGAGACTTAAAATAGCAATCAACCCCGGAAGTTTATGAGTGACATTACGAGTATGTCTAATCTTAACATTTTTGTATTTTGCGATTAATTTTTTACCATGGGTAATCAGCTGAAACTACGCATATAAATAAACTAAAATGATGCAGCGGTTAAATACGTCAATATTAGAACCAATTGAAAATAAAATTTTGGGCGGCATTCACCTTCGTTATTTTTCAATGAATTTCGTTCGTTATCAATGTTAAAGCATTTTTAACAACTTATTTTTGTAATGTCTTATTAATAAATAGTTCCAATATTCTAACAATATGGCCCTTTATGAAGTACTATACTAAAACTTCTCTACATTTCAGTTTAATAGGTTCAGCCATTACCGAGAAAAGGGTCTGGTCAGACCGACAGACAGCTTCAATATTTTTTTTCCTGAACACCAGACCTGTGGACTTACGACGTCTAGTAAGATAACTCAAGAACAAGGAATTACTTTTTAACATGTTGCACAAATAACAAGCTGTCAGTGCAGAATGCACAGAGAAAGAGTATACACTTATTGACTACATGGACTGCAAAGTTATTATTATAAAGCTTCTCTTATTTCAGATGCTCCTGAATAAGCATGCTCAAAGCAAACACTCCAATACACATGCTATTAGATAGGGTGTTCTAAAGCTTCCGTATTTAGAATTTAAAATAGAGCCCTACTTAGGAACAATGTAATCAACTCATCCATTCTACAACAATAAACAAGCGATACCACCGCAATATCGCATCAGGGTCAAACTTCCTGAAACGCTGGTTCAAATTCAATCCGGCCATCATAACGCAGCGCTTTTACTTCACAAAGTTTAACCCAACTGCGACGGCCAGCGCGGTTAAAATTCGACTATCTATCTATGGGAGTGAAATAGAGCAAAATCAAGTTATGAATTTAGTCTAGCGGAGTTAGTGACCCCTTGAGAGTGTTCCGAGCGAGGCGTTCTATTTAGAAGAATGAGCGTACTCTCAAGTTGTTCAGCGCTTAACTTAGTTTGTGTTTTGTTAGGCAAGAAATATATTTTAGGTACTTATTGTGGGGATAACGCGAGGAACTATTATTTTGTTTTAAGTTTTGACCGCTTCGTTAATCATTTTTAACGTTGGTACGAAACCCAAAAAAGCGTACCCGCACTTTATTGGGTTTCGTGACCGAAGTGTGTCTAATGGGACCCTATTACTGAGCCTACGCTGCCCGCCTGTTTGGCGGTCCGTCCGTCTGTCTGCATATCCTAACTTTGAAAAAGAGCTGTCTCTTTTAAACATGCATAGTTTATACGTGATTTAAGATACTTTATTAGAGTTAGTTAGTTAGGTTTCAGCTGGCTGAAATATCTTTTCAGCCCGATCAGCGGTAACTCTATTACATACTAGATTATCAACATTTTCCATCAACTTGCCATTGTTTTCAAGCGCCTGAAACAGGTTTCAGAACAGTCTGTTTTGGGGGACCCTCTATCTAAGTATGCCATAACCTGAAAATCCATTTTCAAGTGTTTTCAGGACCCCTTATAAGCTTTTGAAGGATACAGTATAATTATTGTTAATTTTAGAACGAGAAAGTGATACATAGGACCTTGCACAATCATGTGAAAGAAAAAACAGGATTAGAAAGGAGATAGCAATACGCCGAATATTCCAGACCAGTGAGCCACGGATATCACAATTATAAACAATGTAGCAATGTGTAGAATCTGCCAGCAACGAATATTCTAGATCGTCCTCAGTGATTTAAAGTACATCGGTCATGGCTTGGAACAGTCAGGGATTGGGAGTATAAAAATCGTAACAATTGCTGCTTCAAATAATTCTTTACTTAGACAGCGAACCAGTTATTATGTTGTTATTATGCGGTTTATTGTTTTTCACAGTTAAACGAGTGCGTTAATAAAGTCTTACTTTTAATGTTCGGTGTAATTGTGCATTTCTATCTGTTACCTACCCATACGCAGGAGTAGGTAACAATACTTAAATTGAATGAATAATGCACGAGTTGAAATAGTGATAACAAGAACTAACACGTCTGCCAGAATATGCCGTAGCGAGGTTTCAGCAAGCGGCTTGTTTTAACACGTATCTCACAGTATAATTACCATACAACGTAGTCTTACTCTGCTCTTATTAGGCATGGGTCAAATCACTTCAAAATCATACAAGTTATTTATTCATCACAGAGGTTGATTATCTCCCTTCTAGTACGGTCGGCCTTATAGCTGCATGATTTAGTGCTTTGTCACTTTAACGTTGTGTTTGACTTGCAGCATTATTTGGCAAATGCCTTAAAGCAAAAAGGTTATTCAAGTGTATAGCTACGTATAAGACCAACTGTAACAAATACTTATACAAGTTTCTAAGCTAATCTCAAGTCAAAGATACCGTAGTTTAAAGATAAATCTTTCAATTTTAAATTAGCAAAAGCATTTATATTTAGTTATGGTGTATAGGTAGATAGATCATTCAATTGTAAACCGATGTAAAATAACGTCACACGAAATCCCAAAATAGAAAATAAGTACGTCAAAAGCAATGTATAAATATAAAATTTAAAACAGATTTTTAGTAAGAAAAGTTCGGTATTTTGAGAAACACGATTGGGTTTCATTAATTCCTCCTTAGACTATTTTGCCATTCAGACCCTACCTTTTTACATATTTTTTATGATATCTATATCATAAAAAATATGTAAAAAGGAAAAAAAAATAGAGAGAAAGCCACACGGGCCTCTATTCCCGAGGGTAAAAAACATATCGTCTTTGACCTGTTATAAATAGTATTTATTGTTTTGACGTCAGCCGCCATTACTGTCAAGAAAATAAGAGCTATCAAAACGTGACAATACGATAACAAGTCAGAAACAATATTGTCATCAGAGGGGCAGTCAACAGCATAAATAATTGATAATTTATGTACCTTGTCGCTTTCAATCGTTTCACAATTTTGTATGATATTTCAAACATGACGTTAAAGTGACAAGGTGCATAAATGATCACTTATTTATGCTGTTGACTTTAATCATAATTCCTAATGAAATTTTTGATAGAAAACTTTTAGCAATAAAATTATGCATTTAGTCTAAAATAACTCCAGCATAACATAGCTTTCGGAAAAATGAAAATTCGGACAAATGAATATTCAGAAAAGGGATTCGGAATTTGAAGGTGTTCCCGCCCTCAGAATACTATTATCAAAAACAAAGAGCTACTGAAATTGATTATTGTTGTTCCCTCCCGATCGGACCATGCGGGCGTCGCTATATTTTGTACCAAGTTAACTTCGGATATTTGCCGTTGGTCTTTAAAACTGTATCTTAGCAATTGCTTCGGAACGTATTTTCTACTCGCAATCCCCGATCCCCGAGCTCGCTTGCGAAACTTTTTCTCAATTATGTACCATCGTGTTAAACTACGGTTTGAAATTGCTCAACTTTCTAGTTTTTTAACTTTAATTGTTTATGGAACCTTTATACTTAATTAAAAATAATAGTGTATCACTTAGATCACGTTCTGAAAAACGAGGAATAAAAAGCACTTGAATGTGTACAGGAATTGAAAAGGGAAAAAGGCCGGTCCAAAATGTCACTCAAATAGTTAAAAATAACAAACAACTTGGAAAAAAACACTTTTTCGTTGGTCTTTTAAAATAACCTACAAAATAAAGAATTAAATAATGGTTCATGGTTCAAACAAAAACCACAATACCAAACAATATGTAAGGCGATAATTTTATGAGAAAATAAATCAATTGAACTAGACGTTTTTAGGCGTTAAATATATCCTGTTTTCCAATATCTAAATCAAAATGAGACTGAAAGAAACAGTACAACATGAAAAAAGGGTCCATCTCAGATCTCGGCAGCTTGTGCCGTGGTAGGCCGCGACGCTGATTTTCAGTAAAAAACAAGTGACAAACATAACAAGTGAAGAAAGAGCGCCTTCTGTAATTTCCCATTCTATATCTATTCTGTGACAAAGCTCATACTAGAATAATTTCGCAGAATCCATTTAAACGACCTAGAACACCTCGCAGCCATATTGATTGCTAGCTTAAGATTACTATCGTTATTCCATATAGAGCGCGCAAATACCTAAGCACTCCCGATATACATTGTAGAATTAACTACCCCCGTAATGTTGGCGTAGAATGGAGTTACCCAGTGGTCCGTGAAATCAACTTACCTAAACGTAAAACCAATACGCGATAGATATCTATTGCGTCAGGATTTGCGAGGGCCGAGCAACTAACCACAGATTATGGGATGGAAAACTGGATTTTATTTTGATTTAGATGGTAAAGCTTGAAAAAAAAATCCTCCTTAAATGAACAAAACGTGATTTAACTGAAAATTTACGGTTTTCGCATTTTTCTTGTGCTATATGAAATTGCTGCTTGCTAAATATCATGATTTAAGGTCAATGGTTTTAATGCCCTTGCGAGTTCGGAAAATGTGGCATAAACGGCCGTATCTTTTGAGTGCATTGATTTACCTAGAAGTTTATTTTTTTGACTGCTCCAAGGAGAAAATGGCCTTAGTATTTGATATCAATTTCAATTTAACTAATACCTATACGCGTTCCTGAAAAATAGAACAGACGGACTGACGGACAGATAGAAATGATCAAGTAAGTGATCCTTCAAGGCTTTTATGAATTTTCTGGTACGGAACCCTAAAAACCCCCGAGATTAAAAGCTATTTTAACTAACTAAAACATTTTATGTCATCTACCTTCCTAACTCTTACTCAGTTATACGTCAGCAAATTGTCGAAAAGATTCAACTCTTAACCTCAACTCAAAGGAACCTGAAACTTTCAGTGATAAATGAAATAAAACCGAAACGAGTAGCCAAAAGTGCATCCATTTGGAAGGTCAGCATTGCATTAGTGCAGTCTTTGTGAGACGCGCTCACTCTACACTGAGTGTCGGGAATAAGAACAGGATTTTAGTTTTTGCCGTGCATTGTGCAGCTTCACGACCGTAACTTCCTGAAGGGTAGTAATTTCGTAAATCCTGTTTGAAGGAACTATTTTATCATTTCGATTTTAGCAGAAGTCGATATGCGTTGTGTATTTGAAAGTAACAAACAAATAATATTATTTTTCGGCATCCGTACACAAAGTGTGCTAAACGGAACCCTAATACTAAGCCTTCATGTCTATCCGTTCTTTCGTCCTTCTTACCAGCTCCCACCAATCCCTATCAGCTGTATCTTTTAATCTTAATTTGAAGATTTATTATATGGCGGTTGTGTTATGAATATTAAAACAAAAAAGCATTATCTATGTTTTTGTTTTTAAAAAAAACGATAGTGCAAGCATCAAATTTGGTGTTTTTATAATATAAACCCTAAAGAATAACGGCAAATAATAAAAACTGGCCATGTGTGAGTCAGATGGTACCTACAGAAACCTCGTTGCACGATTCTAACACTGTTGGCCGTTAATATTTTTATCTACGCCCATATCATAAGCCCTCTTTAATGCGTTCAAAAACCGTAGGAAATGACCAGCATTACGACAACCAATTTTACTATGAGAATTATCTGGTCTGTGGTAGAAGGTAAAATCTGTACTGTAATGTTATAACAGTATCAAATTTGATATCGTTATGAGTTTAAATTTGGAACAGCAGTCAAAACTCAAGAGGGTCTCTATTTTAGTATCCAAATAGCTGTTTTTTTTAAATATACTAAGGCTGGGTTTTATAAAAATCCGGGACCCTCAGTTATCGATTTTCAAGGCAATCAGAATTGTTAAAAGTGGACGCCATTTTGTACTTTTTTGTTACTGGTCCGATTACCCTGAAAATCGATATCTGAGGGTCCCTAAAGACTACAAATACGGTTCTATAATCAGAATTATTAAAAGTCGACGCCATTTTGAACTTTTTTGTTACTTGTCCGATTGCCCCGAAAATCGATATCTGAGAGTCCCTGGGGACTACAAATACGGTTCCATAATCAGAATTGTTAAAAGTGGATGCCAGTTTTAACTTTTTTGTTACTATAACACTATAGCATTGCAGGTCATTTCTCTACGGGTTCTGAAGTTCTGAACCCATCTTAAAGCACTTATGATATGTGTGTAGATAAAGTAGTGTATGTAACTGTACATAATTAGGCCTTAAAACACTCGTGTGATCCTATTGTGAAACTCGCTGAGTTGCATAAACTACTATAGCCAATTTCTAGCTGAGCAAGTGTCTTGGCTAACTACCGGAAATTGATGATGAATATGATGATGATGAAATCGAATACAACCTTTCTGTTACAAATTATAATTTTAGTCATATCACGTAGAAAACCAAGCCCCGTTTTATTTCTACATGACACCCAACAAAAAAAATCGCTCAATTTATCAGAATACAACTCGACAAAACCTACATCGTTCATTTAAAAGCACTCTCTATCCCTTTGTCACCTTCAATATAATGTGTTTTATTAAATCACGGCAGTGCGAGGGTTAATTGAAAATAGATGACTTTCATTCACGTGCGGCGTCAAAATGAAATTATTATTTCATACAATAAAAGCACCTTTCACTACGTTGTCCATATTGAGATTAAAGTGACATGGTTATGGCAGGTTTTTTTAATCAAGTGACTATAAAACAATGAAGGTGTGGCTTTAAGAGGACAGTTCCAATTACATTGAAAGCTGACTGACCGAATAACTGAACCTTTAATCAACCAGAATTAACGGTATTGTTAAAACATAGTATACAATACGTCAATTATAAAGAAGAAAGATCGACACCAATAAGGAAAAGACCTCGCTAAGTCCCTTGAATGACTTACACCCATACTAATAAACGTTGAGTAACCGCGGTTTAGTTAAACCATGCCTTGTCCTTATTGGTCATTGTGACATTTGAATTTAAATCTGTGTATCTGCACCTATAATTCCCAGTCTTGAGACTGCAATCTGAATTGACAACGGAAACTTAAAAAAAAAACTAAACGGAAAAAAAAAACGCTCAAAGAGGTTTATCTCAAAAGAATACTACTTTTTTGTTCATTATTTCCTACGAAAATAAATGAACTTTCTGCAAATGATTAAAAAGCCTTAACGGCACAATTTTTCAACGTCATAGCTAGTGCTAAACTTAAAAAAACCGCAGTTCTTTACAAACAAAATTACGTCCGACCGTCCAAAGCGGGCGAAGCAAACATTAATAATATTTGTTAATTTTGCCAGTAAATAATAATATAACTTCTACACGTATGTTTTTAATCTGAACACTTAATAGAAAAAAACCCGTTTCAATTGAGCAAATGCATTGACTACAGTTACAATACAATACTCTTTATTGCAAGTCACAAAGAATTATAATTTGAAACAAATAATATCGATTTTGTGTTACATGGTAAGCTGTTGCTGCTGCGGCTGTCTTATCACTACATAGCGCTCTCCTCAAGATAATCATAATAATAGAAGAGAGGTCCAATAAGAATTGGTTAAGGCCGGTGGTCCTCAGTAATCAGAAATTATCTGTCAAATTTAGTTTAGGCTCTATGAACATCTTTCAAAGTACCGGAAAGGGTAACCAGGAGTGTTTGTTTTATATCGACTCGAAATGTATGGAGTTGATATAAGCGAGTCGAGCGATCTGTCATCAGTTTACGTCAATCTTATATCTTATACCTTTTGTCGATTTGCGATTTGCGCTTACTTAGCGTTATTTTTCTTCTTCTTTTATTGATGGCGGTCCACTGCGGTACTTCGCAATGATTTCGCCTCAAGTGAGTAGAATAAAACAGTAAATATTTAGAATAAATTAAAAGAAAAACGCCGGAATTCTTTCAATCGGCCATCTTTCCTCCACGAAGGTTTCCGGAAGAATCCCATAATTGATTGGTAGACATAATGAATCCTAGTAAATCTTTAAATTTAAATCCCTACACTGAAATATTTTTTTGGCAACAGATTCAAAGTCAGATTATATCTCCAATCGCAAGCTGTCTCAATTTGATTTCAAATCCATACAAAGCTTTATCAGACCTTTCCTCGTAACCAACGACATATTAAGAACTTGTAATGGGCAGTTCGATAAACTTGTTATCGTAAAGTAAGGCAGCTTATTTGTGATGCGGGGGCAGCATCCCTTTCATCTCATATTGCGATGTCCGCGGCTCTTGCTGATCCAGGCCGAGAGCCGTTATATACCCACTGAAGAGTACACTAGCGAGCAAATAAAACGGGTATCTTTGTTAAGGTGCGACCGCACCGCTGCTTAACGGTGCGTTAAAAACGGCGCCAGGTTGTTACTACTATTATGATCCCGTCTTTTGTTTATGCAACGACACCGTATTTCACGCAGCGGTGGGTTCACACCTTTTAAAGAATTTGAGGACCTACCGTCCTGATGATTTTTTAAACATCCGGTAGCCCTAGTTGCGTAAGCTGATGTCGATTCCGTACATTTTTTCAGTTTTCAAAAATCGTTTACATCTGTCGTTAGGTATCTTGTTTTGGGCAGTTAGATCTCAATAACAATAACGCCTATGTATGTTTTTTCTTTGGATATATTGAAATTGATAAATAGGTATTTTCTAAACTGTTAAACGTGAAAAGTCAATTAGAAAATAAAAAACAATAGTTTTATTTTTCGAACATGACATCTTCGTCGCGTACGTGTTTTTGGTTGTATCTTCGAAACCCTACGATATTTAACGATAAGTTTTGATTCGATAGTTGATTTATTAATTCTTAATCCTAGTAAACCTGATTTTTAATGTTATAGTTTAAAAGTAAAAAGCATTTTTTTTTTAGTATGTTCATCTAACATTCTTCGCGCGAAAGCACATAAAACCATTCCTTTTTTTTGCCATATCAAAAAAAATGCATTGCTCCATCTCTAATGTTAACCAAATTATGTTAACATGACTAGTTAAATGCCATGGTTTCATCCAACAGTTTGTAGGATTTTAACGTTTTTTTTTGGTAATCTAGTCAAACCTTAATGCTGGCTGCCTCGTTTGACCGTGTGTACTGCACGCAGAACATAAAGCAAAACGCTCCTTTAGGTACCTAATAGAAATTCCGCACGCATATCGGCGATGTGCCAGGACCCTAATATCATCGCTGGGATACACTTTTATCCCGGTCCCGTGGGATAGGACTGCATTACGTGGAACATTTTTATTGTTCTTTTGCGAAACCGTTTTAGGCTCACGGCTTAATATTGTAGTGTTGAGTTATTTTTATATTGGGTTTCATGTTAGGTGTTATGTTTATACAGATACTCGGGTTACAGTCTGGCAAGGTAAAAGTTTCCGGATTGTATTCGATATTATCCAGGCAGTATTAAAAACAGTCGGTTTTTATATGGCTTTGTTATTTTCGTTCTTTACTGAAATTTCATGGATAAATAATGTTATATGTATTACCAAGCTGATATACCTAGTCTTTTACGATATTGCTTTTTTCGTGTGGTATTATTTGTTACACAACTTTGTGAATCATAATACAGATTTTTTATTAAAGTACGCAGGATATAAGAGACAAACTCACACAAAAACATCTAATCACTAACCACGCTCCATGCTTAAACTTTGGGTATTATGGAACATAACATACTTATATAACATATGTATAAAGGAAAATATACTAATTTAAAAATAAACATCTAAGAAAGAAAATAAACATGACAGAATCATTTGCCCTTACCGAGAATCAAACACAAGAGCGCTACTTAAAAAAACAGAGTCACTTACAATAACAATTAGGCTAACCGCGTCGTCAATATTAACAGATGCAGAACAGTAACCGTCTTATTCATAAACGCGCAATAGCTAAAGTGTCAGTACCATTGTAATATGAAATATGAAATATGTTTAAAAATGACTGACTGCTGAGTTTCTTGCGGCGTTTCTTCTCAGCAGTGGTCTCCTCTTGGGAAGCGCTGGTAGTATCTTGACGTGTAAAAGTGCCCGAGTGGCCTACTTACTGAATAAATTTATTTTATCTTCTTTTATCTTATCTTTAGTGTCTTTGAAGTAAATTCAGCCTTATCTGTCGTTATAACATTTGAACCTGACAGAAAGGGACAAGTAATACTTTAGCTAATATAGATTTAGTGTGCGTTTAAAAAAAGACGGTAAGGCATTACTTGTTATTGAAAAGTCATCATTATCATATAAATATTATCCTGAAACATAGTTGTAGCCGAATGAAAAACAATCTACTCTGTTTTTCGAACAGCAAAACAGCGAACACGCCATTCCGTAATCATCGCATGAACTTTCCATTTGGTATTATTTCTGCACCGTCTGCACGTACCCATGGTATATCCTGTTTTTTAAGCTCGTCCAGTTCATCCACATACATCAAAGAAAATGAGAACTTCCGAGGAAATGAGATTTACGGTACAAAATGAAAAAATATTTCGAAAGTAGTGTGAAGGTTGAATACCTCCACGTTACCTCTATGACAAGATATTTAAAATAGGAACACGGAGTGATCTTTATGGAACTAATAGATAGCTGCCGTATATAGGATTTTGAAATAAAATTGGTATAAGTAAACGTAGCATAATAGTAAGTATTGGTTAAGTTGCAATGGAGACATGCGCAAAGAAAAAATATCTCCAGCCAAAAGAGCAAGCCTTAAAAAAGGGTAAGCCTCACCCATAAAGATGGTGTCCACAGCCACACAAGCGGTCCAAAAAAAGATCTCCGATTCAACCCTTCCATTGTCGGGCACAAGAAAGGAAACCCGTAGTCCGTAAGTATGCATAAACGGTGGAAGGACTTTCAGCACTGGCTGGGAGTCAAAATTCTAGTTGGTAATAGGAGCATTGGTGTTTAAGCCGGTGCGAGCCCGGCAGTACATGGGGCCTCCATTCCGAGGTCTCCGGAAGGGATTTTCACCTCTGCCCCTTTTCAAGTATAAAGCAAACAAAAGCAAGGACTTTTGTCTTTGGCCATTCAGGCCATTACCAAACATCAAAAAAAAAAACGAGTAAATAAGCAAGCGCGTTTCTTTAACGCTTTAAAAACACCCCATCAGCCCACAAAAGCATTAAAATTAATTACACCTTATCTTTCACTATTCGAAATATCGTTAGTTACGATTTTATTTAAAAATGGGCTCATTCCCTTATATTAACTTTAAATAACTAAATCTGTGAAACGCAGTTGTTTGAAATGTTTGTAGTAACTCTGGTACAGCACAAACACAAGGCATTCACTTGTTAGAAAGTGGAACACATAAAAAACAAAAGAGATACGACCACCGGTCATAAACGTTGATGCGTTTTTGTTATTTATGACATGAGTTGCGACACTGAAGAGTGGCGACTGAAACATTCAAATTTTTTTTGACTAGCCTTCACGTGGCTTTTGGAGCGAGATACTCGTAATAGAGTTTTTTTAGTGTACCTACTGCCCAAGAGAGGGATAATGTTTAACTCCATTGCAGTATGTGGGTATGCATGTATATTTGTTCCCTTTGAATGGGTGGCCCGAATTTGGAAAACGAGGTGTCGCTATTAAAAAGTATACAAAATATAAACAACGAGATCAAAACATGCGGTTTGGTTTTAATTAAGTAAATATTCCTTTTTTTTAACACTCGTTAAGTGCATACATCGAGCAAGTTTCCTATCGGTGATTCTTAGCTAAATTTTATGAAAATCTTTATGAATTTCATTAAAATATCAGCTCTAAACGATGGGGTCACCATTTTATCGGGGTTTTTATCTATCTAATAGCTTAGTTATTATAGTTATTATTTTAATACTAATTAAGGTAAAACATTGATTTATTCCATGCTTTCCTTTTATAAATTATCAAAACTTTAGGAATAACATCAAGCCGAGTATAAAAGTCCCTGACCTAATAGTTAATTTCGAAATAGATAACATTTTATTATGTTTGTGAACACTTAATTGTACTATAACAATATTACACAAATATCAAAATTACTTAAATAAAAATAGTATAAAGGCGACTTATCTTATTTTATGTTTTTTAAACAAATATATTTTATCGTCGTGATTACTTGTCAGGAGATTAATAATGGTTCCAGTTTGCAGTGTAGCATGTGAAATATTTAAACTCAAAAACAGACAACCCCAAAGCACCAGAAAAACTCCCTACCAATGAACAATTCAGACAATAGGCGGGAATTGATTTGTACCATCAGTCCCATCCCGCCAGACTAATGCTACCATTACAAGGACAAATCAGTAGCGATCTGCTACCGAATCGTATGTTTCTCCATCGCTCGCGAATTAGCGGTAATGATCATAGTTTGCCCTGATCGAGGGTTATCGTTTGTGGTTCGGATGATTTTGACGGAAATAGGACGTTGAACTGGCGGGAGATTGAGTAGGTAGACTGAGACCTATTGGTGTAGATCACTGGAGCAGCAAATTTGTATTTTAGGCTAACTTTCCTTATACGTAAGTGTCTTTGGTCACAAATGGAGGTAATGGACCGATTAGGACACGATTATTTTTAGAAAGCTATCTGCATTGTTGTTCTTACATATATGTCGATAAGGAAGGCGAACGATCACACATGTTTCCAGATGGTATGTGGGATCTGTGATATTGGACATTTGCATTCTCAATACTACAATCTTAAGACTGCAATCCTAAGACCGCAAATGCGTTCCAACCCTGAGGACTAAGATGGACTGCCTCTATGGCAGTTGGGACACAACTCCGTGGGGTAGGTTATATAAGATGGTTGGTAGATGGTAGTGGTGGTTGGTGGTGGAATGGAATGAAATGGAATGGGTTTGATGGAAATTGGTTAAGCTGTTTCAGAGTAATCGGCTTTGAAAGTAGGGGTCACCCGTTTACTTATCGGGATTTTAAACTATTTATTAGTTATTACTTAGTTGTGTATAAATGATATATTTTGTTTGCAGACGTCTTAAAATTTCTTCAAGACCGGCAAAGTATGAATACCCTTGGCGTTACTAATGTCCGTAGGTGGCGGTAACCTTTTTCCATACCATTGAATAATGAATACTAAATTAAATAAATCAACATGAACATTAAATCCTAACTAGAAGTAAAAAAGGGCTTTAAGAATTATTTGATAATTATCATGGGGCAATGTCAACAATTGACCTAGTCCCCAGGCTTGGACTATGGGTGGGAGACAACGATATAAAACTTATGTAGAGAAATTTATACTCATTTACATAGAAACCTCCATGCCTCAAAAACAAATATTTATCGCTCTCATCATCCAAATAATCTGCCCTTACCTGAATTTGAACACATGACCGCTAGCTTCGTAGGCAGGGTACTACCAACTACTCGTAGGCCAACGCGTCGTTAATTCACCATGGTTTTGGTTAACAACCGTTAAAGTCTACTTTCTTATTCATAAATGCACAATAAAATAACGCAAACGAAAAACTTATTTTCTGTTGACTTTTCTAGCTGTGGAATTTAATTTGCAGAATTAACTTCCACTTATTTTACTTCAATAGATAAAATCAAAAGAAAGCAAATAATTTTCTACTTAGTATCAATTCAGTTAAATGTTACGCCTGTTATTTAATACAATCCTTGTCAAATCCAAGACTCGGTTTATTTTTTATCACTTTTTCAAACGCAAGGATAGAGTTGCGAAAATTAACTGAATAGAAAATACAGCTGTTTTTATTTCATATTTTGGTTCACATTGCATCTTTTTTCTATTTCCGGTAAAGACTAGAAGGAATTGGAATTCTACTCTTTATATTAAATACTTTATTAATAGCATGTAACCGTACGACGACATTCCAAAGCAAAAGTTACGTAGGTAGTTGTTACGAACGTGGAGTTTTTAAGGTGCTATTTTTCTTAAGTGAGTTGTGTCAATATAGAATAAACAAAGTTTAAGGGGTTAAGTTAGGCTTTTCAAAACCATTTGCCTGACCCTCCGCGTGTAAAAGAGTAACATTATCGAAGAGGATCCTGCCAGGATGCATTACGCTCAATAACGTTTCCATTCCTTCCGTTTTTAAACCAATCGCGTCACCGTGGTACGAAAAGTCACGAGATCTACCAGTGACGCACATGCTTTAAAAACGAAACAAACGAACGTTAGTTAGTTAGCGTAATGAATGCATCCCGACAGGGCTCTCTGAACTCCGAAGTTCCTAACGCGCCTGACTAACACGTTAATGTTTCAGAATAATTTAACGAGACTAAAAGGGCTTATGGATTTGTACTGCATCCTTACTCGCTTTTTCACTCCAGAGATTTCTGCTAAGCTCATTTTTGCCGAATCCGAATCTTGCTGATGTGCTGCAGAACTAGATCGTGTTCATGTGGTTATTGACTATGTAATAAACTAATAGTAGTAGTAAATGAGATAGTAGATAAATTAGCATTATATCTTCTTCTACGATACAATAATGCACTACTGAACTCGTTTCTCAGTTTTTAAATAAGTGCGACACAGTTACGACCTAATCTGTTTAGGTGCCATCAGCCTTGTAATAGAGTTGCAGTGCAGCGGTACTTTTTTTTATTTGAGTGCTGGCTGGCTAGAAATAACAGGATTGAAACGGATTAAAGTTACGGCTCTGTCTTTTGAATTTTAAACATGGAATCGTTATAACGGTTTTTAATATCAGTTGAGTTCTTGTGTGCTCATGGTGATTAAAAAAAGTCCATGAATAAAATAAATCTAAAAACAGTTTCGTACATGATTATTAAAGGACGATGGGTAAAAATGTCCCCACCCACCAACAGTGATGAAACATGTGCCAGTTTATAGATCTTGGCAATATGATGTATTTTTTCTATGGCGACGATCACCATATGTATGGGGTTTTCTTGAAAAATCATAATCTTATCGTATGGAACTATGGAATTTGTTTGAAAATGAACACGTACCTATGTAGATGATTTGCCTTGCCTGGCCCTTTGTTTTCATTAAAAAATTCCCATTGATTTTGCTACGAAGATAAGTATTTTGTCTTTTATTGGGTCCTAATGAACATATAGACCCGCAGCCCGTTACTGTTGGAGGGGGGGGACGGGGTCCATACAAAATTGCCCATCACCCTTTAATAAAACTTTGATTCTTAAAAACCTGAAACATATTTCACCCCTGAATTAAGTACAATGCCGAAAAATAACATTAAGATATACTAAAAATGTATACATGTCTAATGATATTTTTGTTCAATTAGCGATTAGAATAGATCTTGAGGTTTAGAAATGGAAATTTAAAAAATAGAGAAGACTGGTTCAAATTGGCCCCAATTATCAATAATATCATTTGAAGTATACGCTTAACTGTTTTAATTGGTTTCTATTGTGGATTGCCAATAATCTTAATCCTTCATTGTAATGACTGCCGCAGTAAATGATCTATGGCACTGTATAACGTCAGAAGTGCTTATAATTTACTACTCAGTTATGAGATAATTTAGTGCAACACAAGGTTGGATAGTTAGATTATCAGTCAATAATGAACATTTGATATAATACGATGACCAACTGCTTTTCTTAAACGGCTCAAGAGCTCAGCTTCAGTATCACTGGTACAATTGATTTGGTATGTTTTTTTTATATACGAAGCAAAAACGTTGAGTTTTACAAACACTATTCAAACTTTACTTCGCGTTAACTCAATATTTCATTTCCAAAGGTCCAATACCTATCAATATGCTAGTGTCAGGGCAGTATTTTTTATTGAAATACTGATACCCTATCCTAGAAGCTGTCTGATTCAAATTTACTGACCGGACGTGGCGATACACTATCCGTAGCTTTCACAACCCAATCTCTACTCTAGGTTCAAAGCCGACATTTCACAGTTGCATGAAACATTTCTTTCAAGATAGTCAATGATCTGATTTCAACCCTCTTGCGTGGTGTACAAGGGTGAGTATGATTCGTTTCTTATTGGGACGTGATGAAACATCTTGTCAAGATCATAGAATATTCGTTTAAAATGATATTCAGTATGGATTCCGATCGTCCAGCCGTTGGATGTGACCTTTTCTACTTACACTGTATCTATGCGGTAAAAACAGAGATCTATTTCCTTTGATGTTTGAAATATTTTACTGAATGAAATGCAGACTGAATCACAATCGAATCACTAACTGCAGAGACTGCAAGTTTAACTCAGTAACGGTCGGTAAATATTGATTTAATTTATTTCGTAACTCTATGCAACGTTACGCGAATCATTCTTCGATGTTTTAGCCTTAATTAACAGCTGAATAGTAACGGCTAAGCGGCCATGACACCACTTGTTTTAAGATATAAGAAGGATGATAACAATATTTTAATTCGGAAGCGAAATAATAATAATAAAAATATAAAAAAGTATTAATATTGATGTAGTATGTAAAAGTATAAACCTAGCATACTGAACAAAATTAGTTTTTTCAAAATCCTGGAAGAGTAAAAAAAATATGGATTGAACGTAAGCGCCAGTATTAATTTCATGCAACATGCTCGTATCTGTGGACAAGTAGCGTCCTAACAAAGTTAAAACCGACAGCAAAAAGTATGCAGTGGTGCGTTTGTCTGTTTTAATTCCATCGACTTTGATATTATCTCTTTTAAGCAGCAGTATTTTCTTGAAGTCTAAAACCCTGCACAGGGTTCTTAAAAACCTATATGTTTTCTAATCTTAACTAAACAACAGGATAAATTATCATTACCTAATTAAATCCAATCATTACCTCTTAACCTATTCAGGTTACCCAACGCATAAATCTCCCAAACTCGCCACTTGAAAATATTCCAACCGCCCGACCGCTCGTCGCTCCATTATTCTTGTTGCACTTTTATTAGGCGAGTTTTCTTTTTCGTCGCTTTATATTCGAACCGGAGACGTAAAAGAATAGGGTAAGAGCTAGACGGTAGAATAAGATAAGAATTTCTTGAATTTTGAAATATAATATTATGATATTTAAGGTAAATATCAAAAAAATATACATAAATTAATGATTGCAAAATAGATTAGCACAATTAAAGTTTTAGTAACCTCGTAAGGCCCAATATTGGTACTAAAAACGTATTACCACAATGTGAAATAAACAATGAAGTGCCTTATTTCATACCGTATTGGTATTTTTTTAAAGTTCGTGGGAACTACTGAGGATGATATACAACACATATTTAATTTTGATTGACATTCTTCGCTTACGCTGATTTGGTAATATAAACGACTTTAGCTTCATCCAATGTGTGCGTCTTTATGTTATACCAACTTGTAATTTCATTTTGAAAAATTATTTATGAAAATTCATAAATAAATAATAAGGTTTTTTTTACAAAAAAAAGTAATTTGTAAATTAGGATTAACTTACAAAACATCAAAATGTTAGTTAAGTATATCGATATCTCTAAAGTAGTAATGTACTCTTAGACTATTTACTAGGAGGAGTTCAGATACTTTATCACTGGCCGATCGGAAACCAAAGCAGTCAACGGTTGCGGCTAGAAGAGCTTTTGCTTGTAAACAAGTTTATAAAATGCGTTTACAGTGAAATAATAATAAATAGTACATTTTGAAGCAAGTGCGGAAAGTATGTCAATTCACGAGCTCCGAGGTGTCTTGGCCCGAGCTGCAAGCAAACGACAAGACTCAGGACGAGTGTCAAGAGAGGTTTATTAATATGCTTGCAAAAAAACAAGTTCCCGCACGATATACAGATACAAAAAGTGCAACTTTTTCAGCAACTACATTAAAATATCTATGATGACTGTGATATTATTTAATATAACACTAAAATTTTTAGTTGCTGAAAATGAGGAAATTGCTATTTTGGTTGATATTAAGAATCAACCTTCTAAATCACAAAGTTAAAAAATAATTGAAATCTATCAATCAATCAATCATTTATTTGCGAAAATATGGTCTTTGTATATCTAGCCTGGTTTGATCTAAGATGTTTAAAAATCAATAAGTGACCTTAAGTATCACTTTAGCAAAATTACTTTAAGGGTGAAAAATATAAGTGACGAAAAAATAATTGTAATTCTTAAACAAAAATAGAATCAAAATTAAAATCACTTTTTCAAATTTGATGTTTCGCATTTGTCATTTTAGAACCGATCAATTGTTTGCGTAGATTTTAGATTATAATAATAAAATTAAATACATTATGTGGCAACACCGTGAAAGACAACAGTTTTAACCAATGTTTGCTAATTACAGTATAGAACTCTTATAAAACAACCTTTTTACCTTGACTTGATGAATATTCAGAAATCTGTCTTTTGTTATAAAGAAATGTGGGAAGAAAGAAAATGGGAAACCCCTTACTTTTCTAGATATTTTTTTTATTTCCATAAAGCAATTTCAACTCAGGGTAATTTAGTTATAAAACAATGCGAATGTACTTTTATGGGATATATACAACGGAAATTCATTTCGATTTCTAAACGGCAGAAACACAATTCGATTAATTATCGCTTGTCAACAAAGAAACAATAAGGTAGGCTTCATTTATAATATTAGTAAGATTAAATCAAAAATATTCAGGTATGATCAATAGCAGCTTGCGTCCCAATTATAATTATGTTAACATAAAGTTCAAATTTCATTCGACATAATTATGTAAAACCACGGTATTCTCTAGAGAAAACACGCCATTAGCGATATTAATCACGATTTATTCACGCTCCGTGCAAAACTCATGAAAAGGTAAAAGTGAAGCCAGATCGGGCCCCTATCGTATTTATCGATGTGGATAAACGCAGACCAAACATCTGTCACTTTTTGATCGTTGTAGTGCGAGAGTGACCGAAGCTTTACTATTTATGCACTGCGATAAAGGCGATGATAATACGGGGGCAGGTCAAGGGTTGAACTTTGCTATTGTTGTCAATATTTATTTATTTTATTTATTTTCAAATTTATTTCAGAACAAGTTCCATATATTGTTAGTAACATCAATTCTTATTCTATATTACTAATTAAGAAATATTAACAAATTAAGTAATATATTATTTTATTCCTATGCTACTGCTACCCAATGTCGCACCATGAGGCAGTCAGGCCGTTCAGCAACCATGTTTATATGAGTTTTTAATCCACTTTGGCGCGTGCTCCATTTAAATTGACGCTGCACAGTGGCGTAAATGCACAGTCGCAGTATGAAAAGGTTTGTCGCTTTTCGACAATTTCAATGACGTTAAGATCCAAAAGTGACGAACCTTTTCATACCGCGACTAAACTTACGATAAATAAAGTATTAGGTTATCGATTATCTATTATTTTATCGAAACATCTTTCAACGATTGTATCATTACGCAGAATTTGCATTTCATCAAAAGGCATTTTTCGTCAGCCGCATGCATCCGGACCGGTGGGCTAGCGTGGACACCAAGTGGGTGCCGCAAAAGGGGTGACGTAGACGGGGCAGGCCTAGACGGAGATGGCGGGACGACTTGGACGCATTCCTCGGCAACTCACCGGAAGAGGCACCTAATAGAGACTCATAGGGATCAAGGACAGAGGACCTTTGCCCAGCAGTGGGACACCCAAAAAAGCTAGAAAAAAAAGTCTAACCCAACCTATCCTACGTCACTAATGTTTAAGATATCCGGAAAACATCATGGTTTCAGTAGAAAACGGCGATCACTGAAATAAAATTCGATGAAATGATGCAATCGATGAAGTGGAATTCGATAAAATTATGGAATACCATAACACTTGAAATAATAGAAAAGTTCAAAATGCTATTTTATATAAGCAGGATTTTTTTGTCATGGTGAAAGTGAACGAGCGCACCTGACGGTAAGTAGACTTTGGGGCCCATGAGCATTTTCAAACATATTACAAATACCCAGGATGATATAAAATGCTGTTATTGTTGTCATTCTACCGTCTGTCTTAACCTTTCCCCAGAAAACAATTGGACGTTGGTTAGCGGGACTCTCGTGGTATAGTGAATTAGTTCTTGTATCTAACAAATGCTCTTGATTCAATTAAATTTAAATTTATGCACTTTGTAATAGGAGCGTTGACAACCGCACTCGTGAGATATAAGAACTATAGGTAATCAAGGATGATCCCTGTCAGTTCATATAAACACGTATTTTGTTTCTTTGACTTTTCATACACATTTACATTGATAACCTAGCCAGGACGTTTAGCAATTTCAACGATTTGTCATCTCTTTCTTTATGCCTTCCTACACTCTATTTTTTTTATATAACAACCAACCAATGCCCTACAGCCAGTTGAACAAACCCAACCGCAAAAAAATGCCTCCTTATTAGTACAATATATTTTTACACGTTAAATAAACACTCGTAAAAAGAACATTCATTCCATTTGTACTGAAATTAACTATTAAATTGAAAAAGCAACGTGCTCAAAGGCAATTAAGTTAATCATTCGAAAAACCGAGATTATTATTAATATCTATACGTTCCCTTTGTAAAGTTTTTGCAATCTAAATCATTTTTTAATTACAAATTTCTTGTTAGTTTTTTGTTAAACACATAATATTTTCCAATTTACTTTGCTTTAATGCACGCTTGCTAATAAGATTAAACCTTCTGTCTCGCCGCTTTAAAATTAAACCTAACAAAGTAATGAAATTTCACTGCATCTTAATAATAATGAGCTTAGACATCACACGGTTTTCTAAACATTATGTTTTTTTCAAGTATATATTTCATGTACGTTATTTAATTATAATTATATAAAACATCATGAAAAAGCTAGTCTGCAGCCGGTTGTTATCCTCAAATATTCTAAACCTATACTATTAATAAAGAAAGAACCGGAATGCGCTTCACTCATCAACGCCCAGCCGATACTACTGAAGATAGAAACATGAAACTTTAACAGTACGTATGTTTTTGGCATAAGGAAGTAATAAGAAGGGATTTTTCGAAAATCAACCCCTAATCGGGTGAAATAGGGGATAAACCATTGTATGATGGAAGTCCTTTATTTTGAAAGCTACGAGCATGAAATTTGGTATTAAGACTTATAAATATGAGGCTGTAAATGTACCATATTGAATTTTTATTTCATCTCTAAAGGGTCGAAATAGTGGATTAAAGTTTGTAAGGGAGATACATCGTTTACGAAGTAAATTACATCAAATTAAAAATGTAGGCTCCTGGTACGAATTAAAGAAATATACTTACTATTACGGGTTTTAAAATTTTTTAAGGGGTTTTCCCGTTGTTTCAAAGCTGCTGATGACACTACAATGTATGTTTTCAAAAATCAGATTTAAGTTTAGTTCAATTTAAAAGACTCCGTATGGTGTAAAAAAATCAATTGCCGCAGCCATTAATAAACCCCAGGTTCAAACATACACATATGTTGGCGTTGACCTAAGGAAGAATGTTTTACACATGGGCAATTGTATGTTGGCCTATCAAAATCAGGTAACGCAGAAAAATGTATTGGACATTTTGAATCCATTAAGGAGGAGTACAAAAAATGTTGGGAACGTATAAGAACGCCTAAAATTAATAAGCCTAATGTATCATAATACCTAATAGTTCATAATTACCTAATGGGTTTTTTTTTAACTTTACAGGATTGTTACAATATAAACCTAAACTAATGGAATCTAAACAATTAAAAAATCTGAAAATATTACTGTTTCAGAAAAAAATATCATTAGGTATTATGATAGATTAGGCTTATTAATTATAGGCGTTCTGATACGTTCCCAAAATGTTGTAAAATCTGAAATATTAAATTAAGTAATATTTCGTTTATTTATTTAATAGCCATAAATGGTTATAGAACCTATTGTTCAAATAATATGAAAGACAGTGCTATGATTATTAATAAACAGTGAATGTTGAGTTATTAACGTGTTGTTTTATTATTGCATGAAAATACATCTTTGCTTACCTTAACAGTCTGAGGTGGTAGCGAAGATGACCAAAGTTAAGCTTTCGTGTAACGAAATCGACAGAAAATGTATGGAGTGACATTCGATGACGCCTGTTAGTCCTAGATACATTATATTTCTAATCTATTGCAAATTTATAATTATGATGACAATTTCATATTTTGATGATATGATGTCATCTAGGATTAACTTTAACCTAGAATGAACATACTAAACTACACCCGGGCGAAGCCGGGGCGGCCCGCTTGTTTCATTAAAAATTTAATTAAGGGCTTTTACTCTTTGTAGGGTGTATTTCGACAATGTCATTTAGACAGTTATATTAAAACAATCGCCAAGGAGTTACCAGAGAAATACGTCCGTGGATATCACATGAAAGGACAATCTTATTGTTCGGTTAAAGGGTTAAAGGTTCGGTTATAACTTAAAAATTGTAGTCAATTTTTTGAGCAGTCAAATTTTTCTTGAGCGTTTGCCTTACAGATTGAAAAGATAATTAAAAGCAACAGCAATACCAATAAGAAGCTTTAAACCTAATTGCGCAACTAAAAAAAAAAAAAAGCGCGCAGCAAAAAACCACCGCACCACGAAAAAACACTGAACCGCACTACACAAACTAAACGCACACCGTCATTTAATTATTTTGCTGCGCTGTTCAGTTAAGTTCCACGTTTTTTTTTGATGCGCTTTTATTTATCATCCAGAATTACTATTCTCAGTAATAAAATTTACATCAAAATATGTGGTTGTGGTGTTGGATCAGTTAATTAAGGAGTTGACAATCATCCAAATGATGTTTGTTAACTCTTATCCGCAGGTATGCATACATGATGCCTCATTACAATTCGTTCTACCTTTAGAGATTACGATACTGGGGCTCTATTTGACTCGGTAAAAATATATTACTTTTCCATGTTATCGTATTGTTTTAACTCAGCTTGTGTAACTCATAAAAATACAATCAAAAGAAAGTGACTATGGAAAAATAATGGTATAAAATCTGGGTCGATAGAGATGGCAAAAGATGTGAACAAAAACCAAACTTAGTGCATTTGCAGCGGGGCTAGACAAGTTGCCATCGAATACAAACGCGTTTGGTGATCACTGTCGCTTTGCGTTGTCATAGAAAAATGTATGGAATTGACGTAAGTCACGTGACTCGTTACAACTGTCATTTTTCATTTTTGCGTTTTTGTTCGATTGTCAACAAACGTGGCACCCATCGCGCAGACAGCTTTGTCATAGCCAAATCTTCATGCAGGATTTTATGTACTCGCTCAGTGGAGATGCCTGTGTTCTCAGCTATTTCACGCACCTTCACTCGGCGGTCGTCAAGTACAATATTATGGACCAGAGCGTGGAGCATCAAATGTGCTTGACCGACCACGTTTAAAATCATTTATCCAGTTATAAACAGTCTGCAACGTTAGTGCGTTAGTGCCATGAACAGAATCAAGTTCAGTTTTTATTGTGGCAGCACTGCACCCTTCATAAAAAAATGTTTTAACACGGCACGAAATACAGATTACATCCTACAGAACATCCTCAGTAGTGACTTCGATTGGGCGACCAGATTGTGCCTGCCAGTGTTAATTCCATTTACCAGAAAAAAGGTAGGTTTTAAAAGGACTTATCAAACAGCCCTCGTATATCACGTGACTTACGTCAATTCAACACATCTTTCTATGACAAGGCAAAGCGGCAATGATCACCAAACGCCAGCGACTGTATTCGATGGCAACTTGTCTAGCCCCACAGACTTTATACCGGTATTGGGGTCGTGGCTGTTCCGACGTGTTTTACAAATATACTTCGCTTTTACATGGTAGTGAGCAGGAAATCAGGGCGATGTGTTTGCCACTCCAGTGGGCAGAGAAAGCCATGCGGCGCTTTGAACTCGAGGTCAAAAGTGTGTTTCGAAATGTACAGACGGCTGCATGATGTGGTGGAATTTTCGGGAGTTGTAAGATTGTCGATCATATTTTTTGGGTAACGGCTAAAATTGCAGCAATGGTCTAATTTTATTTAGTTTATATTTGGGTGTATTGGTATACATAATTTCTGTTTAAACAAGGTTAAAATGGAACCGGTGATATCTACATCTACACTTCTACACTAATATTATAAAGAGGAAAGATTTGTACCTATTTTTGTATGTTTGTATGTTTGTAATGAATAGGCTCAAAAAGTACTGGGCCGATTTAAAAAATTCTTTCACCAATAGAATGCTACATTCTTCCAATTTGACATAGGCTACATTTCATTTTGAAAAAAATTAGGGATCCTTGGTAAAATTTGAACAATGTAACCGAAGGTGTAGAAAAATGAGTCTTAAAATGTCTTGCGTCGAATGCGCTGCCGAAACTATTAGCGATAGAACAAAATAATGTACAACAATATTGAAGAACATCATAATGTCTACAAAAAACTCCGCGGTAGCATATGTCCAACTATTGTAGTTATCTAAATATATAAAGGGAGAAACTGACTGACTGACATATCAACGCACAGCCTAAACGGCTAAACGTAGGCACTTGAAATTTGGAAGGAACGTTGCTTAGGTACTGTAGAGGTGCACTAAGAAAGGAATTTCCGAAATTCCCACGAGAACGGGAATTAGCGGGAAAATCCTTTTGTATGAAAAATCTAAACCGCGTAAGATAGATGATTAAAATTTGGCATGCAGGTACTCTAATGAACGCAAAGCTTACTTGCAACGCGATATTGCAAAATTCTTACGGAAACGGGAGTTATTGGGAAAAAACTTTTGTATGTACAAATCTAAACCGCGTAAGATAGATTATTGAAATTTGGCATGCAGGTACCCTAATGAACGTAAAGCTTACTTGCAACGCGATATTGCAAAATTCCCACGTGAACGGGAGTTATTGGGAAAAAACTTTTGTATGTAAAAATCTAAACCGCGCAAGATAGATGATTGAAATTTAGCATGCAGGTACCCTAATAAACGTAAAGCTTACTTGCAACGCGATATTGCAAAATTCTCACGGGAACGGGAGTTATTGGGAAAAAACTTTTGTATGTAAAAATCTAAACCGCGCAAGATAGATGATTGAAATTTGGCATGCAGGTACCCTAATGAACGTAAAGCTTACTTGCAACGCAATATTGCAAAATTCCCACGGGAACGGGAGTTATTGGGAAAAAACTTTTGTATGTAAAAATCTTAATCACGTAAGATAGATGTTTTCAATCTAGCATGCATGCATACCTTAGTAAATATAAAGTTTAGTTATGGCTGTATTTTGAAAAATTAAGTTAGCGGGAAAAAATATTGTATGAAAAAATCTAAACTGCATAAGTTAGATGCTTGAAATTTGACATGCATATACTTTAGTGAAAGCAAAGTTAAAAATTTCCCTGGGAACGGGAAGCGAGTTAGAGGCTCCTTATAAAATAACCTCATTTAAAAATAATAAAATTAAGCATTTTTTAACCTTTCTCCCACACACACAAAGATCTCTCTTTTATAACACGCCACGCGGACGAAGTCGCGGGCAAAAGCTAGTTATTAGCATAAAGGCATTTCGTCTAGGCCCTCATGTAGCAAAACATTTGCTGTCAAGCATTGCAGTTTTAAGATTCTTGACACTGTTAATGTCTGTTGAGTCTCAGATCCCACATTCCATTATGTGGCGTGTGTTTTGTCTTTTCAATGCCAAAAACTAAACATTTCGCGCATTAAATCTAATATTATGATAACAATATGCTTTAATAAAAATTTAAATGGCGAGCCTGGCCCTGCAAGACTGATATTTTTTGGTTATTTAGTAGTATTTTATATTGTTCGTTGTTAGGGTTCCGTACAAAAAATGAAAAAGCGTAACCCTTATAGGATCACTCGTGCTTATGTCTGTCCGTCCGTCTGTCTCAGAAAATTTGCTCTGAAACTGCTAAAACGATTGATTTTAAATTTGGTACACGTATGTAAATTGATGACTCAAACACAGATGTGCAAAGTAAATAAATATTATTTTTAAATAAGGGTAATTTATTTAGTTTTATAATATGTAAATTAAAAAAAAGGTTTGTAAACCTTACTGTGTCATACGAGGGGTGATCCAAAAGTAATGATAATGAGTAAGTAATTAAAGTGACTCGAGTGGTTAAAAATTAAATTTATTTTTCGACATAGTCTCCTAACAGGTCGATACACTTGGTCCATCTTTTTTCTAAGCCACACTAATTACTTTAAAAAAAAAACAATCTCGGCTTTCCCAAAATGCTTCCACGGCGACCATGACCGCATAATTATTTAAATTTTTATTGCCCCTGAGATCTTCCTTCAACCGTGGAAAAAGGTAAAAGTCGCTGGGAGCCAGATCTGGAGAATACGGGGGGTGTTCCACCAATTCGAAGCCTGCATCACGGATGGCAGACATTGCAACACCGGCCTTGTGAGTGGGTGCATTATCCTGGTGAAACAGAACCCCAGCTCGTAGTTTACCGCGCCGTTTCTCCTTTACTGCTTCTCGCAATCGTTTTATCTGGTCTGCGTAGTAAGAGCCTGTTATAGTGGCTCCCTTTTCCAGATAGTCTACCTTTATGATACCCTCAGCATCCCAGAACACGGAAGCCATGACCTTTCCCGCTGAGCTTGCGACTTTGAATTTCTTCGGTGTAGGAGAGGACGGTCGCTTCCAGGTCATGTATTCCTGTTTAGTCTCTGGATCGAAGTGATGGATCCAAGACTCATCCATGGTCACAAAACGATGCAAAAACATTTCGGGGTCAGCCTGATATTTTTCGAGATTTGACATTGAAATCTCGTATCGTTTCTTCTTTTGTTCCTCGGTTAACATTCTAGGCAACCAACGAGCGGAGACTTTTTTCATTTGAAATTCATCAAGATCCTTTGAATGCTACCATACGAGATGCCTGTGACCTCAACCAGATGCCTAATTGTCAATCTTCGATCTGCTAAAACTAAATCGTGATTATTTTTTTACGTTTTCTTCGGCAAGGGATATGGATGGGCGGCCTTCGCGGTGTTCGTCTTCAGTGGCAGTTCTACGTAAGTTAAACTCCTTGCACCAGCGAGCCACTGTGGAATATGGCGGAGCGGAGTCCCCTAAAGTTTCCACTAAATCGCCGTAAATATCTTTAGTACTTTTTTTTTCAAGCAATAATACTTTATTACTGCTCTCACTTCGGTTTTCTCTTATTCTTCGTATTTCTCAAAACAACCCAATTCTCATTACTTTTGGATCGCCCCTCGTATATCAAATGAAAGGGCTCGTTGTGGGAAGCTCAAATATACTTTTTCTCAAACATGCTCAGAAAAAACGGTTTTCCGATTGAAAGACAAGGACGGAAAGATCCTCATTTTACTCCTAGGAGTAAAAAAACCATATGAAAACACTTTCCGTCCATGTCTATATTTTTCTTAAAAATGCTGTCAATTTGCATACAAAATCGCTTTTTTAGCACAGTGCGAGTGTTTCTTTTTGAATTTGCATTCCAATTTCTGTGGTTAGTATTTAAAAACAATTGACAGTCGGTAACATTCGTTCATTCTGCATAATTAAATTACTTGCTTTTTAAAAATGTATTTGTATTATTTCCTCACATGTTTTAGAAAAGCATTATGTATGCCTCGGCGGAAACGAGGATTTCCTGACTCGTATTTTAGCAGGCCTCGCTATTGCTCGTCAGGAAAACCCTTACTTTCCGCGCCTAGGCAACAATGTACTATAGTTATTTTGGTATTATTTGGTTAAATGAACAGTTTTAATTATATTTATGAAAGAAGACGAAAAGTGACCATTCCCACCCAGATCTCCGAAACTACTGAGCCTAAAATTTTGAAAAAAAATCAAAGTATAGTTCATTGCTTGTAGATTACAGGAAAACCTTGAAGAATTCTAACAAACGAAAATAAAATAATATCGTATGTACGGAACCCTCTTCACGCGAGTTCCACTTGCACTTGGCCGGTTGGAAGACCTATATCTTTTGAACCGTTATGGATAACTTCTTATTTCTATTCCATCGTAAAAACGGTAGAACATACGGTCACGGACATTAATTTGCTACCCATTTAAAAAAAAAAACTACTTGAAGATATAATTGTCTTTAGAGATGCCAAGTCATTTGTAATTGATAGGAAACTGAACCTTGTTGCAATAGAATGTCAGATTGACTTTGGGACTTAGGTGGATGACAAATTTAATTCCTTGACAAGCGTCAAATTGGTATGATTATATTAGAAAACTTGAAAAAAAAACAATAAATATTAAAAATGGTCAAGTGTGAGACTGGCTCACGCTGATTCGATTCGGAATAGAATTCAAATTTGAATATAATAATACCAGTCCTCAGTGCGCGAATCCGACTCGCACTTGATAGGTTTCATTAATTACTAATATTCATATATTTTTTAAATAGCCTATTTTTGTGTCCCACTGGCTCCAAAGCAATGGCTTCCTCTCTTTTTCGCCACTTGTCTCCATCCAGAGCACACTCTTGCCAATCCCCGCCAACGACTCTAGGTCGTCTCGCCATCCCCTTCTATTTCTACCTCTGGTACGATATCCGTCGTGTGGAAGCCAAAGGGTGGTATTTTTGGGCCATCTCCCATCGTGCATTCAGCAAATATGACTATTATATTGCTTACCTAATATTTTATCTCAAACAAATTACTTAGCTTTGTTTTTAACTCAGATCAACGATGTATCGACAAGCACTAAACTGTACCCATATCGATATTAGATTCTGATTTTCATTACTATCGACATTCAAAACACGATGAACTCTCACACTCATACAGTTCCATCCCTTCTAAATAAAAAAGACGCATGCGCAGTTTGATAGCCAAAGTAAATTACACCTCCTGTTCTTAGAAATAAGGTCACTAATAGACACGCGGTTCTATGAGATATACACCCTTTTTTCCAAGGAGGGCAGCATACCACTCGCATACCAACTATCTGGCTATATCTCCAATGTAACGTGACATCTCATTCACAATCACGGTCATAGAAATCATGCATCAAGTAAGTTTGAATATTAACGCGTGTCCATAATATCTTCAGCTGTAGTTTCTACCAAACTGATATAAGTCGCAGGTCAAAGGAAACTGGTTTATTTATACGTCATCATTCTGGCTCTCACGTAATCACCTAAAAGGCAGACGACGGAAGAGGCGAGCGCTTCATTTCAGGTAGGTGACGGTTTAAAATACGCGTATGGGATGTTTTTGCCATAAATTAACCCTGCAACGCTAAAGAGCAGTTTTAAAATTTAATTTCGTAAGTGTTTTTTCGGCTGGCGCTTATTTAAACGTAGTTGGAATATATGATGCTGAGTCGGCGAAATGTTGCGCTTTAAACTAATTAGAAGATGTACCCGTATGCATATTATGCATCGGTCTCTATTACTCAGAAGCACTGAGTTTTTACTCTTTACTGACCTATAATAAAAGAGGACGGGCAGAAATGTAGCCCAGCCGGATTGGTATTTTTATATTCTACATCTTTTATGGCGGGCAGTAGGTATCAAATTGCTGTGAGAATTTTCAATGGCCGAACTAAAATGTCACAAACACATGTGTTTATGCTTGAACTCTTCCACTGTTGTGATCTAGCGATATTTTTTTTATATATCCAACGACATAAGATCACTTGTTGTTATTGTTCACAGAGGCTGATGAACCCATCCCTTCTGCCCTGCTTAACCAAAAAACAGTATCTCAAATAAATCTCAAAAAAAAAGCAATCACGTCCTTAACAATAACAACATAGATTGAATACTTACAATTTGGTTTGACACGTTTTCCTGCTCAACTACACATGCAATTTTTCATTATATATTCATTGTTCTATATAATGCTAGGTTAAGCATTATAATCGATCGGGTCGGACAGTGGACTCCTAGTAAATGATTTTGAGGGAATAGTGGTAAACAAGTTCTACGCGGACAAAGTCGCGGGAAAAAACTAGTTCACCATAATAATAATACATCAGGTTTTTTAAATTATTTATACATTATTTTATCTATACATAATCTGGTTCAAAAATAACTCAAATAACTAAAAAAATGTTCCCAACAAAACAAAAAATAACCGACGAACCTTAAAACATTTCCAACTAATTTTATTACGTCATAAACCACGGCACGTCATCATCAACAATCTAGAACAGAATAATTGCTCTCGTATCTTCTGATAAAATTTTACAACGGCCATAAAAATCTCTATAAAACCTCTGTAGTAAGTGATTACCCGGGACACAATAGTATTAAACTGGTTAAGATGTCTTTCGAACCCCTAAGGGTTCGAGTTCATGGAAAAAGAGAATGTACCATTTTTTTATTTTATTTTTGTCACTTATTAAGTAACCTTTGATTAAACTTCAGGGATTCGCACGAGTGTGTGCTGCCATCATACACAATTTTAAAGCAACCACCCTTAACCAAAAAATATGCTAGCAACACCGAGGGCGGCTAACTACATACACGTTTTGTGTTGCGGCCATTGATTGTGCACATTATTCTTTTAGATTCAGTGTTTTTTGCGTAAAGTTAGGATGGCAAAACGTAGATTCCATGACGAGTAAAAATACCGTTGACAATACTATAAAATTCCAATGACAAGAATATTGTCTGTCAACGTTACGTTAGCTCTTATTTATTTGACCGTAATGGCCGAAGTTACAAACTATACCATAACACGTCAAAGCCGTATGTTCTGATATCGTAGAATAGATGCCCTGTTCGATAGACTTGTTTAGCGATATACATTATAACTGAGGGTGTTGATAATCATACGGTGACATTATCAGGCCTTGGGAACGGTTCGAAAAATACCGAATAAGTAATTATGGTTCTTAACCATATTTTTCGTAAACGCTCGCTCGCAGCGGAATCAATTCGCGAGCGTTATGATCGCTGGGATTAACTTGGTTATTTTTATTTTGGTGTGGCGACAAAAATGATAAGGATTGACTTCAAGCTGAGCAAGTGAAAATGTAACTAAAGAGCTAGCTAATATGGTAGGAAACATAAAAAACGATAGCGATGCGAACCAATAAGCGAGAGAAATTAAGCTTTATTTAGAAATAATATCGGTTCTGTTCGAGCGGAATCGAAATAAAAGTGCTCTTTTTGAAAATTATGGCGTTTATAACGAGCGGGTTTAAAACAAACCCAATGTTCCGATCCCTGGACATTATATGCCCTACGCTTTACTGCGGTTTTACACTACCAATGTCAAGTACGAAAACTGACAAAATGTACGGAATTACCGTAGACGCTTGACGGGACCGTCTGACCGCTTACTTCAATCCTATATTTTGGATAGCGATAACGAATACATCTTGTCTAGGGCCTCAGGTTCGATCTCGGCTAAGCGCAAATATTAATTATGTTATTGTCATACGTACGAGTAAGATTTGGTTCCAGATTTTCTATTTTTGGTGTTTATTTCTGTATAGGTTTAGGTAGGGTTCTGTGTAGGTTTTTGCTGTTTATCTAGAGTAATCCTAAAGCTACGTTCTGAATGTTCTGATATCTCTTCATAAACATCGCCATACAATAATCCTTATTTACTTGATCCCAAATTACTTCTAAACACGTCAACTGACGCTTCTTTTACTGGTGATAAGTTACGAATTGCCTAGAACGATTTCTACAGGCTGATGTTTTAATTGCCAAATCTGTTATTACAGGAGCACATGCTACCAAACAGACTGTCCATTACAAAAACAGCGGCACGTGTTCTATTTTATTATACCTATAAGAAAGTCTTTAACTTGCGTTATTACTCCAATTTATTAGAAACTTGGGAGGAGCCATAAATTCGCCCTTGGCTTGAAGACTTTGGGCAGTAAAGGTGTATTTGCAATTGATCAGGATGCCCGTGTAATGGGCTTACGGATGTGCCATAGCGTATATTTAAAAACGGTCGACGCAAGGATAAAAATATCATTATTATCTTAAACGTTGGTTTTGAGATGAATTTGGGGGGGTTGAGGTGGTCTTCAACCATTGCTATTGAGGCAGCCTCTTGTTTAGAGCTCACCAGTGAGAAGATGTATCTCTTGTGGGGTCAATGATGTCACCCTAGGAAGATACTTCTGTTGCGCATTAGAGCTCCGCATAAGCAGAGGATGTGCTTCCTGAGGAAGGAACCAAAAAACTAGTGCTCTTACATGCTCTTAAACCCATATTTTACATTTTAAGAACAAATAATCAGCGTATTTACGCTAGGAAAAAGTCTCAGCATTACTTTACTAGGCGTTTTTTAAAAACATAAAGTCAAATAATTCATCTCAGGATTTCCGTTACTCAATGTTTATTTAGCAATATAATTTAGTAAACCAATCAAAACATCTGACTGTCGTCGACATTCTCTGCGTCAAACATGAGGCTATTCCCTTAACGCGTATGAAAGGAAAACTGTTGTTTGTATGTTGAAAGGTTCGCTTAATTTTAATGAGTCTGAATTATTGCGGTGCTAAAACGGGTAAAACTCAGATTTATCTTGCTAGCCAATCTAAAATAGTGGATATGTTAGTTACATGTAAGTTGTGGTGAAATTTACCAACAACTTACCATGTACTTTAAGGTTCGGCAGTCATTCAAAGTGTGACTATCGACTGAGTTTTAAGTATTTTGGTGATACACAATATAAACGGCCTAAGTGAATTACGTCTAGCCTAGTATTTTAACATGTTGTTTTGTTATCTTAAAGACCAGTTCATATTTTTAAACTTTACATTTTTGTACGTAGATACATACCACCAAACAGCAGTGCTTGCATTGTTATGTTGCAGTGTGGGGATAAGACTACCAGTAAAATTAATAGCATAGCAGTATTCTATTTTAGTCCTTAGGGTTGGTAACGCATTTGCAGCCTTAAGATTCCTGTCTTTTGATTGTACAATATAGCGTTAAAAATGCAAATATCTATAGTTTTTAGATCCTACTTACCTCAGACCTGTTTGCCTATTAGCTTTCGACTCGCTGTAACAGAAGCGCATTTTGCATTCAATACCACTGCAAATACTACAAGTCTATCAAAAGGCATCCTAAAATAACCTGACTGCCTGAATGCGGTCATTTTGTAACTGCTCATTTGCTTAAGAGAAATGTTGGGTTTCACTACTTAAGCTTAAAAAAGGTCACAAAGATACCCAAATACAAACATCGGAAAAAGATAAAAACCACACCCGGTGGAGTAGGTATTAACCAATATGAATACACAGTTTTGTCTCGAAAAAAGCCTATTACTTCGTTTTGAATAACAAATGAGCGTCAACCTAAAACTGGGTCTCATTATACGCGGTAAAAAAGATTTGTTTTTAACATGTGCCCTGAGACTCTATTTAACACGGTAAATCTATATTGACTTCAAGTATTCATCATCATCAGCTGCAAGATGTCCTCTGCTGGACAAAGGCCTTCCCCAAGGTTTTCCATAACGATCGGTCCTCTGCTGCCGTCATGCAGCGGTTTTCCGCCACCTTTAACAGATCGTCGGTCCACCTAGTGAAAGGCCTGGAGACACTTCGTCTCCCGAAAATGTCGGTTTAAGTATTATGGAATGGTTTTGGCCCAGTTTGGCCACCCTTACTGTCAAGTAGATAAGAGCTATCAAAACATTATCAAAACTGAAACACGTCGAAAGTAATAAAGTTTTACCTTAAAAAAATCAGCCCTGACAACATGTATAGAATTGACATACGAGTTAATGCTAATCGCTAACGTCAATAAAATGCATCTTGTCTACCCTCCCGATATGCCATGCTCGGTCCCTCAAGTTTTACTTAGGACTATGACAAGCAAAGTAGCCTTAAAGCGTTATAATTGTTTAGTTTTTTATTCATTTAACAATACATACATTGTGTTTAAAACAAAGAACTTACTTATGTAGACACGTAAACGAGTTAGTTCTACCAATAAGATTTTTTGTTCTGTGTAAATAATACATTTTAATAACATTCAATAAAAAAAAAGGAATTATCACAATACAGATGTAGGTAGTGCATAATTATTTTCCTTCGTATTTTCTCGGAATCGTACGAACGTATCTTGTTATTTCAGTCAGCCACAGTACAAAAAGTACTGAGGTTGACTGAAGTAGCATGACACATTCGTACGTTTCCGTGAAAATACGAAGGAAAATAATTATGCACTACATCTGTACTTCAAGTCAATAATATAAGATAAAAACAAAACTAAAAAACGTTGAGGAGCCAAATAAATAATACCTAAAATTAAGATTACAATTTACATTACACAGTACATTCAGCGACAAAATCCTCAATAAAGTAGAAACACTTTTCCAACAAAAAAGCATGAAATTAATTCTTAAAGATGTTGCTATTTGAAATAGACTTGACTAACTCGATTGGGATTTTATTAAAAAGATACGGTCCCTAATTTCCAGCGGAGTGCTTTAGCAGATTTAATCTAGGACACATTAAAGGCGGCAGGTCTTAGCGTCTCCTTAGCAATAATGGACATTCAAATAATCTATCTACTACCTATATACGGGAATTACTACCTGTAATTTTAACCTGCCAATAATGATTGCTTACTGTAATCATAAAAAAAATATCTTCTGAACATTATTATTACTTCTTTTACTTGTAACCGAATATTTGACCCAATTCTAAGTAACAAAAAAGATTCGCCTTTCAAACAAAAACCATTTCCATTCCCAATACCTTGTGTAGGTCAACAAACGCCGCAATCAGTTGTTATTCAAGCCAGATTTTGCATTCAACAATCAATCAAGAAAACCTAATAGGCCACTCCCAAATAGGATCTGTCCATCAACCGACAGACAAACTTTCTTTGTTTTCTCATATGCACAGAAATAGAAGAGGATCTGAAGCACTCGCGAAATCGTCAAACCTTTCGAACAAAGCATAATCAACCTTGCTCTTCGCTCTTAGGGGTAAGAGGGGATGTAAGATAAAATTTGCGTTTTTGTCCCCTAACATTTGATTGGACACGACGGTAACAGAGTGGGGTCGGTAGTTGATTGCTTTACCGAATAAGACGAGAATCTAGTTCGGTATTAATAATAAATTAAGCTATTACATGAACACAGATGGCAGCTTAAAGCCGCGACGGCCTTATTTATAAAGGTGCCATTATTATTTTTTGTTCGCTTTTAAAGGTAGTTTTAAGGTGGTTTGTATGTCTTCTCGATTGCTAATCATGCTTACAGGTTGAAGATGAAGACCTCGCATTCAGGCTAGTTGGTAGAGACCCTGCTTACGAAGCTAGCGATCTCGGGTTCAATTCCCGGTATGAGCAAATATTTGTGTGAAGAGCGAGTATTTTGTTCCTGATTCTTGGAGGTATAAATTTGTTTATATCTAGACATATAAGTGTGATTAAAGTTGTCTAGTAGGTACACATAGCACAATTCTAAAGCTTAGCTAGGGACTAAGTCAATTTACTAAAACTATAAATCGGGGCTTATTCCAGTCATAAAATAACTATTTACCGCGAACTTTCAACTGTGTTACAACAGCCGTGGTCACGAAAAGACTGAAATGAAGGGTGTTCGTCTGCCTGCCGTGCTAGTTTTCGACCTACCCGCACTTGGTCTTGTTTTTCTTTATTCGGAACGTCATCGATTTATCCTTAGACACACTTCTTCGCTTACATTTACTGACGACTGGATTCCACGTAGCCATTAGACTATACGCATCTCTGTTAAAATGTCGATGCTTTCTGATTTTCTGATTTTAAGGGCTTCTTGTACCATTCTCTTGTGGGTATTAATTTAGGTTTAATTTGTATGAAATAGTCTCAAAAAATAGGTAACATGCAGGTTACAATATCTTAGTGTCTTTCTCTTGTTAAGGCGTATTTTTTCGCATACTCCTATTCTTATATAACAAACAAAAAAAGAACTATATAAATTTAAAATTTGTGTAAGTTATTCTACCATTTTCATGCTGCTGTCACAACAAAATCTGTCATTTTTTTACATATCATTAGACGTAAAGGTTTTTGTTTTCCCTTTGTATTTTTTCCCAATTGGTCCTTCGAACCGGATAATCCTGCGCCGTCCATGTCAGACACGGGCGCAGAATAAACATGGCCGCCGTCCGCCATTAAACGTGTTTGCTTAGGTTGTGTTACACATTATTATAGTGTTATTTTTTGTTGACATCGCTGTTAACCCACGAGGTAACAAATGCAAACGATTTGTTAGGACGCCCAAAGTGTTATGTTTTTTTTAACATAATAAGGGTCGGAATTATGGAGACAAAATACTGCGTAATCATTATAAAGGGGTGTTTTTGTTTTAAATAATGTTCTGCAATTAAAAAAAAAATACATTGATTTTCATAATCTTTCTCATATCTTGATACGTGCGTGTTGATTTCAAACTTTAAGATTAAGCCAAGTTTTAAGTCTTTATTTGGAAACTTATGATAAATACATAAATAAAACTTAGTTTGACTTGAACACATGTAATGGGGCAGTAGGTGTATTGGCCTAACAGGACTTGAAATAATCATTAAATAATAACAGAAACAGGTTTTGTTCAAAATTAATTTTGAAACTATATTCCTTGCTCCTTTACGAACCTTATAAACGTGGGCTCATTTTAACTCATGCACAGAGACAGTTGAATCCAGCAATGACGCCTTATCCAGCAAAATTGGATGACTTCTGAGAACTTGGTACTAATTTTGTTTGAACAAAGGAGCGAGAAAAGCTTTTAACTTATCAACCTGGTTGTAGTTTGAAACAAATGCAATTGTAATAAAAAAAATAAAAAAGTAAAAATAAAACATTTTTGTTAACAAAAACACAGTCAGACTGATTTTTTTGTTCTTATCGAGACCAAACTAATAAATCCCGATTTGGTGAACCTACGTTGATGATAGCCGAGATCCACGTGTCTTAATCATCATATCAGTCCCTTGAAACACTTTTTTTGGCTGAAACCATGATATTCAGGATATCTTAAACATTTATTACGTTAGACTTGTAAATACCAGAAAAATGCTTTTCGACGAAATTAAATTTCTGCGTACATACATTCGTTGAAAGCTGTTTCGATAAAATGATAGGTACCCGCCAGAAAGACTGTCAGCTATATATAGACAGCGTCGCCTGAAACCATAATACTCGTAGTATTATGGTTAGATTTTCATTTCATCGAAGGGTATTTCTTGCCGCATGAGTTATAGCGTTTGATGAACACAACACAACATGACACAATTGTCAAGCTACATAATTACCAAGCACGAATTTAGCACGAGTTAATTAATATGAATTATATCTCAATTGCCTGCAGGTACAAAGTAGATATTAATTAATTAATAATGTCGCTCGCGTTGTTTGCTTGCTTTCTGTAGACGTGGCGTGTATCCGCCAAGCTCTCGGCGTCGGTACAGGCGGAGTTAGAAGTGATTACGGTAATCTTAATCGGGTACGTACCGTTATATTATATTATATAAAGTTCAAAATTAATAACGGTCATTATATATATTTTTTCCGAAACCTTTTCAGAATTGTTTTAATACAAACATAATCTAAGTAAATGGGTTCTATACAATGGCCTTTTAAAAAAGACCTTTTAAAAATGTATGGATTTAGTAATAAAACCAGTATATAATTATGACCATTACATTAATATTGTATTTTAAACTTTTTATTTTATGATACGATCATATCATTATCGCTTATCAACTGGGATTTATAAGTGGATATATGACTTTAAAAGTCTACACGTCTTAGCAATTTTTATCAGATGTTCATGTTCTGAGACGGTTCATCATATGTAATATAATTGATAAAATTAAATATTGATTTATGTACATAAGGTTGTTATCGTTGTTTACGTTTAGTATAGTGTAAGCCTAAATTCAATACTTCTAACACCGACTGTACTATCGTGTTGTTAAGCGAACCTATTACTCACAAGCACACAGTATGTTGTTTTATCAGAATTCCGTATCTACTCACGAAAGCAGAATCTTCAATACTTACTTGCCTTTTGCCCAAGTTAGTTTCGCAATGTAACTGAGTTAAGATATTCTTTTAAGAAAATCAGGTTCTACCTAAGTAACGGAGTAATAAAGCGGGTCGAGTTTATTAACGACAAAGTGAAATATGATTTCACTGGACCCGGCTTAAATTCCTAAATATTATTATATTCCGGGATGATAAGGTGTCCCCACGGGAGAGCAGCATATGATCTCTTTATCTAAAAGGTTCTTGAGATTTTTTCCAAAAACCTTTCAAGATGCGTGATCTTCATTAGGCTAAACATATTTTTATTTTATATTAGTAGCCATGCCGCTTTTTTAGAACATGGACACATTCTAAAAATAACTAATGGAGATAAAGGAAGCTTGAGTAAAAATTATACGAAAAAAAAATACGTTCTCTCTTTTTCTAAGAGCTGATCTAGTCATTCGAGTAATCGCCAACCGTTCTGGTCTTCTATCAACTGCTTGACTTTCTAGTTTAATACGAGCTTGACCTTCTCTTTTATTGGTTAAAACTAATTTCTCCTTGGTTTTTCCCTGCCTTGTCTTCCTTCTATCTTTCCTTCTATTATGTTCTAAATTACTACGAGTTCCTTAGCAGTTATTGGAAATCTTTGCTTTTCTATGAGTAGAAGTTATACAATATGCATGGTAACCAGCTGAACGCTATTAAGAAGCTGGCAATTGCGTGTAACCAACCTCTGTATTACCTATCTGTCGTAAAAGGAGGGTAAAGGTTTTGACCTGTGGCTCTATTCAACATGGTAATAGTACATTGTGCATCAAGGGTAGTATGAAGGGAATTACTAACGAGAGTGTTAGAAGCCCGACGCCGAAGGCGGAGGGCTTTTAATGACTCGAGTTAGTAATCCCCTTACTGCCTGTGATACACACAGTGGTTTTCATCACATTTGCGAGGAAAAAAAAACAAAGAGAAAACACTTTAACTCTGCAAAATATAAAGAAATAACTTTTGACGAACGGGAACGTAAATGGAAACGATATTTTTTTTGTGACCTCTACCACAGATAATTTAACTGCGTTTAGTTTCGACCTGGATTCGAGCCAGATTTAGCCAATTTCATAAAAATGTGTAATTACTAAAATTAATGATAAATGTTGATATAAACTTGAAATAGGTATAAAAATAATGAAGTTTAATGAAGCGTATAGGTTTTGTGTAATATAAGTTAGTCTATAGCTAATTTTTAAAGATGAAATTAGAAACCGATTTAATTTTTGGCTGAAAATTAAACCTCCTTAGTCAGAAATGATGTACGAAAGAGTTGCAAATTTTAAAAAGAAAGTCATTACTCCGTAGGGATGACAAACTCGCCATAATTCCCGCGGGAACAATTTAGGCCATTGTCCTTCTGTATACAGCCATGGAATAACACCATTTACGAGCAAGTGTGATGAAAAACCAATATCGTACTTGACCTGTTACGGAATGGTTTTTCTTTTTACTCGTAGAGAATTAAGGAATGGTTCGATTGCGACGAACAAGGTGTTGCTAGATTCACCTTAGCGATTTAAATGAGGGTTCAAACTGAATACTTAAGTAAAAAAAAGGTAACAAAAAATAAAATAAACATTGAATAAGTATATGATATTTAGTGTTGTTAATGACTTCATGTGGTATACAACCCCAATGAAAAACCCTACAAAATATATTCAACGGTATAACAAAATACACGTCACAACTTAAACCACTTGATCGTTAACCCTATAAAGGGTTTGTTTTTTATAGTTGTTCCTTTTATACAGCTCTAAGTTCAGAAACGGTAGTGGTTGCGGTTTACAACGCGCTAGGGAACCATCGCTGGATGTCGGACGGTCTTGCGATGTCCGTGGGGGCCGTCTTGATGCAACCACAGACTAGCGACGAAGACTGAATTAATTTTGAAAAATATGCAGATAGAATGTAATTTTGATGTAATCATTGTTTAAAAGTGTGTTTGCATTGAAATATTGAGTACAAAAGGTAAAGTAAATGCTTGATTAAAAACACACGATTAAAAAACGAAATATATCTGAAATAAGTGACTTCCGCACTAGGGTAAGCATAAATTAAAAATATGGTGAATTAAATAAAAACCAATGGTCTTTAAAAATATTTTATTACTTCCATAGAAGTAACGATTAAATTGTTTACAAATAACTAGAAATACATGAAATTTAATTTTGCGTCCGAAATATTGCCGGACAGTCTTAAAATATTTAATGGCCTTGCAAAATTTGTTTTTACGATCATAGTGTATATTATTATTTTGATATCGACACGTAACTTTTTGTATTATATTTTAATTAGTTTAATCTATTTCCTGTTCCTGACTTACAAAAAAGTAGTAGGTACAGTACAAAACAATTCAAATAACATTTTAATGGGTCGCTATACTTTATGTTTGTGCCACGTCTGTTCTACCACAGTTATTCTATGCGGGAACTTCATTAAGAGGGTCCCATTGCAATCGTAATTCGAGACTGGGAAATATTGAAACTAATTGCATAATTGTGGTTTTTGCTACCCATCTAATTACTACCGCGGTGGTTATGGTCTAGTTTAATTTTAGTAAGCTACCGGAATTGGGGTAAACTAAACTTTATTCGCTGAGTGAGTTTATTGACGTTATTTGGTTACATGATACTGTTGTGTGTAGGTGTATTTATTTTCACAATAATCACGGCACCCAACTGGATAGTTATTTAATTGTTGAGTTTGTTACAGTCAGGACAAGGTTAGTATAAAAAGTCTTTTGTTAAAAATAAAACAAAAATAATTTAAAATCTTCTACTACGAAAAGTCAATAAGTGAATGAGACAGACGACAGTGGGGGAGATACTCAATACCTATTTTAACAACATATTTACAGAAATACTTGCGCACCGAGGGTTCTGTATTTGAGATAATATACTCGGTAACAGCGAAAGAAAATACTCATTTTGTTATGAGGTTATTTCTTTGCATAAGATCCGGTTTGACATTGAAATTTTAATACAGAGTTTAAAGTTTTTTTTGTTATTTCTCAAAAACTGTAAATAATGAACACTTGATTCTATTTTTCCCTTAAAATATAAGTAAACGCTTTATCTTCAGAAGTCGGCTGCCAGCAGGGTGACCCTCTTAGGCCGGCAATTTTTAGTTTAGCTATAAATCCAATCATTCAAAATTTAAAGTCAAAATTTAACGTTTGGTATTTAGATGATGGGACTTTAGGAGGTGATATCGATACCGTTTTAGTAACTTGTACATAAAATATGTTAAAGGCGTACCAAAAATTTTAAATTCACTATCAAAAAACCCCACGCAAACCCTCATGAAGAAGCCGCCATTAGTAAGACTATAAGCTCGATCCAAAACACAACACACCAAGTAGCAAATCAGTACGCACAAATCGAAAAAACAAAAAAGTCCCTAAAATGTTTTTACGCCAACGTCCGAAGTATTGTCAAGCCTGGGAAACTAGACGAACTAAGATGTGTACTGGACTCGCTCCAAACTATTATCCATATCGTTGCGTTATGTGAAACATGGATAAAAAATGAAGATGAAGCAAAAAGGCTGCAACTACCTGGATACTCACATCACTATAACTTTAGACATAATGTAAGAGGAGGAGGAGTTTCCATTTACGTACACCAAAGTTTGAAACATCATCTCATCGAAGAATGTAGCATAAATGAAAATCATTTCATTTGGGTTCACGTAGAAAAATTTTCCCTTGATATTGGAACCGTTTATAAACCAGAACGGACAAACTCAACTCAATTCCTCGAAGAATACTCTAGTCAACTTCAAAAACGCAATAGAGTACTGACCTTTGGAGACTTCAACTACGATTTATTAAAACCAAACTCAGTAACGAAAGAGTACAAACGAATCCTGAAGGGAAATGGCATAAAAATATTGAACAAGATTGATCCGGAACACTGTACCCGCGAGACATCGACGACAAAAACTATCTTAGACCACGTGTGTACAAACCTCAAGCAGAATGATTTCCATATTGCTATTGTTGACTCTGAAATGGCCGATCACAAACAGATTTACTGTGAAATAAAACAATATCATCCACCCACAAAGAAAAAAGTACAATATTTTGCCATAAACTATGCACACCTTTCTAAATCTATGGAAGAGAATAAAAGCAAGACTGAGAACGACATCTACATGAACCTCGAGTCTAAACTACTTAAATGTCTAAAAGAAAGTAAAATTAAGAAAATCAAAATTCTTAACCCACCCAAACAAGAGTGGATAAACAGAGATATCATTAATTCAATAAGCAAAAGAAATATACTATGGCAAAACTACAAACGTGCTTTAGATAATGAGGAACTAAAACAGGAGCTCGATCGTGGAAAAAAATTAGTGTCTGACAAGATACAGAATTCCAAAAAAAACTACTACTACAAGTCCTTCAAAGCTTGCGAAAACAAACCCCGGAAGATGTGGAACCTAGTAAATGATCTATCGAACAATAGAATTAAAGAAACCATACCACCATCAAAATTAGTAGTAGCCTCAGAAACATTCTCTGATATTAAGGACATCTGTGAACAGTTTAATATTTACTTTTCCACTATTGGGTCTTCCTTAGCTAACGAAATCCTTCCAGCATGCCAAAGCCCTACACAAACTAATACCATGTCACAATCAGTGCAAAATGAACATCTTAACTGCTTACAACCAGCCACCACTGATGAAATAAATAATATCATAACAAGACTCAAAACTAATACTAGCTCCGGTTTGGATGGCGTTACTGCTAAAGTAATAAAATCTATAAGACCTGTTATTATCAACGAACTCACTACGTGTATAAATAAATGTTTAGAGGAGTGTAGTTTTCCGAATAGTCTAAAATGTGCTAAAGTAACACCAATTCATAAATCAGGAAGCAAAACGGACCCGGGAAACTACCGCCCCATCTCAGTTCTCCCTATAATATCCAAAGTCTTTGAAAAAGTGATCTATACTCGTCTGAACAACTATCTGACTTCAAATAAAATTCTATCGAATAAACAATACGGTTTTAGACCAAAATCAAATACCCTTTCAGCGACAATAGATTTAATTACTAATATAAAAGTTAAAATTGACCAAAAGAAAATTGTATTGGGCGTTTTCATCGACCTCAAAAAAGCTTTTGACACGGTTTGCCATGACAAGCTGTTAAATAAATTACATAATATAGGGATAACTGGGAAGGCACATAATATGATAAAATCTTACCTGTCAAATCGATACCAAGTGGTTAAAATTGATAAACATGAGAGCAACCCGAAAATTATTACGTTTGGTGTACCACAAGGTTCAATCTTGGGACCCCTCCTGTTTCTTGTGTACATCAATGACATTCAGGACATAGGACTCAAAGGAGAACTGACACTCTACGCCGATGATACTAGTCTTTTTTATCACGGTAACAAAATTGAGCACATTATCGCAGACGTACAGAGTGATCTAGAGCTTTTAAACATGTGGCTTAAACACAATTTACTCACCATGAACACTTTAAAAACGAATTATGTAATTTTTTCCGCTAAAAACAAGAAAATAGATAATTTTGTAGAACCTTATATTAACCACCAAATCATCAATAGAAAACCGAATGAAAAATATCTCGGTCTAATTATGGATAGCCAATTAACATGGAAGCCGCATATTGAAAAAATAAAATCAAAACTTACTTCATTAACAGGTGCTTTACGTAGTATTGCTCGCTGTCTTCCCCGTAAAGTTAAATACCTAATTTATAATTCATTAATTAAACCTCACATTGATTATTTAGTAGAAATATGGGGATCTGCAGCAAAAAGTAACCTAATTAAATTACAAACAGCACAAAACAAATTACTGAAGGTTTTATTTAATTATAACTTTTTAATGTCAACCGAAAGATTATACAAAGAACTCAAAATAATGAATATAGCACAGTCATATGTCTACAATTCTTGTGTATTGGTTCGTAAAATTCTCCAAAAAGATATAAGTTCGCATATTACTTTTACCAAAAAACACCAAGTCCAAAAAATTAAACTTCGAAACGCAGACCATCTAGTACTACGATCTCCTAGAACGAAGTATGGAAAAAGAAGTATTATCTATGAAGGTGCTCAATTATACAATAAGCTACCTAAAGATATAAAAGCATCAAAGTCCATGACTAGATTCAAAAAACTTCTCAAACTCCACTTAGGTATGTAAAATATCGTACCAAGATTAGTTGTTAAAAAAGCATGTCTATGTCTAATTAAATAGTGAATGTTATGTTTAAAATTATCATCAATAAATATAAATAAGTATAAACAACAATAAAAAATAAAATAAAACAACAATAACAGATAAAACAAAAATATTAAAACAAAATAATGTAAATGTATTATAATAATTTAATAATTATCTAATTTCAGTCTTGAGAATTGTTATGTCAGTATAACTATTTTTCAAAATTATTATATACCTATTATTACTAATAATTTCTTAACACACAATACAATACAATGAGTCTTGAAATATCATAAATTACTAACATAGTATAACCTGTCAATAACAAGCAATTATACCGCATCCATGACCCTCCAGTCTTAGTGAATCTTGGACTACAGATTTGTTATCGCCTGCGCTTTTGTTAACTGTTAGAAAGTAACTTCCTACCCACCTTTACTAATTCTCACAGTTTAGTTTGATTAATTTTAAAATAACGTTAAATAAAAGATTGTAAATGATACCAAGTAATATTTGCCAAGTTTAAAATGTAGTATACTAGAAGTAAATAAGAAATTCATTGTTAAGGTATTTGAAAACAGTGTTGTGTTGTGATGTGATAAAAATGTGATTGCGACTTTTCCTTAATAAGCACAGCCTGTGCGCTTGTTCTAATAAATTATACAGTGTATCGTTATTCTCATGTAAGTGAATTTTGTAAATTCTTTATGGGAATAAAGTTCTTAAACCATATATTTTGTCCGACCTTTCGTCCATTCAAACTAAATTCCAAACAATAGGTTTAGAACTAAATTTCAGTAAATGCGAACTTTTCATTCAAAATTCTTCCTTAAATTGGTCTGTTATAAAACAAAAATTTGAAGATTTAACACCAAACATAAAAATAGTTGACCAAAAATCACTCAGCCTCCTAGGGTCCCCTGTTTTTGAAGACGCAATTCCAACTTTTATTCAAAATACTGTTTTAAAATTTCAAAATTATGTGGATCGTCTTCTCGAAATAAGGCCACATTATGCTCTTTCGGTTCTTGAATTCTGTCTTTTTGTACCTAAATTTATGTACCTGCTTCGCTGCTGCCCTTTTTGGAAATTTCGAAATCTCCTTACGCAAATTGATGACATTATTAAATTAAATTTGGAATCCATCTAGAACATTCAGCTAAGCGAGCAATCCTGGACTCAGGCCTCCCCATCCGCTTTGGTGGACTAGGGATCCGCAAAATTTCTTGTGTTTCTTTTCCAGCCTTTTTGTCTTCCGTTCATAGCTCGGCTAGTCTAGTAGGTAAAATCCTTTGCGCTTTGCCATCAAACTACACGACTGTCGACTTGGAGGAAGCCAAAAATGCCTGGAATCTTGCCTACCCAAGCAGTAATTATCCAGAAAATTTAAAGTCTCAGAGGAGTTGGGATGAAATAACCTGTAATATAACTTTTAACAACCTTGTAAGTAGCAACTCAGGATCTGAGCGAGCCAGGCTTTTGGCGGTGGGAACCAAAGAGGCTGGTTACTGGCTCCATGCACACCCATCGCCAAATACTGGTACTTTCTTAGATCCTGAAACTCTCCGAATTTCTGCTTGTTTAAGTCTTGGTGTCCGGGTCTGCACTCCACACATATGCCCCTGTGGCAACGAAGTTGATTTTCTGGGTCACCACGGACTTTCATGCCAAAAAAGCGCAGGCCGCTTCTCTAGACACGCCGCGCTCAATGACATTATCCGCCGGTCTCTTGCCTCCGTCAACGTTCCCGCTTTACTGGAGCCAACCGGTATCGCTAGGGACGACGGCAAGAGACCTGACGGTATGTCTTTAATTCCGTGGAGTATGGGGCGAGTGCTGGTGTGGGACGCTACTTGTGTAGACACCCTTGCCTCGTCACACCTCCGCGGAACAGTAAATAAACCAGGCGCGGCGGCTGAGGCGGCCGAAACAATGAAAAAGAATAAGTACAAGGGTCTCGGCGCAGAATATAACTTTGTTCCTTTTGGCGTCGAGACCCTTGGTCCGTGGGGACCCGGTGCCATTAGCCTTTTTAAAGACATGACAAAAAGGCTAATTGAAACAACCGGTGACCACAGAGCTGGCAGCTTCCTCGGACAGCGTAGCATTGCTATACAACGAGGAAATGCTGCCTGCATCTGTGGTACTTTGCCACGGGGGCCCTCACTTTTCTAGTTTTTATTTAGTTTTAATTGATTTGTATTTCGTTTAGTTATATTATTAGAATATAGGTGTAATAAATTAAAATATAGGTTGGAAAAAAAAAAAACTATATGTTCAAAAAGCCAGTTTTTTTTGTAAGTGGATCTTTGAATCTACCACCAAGGCAATAAAGTTCAATTACGTTTGTTCAGAATTGCCTGTTTCAATTTATGAAGATAGGCACATGAACTTTATTCCCATTGCAATACAGATCAAATTAAATTGCCTTGATTATTTACACCCTATTGCTCACTGGGCCTTACGAGGTTAAGAATTGTTTGATTCGTAATTTTCGGAGATAAGGCTTAAATCAAACCCGTCATCAAATCAAAAACGCCGCAAAAAACTCAACAGTCAGTATTTTTTTAAATAATGCTATGATAATACTTACTCGTAAGCATTACAAAATGTATTCAATATTTCCTTACTTACTAGTGAAGCCTTAGCAAACAAAATTCCAATGCATGAACATATTAACCCTACCCAAAAACACTAAAACAACTGTAAAACAGTGAAGTTGTAAAATATCAGTGTAATAAATCCAAATCTATTTCACTTAAGGCCGAGATACGCGAAGTTTGTGATCGTTCCATACATAAAATGTTGGAAGTTGCGATGCGATTTTTTCTTATCTAACTTCGTTAGGGGCCGATGACAATGCCCTGGGGGACGCTGGGAACTTTCAAGCTAGGCGAAACGGTGTTTTTCTGGATGTCCTTGGGTGTATTTTAGGTGTAAAAGTTTTACTTTTGGGCGGTGACATTGATTTTATTTGAACTTGAATTAGGTTAGTTGTATTATGGTTGATTCATTACATCAGAAAATAGAAAATTCATCTAATAATTAGTAGTAAATGGCAAAACTTTTAAAATGTACCATCGCTCACACTGTTAACTGTCCATCGGTAGACCTTATGCCTCCACCGGCGTACAGTTAAGGGTGTTCCTGTTTGTATGCTCATTTACAAGAAAGATCATGAAATTAAATAATTAAAAACTAACAAAACGTTGCTCAATGCAATATAATAAGGACCGAGTTAAGCATGAAAAATAGACATTCTTGTACCCATGTACAATCAAGAGCAAATACGCTGGTAAACATCTTAGCCTTTTTGCAAAATGTGGTTAATGAATTATCAACAAGTTTTTAAAGTTATAGGTAATTAATTCTTTAGCTCTGCCTATCCCACTCTAGGATTACAGGCGTGAATGTATGTATGTTTGTATGTAGGTATGTATTTAAACTATTTAATTTATTTCTTGTTAAGAATGTCGGAACATCGTGCAGTGTAAACGTCTGCGCAGCTTCCAAATTGAGTTGCCTCCCCGCTGCGAGCTAACGTAATATTTGATTCAGTTAATGTAACACGTTCTTAGTGACTTAGTCTTAGTAACATTACGTTTGCTGTTTCTTTTTATTCTAGTAAATGGCTTTACTTGAGATTATTATATTTTTGGAAGACAATCCTTAAAGTGATAAGTTGCCTTTTGTTCTTTGTTTTTTTTTATTGCCTCTGGTTTGTATTTTCTTTTTATTCTTGTAAAGTAGAGATTATAATGATAATATACGTAGGTACATTTAATATCACTCGTATTGTTAATACCAAGTATAACAATTTAAGTGCCTTTTATAACTTGAGCAGCGTCCTACCAACACCGACACACCGACCGACCGACTACTGCTAAGCAGTAATATTCGGATTGTTGTGTTCCGGTATTGTACTGGCATAGAGGCGTTCCAAGTTAGTCTTTAGCGTTCCCAGCGCATTTGCTACATGGGTGAATTGCAAAAACATAGTAAACGGCTCAAAAAAAGGGATGTGAAGCCCTTAACGTTTTCCTTTATGTAACGAATATTAGTCATATAATCATATAGATAATTTTCGCTACACAACGGAAAAACCATGGAAGAAAGTTAACGTTATCTTAATAAACTCCTTAACTATGTACATTTTTTTATGCAATTCACCCATATTAGGATAACAGTCTTAAGATCACGGCTTGTGTGCACGTTTTCCATAGAGAACTAGGCAAAAACAGAAGATGAAATTAAGTTTCATGATGTATTGTCATCGGAATTGTTCGGAATAGTAATCACTATGCAAAATTTCCAGCCAATTTGACGAAGGCCATAACTTGACAGTTTTTAACAGTTCATAATGACCTTTGGGCTTTTATTATAATTTGGTTTAGTCGTCGTTACCCATTACAGGCTAGGGGTGCCGTTTGTCAACGTTGAATAAAGTCCCAGACCATTTACGATACGGTTAATTGTCTCCAGCGGGAATCAAAACTGCAACTAACAGTTTAAGTCGTTATTGTAAGTAATTGAGCCAACAGGGTTCGTATTTGACATTATCTAAGTATAATTGTAAGCAGACGGCTTCTATATGTTTTATATTTCAATAACTTAGCAAAAGGAAATTATATTAAAATAGCACAGCAGAAAACTTTCAGTAGATGAACTTGTGAAATATTACTCAAAAGAAAAAGAAAGATCACAAAAATTACAAGATGTTTTTCCATTGAATTTCAATTAAAAAGTGCAGTGTCTCAACTCGTTAAAAACTGTTAAACGAATCAAATATAGCTTTTAATTATACTGAACTCAAATAGGCGTCTGAATAACATGACTCCATCCAATCGCGACCTATTTAGGGACCCGCGGGGAAGGTTAGCAATCGTTTTAATTGAGAACGTAATTTTTCACCCGATCCTCGGGGTCCTATTCTCACTCGTTGGACACGATTCGACGTCAGACAAAACGACCCTAATGTGAATTGGATTTTATTTCGTTGAATTTCAAAAATTTCAATACCAATCGCGGTGCTTTGTTTTATTATTTAAAATGAGTATGGCGATATTATTCCCAAATTCTTTTACTTCTGGTAGTAATATGTTAATTCGCAAAATTTACCGATCTTTTTTTTTAGTAGCTTATTTTCCCGAACATTTTTCTGTAAACAAAAAAAAACCAGTATAATAATTTCTCAATGTGTATTGAATAGTTAGTTATAAATATAATTTCCACAGCGTTGTCAAGATTTCCTGATTCTGGTTGGTTTGGCCCTTCGGGCCTGCTGCAAAACTATCATAACCTAAACCTACCTATTCCGGCCTAATTATAATAGGGAAGTTAGCGACTGGGAAAAATCCAGAATGGTAAATATGCGACCAGGAAAAACTGGAACGGGAAAAAAATTCGATGCGCTAAAATTACGAATGGGAATAATTGCTACGCGGAATATACACAAATGGCGAAATTAATGCCTTAAGGTATTTTCTACCAGTCAACCAATAGCCCAAACAGAGAATCGGCCGACCGATTGACCAACGGCAATTCTTTTTTAATAATGCAGATCGTTTTTCTCTTTTTAAGACGTTAAGGTGTTTATTTGATAAAATATTTACTGTACAGGTCAGTTGGAAATGAGACCAATAGACAGTTGTAATCTGACCAGACCAAGATTTAACTAACCAAACAACCCCAAGATTACATCTCAGGATTGTTTAAAGACCCCTAAAACGTAGCTTGTGCTACGGCGTAGCACAACACATACGACGAAACGCCTACGACGTTTGCTTCTAGCCTAAGGAGGTAGTTTATAGAATTTAAGCTCGATCATGCCTTCGAAGCTGACAGGAAACGTTTACAAAGCGTTCATAGTTATAGGGGATATAATATAGTGTATTAGTTAACGGAACTAACATTCTCACATAGGTACTCATATAATTCCTCTTAACTGCCAAGAGGCCCGTGTTACCTTATTATCTACTGGATCTAGTAGATATTGCCATAACATAAGTTATATTCTCGATGCCTCTAGTTTCAATTTATTTCAAATAACATAAGTGTCACTTTGTCTGGCAATATTTATCTGTCAGTTAAATCACCTCTATGAGACAATTTAAATATTCAATACACTTTCCAATCAATATTCCTTCAACTCGCTTTCTATTGTTATATTTAATTGCAATGATAATAATTAGTATCATTACAATTTAATGTTTAATTACAAAAACAATACACGACGCGGAATCCAAAAATCAGTTTACTATACATATATTTTTACCACTACGTAATTTCATTGTGCAATTGGATAACGTACACTGTTATACTAACGACGCCCCGTCATTAGTTTACCATGTCAAAGACGCGCCATCCGAGCGCCGAAGCCTTCTTGAAATTCAATTTTCCATTTTATTTTTCAATGACAAATAGCTTTGGAGAGATAAAATGTAAAGGATTTTAAAATAAACTAAATAATGAGGATAACTACTAGCTCTGCACTAAGCATATTTGAAATTTTAGACAATATAACTGAAGGCGATGTTAAACTTTCTGATTAGCAAAGTTCGGAGAAAAGTGGAAATGTAATCTGCAAATATATATATATTTAATAGTATAAGTAGTGTATGTACCTCTATGATAGGTGCACGGACGTGCATTAAAAGCATTCCATTATATTCTACCTTATTAATTCAAAACAATAATTCTAAGCTATCATAAAGTTAACAACATGATAACAGTCATGTCACAATCAACATGGTTTTACCTATTAGAATACAGGCGTTGATTAGTAACCATTTCATCTGAGATGAAATAGCTCAACCTCATTTTATTTGCTTTTGTTCCATAGCCTGTCGTGTGTTTACTGACTCTAATTTCACATTGTTTATCTCATTTCACCTTCAACATTGTTGCCTCGGCCCAAAGTTAGGCCTCAATTGGATTTCGTCCGTTGACAATCACCGCCTATTCACCGTCCCGCTTTGTTTTACACAAAAGCCGACAAAATTCGAAAGTCAAGTTGTTTCGCACGTTTGTTATAATTATAAAGTGCAAACAAGTTATTTGGGTTTAAAACAATCATGCCCATTAAAATAGACGTGACTCGGGATGGTAAGTGTTTTTAGAAAAGTTTTGCTTTTGGCGCTGCTTCTAATTTAGAGGTTATTGTGTACATTTTGAGGTTGTATTCTGATTGTCCTGGTTGTCTATAAAACTATTTGTACTATTATTTTAAGCCTTACCTTTCACGATTGCTCATGCTCAGTGCCTATAGTAATTGTTTCTGTCTAAAAAAAATATTGTACGATTGGTTATTTCCCTTTTTTTGTTATGACTCCCCTGGCGTTTAAAGTCAGTCTTGAAATATCAAAGACAAATTATGTCCAGATAGGACGACGTCAAACTCTTGAAACGACTTTGTCGGAAACGACAGCTCCGAGATCACTATTGGTAAAGTTGTAGTTTCAATACGAACCTAGAGTAAAGTCAAGTCTTGTCAAGTAAAGTAAAGTCTTGAAATGTAAAGTACTTAAATTATGTCCTGATAGGACGACGTCAAAAACGTCAATGTCTTACAACGTCACGCTTACTACTCTGAAATTCTACTATCTAGGAAGACTGACATTTCAAGATTTTATCTTTAAAAGTTGATGGTTATTTATTACCTGGTCATTCTGAGACTTCGACGTATTACTAGTATGACATTCTTAGAAGTTGACGTTATACTAACTGGTCATTCTGAGATTTTGAAATATTACTACTCTGACATTCTACGATCTAGGCAGCTTGACATTTCAAGACTTTGACTTTAAACGCCGGAGGGATTATGACAATGCAAGTTTAAGCTGGATCATAAGGACATTATAACACGGAAAAATAATGTAATTATTTTAACGTTTTACCATATTGTCAACCGGGAGAAAGCGTTACGATAGCTTGATATCGGAATAGCTATTTCTATAAAAAGGCACCTAATAAAAACAATTATGGAAAAGATGCTGGCAATTCATTGACCAAGGTTGAAATGCGCTAAAACTTGAAATATTTGTTTTATGGGATGCAGAAGACGAACGTACAAACAGGCCAACTGATGGTAAGTGGGATTTGTGACCCAATAAACATGTGCATTCTCCACCTTCATTAAAATCTTAAGACTGCAATCTTAAGACCGCGAATGCATTACCAACCGTGAGACCTATGATGGAAGGTGTCTATGCTAGAAGGTACTCGTAATTCACCGGTTGCCTTATCCTAATACCAAAACAACTAAAATACCTGTATAATAATATGTTAAATAGGTATTAAACTAACACAAGGTCTATCATCTTTCGGGGAGCCTGCCGTTTAGCCGAAATATGTTTGCCAAATGTATCGTTTCCCAACGTTTTCATTTGTCAATCCCTTTTTTTTCTGTACTTAACTAAATATTTCAGGGTTCATTTCAGTACCATCATGTAGAACCCTATAGGTTAGGTTATTTATTATAAAATCCTGGAATATTTACTGTTACAGAAAACAAAGCGGATTGGTAAATGAAATGGTTGAGAAACGGAACATTTGGCTAAATAATTTCGCCGAAACAAAAGCCCCATCTTTCGGCATGGTAGTCGACAGCTATTCATAAACTCAAAATCCATATAATACAATAAAACTAGAAAATAAGACGAATCATGTAATCTTTCCCATTGCTTTCGTGACCATCCTTTTTATATTTTTTTGCGGTTTCGTTGTGATTTCATCAAATTCAAGTAAGTAGCAACATAATCATAATCAGTTAATAAAATAAATCCGAAGTAAAAACCGGTCATTTTTCATCTCCTCCTGATGATTTCCCAATTCCTTCTAGACCATTAGAAAATGACATTTATACTAGCGTGGCATACAGGGTGGTTGGATATTCGATACATTTCTTTTAGGAGGGACGCAGGGTCAACCAACTAGGTTAAACACGTCGTCAAAATAACCATTTTAGCTCCTTATTCTAACAGCTAGTAAACTGAATAACTTTTGTTATAAAGATGTATTTGAACTTTTACGATTTATTGGAAATGAGCTGCCTCCCTCAAAGTAAAGTATAAAATTCAATAGTCAATTGCAAGCATGATCGTCAGAAACCGGATATTTTACCGACCCCATCTGTTGACTGTGACCAGTCATTACACGTCTAAGGCGCAACGTGATTGGTCCAAATGCTAGCACGCTAATTGGTCAAGCCAGCGTAGCTAAATGTTTCCATCAAGCGACGCTACATATTGGCGTCCTCAATCGTACTCGGCATCGATACGTTACGTTCAAACGTTGCCAGTTCGGAATACGTCTCTGTTAAGTTCGGTATAAGTTACAAGAGAATAAAGTATGTTATAATTTAAAAAAATACGTTTTTATTTAACGTATATTGATTGCGATGATGCGGGGCGTCTTTGTATTTATATTTTTATTTTTAGTGTTTCGTACATTGTGTGTTTGTGTGTTTAAAACGCAACTGTGATAAAATCACTTGATTCGATGTTTTTTTTTGTTAAAATACCTACAGTATCTATTCATCACGAACGTATAGTTAAAAAGAATTCTGCTTAAATTTGGTAATTGAAATGAAAATAAATACGATTTTGATTTACCACGTTGATTCATGCATATATTATATTTATCATGTAATTTGTCTTTATTTATTCTTAAGGCTTGCTCCTTTATTTGGAAAAGTTATTATTTAGTCTTCATTTTCCATAAATATTTTATGAACATATTGAGAATAAAATGGCATTCCGCACTACGAAAGGCACCGTACGAAATGTTTTCCAGGAACCCTAGTAGGGACTCATTCATCTTAACTCCAGGAATTAAGGATTTTTACTCGTTCTCTTAATTTTTTGTTACTCGTCTTTCGTCGTAAGTGGAAAACTAAAGTTGCGCGCATGCTCTAGGGCACAAGAGGGAGCATGGTATGTAACGTGACAACAGGCTCACTGGATGATTTGTTAACGTATTACATAGTTAGTAGTATAAAATAACCGGCAAGCTTTAAAAATAAATAATTATCTTAATAAATAAATATACATTTATTGACAACTACGAGTACATGCATGTACGATTCTCATTTTAACGTTTCCTTAATAAACTAAGTCGGAATGAGCAAAACTATTGATATGTATTTTTACTTCATCCTATACTTATATTATAGTAACCGTACCTACCGTTTTAATCAATATATTGATAATTAAACATTTATTATATTTTTAAATAATGAGCGTAAAATCTTACATTTTAATTGCTTTTGCCCATTAGTTTCAATTTTACGAAAGTGTGTTGCGCGTTATATAAGAGCTGCACGCGCAACTACCGCCATCTATCCGCCATGTCACCCCTCGCGCGCACTCTGCTGGCGCTGGCTTGCGCTGCGTTGCTTCATTCGGCCACCTGCAGTAAAAGAAAATGCGCCAAAACTGCAATTGGTAATATTTTCTACTTTTTATGGATCTTTATTTAATTTATTTGATCAAACAACTTAGTCCTCAGAGTTAGCAATTGCATTCTTCAAAACGCAAATGTGATCAGCGCTTCTATTCAACACGGTAAAATCAATATCGTATTCGACCTGTTACGGAATCGTTTCTCACTCGGCCGCCATTACTGGCGAGAAAATAAGTGCTATCAAAACGTTAACAATACGATAACAGATCAAACATGATATGGTTTTTCCACTACTCATGCTCTTAAAATGTTACTTTTCTCTCTGCATATCGGGAGTAAAGCTGCGTATTAATCCCTAGGGATTTTTTTTTTTTTTAATTTACTTTGGAAACCCCTAAACAGCCAATCACGTGTTTCTGAATGGAGGATTATTGCCATTTTCAGTAATTGTGTATAACCTCAAAGAACAACTGCGCAGAAATATAAAAATAACGATTTAATTTTGTGAAACACGATTAATAATTACGAATATGAATCTATTTCATTATATTAAGGATGAATTCATTTTATTATGCATCGTCCAATTAGTATTAAAATGGTTTTTAAGTTTGAACATGTTGGCTAAATATGCAAGCATTTAAAGCGACACTTTACAACAAAAAAACCGCGGAGCAAATTAATAAGGAACTTTGTTATAATCAATATTGTAATTTTGTATAAATAGAACTAACGATATTAGTTAAGATACGTCATTTGCGCGAGAAAGCGAACCTCAATAAGGAAGGTAAATTGCCTTACTACCTCGCGCCTCGACCGCTGACATGCACTCGTCAAAGATAATTAAGTTATACTATCGAAAAGTAACAAATATATACTGTTACTTTAAATGGAAGACATTCGTAAGTAGGTACGTACCGTAAATATTTTTTACAATTTGTTTATATACATCGGCATGCCATAGGTACTTTGTTTAATTTGCACCGTCGTCACTGTTACCTGTGAAACATGAGATATACAATTAGATATCGCATGAGTGCGATAAAGACGAGTAGCTTCATAGCGGGAATGGCGAGCAAGCACCCGGGTATCTAGGCACGGTGCGTCATTAGGGTACGCAATTTGTAAAAAACAACTATTTATCTCTTTCTAACAATAGCGTTCGCTACGGATGGCGGTCTCTGTCTGCGCTTCGCTTGGGTGGCTAAACATCTCTTGTCATTATGGCTTGTTTTAGTCCCTTGTTGAACAATCTACATAGTCGGGCCATAAGTTCTGTTACTAAAGTTTATTACAATTTAAAAAATAAATTAAAGGAGTTTTACGTAAACCTGTATATTAATCAAAACTTTGATTTATAAAGAATAAAAATAAAAATAAGGTATTCTAAAACTATTGCAATTATTTGATGTACGAGCTTGAAGTATTACCCATTCGGGACTAGAAAATTATAGTTTAATTTACGCACGACGATGATACTGATAACAGCCACAACTTTTGTGAGAGTTCTTGTAGAGAGTTCAACTTTGCGTGACATATTGAACATACTTTTAGCTTTAAATTCTGATACAAATGTATTTCAAGCAACTAAAGATCCGCTTGTACACCGGTCAATCTTGATGTCTCATTAAAATGACTTTACGATTTCACGACAATTTGCAGTAATACGAAAAACACACCAAATCTCTTGCTTCATAAGCTGGAATTGAGTCTTGTTGAGAAATATAATGTTGGTCTCTAAACATACACAGAGATCTTTAGTACTTCAAATTGCCTAAAGTCAATTTCGAGTTACATGTGATTTTCAATAAAGGTTTGTGGGATTCTAAATGTTTTTTACTTATATAACTTTCCACTTCATGATTTTTGTATACGGAGATGAGATGAGAGGGAAAAGCCTCAGCTGAGCTATAATTTTGCATTAATATAACGTTGTAACGTAAAATTGTTAAAAATACAATTTTAGGAATTTTAATAAATAAATGATTATTAAACCAACCACAAACCCATATTCTGAGGTAAGACACTACTACGTCTTTAATCCTTAGTTTACAAAAAGGGACTATAGGGTCCCACTCAGCAAGCAATTATTTAAACTTAGAAAATAAAATAGATCATTATTAATATGGCAATAAAGCCTAAAAGTAGTTAAATTCACGCTCGAGCTTGTGACTTGCGCCGGGCACTGCAGCGACCCTAAATCGACGTGCATTTGTCCATGTAACTCCTCTATTTATTTCAGAAAGAAGACCAGTTTAACCACCGTTGAAACCAGTTAAGATGTCTAGTTGAGTTAGCATTAAATATAACGTTTATAAATAAGCTAAATTGTCCATGAAGTTTTAAGAGAATGCATTTACATAAAATATTTGACATATATTTTAACCTGAACAATTGCGAAAAAAAAAGAGTAAGCCATTTTTTTTACTGTTTTTAGGGTTCCGTAGCCAAATGGTAAAAAACGGAACCCTTATAGATTCGTCATGTCTGTCCGTCCGTCTGTCCATCCGTATGTCACAGCCACTTTATTCCGTAACTATAAGAGCTATACTATGGAAACTTTGTAAGTAGATGTATTCGGTGAACCGCATTAAGATTTTCATACAAAAATAGAAAAAAAACAATATTTTTTTGGGGTTCCCCATACTTAGAACAGAAACTCATTTTTTTTTTTCATCAAACTTATACGTGTGGGGTATTTATGGATAGGTCTTCAAAAATAATATTGAGGTTTCTAATATATTTTTTTTCTAAACTGAATAGTTTGCGCGAGAGACGCTTCCAAAGTGGAAAAACGTGTGTCCCCCCCCCGTAACTTCTAAAATAAGGGAATGATAAATGTAAAAATAATATATGATGTACATTACCATGCAAAATTCCACCGAAAATTGGTTTGAACGAGATCTAATAATTAGTTTTTTTTTAATACGTTATAAATCGTAAACCACATTTTACCTTTCATTCAATCAACTCCAATATAATAACGAATAAAGAAAAACATTTATTTAGATGTATAGTGGTACGGAACCCTACGTGCGCGAGTCCGACTCGCACTTGGCCGGTTTTTTTTTGTTAGTGCAGTAGATATGGAGACTGAAGGTATTTGCAGCGCATATCAAAAATTAAGAACTAGTCTCCAGCCCCGATTTAGCAGGGCAAGCACAAAAAAATAACATAAAAAAGTTGATCCAATCGCTATCAAACTTCACAGCATCACTCGCTTATCTCTCTCTCGGTTAAGGTGAAGATATCCTAAAAAAATATAAAAATCGGTTCAGCCATTTTAGACTCCATAATAAGGAACATACCCACATGCACACATTGATTTTTTAACATTAGGTATATATTATTATTTTAACTTTTGTAATAGAGCAACTGCACTGAATAGATAAGGCAAAATAATTACCTTATGCATAATCTAGCTGCTTTATTAAAAACTGCTTTACAAACTCAAATATTTTAATAATAGGATAAAAGTACGACAATGTTATCCCGCAAATCACAACATGCTTTTGCTATAATAAATAATGCTTTAAGTGTCCATAATATGCTTTGGTAAAGGAGGATGGGCAAATTAGCCATTTGACAAACACCGACAAGCAACGGAGGACTGCAGACTGCTGCTACTGTGTGAACGCACACGCCCAGACAGAACAGGTTTGTGTGTTCACACAGTAGCAGTACTGTGCTGTCCACTGTCCTGTCTCAGTGTGAAACCAGCATTAGGCTTAAAAACTGTTGCTATGGCAGGTAGTTCTAAACCTTTGTGGTTAAAATGTCCATCGCCATATAAAGACAGTGGTAGTTCAAAAGTAGCTACAAGTTTTTATGACATTCTAGTTCTGACATATAAACTCACAGCGACTTGACATTTCCCGTCAAAAAATATAAAATTGAATATAAAAATACCTTTTCGATAAGAGAGCTTATTGCTATCAGTTCCTGTGCAAATCGTGTTTTGTTCTCGCCGCCATGATACTTATTTTCTATATCGATAAATATTCTACCGACTGCAAAACGCTCGCAAACTAACAGTAATTTTAATTTAATTTGCTTACTTTCTAACCGTTTCTCAAAACGGTTAAAGTTCTTAAAAGGTAATAAAGGAAGTATTCATATTTATTACAAGCTAAGAAAAAATTTCTTGTACGAAGATATGTTACGGTCTCAACAGTTTAACAGATTTTAACAAAATACCGGGAACAAATAAAAAAAACATAGACTTGACGTAAATCGTCTTGCGTTCACCAACGCCGATATATTTTTTACCGAATCGCATACGGCTCAGTAATCATAATAGTATAATATTATCCAACATCGCACTTCAAAATGTCTTAGGTTTCTATGTCTATTTAGAGGCATAAGAACGTATCATATTATATTATGAAATTCAACGTTATCTAATAATAATAATATACTATTGCTGAACCATAGGTGCAAAACTCGTGATGATGTGGATGATGTGCATACAGGACAAAATAGATGGTTTCTGTAAAGTTGCCATTTGTTTCCTATGCCAAAGTGATTTAAAATTTCTCTTAACTGGTAAAAAATAGCGTTAAGACCAAGCTAAGCGATAGTAACTGTCCCTTAAATAATCTAAGTAAACGAAGTACTTAAATATTGATGTCTTAGGTCAAGTTTATATTACGTGGTGTTTGCATTCAAAACTCTCTCACGTAGTCCGGACAGCGGGTGTGACTCGGCAAAAGTTTCCGATCTTAGTGCTATGGCTATCACACTGGCAGGGTACGTGTAGCTTAGGATCGGGTCTGCTTGCTTAATAATTAAATCTCCCCGAGCTCAACGTCAAGTTGCACCACTAACTATCACTACATAGTATAAAACAAAGTCGCATCCCGCTGTCTGTCTGTCCCTATATATGCTTAGATCTTTAAAAACTACGCAACGAAAATCCGGTCTGGGTTTTGTACTGGTGTTACAGAAAAATCACACTAACCGAAGCGAAGCAAGGGCAGGTCGCTAGTCCTGTTATAAATATAAAACGGGACTTAATAGCGGAACACTGCTTCATAATCCCAAAATCCTCTCTACGGAACGGAATTTCTATAGTACGTGAAGCGGTAGAAATCAAGGAACAACATTTTTAACCGGGATGATGGATACAAGCTCTCGATTTCGTGGAATCCGGAGATTCGCAAGTGCAAGCGTCGTCGTATATCGTCGGACAAATTCTGCGGGCACTGTAAGTTTTATGTGCCGGTTAGTGGGTAATAGTGGGCATTCCGATAAATCAAAAAAACAAGACCATGTGCGGGTAGTTCGAAAAACTCGCCCGCAACATAAATAAGTACCGGAGGGCCCTGCCAAGAAGCACTACGCTAACTAGCGTTTCTATTCGTTTCGTTTTTAAACAATCGCGTTACTGGTAGATCACGTGACTTTTCGTATCACGTCATCTACCAGTGACGCGATGGGTTTAAAAACGAAACGAATAGGAACGCTAGTTAGCGTAGTGCTTCTTGGCAGGGCCCTTTGCCCTCCTCAATCTGCTCGTGACCACGACACGATCAAAACTAGAGGTATATAATAATGATTTTACGCGATTAAGTCCCGTTTTAGATCAATAAGAGTATATTTGGACGTCACCAAGAAACTAGCGTGATTTAAACATCGACTAGTTAGTAGCGACCCTACCTATACGAAGCTAGCGGTTTTGGGTACGATTCCTTATAAAGACCAATTATTATTTGCGATAGGAGCGTTTGTTAGGCGTTTCAAACGCCGTCATTATTGTTGTTGCTGTCGTTCTTTTAAATGGTATGGAAACTACTTCTGGGTCTGCTGATTTGTACAACAAAAGTTGCTGGTAGTAACTCTTATAATTATTATCGTCAAAGTATTGAACATTCACCCATTTACAACATACATTATAAACGAAGTATTTTAATACACATAGTTATATCGTTGTGTGTTACTCAATTATGTGACTATAAAGTATCTTTTCCGCCAATCATTATTAACGTCGAACGTGAATGTAGCTACCGGCGGCACCGTCGTGGATCAAAGAAAGCTAAATTCAAATTGTATAGGTTGTTCCCTTGATGTGTATTTTTATTTTATACGCAATTGTTTTTTTCTGCTTGCTGTTGGTAAAACTACTAGTCAGTCCCAATTTACAGGTACTAAGTATGAAGACGGGCAGAAAAAGTATGAAGACGGGCAGAAAATATTGAACTGACCATTTCAAAGCATCTCATATTTCCTTAAAGACTCTTTTAGCTTGTTCTTGATGGAAACTTCGTCGATACGTCCCATGCAAGACTTTCCAGAAGAAAAGTAACGGCGAAACTACTTAGCTCTCAATCGATAACTTCTTCGATACTCAGTTTTCATGAACTGTAGCGGGTGAAGTGAATAATGATAGATCTAGACACGGTTCTTCTCATAATACGGTCTCCATTCCACATGGTTAAATGATATTTCATTGTCACTTTGATATCAAAAGCAATACTGTTTTACCGCCTTCTCTGGAGTTCTTACATTAGTTTTATTTTAAATAACAATTATCTTCCACATGCAATGCAATCCTTAGGGTTTATCTTTTCATGTAAGTATGTGGGTATGGTAGAAGTTGAGACAATTCAATGTTCCCGCTATGATTTGCTTTTCAAATTAGGAACGCTGGGGCTCTAACTCTACTCGTTAACACTTATTTGCTTTTGACATGTTATCGTACGAGGGGCTGATAAGTAATGTCCTTGGTCAGAAATATATACAAAAATAATGCTGGCTGGTATGGATTTATATTCGTTTATTATTCTATTTTCAAAATGTATTACATTCATTTGTTTGTTGCATCACGTTTATTTGTCTCCTGCAATTGTTTTGAAGGTGTCGGTAGAAAAGAAAAGTGAAAATTGATAAAATCGAGCAGCGAGCGGTGATTAATTTTTTGCCTAAAGAAGGGAATACGCCTTCGGAGATCAGACAGCGTATGTTACGTGTGTTTGGCAGTTCGTGTTATTCCGAATTTGTTACAAAGTTTTGGTCGAGGCAGTTTAAATTAGGTCGTGAGAGTCTGGAAGATGATCCTCGCAGCGGAAGACCAGTTTCGGCCGTCACCGATGAAAATGTAACCAGGTAAACATATATTTTAGAGCATCGACGAGTAAAGCCGTGGGAGATAGCTAGATATGTGGGCGTCAGGAGAGAGCCAGTCAATGATATAATTCATGAGCATTTGAACATGTCCACTCCAAGGTTAGTGCACGTTGAGTCCCCAGAATTTTGACAACATCTGACATGGAGAGGCGTGTCAAATGTTGCGAAGAGTTTTAGAACATGAGTCGAGGGAAAGAGGAAGGAATAATTTCTAGAATTCTAACATGTGATGAGACTTGGATTCGACAATGGGAACCGGAATCAAAGCAAGAGTCGTTACAGTGGAAATTTATTAATGTTATTACTCAAACTTACTATATCAACTAAGAGAGACGAAAAAGAAAAACGGCGAGTTAAACTAAGCAAAGGAATTACGATTTTGCACGATAATGCACCAGTGCATACCGCCCGCACAACGCAGCTAGCAATTAAAGACAATGACTTCGACCGATGGCCATATGAAGGCTGCGCTTACTGACTTCATTGACGACAAACATAAAGATTTTTTTTTAATGGCTTAAATTCAATATTTGAAAAATGTAACAAGTGCATTTCCTTTGCAGGGGACTATAATGAAAAATAAAAATAAATTAGCCACGACAGTCTTTTGTTTCATAGTTAGGTTGACTACTTTTCACCCGCCCCTCGTATTGTCAACGTAATGATATTATGTTAATTACTTGATAGTTATGACGGCAGATATAAAAATAATCATGATAATATGCCTTTAAGAGAGCGTACATAACAAACAACTGCGACCCATTATATTTTTTCTTATTTTATAACATGATCCGATATGTGATTAAACCTTTTTAATTATGATTGCCTTGCCTGCCTTGTACCTACAGATGGGGCCTATCTATACATATATATTTACTTTGGCTTCATCAACCATCAACTAGTACCTACATTTACTTCCAGCTCAATATAATAAATGTAAACCAGACAATTAGTTCTAATTCAGTTTTTTCTAACCTGCCACCCATTTCTAGTTGCCAAAACTCAGTATTCAGAGTAATTACTTTAATTTCATAAGTGAAAAGTTTTCAATTATTTTAATAACAACACGTCGTTTATTTTATTAATAATTCATCCGGATTTACAATCGAGCGCTCATGAAAAGCGAACACTTTACGTTCAATTTGTCCCCGTGCTACAGAATGGGCATTCAATGTAGATTTTAATAAAATTACGCGAATTTTCAACATTTTCAACGTAGAAATGTAAACGCCGTACGCTATTACGCTCCCATCACGGTGTGATTAAGTGAATGGGCGTCCTAATAGGCGGGTCATGGCCGTTACGTATGAGCCGTTGCATTTGATACCCCCATTAAAATATTTTTAGTAATGTTACGTAAAGGATTAGATGGCGGAAGTAACGGTATTAAAGAAGAAAAGATTCTTCTGGTTTTAGAGTTTGTGGAAAATGATTTATGTCCACTGGATTTTTGTACCAAAATGGCTTGGCGTCATCTAATTTTTGGGTCTGAATTATCATTTATCCTAAACAGATTTCGAGCAACTTTTTAGATTCCCCTAAAATAAGACTAAGAGACAAGGTAAGGTGAGTTAAATGGGGTAAATATCCCGAGATAACGTACGTTTCAACTTCAATTTGCAATGTAGAGTGCCTGGTCTCAAGATAAAGCAATTGGCAAACGCAGTTTCCTACGTGACTCACGTAGGGCACTTTTAAGTCGTGTTTTATTTTTCGTGTCGCATCGTGTCGCTTCGCGTTTGTGCACGAATCGCTTACGATGAAACACTGGAGAAGGGCAATAATAATTATTATACGAGCATATTGTTATATTAATTAATAAACATCTTTCGTGAGATGCACCTTTCAAGTTTTTAGAGGCCGTGAATAATAAAGCCGCCCTAAATAAAATGTTAGCTTTCTGGAAATCTCCAACTATTTTCCCGCCAAGGGCGCCAACAGTTTTAAAGGAAAACTGTGGCGCTCCTGAGCAGCGGGACGCCAAATCTTTTATAAATCAGCATTGGCCAGGATAAAGGTGCGTTTAGTGAATTAAATAATAATTATTACAAACTAAACTAAAGTTTACTTTAACGATCTTGTACTGGAAAAGTGCAGATGCACGTGATTGGGATATGAGAATCTGCTAAAGAGTCCTCAGAAAAATATCGTTTGTTGCCCATATCTTTCGTCCTTGTCATTCATTTATTTACTGTGCGAGTGACAGAAGCCTATACTAGGACGTTTTAGTAAATGGAGTATAGGACCGTATGCCATCTTAATTTTTATCTTTACATAGTATAAAATAAAGTCGCTTCCGCTGTCTGTTCGCTTAGATCTTTTAAACTACTGAACAGATTTTAATGCAGTTTTCAGCAAATAATGATTCAAGATGAAGGTTTATTATATATAATCGATTCTGTTTTATGCACGAGCGATGCAGAAAATTCACATAAACTGAAGCGAAACGAAGGCGGGTCGCTAGAACAATGTATCATGCAATACATTTATAAATAACGTTTATAATTTTAACACAAGCCACGTTTGTAAACGTCAAATCAGAAAAAACGGTCAGTTCCGACCTGATTTGAAACAGGAATCTCCCTTAAAAGCTTTTTCAGTTTGTACCAACCTCGTATAAAAATATATCTTTGAAGCATAAACATCGAAAAGGTTTTTCCTGTGTTCATATTAGTTTTGTACTCTGCGGTATAATCTAATTTGGTAAAATCTATCATAAAAAGTATTTTAACAGTTCGAATATTTTGTTTCGTAGCACGTATAGTAGATACGTAACGTAGCACTCAAATTGTTTTAAAAAGTTTATTTCACAGGTATATTATACATTGATTTTTATACCGTATGGAGATTTATACATGTCCGATTTGATTTTTCGTTTAAAACTCTAGATGCAGGATATAAAGTTTTAAGTCAGTAGGTACCTATATGAGAATCCTTACAAATAAAGTATTTTGGTATAAGGTTGACGCATATTTAATCCCGTGTCCAGTAAATTTGAGGAATTTTGAATTTGGAATCAATAAGTGTCCAGTAAATAAGTATGGAAATTCCATAACATATATCATATTATTATTTGAATTTAGAACTCTCGGTACAGACCTGTGACAGCCTTCATGAGGCTACAGAGATAAGTAAGAAAAAGTTACATATCTCACACAAAAAAATATGAAAGTGAAAACTATTTTAACTCCATTAGGATTTTTGCACAAAGTACCACTATTCAAAAAAAAAATCTTGAATTCATTTATAATTAAACTCTATGAAAAGCTGTACATTCAGCTCTACAGGGGTTGGCAGTTTCATACAAGATAATAAATTTAAAAAAATAGTTGTCTCTAACGAGGTCAGTGTTGCCAGGATTTATGATATAAAAAAGCGGGAGAATTTTTTTTAATCGTTTGTTGTTTTTTTAAATTGTAGGTAAGTTTAGAAAAAGTATATTGATTTATTTAACTTTTTTTAATACATTCTACTTGTTCTATTTTTGAGAAACCACTAGGTATACGTGCTTCGACTAGAGCCATCATCGTATGGATCAGACTCATATGTATAAAACCCCTCGCCTCTCGTATAGGAAGGCTCACTTACTGGTATTTGCAGTAATGTACTATTTCTTTTTAATTTATAAACGAAACATGACCATACCTACTTTGTCGCATATATATAATTTTAGGCTCTTTGGAAGAAAACCACTGCCATTCATTTAATACTTACCTTTTCTGACTTCCCATATAATGTATGTCATAATAAGCTTAAAATACATCAAACGGTTTGAACCCCAACCCAATAGCGAATCAGGAAAGACGATTTTATTTCCAATTACTGAAAAATAAGGAAAGGAAAACTCGAAGAATCTGAGCTCAAACAAAACTTCGTACTTGTGAAGTCATCATAACCGTAAAAGGCAAACCAGGGGAAAAGTTATATTACTTTACATATAAAGAGGCCGATACAGAGATGAGGTATTAATGCCAAAGAAAATATTTGTCTTGTGTTTCGTATCCAGTTGAGGCAAAGTTTTTTGAGGTTATCTTTTGTGGATGTTGTTCTTTTGTTATGCCCTTGATAAGTTAGTTTGTATGGATATTGATGACGCGTATCTTCTGGTTTGGAAGTTATAATAAAACGGGTATAAATGCTGATTTGTATTTGATAGGGGTTGTAAAAATATTCGTTTTTGTTCAACTACAGTGATTGATTGCCTTGCTCATTGAAACACGGGTATTTTTTTATTTAAACTAATTATTAAGTTATATCGTAGCTTTTGTAGTCAATTTAGAAATCTATAATATAAGGTACACATATTATAATCGGCACCATGGCTACACAGATATTTATAGTGCTTTTGGCGTACATCGATCAGCGCCTAACAACATGAAATTTGGTCCAGTCGACATCATTACCATGATATAAGTTGAAAAAGTGAATACATCTCTTTGTAGTTGACTGTACACTGATAATTTAACATCGCTCGGAGATGGACATAGGATACTTTGTAACCGGATAAATCGGATAGTTCCCTAGGAAATTCTGATAAACTACTTTTACGCAACCGAAGTCGTAGGTAAAACCTAGAACATTAATAAAATTGGCTAGACATTTATCTACCCAATTTCAATCTGCAATTTGCAATCTGTTAAGTAGTTTAAGGTTAATTTTAACCTTCTAACTTAACATCACAAGCGGACGGTGTCATTAGTTAAATACCTACAGCTCTGACAGAGCTGCAGCAAAATATGTTTAGTGTCGAATGATCAACATAACACAAACCTAATGTACAATGCTTACGCGACAAAGGATCAAGATATGATCGCCATCGCTACATCGAACGAGCAAATTATAAGGATAACACCCCGATCAAAACCTTCACACAAACGGCTCCAATCATGAACATAGATTGCGAGTATGTTCCCGTCTAATCCCCCGACTCTTTGTTTACCCGAGAACCTATTTATATGAAATTGAACAGGTTAATTCCCTTTACGGGCCGGATACCCAATAAAGGTTTACTCGGAAGCAATATATTTCGTAGCCAGGTTAGAGATCTAGTAAAAATGTTGCCCGTTATTAGGGGTTTCGGTAATGGAATCGATGATTGGTAGTCAATTTAAAATGTTTACGGATCATTGAGTTTGTATTTAGTAGGTGTTCTAAAAAGATATTGGGGTTTTTGATATCGATTTTCGATTGTGGAGTAGTAAGTAAAGCACAGGGTTGTTCACTTTTTAGACATACAGGTCGCATACGCATAGGTAAATTAAATATCATTTGGTAAAACTTGTAAATACTTAATTATGAATGTATGCTGGCTTAATTTATTTATTGAGATATCCCGAGAATTTTATTAATATATTAAAATTGAGTCCGCCACCATACACCTGAACAACAACGCCGTCGCCGTCGCCGAAGATAAGGTAAATATCGTACCGAATTTCTGATCCCTGTTTATGATAAAATGGCACGTGGCACTCCCTTTCAGCAATAATGTCCGAAACGTTAGTAGATCTTGCATATTACTGACATATAGAAGAACATTTATTTGGCCACTAGACAGGGCGTCTATTCTAGGCGATAAAAAGCATAACCATCGTCTTTAACCTGTTTTGCCATTGCTTTTAATTGCCATTACTGTCAAGTCAAATAAGAGCTGTAAAAAAGTATACAACACGAATACGATAATTGACAAGACGATATGGGTTCCTCCGCCTAGAATCTCGGCCCTGAATAATTGTCAAGTCAACAGAGCCTCTTTTTTACGAATATACGATATTAGAAAACGGACCTAATTATCCGATCCCTGTCATTGTCGTCAACAAGTGAAAACGACACTAACTGGCCCCACAACACGGCTGCAGACGCTCAACAAGATGTATGGCACAATCTACAGCACTGAATGTAAACAATACTAAATTGTCGCGCGACGTGTCACGGCAACTCGCGACTTGTCGGCGTGGCGCAGTCTACTGTAGTGAAACAGTGTCACCACTTTATACACCGTGGGCCCGAATAACCCGACCAATTTTAACAATCGATACTTGAGCCTATTTGTAGAATATAATGGGTATAATATGTAGTCCAATAACGCATAATTTCCGAGATTTTTATTATTTAAAAATCAATTCCATAGTTAATTAAATTTGAACTCTGTCACCTTAACCTAAAGCATTATTTACTAAGAAAGATTCATGTTGTAAGTAGCAATATCATCCACATACAACATAAATTAATTAATCAATTTCTTATTAAATAATGCTTTAGGTTAAGGTGACAGAGTTCAAATTAAATTAACTATGGAATTGTTTTTTAAATAATGAAAATCTCGGAAATTATGCGTTATTGGACTACATATTATACCCATTATATTCTACAAATAGGCTCTAGTATCGATTGTTAAAATTGGTCGGGTTATTCGGGCCCACGGTGTATACAGGGTGTAATCGTTAAGTGTAGCCATGCGATTATCCTGTAAAAATAACAGATATGTGAACACTTTAAATTACTGATATCGAAAGTACGTTACCCAATGAGTATATAAACAATAATAACTACTTTTAAATAAAATTTACAGTATTCAAAATATTAAGTTTTAACACTTCCATACATTTAGGCCGACGTTCCTTGTAGCTATAATTTCCCTACCCTAAGAGATAAAACTGATTAAGATTCATAATTTACACGAATAAACTGTAATAAATAATATCATTAATGAATCATTTATGATAATCGTAGAATGAGTTTTAAACTAAAGCCTTTAAACCAACGTCCTACTAAATGTTTGGGAGGGTTTGTTAATGTTTGGGATATTTTTGGTTTCATAAAAAAAAATTGATAATTCTAATCATGGATAATATTGACAGCAGGCAAACAACGCTAAACTTAATTGTAGCGCATGAAAGAAAAGTAATACTTAACAGCTTTGTTTAACTGCTCTCAACATTATTCATATTCAGTAACTTCACGGTCGTGCAATGAGTACAATATACTGTATTGACTTCTTATCGGCCTGGCACTATATCCTGGAAATAACTTCTAGGCTAACCACTTCGTCATAACTTACTGTTTTTAGTCCGCGACTGCGCCATGTCGGCTTGTCTCCCGCAATTCTATCTCGTGAATTGTGTCGCTCGAGATTATCTCGGCCGTACACGTCCCCACAAATTGTCAGAAGAGTTTTGTCGCGTGACGTATAAATGGCGGCCTATTTCGCGTAGATGTGGTTTCTGATAGAACGTTCTAGAGTCGTTGTTTTGGGCGAGGAATCTTAAATATTTGTTTAGAGTAAGAAAGGAGTAATAATATTCATGAGGCGTAAATAAATGTAGGTCTTTTTAATTGTAACATTGTGCTGATGTTGTTTCTCAAAAAATCAAATAATTTGAAGAATATCCAAATTTGTGCGTTGACGCGAGCAGTCTTTTGTGCAAATTGTCTATATAGTCACGAATAAAACATATATAATTTGTAAAAGGCAAGCTGCTTACTCAAAAAATATTTGTATATGACGTAACGTATTAATAAAAGAGTGAACTGTTACTGTTACTGAACTGTGTTATATATTGATGGCAAATTTAAGCTATTATTTAAATAACAAAATCAATAATTATGTGCTCAATGCTCAACTATAATATTTATAACGCAACCACTTAAATCAACACATGTCTAAAAAGTTAACAAGTTTTATGAAATCTATTAGTGAAAATATTCTCTGGACAAAGTAAACAACATACAAAAAATATATCCGAACGCTTCACTATAAAACATTTCTGCTCTAAAAAATAATAATGGCTGAAGTGCTAAAATAAAATACACGCCCCGTACACGGAAACGAGTGTACTAAACGCAGGTTGACATGGCAAATACAACAGACAACATTCAACCATAACTCTTTCGGTGAAAGTTCAAACTGCGACGAGCAACGAGCACCATCAGAAACAAGTGAACGAAACGCGACAGCCAGCCAAAGCACACATGCTAAAGGACTTTCAACTTTATTTTAATGAAATAGAGTGCAAAAGCAATACCGGTTTATAAGTAACAGCGGATGCTTCGAGTATGAATAACGTAGGTACAGGGTAGTCTTTATTGCCGCGAAATATAAAATTTAAACGTTGGATTTTTTTCTATGCTTCTTTTACACACAGTTAAAACATTTCCACAGCTTGCATATTCTGACAGCGTTTTAAATCTACTTAAGTACGAATTTATTTTTACTTGATTATTCAGAATTAATGAAAAGCCTTAAGCGGCTCTGCGCATTGAATAAATTAAAAGAGCTTCAAAATAAATATGAGCTTTAGTGTTAAAGTTAAATATAACTTAAAGGTTTAAAAACATGAATGCAACATCAACTAGTGAAGTAACCACAAGTTACAGAAACATGAAAAACGGGAAGCGTGGGTACAACAATAAGTTAATAGCAAAAGGAAACAATATTTCAAACATGCAACTACACAACACTACTCTCACATTTTATTTAAGTATTTAACTATGTCGATTCCTTAATACCTGACGGGATGTGATATGTTGCAAACTTTCCAGAACCCTGCTTCTTATTGTCCAAAAGCCGTTAGGCATCTTTGGGTTTTCTTTTTTTTTCTTTATTGGACAAAAATATAAATATTAAAATTTGGTCATTAAACTAATGCACCTACAAACGCGAACTATTTGTGATTGAAGCATCGTGAAAACTTGTAAACTCTTTATTTTGTTTTGTACTCACTTATTTTATTTCTGCTAATTTACATTTGGCGCAACAAGTCTTTGCAGTAAAAAAAATACAATTAGTGTTTTTGCTAACTGTTGTTTCAACATTCAATAATTGGTCATTTTTTAATATATATGTTTTGGTCAAATGGGCCGATTAGCATCATACTTTTTACCAAACATAGTATGACATAAAAATCCTCTGTTTTAGACATTTGCAACAGATGCACATTCATTTTTTTATCAGTGAATAACACCGACCCAAAAATGGGTCAGCATTAACCCTTATAACCTTATATTTCGCGTCCATAAACAAATTCTCTTTATTAGGGCAGGCTAATAAAGGGCCAAAAATAGTGGTCGACCGCGGCCCAGGGGACGGACCTTAATAGAAAACACCCCGGCTGTTAGGACATTCGTTCACCAGATAATAACATACATAGTAACATACAGAGGGCTGGTGTTATTATTTGGTGAAGGGTAATGAATCAGATTTACATCAACTTCAGGAGTTTGTCAGGTAAGTAATTAAACTAACGAACAGATTTAATGTTACTACTCGATAATCACGTGCTTTTAAAGATCAAGTGAGGTCATAACAATGATTTATGCACTTAACCATTACTTTCACATTAAGTTTGATATTAAATAACTATTAACTATGCGTCATTTTAAATTAAAACAGGCCGATGAAAATTTGAGGTTATGTGTCAAACATTATTAATTTGTTTACATCTTTGGCAATTTCAACTCATTTTCAACAGACACAGACTATACCTTTACAGGGTGATATTGCGTGTTATTACTGTTATTAGTATATATTTGTATTCTTTTTTTATGCTATGAAGAGGCAGACGAGCACACAGCTCACCTCAAAGGGTAAGTGGGCATCTAACGCCGTTGGACTTTTTGATGTCTCAACAAATGCGTTGCCAAAACACTAAGAGCTAATACCCAATGCCTTTGTATACTCATAAATTTATTACCTGTATATCCCGACACTGAAACAACGTACTTGGCGGCAGGTGATCCGATTTAGTTCTGGCGTAACGACCTCTATTCAGGTCACATGGTAAGGATAAAATCAGGGTCAGGCAATCGCAAAAGCATGACTTATGGCCTTTACTTTACCTGCTAGAGTTCTTTGTGATGTTTTTCAGGTGTTTGGATGTTGGTGACACAATAACGCATGTACAGCTGAACGGATATGATATGTTTGCCACATAGATGGTTCATATCCAGGATTAAAACAAATAAGTGGTCCTGGATGGTGTGTGTTGGGTCAGTCCGAATCGCTGCTATCATCCTATCATTTAACTTACCTTCAAGTGGCAGTGTTCGTATTGTTGTACCTAATCTGATGTGGGGTTGAAAAGAAGAAAAACGTGGAACTTTGGCTATATGAATGAACATGTGACAATTAGAGGTTAGTATGATGATGATGATGAATTATTAATTAGTCTTCTCTTGTTTTTTTTTATGGCATGAGAAGGCAAACGAGCACATAGGCCACCTGATGGTAAGTGGAAACTGTGACCCATAGACATTCGCATTCACAAGACTGCAAGCCTAAGACTGCAAATGCGCTGCCAACCCTGAGGACTAAGATGGAATGCCTCTATGCTAGTCATTACACCGGCTGTCTTATCCCCAAACCGGAACACAACCATGCGTACACTGCTGTTTGGCGGTAGGTTAATAGGCGGTAGGTTGTTTAAGGTCTAAAAAGGAATTAATTAACGTCAGTAAAGCGTTAGCAAAAACTTGCTTTGTTTTCTCTTGTGCATAAAACCCTTTTCCACCAACAACTCATTTTCGTTATGACTTCTTACATTAACACTTTCAACAGTCATCCCCACCCATTTTTTGTCATCTTTGACGAAGGGAGGCACCCAAAGGCCATTCTTCAAACAAGCAACAATCATAATTTAAATGATATAGGATGTTCGTTTTAGAATAAAATACTTCAGCAGCGAGGCGTTGCTATTTTGTTGTAGGCAACCCTAACTTAGTCTATCAGTAGGTATTAACTAAGTGCTTGTGCAACTGTGCGTGTCTGGCTTTTTTTAGGCAAGGTGTAAGCAAATGTGCATACAGGCCGCCTGATGATAAGTGGGTTAGACCCATAGATATTTGCCTTCTTAAGGCTACAAACTCATAACTGCAATTTCAACGGCCTCATAAATTTTAGATTAGACTATTATTAAGGTCTATAATTATCATCCATAATAATCAATCATTTTTCATTGTAAATAATAACTGATTTGATCTGGCATTCTAGTCCCTTATGCTTTTTAAACAAAATCAAACAAGAAAGCGATGAGGATTTCTAAGAGAATACACACAATCAATTACCAATCAGCCGTTGCCATCTCTAGCGTCCGTCCGCCGGTAATGTTTCTAGGGCATTCCAGAACAACGTAGAATGTTCTCGAACGCGCTCCAAATAATTAAACTCGTCACCCGCATTGTGCAGGATACGGTCTCGTGCTTGTGACGTGTGAAGTTGAACAGTTAAGGGTAGAGCAGAAATGCGTGAATAAGATGCGGGAAGATAGAATAGGGAAGTTTTGTTTTACTATTACTTATTCACGTGCCTTTTTTGCTGGCGGAAGGGAGCAGTGTGACTTCTGTGAAAGTTAGTTTAGGCATGGTTGTTTCTAAAAATGGTAATATGATCACGGCATAGAAATAACCTCTTATATGTAGTTGTGTACAAAACTAATATGGAATTTAAGTAAAAATTTAAAAATCAATCGGTAAGAACGGTTAACACAGATGTGTTACTACATCGATGAGCTTTACTTTAACTTTTTACCTAGCTATATAAAAAAAAAAACACGAAATAATGAGGCATAAATATTGTATACAATATTAACAAAAGATAGACTCGTAAAAAAAGCATACTGGGGCTGTAAGATGAGTGTTTATTGTTCAATTCCAGGGATCGAAAGATACAGCGCTTTAGCAGTTAATTACAGCCACAGTACGAAAAATAAAAGTGTGTGTCTGTCTTACTGACTGGAACTTGGCAGATTTGGAGACCTCGTATTACTGCTTCAAAATACTGATAATTTTCAATATTGATAAAAATGTCTAACTTTCGTACCTCTCCGCATCCAAACCCGCGAGATAGCGTAGCAGAGCGATTAGTGAGCACCTAGCTCTTCCCGCGTCTTCCAGGATGCTTATCTCGCATGACATAAGCACGGTGTCTACTGCAAGTCTAGCTTCGCCAGGCAAACATTAATCTAACTCGCGTAATACTCGTGCGGCTGTAATGGACTTGTTGTAAGCTATGCACTCCTGGTACCCACGCTTAGGTGAATAAGTAAAATAGTGATGTAATTGGTAATGAAGATGATGATGATGATGAAGATCATTTATTTACGGATGACCATGTTAACACTTATACGAAGTAAAGTAGAAAAAAGTACCTACCTAAGTGTGTGTGTGTGTTTCGTGGCTGCATTCTTCTGTTGTTTATTTGTTGTTTGTTATGTATGTCACGAATAAATTATTTTCTTTCTTTCTTTCTTTAAGAAGTAAGTGTTTTTTTTATTGTTGTAAAGGGAAGTAGTAATGGTTGTAAATTTCTTATTAGGTACCGTTTTACCTAATGATTGTCAATAGGGGAAACTAGCTCAAGCCTGTATTTGAAATTATAGTTATTCATTTACCGACAGAATTCCAAAATACGTTACATCCACAGCTATATATAAATTAATCATCACATATAAGTACATTAATAATTTACACAATAGAAACTAACCATCTGTAAGTATCTGACATTTTAACTTCGTTCTTTTAGCATAATTTAGTTGTTACTAGTTAATTTTTTTGTTGTAAATGTGTTCTAGATTCTTATTTATTTAACCTTTTATTTACAATTTTAAATTTTACCTTTTATTGGCTGTGGTTATAAATAAAACAAATGAACGATTAAGGTTTCTTTAGATACCTACGTAAAATAAAGCCGGGACCGCACTAGTCAGGTGGTGGTGACGCGACAGCGACGTTAGTAAAACAAACACATTTCAAGCTACGTTGGAGGCTGCATTGAATAAGCGACTTCCAACAAGATTTTGATAATTTATTTTATTTTTATTGGGGGGTTGAGATGGGCCTTGTGTGCCACTTCGACCATTGCTGATCTTTTGTGGCAGCCCCTTGTTTAGAACTCACCGCTAAAACCCGTTGCGTCCAGGAATTTCCAGGTGCTTTGGGCAGTGAGGCTGAGGAGTTGTATCTCTTGTGGTTCCATAATATGTCGCCCTAGTTAAATACTTCTGTTGCGCATTAGTGGTCCACAAGAACAGATGATATGCATTGCTGTCTCCTCTGTGTCCTGACAGAACCCGTATTCTATCGTTTGCCCGAATTTCATTTGCTATAATCGTATCACTTGCCATAATATTTATTCGCTATAAAGGCATTTATTCTGAAACCGTGAACCTTTTAGGTAATTTTTACATGCCATCATATAGATCCCAAAAGGTTAGGTTAGGTTGGGTTTTTAACAATTCTGAGTACTTCACGGTTTCAGAAAAAATGCCTTTATAGCAAATAAATATTATGGCAAGTGATACGATTATAGCAAATGAAATTCGGGCAAACGATAGAGAACCGACAGAACCTGCATGTCGCAGATTTTGATTATGTCTCTCGTAGTATTTAAATGTTTAATTATGCAGTTACGTGTCCGTATTGCATGTTTAAGAACAACGACAAGCGGCAACAATTTGATTTTCGTTATTCGCGGTGATTTCGCGCCCTGTATACGGCCAGCCATAGCGTGAAAATACTGAAAAAGTACCTAAATTCTTTATGGTTCTGAATAATACGGCAAAACATTTTCAATAATTCTCTAACAACTTGGTGGCACGGTTATTAGAAGTGCGACGGGTGATTGATTACCCTCACAGATATTACCTGAGCACCTGTAAAAGTTTCGGTGAAAAGTATTAAACTTTTTTGTTAACTACGGCTTTCACAAAGTGACGTATTCTTAGTGCATATTGCACATGAACCAAACATATCTTAAAGGGTTTACACGTTGAAATTTAAACACTAGCAGCTTTAGACAGATAGATAGGTAGCTACATGCACTCAGCTTGATGACACTCATCGCATCTAAAATGTCCCACGGGCACCAAGTCGTTCTGTGCAAAACCATCGGTATTAGTAGAAAGAGTCGAAAGGATTCCGTGCGTTTTGATTAATTATCTATGTCACTTTATCGTTCCTTAAATAACTTTGTTTACATCCCACGTCCGTCTTTGGGTCACCGACTTACATAATTATGTGTAACAATGTATAACTCAATCGATCCAGTAGTTTCGGAGCAAATTTGCTATGACAGACGGACAGACAGACTGAAATGCGAGTGATCCTATAATGATTCCGTTTTTTTAGGGTTCCGTAGTGAAACTAGGAACCCTTATAGTTGCGCTATGTCCATCCGTCCGTCCGTCCGTCCGTCCGTCCGTCCGTCCGTTCTTCCATCCATCCGCAGCCTAACTCAGAGACTGTTAGTACTAAAACGGTGTAATTTGGCATAATATATATATATATATATATATATATATATATATATATATATTAGTCATGCCAAAAAAGTGGTAAAAAAACAACTTGAAAAATAAATTGTGCGGGGTGTCGTTGAATAGGTATGTTAAAAAATGTTGCGGCTTTGTGAAAACTATTTTCCGATTAAGGGATCAGTTTATGAAATATTAAGCTTTAAAGCGCTTTTTTTGCTAGAGTCCAGTGTCCGCCCCTACAGCCAAAACTACAAATACCAAAAATCTGAAAAAATCCTTCAATGAAAGCGCATATAACGGATTTTATAGAAAAACTATCACGACTTAGTAGACATCATTGCTTTTTGAGATACAGGCGAAAGTGTTTATACCTACTAAAATCATCCAAAACGGCACCAAAATACTTTAAATACAACATTTTGTTATAACTTGTTGTTTTTAGGTTTGTAGTACTTCGGAACCCTGCATGAGCATGGTCCGACATGCTCTTGCCCGGTTTTTCCTTTTTAGGCACGGAACCCTAAAATGTTGTAAATCTTAAACAAGCGAACTAAAAAAATTACGAAAACTGCTTCTGTAATCTGTACAGTGAAACTCTTGAAAAATATTTTTACACAATAATTTTTCAGAGCAGCGTCAATGTAAACTGACCGAGGACATCTTTCACATAAAATCTGGCGCTCTCGCCCAGCAAATTTTATACACATCTGCATCTTTGCAAAAAGCTACTTTGTATTTTTACCCTGACTGCTCCATAAACCGTAGCCTTTATGTGATCTACGGGACTTCACGATACGGACATGCTATTTCAAAAGGGCAAATGCATACTCCAACTTTAAGTGTACATACGCCCTTTCTGGTTAGGTCAAGACAATAGCGAGAGCTGAATTCTTATGAGGCCCGTCTTGAATACTGAGCGTCAAGTGTCAGTTAGTTTGGGACATGGTAATAATATTTTCTTTTCGGCAATATGACAAGCGTCGATTATTGAGTTAGTCTGCTTATGGTGACGTTGGAAATTGATGTGGTTATGTCGATATAAATTGTCAAGAATTTATTTACTAATAACGCCTCTTGAAAACGGAAAAGACGATTTGGTTCTTGGTAATCATCAAATTACTTGCTACTATTTCCCAAAATATCTACAAGAGATCAAAAGTCGAGCTTTCTGGCGGAGCGTCACACAATATTTTATTCTATTTTAAAGATATAGCGAATACAAAGATATCGGAACATGTCGGAAAATATCGTATTCGACATGCTCTCTCAATCAACTCATCGATGATTAAAGCAAACTAAAAAAGCAAGATGATAACAGACTTTTCCGACCAAAAATGATGTCGTATGTTTGTACCACTGTATTACTTGTACATTATTTTTGTATTCGAACTCTGTGTTTTATACATATTTGTTAACAGCGAACTCGATCGAGCTGGCTCACGACCTTCAAAACCTAACCTTGGACAAACCAAGGTCATAGATACGGATCACCGACACTCGCGTAAATTAGTGCCTTTTTTTTGACACATGTCTTTACACGGGTCACATTACACTAGGTTTGAAGGTCTATTAAATAAGCTCGCCTTTACTGAGTAAGAGCCCTCGATCGAAGTTGGTAGTGCAGTGCTGTAAGTCATTTGTGTTGAAGCATGTCTTTATGAGGGGAAATTGCTTTCCCATTCATTGAGCTCTGATTTTGAGGGGTCAGTAATTGCTTTTTTTCACCATACAGGAACAATAAAGGTATATATAGTATCCAAAAGAAAATGTCGAGCAATTAAGTACCTTATCATAATTAACTTCGAACTAAACATACAATGAGACGTACAATTCTGTCAGTGGTATTTACAATGACTTGGTTCAAACATGCTCAACATTTATATTGCTGACTGTGCATAGTGTCCTTGAGCTCCGTTGCCTTTATTTTAAGATATGCAAGATGTATTAACTAGCGTTTCTTGAATGCTGTATATTTGTAATGTCAGAACATCACGGTAGTTGGACACAACATTCGCTATTTCTTGATGTCCATGCTCTAACAAGCCTCTATTCAACAACGGTATCAATATTACTTTTGACCTGTTATCGTATTGTCAACGTTTTGATACCTCTTATTTTCTTGCCAGTAATGGCGGCCAAGTTGAAATGTAACGCTGCACGTAATATTGTTTTCATATCACCTACTCTGAAAGGGGACTTTTCTTCCCTGCTAGGAGGGATCAAAGTGGCACTTTTCTGTTCAAGGACATTTTGTTGCCAAATTTGATAATTGTTGTTAAGTGCGATAATTTCCTGTTGTTAAATTTGATAATTTCAGCATTTCTAGAATGTGTGAATAATTAAATTTGTTTCATCACTAAGATCTTTTATTTTCCTCATAGGTGATGTGAAAAGCAGTATGTGTCACACGGTAGCAAAATTATTTCCACCTTGGGCGTTAACACTTGAATCCCTCACTACGCTCAGGATTCTATTTTAGAATTTCAATTGTAGAATCCTTCGCTTCGTTCAGGATTCAATGTACGCCCTCGCCTTAAATATGTCATTTTGCTCCCTTGTGACACAATCTACTATTAACGTCGTACAATAGAAGTCCTGGCTCCTTGTAGAGACTTTCGGGTTAAGGAATGCAAATAACCGGTTATAACCGGTTTCATCCGGTTATTTTCATACAAAAACTCTCATTCTCTCGTTCCCGTTAAATAACATCCACCCAGTAAACAATACCTTTCATAGCTTTAATCCCAATCGAAATACAGGGTGAATAAATCAGCTAAACAAGAAACCGGGTTCGTCTTAAATCCAAACGTTGCCCTATATAATCCATACAAATTGCTTGTTTTCGTTAACGGCGTGCGAAGCTCTCCCAATACACTCGTTGTGTGCTACCGTGCTATCAATTCACAGGAGTACTGAGCCAATGTTTTATGAAAAGTAGAGACTTCTGACGGCGACTTGTTAATGAATTGAGCTATATATAAAAAAATACGAATTAAAGAACAAACGTGTCGGTACATTGTGTTTTTTTTCAAAAGAAAAAGTTGATTGTGAGATAAGAATTTAACGGGAGATCATTTTGTATAACATATTATTTAAGTATAACATTTTAGAGCTGTCAAAATGTGCAAACTGAAGAAAATTATACCAATGTATAGTTTATTATAACTGAAATTGTTCCGCTTTGAAGCCGATTGCGAGTGCGTTAGGCAATAGCGACTCTTATATTTTTGTACTTGAGCGCAAAGGTATAAGCAGGTATCTAAAAAATGTAACCCTAATCGCAACTTAAAAATGGTTGATTATATTTCTTTTCAACTCTTCACATAACACCTTAGTGTGAAATCCTACAAATTCTCGAAATATTTCGTCAACCCATAAATCTCATAGAAAGGTAATAAAACACCTAATACGGGAAATATCCCAGGAAAACCTGAATGATTGGTGACTCTAACTGCTACATAGGGCTCGCGGGACCAATGTCTACGCCGATGTATAAGTCAGCCGTGACGCATAGTCTCCCTACATTGATTACGGTACGGGATAAAATTGATCTTATTACAAAGGCTAAAGGTTTGAAATAAATGGGATTTGCTAAAGGTTTTTCTAGAATATCTATAAATTGGTATCCTATTTTTCCGATCGCGTGGGAATTCTATTGTAAGTCATAACTGAGTTTCTTCTCATATGGGAAAACGGAGCTTGTATTAGTAATGGAAATAATCTTGAAAATATTTACTCTGGCGGAGCGGAATTTGTTCACTTCAAAACCAAATATAGTATAAAAGTAAAATATACTTAGTTCAAAGTTTTTACGTAAACTGTCTAAGATTAAATGAAACCATACTAAAATATAATCAAACGAAATTATTTTTTTACTATAACATGTATGTATTATTCATATTTTTCGAATAATATTTAAGGTTACCTACCTTTGAGATATAAGGCTTCAGCAGAAAATAAATTTCTATGAAGGGAAATTCGATGAAATGACACATTCGATGAAAAAGTTGTCGGCAAATCAAGGGGACACCAACTAATCACATTGAAGCTGATTTCGTGATTTCAACAAACCCATAAATAACAAAATAAAGCGGCATTCGCAACAGACGGTCAAAATGGCTATGATCTACGCTGCAAGTTTGTCGTTCCTCTGTACCGCAACTTTGTAACACGTCCATTCCATTTTCAGAGCGAACAGTCATGCAAACTTAACCTACAGCCCCACAAACGAAATCAACCCCTATACTTTACAAGGTTAAAGCTACTGCAACTGCATGAAAATTTTGGACATTATCGCTGTGCAACGTTCACTGCATCTGTGAAACAAACGAATTATAACTCTAAGTTTCTCCACGTAAAGGTTTATGCGGAGGTATTTGTACCATTGTCATCCAGATGACTGACCGCATTCCATCACACATGAAACGTTACGTATTGCCGTTTGAAAGTCTTGCTATCATAAATGTGAACCGTAGATCAACGCTAGTTATTTCTGGAAATTGGTCTGCTTTGATATCAGTTGTTTGTTGGACAAAAGTTTTCAACAAAGGTTTTCAGAAATGAAATAAAGAGAATGGCTATTTAGAAACGAAAATTTATATTTTCACCTTGTGACGGGGCTTAAAAGTATGACCATTTTTTTTTATCAGTGACAGGGTACTGATAACAATCTTTGGTCATACTTTTATTTCATTGTTACTCGTAGATTTGTGCTCTATCACAGGCTATTTTAAAGCGTACCTGCTTTAAGATTTTTAGAGACTAAAATATGTACAGTCGGCTAAATACCTAGTCTTGATTTTGACATGGCTTCCTATGAAACAAAAATGTCACTTAGGTGGAGCTTTAAAATTGACAGTCTTGTCTTCACTCATACGCCTGAAATCAGTATGAGTTAATTTACGTCAAATTTCAAATACAGAATGTCGAACGGTCTACACAGATGTGATCTACCACCGTACGGTTGGAGTTCAGTTGCACATCATGATGCAATAAGTTCGATTTTCCCTTGCAATAATATTATGACAGTGATAAGTGTCAACTCTAGCGATAATTAGATTTCACAGAAACTTTTGTCAAAACTGGTAGACCACTTTCTTGGCCGACCGTACAAATACATGGAAGTAGAGCATTACTTTTTGACCTAATGTTGAAGACGTGTATTGCAAGGGTAGCAAACCACATAATATCCGGCTGGCTATGAATCTAAGTATACTTAGTGTATTAAGTAACCGCTACATACATGTTTCGCTTTTGAATATGCGATTTTGGATATTTTAATCAACCTGACTCAAAAACCACAAGTATCTTTAAAACTTCTAGTTATTTCTTACTCGCGGTCCACAATCGCTTTGCTTCTGTTTATGTGAGTTTTCTGTCACCCACACATAACTCTGAAACCTTCTTTTTGAAATTAATGAAGTCTATTTACAAATATGACACTGTAGCGATAACTGCAGCCTACAAAAAATTACGTTCATAAACATTTCACGAAAGTTAAATACAGGGTGAATCCACAACGCAATGCAAAACAGAACTATTTGCATTCACCTTTTACTAAAGAATTATGAATTAAATTCCATAAATACCGGCATAAAACGAATACTGTTTCTGAATTGTAAAAGAAGACTAATGAAAAATTCCATACAGAAACAGACGAAACATAGAATTTTACGAGCGCTTTGTTTTTCAGCTGACGCAACGTTTCTAAATATATTCACACATAATCGTTACATTAAAGATAATGTGTGGAATTGATTTTATATCTCGCTGACGAGACAAGAGATTGTTTGGTTAGGGGGCTGCATGGTAACTTTAAATAATCATACCTTTTTTTTACATAAAGTTAGCTTTAAAAATCCAACTGCAGTTTATGTAATGTCGTCAATATAATGTTAGTTATGGTATAATATTGCTTTTTACGCCAATATTACAGTTTAAAAAAGTACCAATTGACGCGACGCTAAGACGAATCTAACGACACCTCGCTTGTCGAAATGGGGCCATCAGTTCGGGACATACATACAAACAAGTCAAAAACATCCTCCTCTTTCAATTTAACAGGGCAGTTTTCTTTATTTTAGATCCACTTTTATAGTTACTACGGGTTACTTTCAAAATCCCCTTTTCGCCAAATGACAATATAGCTCAAACGTCTGGATTGTGAAATGTCTTTGTTGCTATATAGACTTGAACGCTTGATGTATCTTTAGCAAAACGACAGGATCTTAGAATGATACAATTTAGAATACTCTAGTAGCGAAACGACTTTATCTTAGAATGTATTTATTACTTAATAGACATAAAAGCTAAACGGACCGGTAGCGAAATTTTTGTATGTCAAAATATCTTAATTACTAAATAGACATGAACGCCAAATATACTTAGGGCCGTATTAATAAACTCATCTTGACTGTGAGGCCCGTCACAAGATACGTCAAAGTAAACGCCAAACCTTAGAACACTGTCATTTTTGACGCATCTCGTGACGAGCATTAGAGTTGAGATCAGTTTATTAATACGGGCCTTAGTGTCTGGATATTAAAATGGCATGTTGATATGACATTTGATACTTAAAATCAACAAAATTTACTTTCGGCGAATTAGGTATTGCTACTAACTCGTTATGTGGTCACGACAATTAATTAATTTTACTTTCGACGAATTATGTATTCTAATTATAATGGACTATTATCATTTCCAGAAGTTTTGCTAAAAACTCCTTCTATGTTCATGTCAATTTTCTAATTTCACTTTCGGTTAATAGGTATTTTAATCACAGGGACTATTTATATTTCCAAACGTTTGGCTACTTGCTCATGTCAACTCAGTGACTTCCTGTTAAATGACACTTTGCTGACTGAGTATTCTGCTTTCATGTCATTCAGCTGAATTGACTATTTGCTGACTGTGTATTTTACTGTTATGTCCTCTAGCTGAAATGGTCCTTTGGCGAAAAGGGAATTTTGAGAGTAACGCCTTTTATGCCTAACGAAACTGTTAAAATAAACCCCTAGCAAAAAGCCAAACGAAGCTAAAAACAGTAATTGCAAAATTATGTCCAACCTCGCACACGAGCACTCAGAATTCCAAAATGGCCGCCCATTACCGAACTTACCTATTGAAAGAAGACGTGAAAGTAAAAGCCTTCTATCATCTTAGTCTTATCGTAAACTGGAAAAGTTCGCTACATTTACAACCTTATTTACAGGTACAAAAGGAAGTTCTTTTTGATTTAACGTAAACACAATAGTCGTAAAAGTTATTGCGTTGTATCGTAACGTAGATTTTTACGTAATTTTAAGTAAAGTTTTTATGACGCTTCGCGCCGCCCAATTTAAGTTTGTCGATTGTTGATCCGTTTAAAATGAGTTTTGCTGAGTTGGATGGTGTAAGGAATGTTTTTTACAGCTTGCTCTGTTTTTTATTCAGTATATTTAATGTCCAAAGACAGTAGAATTGCGTGTACTTTAATATTGGAGTCTGTATTTGACACGTACACTACATCGTTATTATGAAAGTCAAAAACTTGTGTGGTACGGCATTTCAACACGTCTGCCTTAGTATATTTTTAGTGAGCTTTTTACTTATATTGCCTAAACGAAAACCATAAACACATTCGTAAATGCACCGTAAACCTAGTTTTATCAAAGTATTATTTGTCTCTTGCTGTCAAATTCAAATGTCACAATGAAGGATAAGGACAAGTCATATTTCAAGCACACTTTAGATATCGTACAATAAGAGGTTAAAATGTATACTTACAAGTTATAGCTTTCGTAAATTAAACTTTAGATAGGAGAAAATTTTAACATCGGTTAATGTTTGAAGTTCATAACAGATATTTCTTTGTCACATATTAACAATCGGACTGACAGGCCGAGAGAGATGCCACTATCTGTGAGAATGAGGAAGTTATAAACGTCTCTATTCTACTTCTAATACGTGAACTAACAAGTTAATATCGGCCCCAGACCTATGAATGTATTGTTGGAAAATAGTTATGTAAAAAAAAAAAAATATTACTTGTAAGCCATAACTATGATTGAATAATGATAGAATTCACTCAACAGTCGCTTCATCTATAGGTACATTCAGGAGCAAAAATACCGGGTCAGAGTGCGTTTTCCATACAAACGAGACTATTTCGAAGCCTTGGTACCTCGCCAGGGGTTGTTTTGAGTGAGTTTTAATGGTGGATACTGCGAGGTTCAATAGAGGAGGTCAAAATTTCTTAAAATACCTAACTGATCGCACAACCAGTTAACACCACAGCGAAAGAGTTTGGGTCAACATTTGGATTTCTTTACATTTTATTGCAATTTTATATGTTTTTCTAAACATGCACAATTCCGGCATTAACCGCAGATTTATTCAGTTGGGTATCCTAAGCACTCTGGAAGTCCTGTATCGATGCTCGAGGTATTCATCATCAGACTTCACTGAAAGCATTCCCTGGCGAGGAACCAAGGCTTCGAAATAGCCTCTTTAGTATAAAAACGCACCCTGACCCGTTATTTTTGCTCCTGAGTGTATATGAGAATGAACCAAATATATAGGCCATTTTAAAACTACATAATATATCAAAGTAACATATTAAATAAATAAATAAGTAAATGTCAAGGGACATGTTACACAAATTCACATACATACATACCTTCACGCCTTTGGTTGTATAAATACGGCATTAAGTTCGCCTTCACACAAATACTTGCCCCGACTAGGGATCGAACAGGGTCACTACCCACCGACTAGACATATATAGGTACCAACCGCGTTGTTATTAAAATCCTAAGATACTTTTTTGGTGAATTGCTAAAATATTGCACATAGTTAATAAGGGCTCAATTAAGAAATCCTTATCAACCCTAAACTTTTTCCTTTCTGGAACCAAAATTAGTCATATAATCATATGGATAATTTCCGCTACACAACGGAAAAACAAAGAAAGTTAACGGTATCTCAATGAACTCCTTAACTATGTACAATATTTTACGGTTTGAGTTATTGCAGTACTATTCTAAATAGCACTTCGTTAAATTCAGTCTTGAATCTCTTCATAGCTGTTATTATTTTATGACGTCACGAAAACAATATTAAAGCACTTCAATCATTTACAATGTTTATTTTAAATGTCGTTCTGAGAAGTGGTCAATTTCCGCAGCATGTTACGGTGGCGACGGAGTACCTCATCGTTTGGTCCGAGTTAAAAACGACAGCAATATTACGAGGGGTGATCCGAAAGTAATGATAACTAACTACTTTTTGCATGGATATACAATAATGACATATAGCGTTACTGGCAGTAGATACTCCTCAGTAATATTAAGATAATAAAACAAAAAAATATGTATTTGTCATTGAGTTTCAATTGTTTTTTCACGAGCGGTCGGAACAATAACGCAAAAATGGAGAAAATTGAGTTGAGAGCGGTTATTAAATACTTCAGTTTAAAAAAAATGAGTACTAAAGACATATATGCTGAATTTGTGGGGACGCTAGGGAACTCTGCTCCGCCGTATTCCACAGTAGCACGCTGGTCGAAGGAGTTTAACTTAGAAAGAACATCCACTCAAGACGAACATCGCGAATTCCGCCCTTCTACGGCCCTTACGGAAGATAATGTAAAAAATATCAATGAACTCGTGTTAACAGATAGAAGAATGACTATCAGACATCTAGTTGAGTTCACGGGGATTTCGTATGGCAGTGTTCAAAGAATATTAACTAATGAACTACACATGAAAAAAGTCTCCGCCCGTTGGGTACCTAGAATGTTAACGGCCGAACAAAAGGAAATACGACATAAGATTTCAAAGTGAAATCTTGAAAAATTTCGAGCTTATCCCGAAACTTTTTTGCGTCGACTTGTCACCATGGATGAGTCTTGGATCCATCATTTTGATCCTGAGACAAAACAACAATCAATGACGTGGAAGCGACCCAGTCCCCTAAACCTAAGAAATTCAAGGTTGCAAGCTCAGCTGGGAAGATCATGGCTTCCGTGTTCTGGGATGCCGAAGGAATCATAATGATAGAATACCTCTAAAAAGGAACCACTATTACAGTCTCTTACTACGCTGACCAGATACGAAGATTGAGAGAAGCAATCAAGGAAAAGCGGCGGGGCAAACTTCGTGCTGGTGTCCTCTTTCACCAGGACATTGCACCCCCCACAAGGCCGGTGTTGCGATGGCTGCTATTCGTGATGCAGGCTTCGAAGTGCTTGAACACCCCCCATATTCGCCAGAGCTAGCCCCCAGCGACTTCTATCTCTTTCCACGCCTGAAGGAAGATCTTAGAGGTAACAAATTTTTGGATGACAGTGAAGTGATGGCCGCTGTGGAGGCATTTTTGACATGTCAAGAAAAAATATTTTTTTTAAAGGGAATTCAAGGTCTAGAGAAACGATGGTCTAATTGTGTAAACTTGCAAGGAGACTATGTTGAAAAATAAATTAGGTTTTTTTTACATTTTATGTGCCTTTCATTCTGATTATCATTACTTTTGGATCACCCCTCGTATGTTCTATTTAAACCAGTTTTCATCCTTTGGGAGTTTTGAAGACGTCCGATTTCTTGTGAACTTATAAGGTTAATGTTTAACATGATAGTATTTTAACATTATTTATTATGAACCGACTCCAAGTTATTAAGGAGTTACGTTCGCTTTTGTACATCCCTGTTGTATTATTGTCTATTTTATAATTGTTATCTCTTTTGTTTGTACAATAAAGTGTTTACAATTATTATTTTACTAGCGGCCCGCCGTAAAGTTGATCCTGGTTATCTTCATATCGAAATATGATATTTTCATGATAATTATACATTTGAAATAGATTAGAAACATGATGTATTCAAGGACATGCGTTATCGAATGCCACTCCATACATTTTCTGTCGATTTTGTAAAAGCGAAAGCTAAACGTTGGTCATCTTGGCTACTGCTGGCTGGTCTGAAGTGGAGTGGAGAAATGGGAGGAACATTATTTCTTTAAGTATTCCTCGCTGGGCTCGTTCTAATTTAAGTAGGTGGGTTTTGTACGCCCCTCCCCAAGAGGAGATATACAATATGAGAGAATAGATTGAACCAAGAAATCGCGTCTTCTCCCGCCTTAACCCTTTGCCTGCACTGCAACGCTACCATAAAGAGACCGCTTTATAGAGCCACTCCTACACTCCGGTACAAGTAATAGCATAAACTCGGTACATCGGCCGGCGCAGTGTTGACTTCACGCGTGTGTTGTGTTGTGTGAGGGTTAAATGAGATGCAGGTGAATTGTAGATGTGTTACAGTTTGTATCAAATTCTTTTATACAGATTTATTCATTCATTCACTCGCTAGTACTCAATGCGATGAAAAAAAAACCAACTCTAGAATTATAATCGCATGATAGCTGAAGTGTGCTTTGTCTTTTAATTTATTGTGACATTTGAATTTTACAGAAAAAGCCAAAGAACATTTAACAGAAATAGGTTTACCTACTGAGCATTAATGAATAAGGGGGTTATAATTTAACTGAACAGATATTAATTTAGGTCACAAAACTTTCTGGGTTTAAGAACTAAGCGTTATACCTGACCTTTACATTATAGCTTTTAGCCTTAGCTTTATGTTATGAATGAAAAGTTAGCACATTAAACATGATTTATCCATTCAATTATTCTCTTTATTATCATGTTCATTTTAGGAGGTGTTTTAAGGCAAGGCAGTTGGTACAGTGAGAGTATCACATTACTTCTGAATTGTTAATTTCACATCTTAAGATATTTCTAAATCACTAGTAAGTACACGGGGAAAATATCTACTTCGTCTTCGATAGTCTTCAGATGACGACCTAACGTATCTACAGTCAGCCAAATCGAATGTTTAAACTGTAGATGTTATGTTTTGCTGAAACTTTTGAAAAGGAATAAGACTTAGAGAAAACAGTCGGATTAGCTCTCGTTCTATTTCCTAAGTTTATAAAATGAAATGCTTTGTTCACGAGTTCTCTGCAAAGGAAATAATAAAATTGTTCACTGTGAAATTGAAACGTAGAGCGAATAAACTTACTTAAACCAAACAATTGGTTTTATAGGTTACTTAAATTAGTCAGCAAATATGTATACAATTGACTACCATAGGAACACATTTTTTATTTATTAGGACCTTCAACAATAAGTACGCTGTTAAATAAATAATGTTCATGGACACTTACAAGCTAAACGTTTGTATTCCCGGAATCGTATAACTTTGGTGTTTTCTAGGCAAGAGTGAATAGGCTTTTATCTGGGTAAGCGTGTATCGTACCACCCTCGACCTTGTAGTCACTTAACATCAAGTGAGACTTAGGTCAAACGCAAACCCATCTCTGAGTATCCTTTTGAATACCACAGATGATTCTGAGGCCCTATCCACGATGCATTAAAGAAAGGAAAAAAATACAGTTATTCACAGAAAAAAATGAAAACTTAAACAAACAATAAACAAGTGAGTGTGTCTTCGCGGCAGTAAATCGTACACTGGCTCAGAATAATGCTGAGATGTTAAACACCTGCAACGCTGATTTTCAGCCAGCTCCGAGTGTGAAGCGTGTAATGCTTTCTATTCGTTTCGTTTTTAAACCAACATTTTCGCGTCACTGGTAGATGGCGTGACTCTTCGAATCACGTCATCTACCAGTGACGCGATTGATTTATTGCGTAATGCATCTTGGCTAGGGCCACTCGACGTCAACTGAAAGTCGTGCCACTAAAGCCACGAACGCTAAAGCTGTCGCAATTTCAATATTAAAAGAGACTTTTTTTCATATCAATTAAGTTGTAATTTGTATAGCGTAGCAAACATGTTTCCGTGTGAGTGAAACATGTTTTACTTGACGTAAGGTTAAAAAATTTATCGTCGACAACATCAAGAAATGCAGTCAGATTTTTGTATTAATTATTCAGAATTATACAACGCGTTACGTAAGCATTCATATCATAATCGGCATGTCTAAATAGGTAGGTACGTTGCACTCACTCAATACAAAAAACACAACTCCCGATTAATGGACACCTTTGCCAAAATACGCGGAAATCTAAATCGCTGCGCCAGCTCCCGTTCGGCTAGTTCGTTCAACCGGTCATTCGTTCACCCGGTCTTTCGTTCAATCGGATCATTGAACGGGGCTGCTGAGTCGCCATGTTTGTTTTCCATTCAATCGGTTAGTCTTGTTCGAAATTCAATAGAAATTTGAGTTGGAACAGTTGTTAATGAATTAATAACGGCAATACCCTTATACCTTATACACCGTAGAAGTTAAGTGAGATCGATTCAGCAAAATTATCAGTAAATCACGTGTATAAAAATAACAAAGTAGCGTTTATAATAAAAACATTTTTTTACATATTTTGACATTGTGTGAATAAAAGGGCTGCCTAGATACCATCATTTGACAATTGCTTGTTAATTAATAATTTTAATTGTTCTGTCCCAAAAAAAAACCATCAGTAGGTACTGTAAAGGTTTGCTGCTTGTAACGTGTTGGCTGCATCTATTACTTAACTCGAAGCGCAAATAAATTAGAATACCATACTTAATTACTGAAGTAAGGTAACATGCATGCTTAACAAATAACTGTATTAAAAAAGGTACTTGGATTAAATACAGTCGGCCTGACATTTAGCTGCACACTTTTGTACCTATTCACTTTAATACGTTTGACAGATTAGTGCACCAGTTCAAACATGACATTAAGACTGCGCCGAGTGTACGTCGGATGCACAGTGGCCCGATGCATTTTGGTTTCTGGGCCATTCTCCTTTTTCATGCCTAAAATAGAAATGAAAAATCGAGATCAGATTACTTTATTAGCCTTTTTCTACCCAGCTCCACACAATTTGTTATAGAACATTATTCAAGTACCTACGTAGATCGGAATCCGAAAATTGAGTGTATTTCTAATATCATTTAATTTTGTTGAAAATTATTACTTTAAACAAACGTTCACGTTAAGGGACGTTTTCTTAGCCATGAAAAAGAAGAATGGCCCTTCTAATAAACAAAAGTATTTTCTTGAAATCCGGTGTCTTACTTATCTAGGACATATCACATAGTTTAATAACAATTGACCTTCGAGTTATCAACTTAACGGAAAAAGTGAACACCTTTTCCCGTTAAGCTAACTACTCAAAATGTAATTGTTATCAAAATTTGTTACGAACCCCATAAATTGTGTTTTACTTGCGCTACAAAAAAGCATCGTCCGATTTCGAATAAATTATTTAGTTAATTAGTAAACATAACAATACTAATGAGGCCGCCACTGGACGGTCGACGTTTGCTCGGTGCAGTCTTAAAGTGATAAAGCAGTAAAGTGTGCAGTTTCTTATAAGGCTGACCGTACAAAATTAATGAAATCAGTACAGTACAGTACCTACCTACAGTTAAAAGTGCCTTTTCCTTCAAATAAAAATGGAATTAGAGTACCTTTTATTTGGTTTAAAGATCCTAATTACCCAACGGTATAATACCGTAGTCAAACAAAATCAGCTTTTAAAGAAATCCTCTTCATCAACGTCATTCCACTGTCCTTGTATCTTCCGTGCTTATTGATGGCCGCTTTAAATAACCCATCTGAAAAGTGAGATTTATTTCAAAATGAATAATGAAACGCTTTCAAAGATGAGAGCTGAATTCAATGGTTGAATTTGAATAAAGGTCCGGGTTGATATGACCTGCATTTACTCTTTTGTTAGGGCTGTCGCTACGGCTTTGTTTTGTTTTGTTAATTAATTAATCAAAATATCTATTTGGTGGTTTTGTTTTGGTACATCAAAATCCTGTGACAGTCGTCGTTTTGTTAAGGTTTCGTAAAAGTGGCTGGGATTCACTTATTTTAATTAAGAGCCTACTCTTTTAAAGATGAATTCATTTTCTACGGTTCTTGAAAACCGTAACTGGCAAATTAAATATTGCTTATTCTATTTGGCTTAAGTTTATGTAAACACAAAACGTTTCAGGAAAGAAGTCTAGAATGCTTAGCGACCCACCCGCTTGTTAGGAAACCACTCAAATATATTAAAATACTACTCAGTTTTAGAACTATCCGCTTAGCTTCGATGCCTGACCTTTTGAGTTGACGAGACAGTCCGTGACGAGTGACACGAACCTCGTCTGTTCAGAGGGTATTTTGTGGCTACGAGTTTGTTTTAGAACCCGTTAGACTTTCGATAAATTAAAAAACTTACTTAATCGCCCAAAGTTTGAAAAAACATAAGAGACTTGTATTATTAACTTATCGACATTATTTTAGAACATACTTTGTACTGGTATACAATACAGTCAACGTCTTTTAACATACACGTTCAACACCTTTTAATATGTTTCATTTATATTATCTGCTACAAACTAAGGTACTTAAGATAGGTAATTATATGCGTAATACATTCAATGTGTATAAAGAAAAAACATTTTATTACAGCAAAATAAAAAGTAAAAAAAAACAAAACTAGTTCAATAAATGAAGTAATTAAACCAAAGCTACATCAAGTGGCAACCCTATTCCTACATATGGCTGTGATGACCTAGCACACCCGGGTTAGTTGGAAAATCATTATTCCCGTTCACTAACACACGTACCACGCATCAGTTCTGCTCCCTACCCTATATAAGGCTCGTATTTTAATAATTAAAGTGATATATGGATACCTATAGTTATACATTTACGCGCTAGTTATTTAGTACGCGCGTAGTAGTACTTCACGCAGTAGATTATCTGCGCCCTCAGAGTCCAGTGAAATAATGTATTCAGGACGTTGTTGGGGCTGCCTCGATTCTACAGCGCTTCGGGGATGTTTGCAGATGCTCACATGCTCACATACACACTGCTTTACTGCTACACTTCGCAAAAGATTCGAATCCCTGTTGCACAGATTGCGGGGCAGCCCGAACACCATGCTGAGTTCCATTGCCGAGCGGTTTGAGGAGCTTCCAGGAGAATATATGACGCGATGTCTGTATAGATAATAATGCCCTTGACTGTACCAAGAGTCACAGAGCTAGACAATGGACAGACGGACAAACGTACGTGGCGAAACTATAACGATTCCTAGTTTGACCACGGAACCCTAAATAAAAACAAATAAAAGGCCGACCGTGCGTGATCAGGTAGGACTATATACTAACGGTTTTCTTTAGGTAGATTAATCAGAGTCCTCCTTCAAGTAGATAAAAGTATATTCTAAACCCTTTGAAAGTAGCTAAAAGACCTTGTGGAGCAACCATGGTTATATCGATGTATTAATAGTACCTAAGATCTCGCGACAGATATATTCCATGCATGAACTTTCAAAAGGGAAGCGACAGATTGCGATAACAGTGTGCTTCGTACCTATTCAGACCTTAACAGTCGGCAGATTAAAAACAGATTGATAATTCTGCAGATGATACGGTTATATTTGAACCCTAGATTGAAGTAAAAGAAATAGAATCATCTAAAATCGGCCGACAGTCTGCTCAACATTGTAAATAAGCGCACAGCTTATATCAAGTATGGTGATAATGAGCAAAACTGTAATCGTGCTTGACATACGCGATTTTGCCATGATTCCACCATAAAGTAAAAGATAAAAAATCTACCAGCGCAATAGACCACTGCAGACAAGAAACGCAGAAACTTAACAGACAGTCGTTTTTTAAATATAGCGTATGATATTATACAATTACAAAACTTAACCTAGCATTATATATATATATATATGAATCTAACATAAAATGAACAATAAATAAATTCATTCGTAGTTGAGCAGGAAAATGTGTCAAAACTCAGAATGTTCACAAGAACTAATCAGTAGTAATAAACAATAATAAAAGAATGAAAATGTACAAATTATACTTACCTTTGACGGTGCCAGACAACCTCATGTAAAAGTTTCAATACATTCTCCTACAGAAACGTTCCCTAGACATACATTGTTTATATATTTTTATGACTACATTATTATTAGGTTATTTAGGTACTGAATAAGCAATAAAATTTTACTTGAAGCAAACTCGTCAGTTTACACGAGGAATTAATGATAGTTCCATAATTTTACAAAATATACAATATAATTACTCAGACGGTACTGTTGCTAAACTGTTTACTAAACTCGTATATAGGTCTCGACTCTCGACTGAATGGAGAAACGGGACAAAACGTTTCTTTATTTCATTAGAATGCATTCACTGGGAGTCTATTGTGAAAGTGTGGTATCGTCTGCTATCTAAGCGTCGTTTCTAAAAGAAATCTTTTTAGCGATAATCGTTGAGAAAATTTACTACACCGTTACTTTAGTTAAGTATTTTCTTATTTTTTCAAGTATTTACGCCTAATTTACTCTTACCACCCGCAGAAAATCAGTAAATATTATTTAAACGTTTTCTCCGATGGTTTTCTCGAATAGAAAACCGAAAATAGGGTAGGAAGAAAAAATATCAAAATGACTAGGCTGTTTCTTAATACATTGTAGGAGCACATTGCAGGTATACAAAGGGAGCGCGTCAAGTCTTGCAGCTTCAACTGTAAAAGAGTGAAAGTTGTGCAAAGTTGGCGACTCAACCATAGTATAAATTGAAAAGTAGGTCATCTCCGGCCGTTTAGGAGTTTCTGTTACCTATTACTGCTCGGGCGCCGCCGTTGTCCGTATGACATTTACGTGATGCATTTTTTGCGTCAATGCCCGGCTCAGGCCGTCCTAGAGAGTGCTTGTGGAGGTCTTTGGCGCTTGAGGCACGATATACGTACCTTCGTTTGATGATGAACTACTGTTCTACTTATAGTATGACTCCACGATAGCCTTTGGATAAGAAAGGGCAAAGGTGTCAATTAAAACTGAAATCAGTAGGGAAAGTATTCTAACGTTCCCACGTTCCTGTTAGTATTTATAGCTTAAGTTGTGGTTTAATATCATTATACTTGGTACCAAAATAGCATTAAAATGACATTAACATTACCGTAAACCGTGGTGAATAGAAATCGCGGCGTGACTAGAAATATTTTCTTTTTTTTTTCATATGGCTAAAAAAATATATATGATAACTTTTGTTAATCTTATTGATTTTTAAATTAAGGTGCAATTTGTTCATTACTCTGGTAACACACGATAAACATGAAGTTGGTCACAAGGTCAATTTTTTTTTAGTGCGAAAACACACGTCATCAAGGTAAGAAATAACGGTTCTTTAAACTTCATTATAATATTGAGTTTAGTGTTTTTTATACTCTTTTAACGTATTTATCCAGTTATCCTGTATCTGCAATGTTTATACAAAAAAAAATAACCCCGGGTTTCTTAAATCTTAGGCGTTATCCATTGCCGTTTTGACTTGAAAATGAGGTAAATAGACACGACATACGGGGTCACTAGATACGCTATATGGGGTTACTAAACACGCCGTACGGGGTCGGAAGATACGAGAGGGGGGTGAAAAATAACAGATGGGGGGTTAATAGAAACAATATTGATTTTTACTATATTCCCTAAAAAACTTATTTATTTTTAAATTGCTTTTCGTTCTTTCCTCTTCTTTAAGGATAATTCAATAAACTGAACACTCACTAAACTTGTTTAATAAAAATGTAAACAACTTTAAAAAAATACAAATAAAAAAGTATGATAGGATTTATATTCAACAAATAAGTACCTACCCGTTGATTTGATGCCTAGGTACGAGTAGGTACTGATTTTTATTACTATTTCAATTTAACACTAGATAAATAGTGACCACCCAGATCGAAATGTCTAGTAACCCCATATGTCGTGTCTACTGACCCCGTTTTCACGGATACGAAAAAGCCTTGTATTTTTTAATATTGTTGATAAATTAAAGCAATAAGGTTAATTTTTCCGATGAAAACTTGTTTTTTTTTTGTTAAAACTCAAAATTTAAAAACAAACTTATTTCCATTGACATTGGAATCAAATGAAAAAAACTCATTGGAAGTTGAAAATCGTTTCTATTCACCCCGGTTTACGGTAGCTTGCCTGAGACTACGCCAAGTCAAATTAAAATTGCAGACACGAAACGAAATGACTGAATAATGCCCGGTTCCTATATTCAAGAAACGAATCGTTTTACTTACGCCTCGTTAAAATTTGACACATTTCGTACGTAGCAAATGTCATAACGCTACGGCCGAGAGACGGTAAGAAGTAGCGGGAAACTAATTTTTCTCAAAAATGACAGGAAAAGTTGACATTACTATCTATAATTATATTGGGATGCGAAGTACATAGTTTACTGACAGATCTCAAATTAAAAAAAAAACATTGCGTGCTCGCTACACAAGCACGCAATGTTGCATACAAATTTCATTACCATCTAGTATCTAACTTTTTTAAAAGTGAAAACGGCCTTAATAAAATGAGGGCACAAGTCTTATTACATCCAAATTTTGTTCGGAATATAACTTTTTTATCTGTATCTCGAATAGCTTGAGTAGTTTTAAAAAAAAAGCTTGCGTTTCTCCTTGTCATAAACAAAAGACGGTAAAGAGTAGGTAATAATTTTTTCATGTGAAGCTTCTGTTTGTTTGCAATTAAAATGAGTTCAAGCGATGAAGAATTTAATTGTACAACATAATTTTATTCTTGCGATTTTTGAGAAAAGCACTATATATGCCTCGGCAGGAACGGCAATTGCGGGCCTCGTATTTTTAAACGGACTCGCAAGCTCGTCCGTTTAAACCAATCCTCGCCCCGCAATTGCCTACTTCCGTGCCTAGGCAATAATGTACTATTACGCGAACGAAGTCGCGGGCGTCCTCTACTGTAATAAATAATAATGAAAATGGACGCCTTTCGGCTAATTTAAAGTGGCGTTCCTAACTATTTGACACGTAGCGTACTTACAGCAATTTCACTTATATATTTTACCAAACGAATAAACTGCTTTATTACTATATATGGACGTCGCAAACTTGTCTAGTATTTTATTCAGAATTCATTGTGTAAACAAAGAATGGCAATATGAAATGTATGCCAGTAGCTATAAGGCATTATTACGTTCTGTAGAAATGCGATGCTTTTACGAGTTCGTTGAAAGTTTATTTGTTTTCCTTCTATTTATGTTTAGGTTCGTGTTACTCGTACAGCTACGTTTAAATGGTATATATATTTTTTTAATCTTTACATTAAGTACCTACATAGTATATATCAAAGTCGCTTCGCGTCGTCTGTCGTGTATATGTATTTATGCTTAGATCTTTCAAAACTATAATGTAAAAAAATATGATGCAGTTTTCATCAATAGACAGAATGATTCAAGAGGAACGTTTGGATTACGTACGGGTGTTGCAGTAACATATAAACCCAAGCAAAGCAAGGGCGGGTGGCTACTTATTGATAATTGGTACCGTTTTATACCTTATTTATTAACTAAATCTTTCTTTGGCCAAAAACTAACATTATAGAACTAAAGGTAAAGGGAATGCGATTTTTAGCTAAGGTTTTACTCTGCCCTTAGGTCAATTACTTTTCTGGGATAACAAGTTCCTATCCGTCTATCTGTTCTATCAATAATGATCTCTTCAATTCATCCAAACTTTGAAACTTTAATGAAACAAAATAGACAGTAAATTGTTAGCAAATAAAAAATAATGACTTAATTCGTTCCTCGTTTTTTAAATCAGCTCGTCATAACAAACATTTCAAATAGAGAATTGTCCGCTAGAACAGAATCGATATTATTTTGGTTTTGATCAAAGTGCAAAATAAAACTGTTCCTGCTCGAAATAACGGTTAATTTTGCCGCTTAATTGTTCGCACCGCCATCGTTTTCTCGTCGTACCTACCCTTCAAGCTATAAAACTCTTTAGTTAGTGGCATTTTCACTTGCTCAGCTTAAATTCGAGCCGGCCTTATCTCGTCGCCACCCAACTGCAGGAAGAATAAAAAACAAAAATACCAGGTTAATCTCAGCGATTATAACGCTTGCGAATCTATTCCGCTTCGAGTGAACGTTTACGCAAAACCTGGTTAAAAACCATAATAAAAAAAAACCGGTATTTTTCGAACCGGTACCAAAACCTTACACATGACATGACATCATTAAAGTATACATTTTTACCTCCTAATAAGATTTAGTAGCCATAGTTAATCAGCCCGAAAGACCGAAATAGCCACAGTATAGCCATAAAGCTAGCAAACGCATTTTGTAAGCGCCAAATGCAGCTTTATGTCGTTATAAATCGTCATTAGGCGCTAATTAATTGCAAACAAAACATTGCCCTATTTTATGGCTAACCTAGTTTCTTCTACCTCATTTGCGATTCTAAGATATAAATGGCGTGCATTGTTGACTAGAAAAGGTTTTGTCACAGAATATAAAAAAACGGGCCAATCTTACTCAAATTGACCTAGGCTTAAACTAAGCTCTAGGCTTGTACCTACTATGTGTACTAGACAATGATAAACACTATAGCTTTTAAAGGGTCGTCAACGCGCATCCGATACTTCTGGAAGGTACCTATATCTGATATAGATAGTGGTATAAAAAAACGACTACATACTAAAATACATTTATAAAACATCCAAGGACAAACAAAATAATAATAAACTTTTGAGACACTTGACTTGACCTCTTCAAACAACCAACATCATCCCGACTGATTCACGGGATCATAAATCAGAAATCGAAATATGCTGGTAACCAACAGATTGAACAGGTATGCACTTCTTATGGTCTAAGATCCGGATAGGAGACGATTTGCACCGGGCTGTTTATTCGATGAAAAGTATTTTATATAAAATTTAATACGCTTAACATTAGGTATGTGGCGAATAGATAGGCTGGAAAATTTCAGTCCAGTACTTATATCATTAAAAAAATAATTAAAACTGAACTTAAAAATAAAAAATGCAAACGCTTGTTTAATTTGTCTATTAAACAAGCGTTTGCATTTTTTATTTTTAAGTTCAGTTTTAATTATTTTTTTAATGATATAAGTATCTGTTTATTCGATGAAAAGTATTTTATATAAAATTTAATACGCTTAACATTAGGTATGTGGCGAATAGATAGGCTGGAAAATTTCAGTCCAGTACTTATATCATTAAAAAAATAATTAAAACTGAACTTAAAAATAAAAAATGCAAACGCTTGTTTAATTTGTCTATTAAACAAGCGTTTGCATTTTTTATTTTTAAGTTCAGTTTTAATTATTTTTTTAATGATATAAGTACTTACATACAAATTGAAAGTATGAAGCCTATAGAATTATGTAAACGTTAGGTTTGGTGCAAATTATTAGTACGGACTTATGCTGGGTTCCTATAATTAAGAAACGAATCGTTTTCCTTACGGGCCGTAGCGTTATGTATGATATTTGCTACGTACAAAGTGTGTCATATTTTAACGAGGCGTAAGGAAAACGATTAAAATAAGCAATACCAATAACCTAACCTAACCTAACTTAACCAAACCTTAGTTATTAGTGCAATGGACCCTACACATTGTACACTATTTTTAATGCGGTTGCGCTAAGGAAAACGAGTTGGACATGATGGGAACTACAATATCCTCAACTGGTAAACACCAGAGTTTTTAAACTCTGACAAAAAGGTGTTTTAAGTGCAACGCGTGGAAGTACCTATCTGTGTATCTGTGGGTCGTTGTGTCTGTATTTGGCATCGTAGCTGCTAAAGCATAGAGGCATAGAGGCATAGAGGCAATCAATCAAGTTCTCAGGGTTGGCAACTCATTTGCAGTCCTGTGATTGTGGTCTTGAGAATATAAATTTCTATTCGTTAGGTCTCAGATTCTGTAAGTCTCAGATCCTACTTACAATGAGGTCTGCCGTCCAACGGCAGAACGCTGCAACTCGAGTTACAGCGTTTTGTGTTAACTTGCATCAAACGATTCCTCATGAGTGCTTCTATCATACCTACAAGAGAACTTTTAAATATATGTTCTAGTTTAGGCTGTAGAAATATGTCAAAACGCGGCAACTCTGCATAAAACTAACCAAAACACCATGACTGCAATTGCGATGTTTTATATCAAAACCGTTAATGCGGACTGATCATAACACAACACTGCAAGTACTAAATAGCCACTACCTCGGAACGAGGAACGGACAAGTATGAACGCGTCGTCTCCACTTGCAGCGTTTTGCTTAATCTATGTGCTGCATCACCGTCAATTCAAAACGCGGCAACAGAGTGAAAAAGAGACAGTTAGATTGACTTTAAAAGCTTTCAGAATGTGATAGATACCATATTTAATCCAGTTTCGTTTCCAAAAATCAAATTAGAATCATTACAGACCTTGTTGTTATTTGTTTTCTAGTCGTTCGATAAACGGTAACGTTTGCGGGCGTTTCGTGGATCATAATCATAATAAATATGGGATTGATTTTTAGGGTTCCGTAGCCAATTTATTAATAAAGTAGTGACAAAATACAGTGAGTGTTTATAATGGCAAGAAACCAAAGAAGTTTACGTTTAATCCAGCTGGTAACGGATTCACACAAAAAGGTAGGTAACAATTGGTTTATGTTTTAGTAGGTATATACAGGGTCGAAAGGGACGACGGTGAAATTGAGTGATTATGTATCTTTAGTAGGTACTTTATTTTTTTGAGAGGGTGTATGTACGTTTGTCTTAACACATCATAGACTACCTTTTATAATACCTTCCCTTTGGGAACTTAATTTTACGCAGACGAAAACGTGGACAGAAGTTTGTATTATAAATGCAATAGATTATGAGGATGAATGTATGTGTGTATGTGTGTTTGTGAATCTTTAACGCAAGAACTACTGAACGGGATTTGATGAAATTTGGAATGGAGTTAGTTTATAACTTGGATTAAAGTAAATTTTACGCGTACGAAGTAGTGGGACGACGGTATAATATGACATGTAAAGTTTTTTAAGTATTTATCCATATCTACTTATATTATAAATGCAAAAATAATTATGTCTGTCTATTTGTAAGTATGTCAGTCTGTCTATTACCCTTTATCGAAATAAAATTAAATCACTGCACTGATTTTGATGAAATTTATTGAGGAGGAAGCTAAAAATTTAGAATACTCGTAACGTAATGGAACCACTTACCGACAAGAACCAATGATCGACACTGACTCTTACTTTACAGAAGATAAGGGTTATCTGGGTTATTCATTTGTTTTTAACACTCAATTTTTAAATTAACTAAAACACTGCAAGTATAGTTGTAATCTTTTGTATTGTCGTTTAAAAAGAGAAAAGCAAGATGAGAAAAGGCCAAAACAACATAAGTAGTTCATAAACACGGCATAACGCTTTAATTTACAACTTGGAGCGTTTTGCCCAGTCCTTGATGCGTTGGTTTTATAATAGCTCTTGTGGCAAAACACTTTATCGCATATATTATATTATTGATATTCATTAATAATTATTTGACTATTCGGCTACATAGAAGGAATAAATACACACAAATTACAAAAACAACCAATACTTGGAACTAATAAATAATAGGTGATTTCTAGCGTGAAACATAAAATCCTTTAAACGCGTTTTTCTCAAAACTAGGGTTTTTGACTTGCAGCGTTCTGCCGTTGGACGGCAGAGGTGCCGGTATGCTCGTTGGCCTTATTATTGCCATAAGATAAGAGTAAGAAATGGATGGCAGATTTGAACGTGTTTCTATTTAAAAAGCTAGGATTAGTGTCCTGACAAGCAATTTTTTGCTGACTAGGAAGAAAACTCCATTTCCTATATCAAAACTGTAATGTATTCAATTTAAATTTGTACGTTAAATTAGAATGGTTCTTAGCTAGATTTCATGAAAATAAGTTATTAAGAGATATCGGCTGTGAAAGAATGGGACGCGATTAATCATTGTGGTTTCTATTTAAGTAGGTATTTACTTGTAATTAGTAGGTTAAAAAATATTTATTTATTTATTTATTAAAACTTTCTTTACCAGTCAACCAACTGGCCAAACAGAAACAAGTCAAAGTCAAAAATTAACCACGTTGCTAATTTAATTTCAACCAACGCCCTACTTTTTTTAAATTCTTTATTTAGTTAAGCTACATATAAGTACCTACGTAGCTCGTTTTGTCTCGTACCTATTTAAACCAGTAGGGTATTTTTATTAACAAGGTATTAATAAAAGCAGCTTAAAACTCGAAGTCTACCAAGAGTAGTTTTATTATTTGAACTTCACAATAAAACTATTTTCATTGATAAATTTATAACCGTCTGCCGTATACTGTATCTGTGGTTGAAACGTTTTATTTATTCAAAAGCAATAGAAACTTTATTTTCTTCCTTCACTCGAAACGACGGTTGGAGAACTTTGTAAAATATCTAAGAAATGAATTTTTACTTCGATATTTTCTTGGCTTTGCGAGAAAATCTTGATCGAGGTAAAACTTAGCTGCTTGTAGGTAAGGTTAAAATATTATATTAGAGCAAAATCATCTCGGAGTACCAACAATTTTATGTAAAAACGACGCGTCGAGCTTACTATCTACGAAGCTAGCAGTCCGGGGCTCGATTGCCGGTGAAGACATTATTATTTGTGTAATGAGCGCGAGTAAGCACCTATTTATCTATACAAGTAGGTATGTATATACGATACGAAGAGTCACGTGATACATCTTGGCTAGGGCCCACAATCCAATAGACCGAATACTTCTCCTTTCACATAATGTATGTCTATAAACTCTTTATTGCACAAACAGAAAATAAAATTTTAAAAAAGAAACAGAAACACAATAGGTTTGTACAAAGGTGAACTTATCCCTTTAAGGGATCTCTTTCAGTTAACCTATGATTAATAAAGACAACGGATGGCTAAACGTACAACAATTAAAGAAACAGAAAATAATAATAATAATAGCAAATATTAAATAATAATATTATCGTTATATTTAAGAGAAAGTTGGTTTTTAATACCAACATTGTTGATCGATATCAACGTCGTGAATTTGCTCAGCTTACGAAGCTAGCGCTCTTGGATTCGATTCCTAAGTAAGGTAGGGTAGTAAATGTAGTAAGTAGGTTGATATGTATATAGTTAGAGTAATATTTTGTTTTCGGCTACCTGTGTTATCTGTAAGTGCCCTATTTGTTCATTCTTTATGTTTATTGAGATTCGCTTATGTCCGTATAGTAGTAATAACACTGCTCAAGTCATTTTGACCAACTTTACAGGAGAGCAAAAATCCGTGTACCTATTTTTGCGCGGTTTTGTATTGGCGCGCCGACACTTTGAATTCTAGTCTCTTAATGGCCGAACCGCCTAGAATAACGCGGTTGGTAGATCGCATGTAGATCGACGCACAATAAGTAGCTCTATTCAATGATACTGAAATGTAAAAAAACAAATTTTCGATTTTTACTGTGTTGTTAGAATTAGCGAAAATATAGACTTAAAAAAATCCGAGGCCTGTTTAATAAAATAATAAAGCTACAAATTACAATTAAAAGGTAACAAGTTTCCATTCGACACAACCTCTACCAATAACGATCAGCCATTTGAGCAGTGTTTCCAGTTTAGATCTGTAAATTTTGCTACTTGTAGCTTTATAAATGATTGAATTTAATTTGATTTGAAATATAAAACAAAGCAAGGCACTTTTTTGCAACGCACTAACAAAACGCAACACAGAAACGTCACCAAAACGTCAGCGCCAGTACGGCAAGTGTCAAAAGAATTCAGCAATCTATTTATTGCGTACTCAGTTACTTTTTACATAAATATATCTAAAAGTGCGCTTATTCAGTGATTATATTTTGTGCTTTTATCACATTGAGCGTTAGTATTTCGGTATATCTAGCCAATCCTAAAACAAATTACTGTGTTTTCATCACTTCCGCGTTACCAAACTATATTTTTTTACGGACTACAATTTTGATTGCTGCAATTGTTTTGAGTCACTTAAAATGGATTACGTGACTGCATTAAAGATCCTAGTTATTGGAGAGAGTGGTGTGGGCAAGTCTAGGTAAGTTTTTCATGTTTTTTCAACCTATTTTTAGACAAAGAATATGCCAGTTCAAGGCAATCATGACTCATAATCAAACTGTTGATTTATTACGCATATAAAACTTTGTTTCGTCATGGATTAAGTTTAATCAATGTTTAGAAAGTAATCTTTTAGAACTAAGTCTTTAATATGTCAAACCAATTTGGTATGGTTAGTTCAACCTAAATGCAAACAATAAAAAAAGATAACAATAAACAATATTTTGACTACTGTATCTAACTGACTAACTTGTGCTTAAGCATTTAATTACTACCTATAATTAAAGTCATTTAAAACATATTTATGTTATTGAGCTGCATTGGTACAACAGCAATTGTTATACTTATATTTTACAGTTGGATTATTCCCTAACAGAACTATTTTACAGGTTATAGTTGTGAGACTTGATTAATTGCAGTAAACTTATATTTTTCCCTGCAGTATCATCTTAGCATTTACCACGGGGGATTACAATGCATCATTCCCAGCCACTATAGGTGTTGATTACAAATGTAAAATGATGGAGGTAAACGGAGTAAAAGTTAAGCTCGGTATTTGGGACACAGCAGGGCAGGAGCGATACCGGACACTCACATCAAGCTTTTACAGGTATTTGTAGTTTATTGCGGACAAATTTAAATGTTAAGTACAGTGCATAATAAAAATAATTATCAAATTGAGTTTTCAATGTTTTATACATTGTTATTGCCTTTCGCACATAACAGTTATCATTATCAAGTGTTTTTTTTTTTTAATTTCTCATTAAGTAAATCAAGTAAATCGGTTGGTGAAGCAGTCTATAACAAAGATGTGCTAGATTGGAATAATAATAATATAGATAAGATAGAAAAGACATTTATTTTAAAGTAAAATTACAAAAAAAAAACTTTTAATAAAGTTTAACCTTATACCGCATATACCAAGTTCACTAAGTATGTGTTTATCTTTTGCATATTATTGCATATAAACTTATATGATTATTCTGTAACATTTGACCTCTTTGATAAGCAACCTGCAACTCCATACATACCTATGTCATTTACGTTGCTTGATTGTCATAAGTAATTTCCGTGCCGTGTTACTAAAATGGTTAATCCTAAAAGAAACACCATTACCAAATGGATAACAAAAGATTCTTCTCTTAGTACAAAGAAGATTCATCCACAATATATTGCTCTAAATGAGATCTTCATTTAAAGCAGGTAAAGAAACATTGCGTTGAAAGTCACCTAGCAAGTAAAACTCATGCGTCAGAAAAATGCTCAAAACAACAAGTAAATTGGTTTCTTAATTTATTGAAGATCCATTTATGAGTGGAACATGATCAATCTACATCTACCAATGTCATGTTAATGATTCATTAAGTGACATTTATTTATCGATAGTCGATAAAACACTGGTCAAACCCTCTGACAGTTTGATTTTTGCTATGAATAATTCCGGTCCTTGATTATGTAGTTCTGTGAATATTTATTGAGTAACTAAGATTTTTACATGATTAAAGTCTTAAGTTAAGTAGGTATGTTTTGGAAACTGCATGATGCTGTCAACTATTAAGTGACAGACTAAATAAACTTCTTTGTATTCATAGCTAGTATGTACTCAAAATGAACTATTTCAGAGAAGCACATGGAGCTATTTTAGTATATGACGTATCAGATCCAAGGACCCTTGACAAACTAAAGGAATGGGTTGAGGAGCTGCAAGTCTACTCTACTAAGAAAAATATTGTCTGTTTAGTTGTTGGCAATAAGATTGATAAGGTAATTGCAATTTTATAGTTTTGATCCCACATTTCTATATCATGTGACTAACACTGCCGCCTGAAAAAGAAAATAAACATTGCAAGGAAGGTGTCAGACATGCATCACCATTATAAGTAACATAAAAAGACTAAAAACCTATTAGTTACAAATAAAAAAACTGAATTGGAGATTAAAATGTGCTGTGTTTTTATTAATTATAACCCTCTTATTCATGAACACGCAATACCTACCTAAAGTGTGCTTGCTCTGTCCTTATCTGTCATTATGATATTAGAGTTTGACGGGACAAAAATACTTTACCTAAAAACTCTAACTAGGCTTATAGTGAGTTTATGTTTAATTGTATTTTAAGTGTAAGATTGTCTCCTAATATTTACTTAATTATTTTTATTCCTTAATTAGCCGCGTCAGGTGACCAGAGACGCGGGACAGGAGTTCGCGCAAAAACACAGGATGCTGTTCATAGAGAGCAGTGCCAAGACTCAGGAAGGCATCAGCTTAGCTTTTGAGGAGTTGGTTCAAAAAGTAAGTTCTTCTCACATCAGAACCAATAAATGTCGAGTTGTTGTTATAGGTTAAATAATGGTCGAGCTAAGTTTTATAATCACTTTTTAAGCCAACAAAGTATAATTTCCATCTTATGATATGTAGGTGTGAAATGGCAGTAAAACTAATGTTTTTTTTAACAATTTGAAAATCCAACTAAGTAGATTAATTTCAATTTAAAACAACATGAAAATCGGCTAGATCATCGTAATATTATTATCTAGTGAGTAATTTAGAGTGGAGAGTTTCTGTTTTAAAATATCGAAGGATTTTGACCACTTGTTATTTGACTAGCACTAAATGGGTTTAGAAAAACAAAGCCTGTTAAAAAACCTCAGTTTTCTAGGGTTAAGATACGACCTTCAGAATAAACTTGAATACAAACAAGTTCTAAATAGTATTAGTGAAGAATATGATTCAGCCGAAAATGTCTTTATAGATAATTGAGACTCCAGGCCTATGGGAGTCGAATCCAGCATCGTCAAACATTCGCATAGGCAGCGGGGAGCAGCGGCGAGAACAATCATCCTGCTATGACTACACTTGTACTATTTAAGCGGCTTGTATATCTTTTCGTTTCAACCGCTTACTTCCTTCATTAATAAAATTTTACGCTAAGCGACAATGTCGTCAGTACACATCAAATATAGACAGATCTAGTAGGAGATCCGAATAGGAGACGACTTTCACCGGTCTGTTTATTCGATAAAAATAATTTTATATCAAATTTAATATTTATCATAGGTTGAATGGAAAATTTCTGTCCAGTCCTTATATCACAAAAAAAAAACGAAATTGAACTTTTTTTAAATTGCTGTTGCTTGTTTAATAGACCAATTACATATTAATCAAAAGTATGAAGCCTCTATAGAATATTATTATGCAAACGTTAGGTTGACTATTTTTCCCATCATAACTACTGGGTAGGTAGGAAAGTCATGCATATTCTATAGGCTTCATACTTGCGATTAGTGTGTAATTGATATTTTAAATAAACAATAGCAATATTAAATATCATCATATCATTTTCAGTTTTTTTATCATATAAGGACTAGACTGAAAATTTCCAGTCAACCTATTATAAATATATTACTTAGCATGTTAAATTTTATATAAAACGCTTTTTATCGAATAAACAGCTCGGTGAAGTTCGTCTCCTATTCGGATTTTAGACCAATAGCAAATATCGAGAGAAGTCTAGAGCCGAGCGTAGAAAAGATTGAAATCCCAGTCTGCCAATACATAGTACAGTCAAGGGCATTAACATCTATACAGCCATCGCGTCAAATATATGTATACACGGACCTTATTTCCAGTATCATAAAGGTGTATAGATATTTTTGACGTCGTGGGAACGTATATAATATATTTATACCCTTGACTGTACAGAAAATCACGTGCAAAACTTATGTTGAGCAGTTGAAGTTGTAGAGTAAGTAATGTAAAAGTATCTAAAGGCGATCTAACTAACGAGGTTGAGCCTTATGGCGAGGACATATACGGCAAATGCAACCGAGGACGAAAACGGTGTAAAGGCCTGTAATCTTCTAAAACTTGGGACTTAATACGCTTAACGATGCGATAGCGAGGTTGGTAGTGACCCTGCCTACGAAGCTAGCGGTCCCGGGTTCGATTCCCGGTATATATTAATTTTGTATGGCTGTATGGCCCGGCAAATATTTGTGTGATGAGCACGAGTATTTGTTTCTGAGTCTTGGATGGTTTCTATGTATTTAAGTATTTATTTATTTTATCCATATAAGTATTTATATCGTTGACTAGTACGCATAGTACAAGCCTAGAGCTTAAGGCTCCGGCACACCAAACACGTGGCAGCAGCGTCGCGTGGCGTAAGTAGCGCGGGACCCGGCACACCGCAAGCGCGCGCCGCGCGCGGCGGCTGCAGTATGTTAGCAGCGCTGCTAAAGCGCTGCAGCTGCGTTCGGTGTGACGTGTGGCACCGCGCGCGTGCGTATCCAACGGGCGTTTGTAAAAAAATACAACCAAAGACGCGCCGCTGCTGCCTTAGCCGACGCGCCTGTGCTGTGTGACGGTAAACATCGCGGCCGTCCGTGTTTGTTACAACTTCGTGGAGCTGCGCGCGATGCGCCTGCGCTGCACGCGTGCGGCGCACGTCACGCGCTGCGCTGCCCGAGTTGTCCCTGGCAGCAGCGCCGGGCAGTAGCGGCTCGTAGCAGTTTCAACGCGCGCACGCCGCTGCAACGCGTTATTTTTTGGTGTGTTTGTTTTTTTCGTTCAACGCCCGGAGCTGCTGCCACGCGTTTGGCGTGCCAGAGCCTTTAGTTTGGGACTAGATCAATTTGTGTGAGATCGCCCCTTGATATATATTTATTTATTTATTTAAATTGGACAGTGTACAAGTGTGTGTAAATCATGCGCTGGGTATATGTCACATCACAAATACCGTCCTCATAACCGGTACAGTCAAGGAATTTAATTCCTGTACCACTAAGTCAAAGTGACACTGTAGTAGTGTGTAGGTTGCTCTGCAGTTGGATCGTCAATGGGTACTTAAGCTTACGCGTGCACTTTCATCTACAAACCATTTTTTTATACGTGCTGCAAGCTTTTTTTAATGTATGCAAAACCAAACTTGTTGAGATGCGGAATAGTTATAGTTATAATTTAAATAAATGAAATAAAAGGTACAAGATTTTGTAAGTTACCAGTCTTTGCCTTTCCTTATATTCTGTAAGAGACTGTATTTGATTTGTTAAGAGTATGGTTATATAACAAAATAGGTGTCTACATTGTTTATAATATTGTGTTTATCTGTTTTTATTTGTATTGCACTGTTTAATACTTATGGGTGTCTAATTTAATGTTTACTTATTATGAGCGAGTAAAAAATGCGAGGTCATTTTATTCTTATTTATGCACTTTTAAACCAGTACACAAAATCAGTTCTAACGAAACCCGCGAATTGCGTAAATTACGATGTGATATGTATTATATTGTATTAACATTGTGAACCAAATGCTAAAAGGACCTCGCAAATAAGGCTGTAAACGTCAGGGGGTGATTATTGAAGTGTTGTAGGTAGAATATATTTTTATTCTTAGTAAACAGTGTTAATTCTATTTAATTAAAAATATTACTGATGGGCTCAAATATTTTTTGTTTTCACTATGGTCTATTTAACATGTTTAATGGACTATAGTGCTTTAAGATGATACTGTTAACAGGAGATTATAATTGATGGTAATGAAATTATTTATTTATTATCTACTTATTCATAATATATACCTAGTGGGCTTCTGCCTATGGTCATATAGCGGTACAAAATATATATAGCAAGGCTGTGTGTCACAGGGTGGCACTTAATAAATGACACCCTGCTGCCTGACTAACTTATGTTACCCAAAATGAGTGATATTTCCAAGTATACTCTTTATAACTTGATAATTTTGTATCGATTGATCTTTTAAAATTTGTGTGTGGTTAGACTCCTTTACATAAATATCTTGGAAACTAGTTTTTATTACTTGTCTATTTAAATTTGAAATTCGATAGATTCACCCCCGTTGTGATATGTTTACTTTGTTTTGTGGCATTCATGTTTGGTGTCCCAGCGACTATTCAAGCATTTTTTTGGTTTGGATAGATAGACTATTTAATTATCTGGGTACTTTTGATTTAATTTGGCCTTGAAAGTGATCTTATAATTTAATAATTGTAAGTAATCTGAAAATCATCTTAAATTTGAATTCCGTCGCTGGGAACCGAGAAGAGTATTTTCCACGTCAATTTTATTTATATGAATAAAAGAAATACAACTATAAATGTTAACAATGATAACGAGGTTTTTATGTCAATTTGGATGCATATGATGAACCATATAAATTTGCGCCCGTATGAAATATACACGTTGTATTTATAAGCAATCCAACCTTAAATCCTCACTTTCAATTTCAATATTTTCACAAATTGCAAGTAAGTATATTATTATTTATGATTGTATCAATATGGTGATCTTTTGTACGTATAGTGTTATGGCTAGTTGGTATTGGACCAAATAAAATGCTAGCTGTTGGTTTTTCAGAATGACTTTTATTTATTATCTAGTATCATCATCACCATCATCATCATCATCACCATAACGATCATTACCACCATCATCATCATCATCATCATGATCATCATCATCATCATCATCATCATCATAATCAGTATCATTAAGTACCTACAAAGATTTCAACGGGCGAATATTCGGGCGCGGGCGTTTCAACCGCCTAGAGTGTCGTCTTCAATATATTGACGAAAATAATTATAAATACTAGCAACTTTTAATGTAAATAGAAAATAGAGACTTGTTAATTTTGTCAGGCGTAACAGCTTTGCGAAGACGACAGTGACGGCCGGCGGTAAAGATGCCTAAGAATCACCTTTCTCAGTCGTTTGTTGAATCATAACTTGCCCTGAGATTGTGATTACCTATTATGCTGCGGTTGATACCTTCTACGACTTCGTCTGAACTGCATTGAATTGGATTTTTTTATCGTGTAGGGGAGGTAGGGGAGGGATGGGCAGTTGGGAGACATGGGCACCCCCCTTTTATTCTGATTTGATCATAGTTTTTTTTTTTTTTTTGGTTTGGTAGTTTACTTTACCGACTGGCAACACTGTTCATCCATAGACTATCTGTCATTTCTGTAAGTTGTCAAACACAAACACGTTTGAAGGTTATGCGCTCGTAAAAGTAAATATTTTGTTGCGGTTTCGGATCGTTATAAAGAGAAAACTAATGAAAGGTATGTGTATTTTCTATTATTAATCTATTGTACATTCACTAATCTATAAATTAAACTGAAATCCAAGCCTAAATACGTAGATTCAAAAAAATACGGGTAACCTATGTCGAAAATGTATACAGAGGGAGTAATGGGCATCTTGACGTGCGGGTGGTTTGGGCATGCCCAACGCTCCCTCCTATTATGTTCAGTATAGGAGGATTTTAACTATTGGTTTATTGTTAATTACAGAAAGATGCCGTTTAAATTCAAAAAGAAAGGTTTGCGACGGGAAATTCCTAAAGATTTAATATTACGAGCCATAGAAGAGGTATCAAAAGGATCAAAAATAAAAACGACAGCTGATAAATATGAAATCCCTAGATCAAGTTTGCAACGGTACCTAAAACAAGATTCTATAAAGGATTCTTCGCACAGATTTATAACCTCACAAAAAACGGTAGCTCTAAGTACACATTCGATATTCGATACATACATATTATACATACATACATATTCGATAGTCCTTTATGGGTTATACCCAATCTCAGATAAGTTAAGATACTGTTTAAGATGTTTTTTATTTGTTAACTTTTATATCTGGTTTCTATTATTGATATAGTTTAATAATAGTATATTTGTTAACTAATTATTGAATTCTATTATGGATATAAAGTAATTTATAGGCCGTGCCCAAGCCTCCCACAGGGTATGTCCAAGCCTCCCTACCATAGGGAGCATTGGGCACTTTTGACTTAGTTTATAAAATATCTCGTAATGTTGAAACTGATTGTAATTTTTAAGAAAGCTCTTTAATTATATCTAGCCAAATGTGTGGTGCAATAAGAATTGGCAATAAAAGTTGATTATCTATAAAATCTGATTTTTTTTGCAATAAATAGTGAAAAAGTGCCCATCCCTCCCCTACCTCCATATTCAGGTTAAAATGCTCACATAATTTTATCTAACTCTGTATTTTCAGACGTATACACATACACAATACACGTAAGGAGAAGAGTAATTAATATTGGGTAACTACTTATAAATACGTTTCTGCCAAAGCTTTCATTTTTGGAATAAGACTGCTTTCGACTGTCCGGCCCGCTTTTAACACTTTTCCAATGTTCAAGTTAAATAAAGTACCTACCTACATTGATCTTACAATTTTCTATGAATTGAAAAGAGCTTGTTTTTTGTTTCTTGTTGATATTTTTATACTGCAGTCGGAGTTTTTCCAAAAAAAAAAAACAGGTGTATCCCACGTGAGCGCCACATGATTAATTTCCAAATTGTTCCATCAGATACCTAGACCATGTAATAATTTGAAGGCACAGAATAAGACATTATTTGCTTATAATTTTGTTACATTGTCGCTTTAACACGTTTTAGAGATTGTTGCAGTACTTCAAACATGAAGTAAAAGTGACAAAGCACTAAATCGTCCAGCTAGTTATAAGGCCGACAGTATATAACAAATGGGAAGTAATATCATGTTGTTTGATGGATATTCACGAGACTTGCGTTGTCAAACGACGGTAAATAGCTTTCCAACAATATTGAACGTCCGCGAACGTCATTAGGCTCGAAATGACAGGAAATTGATTTCTGAGCCAAAGTAATTTGTTGGCGAAATATACGGGGACGATTCTCGTTCTAAAACGGACTGGAATTTACGTTTAAGGGTCCCTATTCTGCTCAAAACCTAATTGCTTTGACATTTTATAATTATTGCTTTTAACTCTGCCGCCATTACTGTCAAGTAATTAAGAGCTTTTATAACGTTGACAATGCAATAAGTAACATGTCAAAACCAATAAGGTTATACCATGTAGAATCTCAGCACAGATTTGCGGACTATTCCCAGTTGTCCGCACCCCTTTGTCCACACTGCGGACAACTGGGAATAAAAACCAATTTAGGTGTGGATAAATGGGAATAATAATTCCCTACTAGGTGCGGACAACTGGGAATAGCCGAGATTTGCATTCTGCAAAGCTATTATAATGCTCATAGTGCTTGTACATGGCTTCTATACGGTGTATGTACTTCGTAGCTGGAGCAAGTAAAGGCGCAGACTACTTGCGCGAGTAGTACTATCCAGTTTGATGCACTATGGTTGTGCAAAGCAATGACTATGGTTGTATCCAGTTGAATAGAAACCTACTGCGTTTAATCCAACTCGATAACCTGCGATCATAAGTTGACACCCCCTATCCCCTAGATCATCAAAGCTCAATTAACTTCTCGAATGACCTTTTACAACAATGGGGTGACTCTAATAGCCTTCATATATTATGAGCCGTGAAGGCCAAAACATCCGGCCGGAAGTTCGGTCTGCTTCCGGTGTCACTACTAATAGGGTGGGATTACGCTTTCCTGAGCCCTCAGTTTAGTCACAGAATAAAAAACTAAAGTAAGTACCTACAAGAGAATCAAGGTGGATATGCTCAGTAATAAACATCAGAAAATGAACAATTTAATCAATTATTTCAAAATCAGACGAATTAAGTCATTGGCCATTGTTTTTGTAAGATGGGACAGGAGTAAAATTGACTGAAGTTTGAAATAATTGAGCTTGATCCCCGTTGAGAAATAGGTATAATGCTGGTCTCTAAACATACACAGAGATATGAAGTTTTGTAAATTATTTTAAAAAAAAAGTTCCCAGCAAAACAAATACTATAATTTAGCGTTTTCAATTTTTTTTATAATTACAGAAAAACCCTTGCGTAATTTTATCGATGCCGGCAGTGAAAAAAGATCGTTTCGGAAATTAAGGCGACTATACAGAATGATTACCTGTTTTTCAAAATGTACATTAAGCTTTTATTTTTAAACATAAGCATTATAATTAAAACATAAACATAAGTGGGTATTTATATGACTCAACCTAAGTAACAGAACTTGTTGACCGAGGAACAGCTCGCTTGTAGGAACAGCTCTAACTAATCTTGGCTGAGATGCCCGTCATAAGATAAGTAAACGTCAAGTCAAATAAACTCTGACATTTCTATCACATCTTGAGTTGGGCGTCTCAGCCGAGATCTGTTTATCATTAAGTAATATGGCCCTAGAAAACAAGAACTTATCCAACAACATGCCAAGTCGCATGATTATTATCTACATGTGTATTGTGCATTTAAAACAACGACGACTTGTAGTCGGCATCTCACTTAGGATTCCTCTACAATTGCGGATGTTTCCTGGGCAGCAGTAATAATTATCATAAACATCGTTTTAGTTGTCCAGCTACACCATACATATAAAGTTGTATTGTACACTCAACTCCAAAAACAAATCGCGTCCGCCTCCTCTCCCCTCCCGTGCGTCCTCACATACCACGACGGTCCACTTACATTAGCTTGTACTACATTATGATGGAGTGGCCAAGACATTTCCATTTATCAAGGCCCATCGCACAAATAAGCCTGCCCTCAATGGCCCAAGATCTCGGCTAATGAGTGGCGATCACTCAACAACTTGGGCAAACGTTGACAAATATATAGAGGAAGCTTTTCAAATGATTTATTCGAGATAGACACGATTTTTGAGGTTGAAAGGCCATGCGAGCCATTTGAGCGCAAAATCAGAATGATAAACGTATCGTAGGATTAATGTTGGCTGGAGGAGCCGTGCGGGAATTGTTCGAAGAAATGTTGCGGTAAAGGCATGTTTAAAGTGATCTCAAAAACTGAGCCGAGCCGGGCCGAGCTGACCTACAAACAAACACACACACACACACACACTCACATTTACATACCGCACGAGCAAGTGATAAAGAAATCGTTGTTAATGTATTTTTAGCCGACTGTCGAAGAGGGAGGACATTTTTTTTATGGGCTATTCCCAGTAGTTCGCACTGTTTAATTCAACATAACTGTGTTCAATTTCTTCTTCTTTTCAATTCAATTCTTTCTTCTGGGAAAAAAACCCAGTAGTTCGCAGTGCGAACTACGGGGTGCGGACTACTGGGAATAGCCCGTTTTTATTCATTTACTCGTGGCTATTAAGGTACCTATTTCTCTACATCATGTCAGCAAAGCTACACTTAGATCTTCTCTAATTAACTATTTTCTCGTATTCTACCTTATGGCCGGCATATTATGGTGTGGCAACACCGTCGTATCATTATTATTTTTAACATTTTTTTATATCATGCAGTTTGCCTTAAACGAGCACACAGGCCACCTGATGGTAGGTAAGTGGAAACTGTGACCCATAGACATTCGCATTCACAAGACTGCAAAGCCTAAGACTGCGAATGCGTTGCCAACCCTGAGGACTAAGATGGAATGACTCTATGCTAGTCATTACACCTGCTGTCTTATCCCCAAGCCGGAACACAACAATGCGAACATTGCTGTTTGGTGGTAGGTTAATGGATATTAAGATGGTGGTAACTATCCGGACGGACCCTGCACAAGGTCCTACCACCCGCAAATCAAAACCAATAAAAAAACAACCAATCAATTTCATGCTTTGACTATGTTTGTGTACAGAGTATAGATGTAAATAATTATCTGTAGTCACTTACTGACACTTCTTCGCTAGAGACTAAAAAAAAATTATCTTGTGCTCCCGCCTGTATTTCTTATTAGTAACTACTTGAAGAATAAATACCGTAGTTCGTTATTCTAATGTGTTGTATCTTTGATCTCATCAACTCTACGACTCCGTGGAAGACGTGATTACACAACTTAGGCACACGCCGCTAAACCGGCAATAGCCCCACATGGCATATGCCCAAATTGGTGACCCCGACGTGATCACGTCTTCCTGAACGTGGTCGCCACTCCAGAAACTTCCCAGCCCCAATGGGCATTGGTTGTACCACTTTTTAATGAAATAAGAGTTATGCAGGTGAGTTAGGGAAGTTCATTTTCACTCTTCTTATCCCACAAAGAAACTCCAAGCATAGCTTTATAAAACCATTAAAAAATGATTCGTAAAATACCAGGAAAATTTAATCTAATAACGGTACAAAACACGTTTAGGCGAAAAGATGCAATTAATTGAAATTTTTTTCTCAATTTTTTTACATCTTTCTTTTGTAAATTTGTCATGGTAAAAAGTTCATAATCGTGATCCGCGAATTTAGCCAATAAGTAAAATCATGCTTAGTACCTACTCGTACATTAGGCTAGAATTTCAGATAACTTCTACCTTACCGTTCGGCGTATGTCCACATCTGAAGGCCCTGCAAAAATGCACTACGCTAACTAGCGTTTCTATAAGTTTCATTTTCAACCAATCGCGTCACCGGTAGATCACAAAACTTTTCGTATCACGTCAACTACCAGTGACGCGATTGGTTTTAAAACGAAACGAATATCGCTAGTTAGCGTGGTGCATCTTGGCAGGGCCCTCTGGGAGAGATGCATAGCGCTAAGTTAGCAATTTTCGATAATCGCGAAAATGTTCTGAATTGACGCTAGCTGACAGATCTGATGGCGTCGATAGCTTATGTCACCTCCGTACGAGTCGATAGAAAACAGAAACTTAACGGCGTTTGCGTCTAACCTAGGCATACTGGGCTTCTTTTCTACTGAGTAAAATATGGCATTTAACACGCTATTGTATTGTTTTTAACTTGTCCGCTATTACTGTCTGGTAAAGCTATCGTAAGGTTGACAAAACTATAACATGGCAATATGATTTTACTCAGTAGTATAGGAGGCCCTGATTCTTTACCGAAACCCTTCTTCTCCTTGACATGTGTAAATAATGTTTTGGAATTCCTATAAATGCTCGTCCGGATGATTACGGATAAATCCTCCCTCTTGGATAAATATGTAGATTGCACGCGGGAACGATTTACGCGCAAATACGGTTGCGGTGGTTTCCGCTAGATTACACAAGTTGTAATCGATTTAAACATCCAGAGATTTACTCGCTGGATTTTTATGTGGATATTATTTTACGCCTTCGATGTATTCCGCAGCAACTGGCCGGAAGAGGTATCAAATAGGGACTTACATGACAAAGTGTGTTTCGTGACAAAGTGTGTTTTTTTATTTATTAGTTTTTTTTTGTATGTGTTATTTTTTGTCGCGAATAAAGACTTGAACTTGAACTTGAACTTGAACTTATGGTGACCTTGTTGGCCAGGCAGTGCTGTGAAGCTGTTTGACCCTTTAAAAAGGTATCACTAAGACGAGATTAGAAGGTTGGTTTAGACCAATAAGGGCGTCGTCAAGGGATGGCAGAGGGACGGGCTGCTGCCCTTATATTTTTTATCAGTATTGACATTCAATTGCCGCCATACTCTCCCATGCTCTATACTTCTACTAGTTTTAATGGTAAAACTCACCAGAATATCTAATCTAAATATATAAAAGGAGAAACTGACTGACTGACTGACTGACATATCAACGCACAGCCTAAACGGCTAAACGTAGGCACTTGAAATTTGGAAGGGACGTAGCTTAGGTACCGTAGAGGTGCACTAAGAAAGGAATTCCCGAAATTCCCACGGGAACGGGAATTAGCGGGAAAATCCTTTTGTATGAAAAATCTAAACCGCGTAAGATAGATGATTGAAATTTGGCATGCAGGTACCCTAATGAACGTAAAGCTTACTTGCAACGCGATATTGCAAAATTCCCACGGGAACAGGAGTTATTGGGAAAAAACTTTTGTATGTAAAAATCTAAACCGCGTAAGATATATGATTGAAATTTGGCATGCAGGTACCCTAATGAACGCTAAGCTTACTTGCAACGCGATATTGCAAAATTCTCACGGGAACGGGAGTTATTGGGAAAAAACTTTTGTATGTAAAAATCTAAATCACGTAAGATAGATGTTTTCAATCTAGCATGCATGCATACTTTAGTAAATATAAAGTTTAGTTATGGATGTATTTTGAAAAATTTAGTCAGCGAGAAAAATATGTATGAAACTTTCGAATTTCGGAGACTACAATTTCCATTGAAGGTACGTTTCGCCATGATCATTAATAAGTCGCAGGGTCAAACACTCGCGCTAGCAGGAGTTGATTTAAGACAGCCCTGCTTCTCCCATGGTCAGTTATATGTGGCGTGATCCCGCGTAAGTTCGCCATCCAGTCTGGTCATTCTCGCACCACCCTCCAGAAAGACCAGAAACGTTGTTTATAAGGAAATTTTATAAAATAATATGTTATTAATAATATTAAATACATTTCCCATATCCCGGTTGCAACAGCCACCCACCAACCGAACCACTCTTTCATGCTACTCTTTTTAGGGTTCCGTATCCAAAGGGTGAAAACGGGACCCTATTACTGAGACTTCGTTGTCTGTCTGTCAGTTGAAATTTTCACAGAATATGTATATCTATTGTCGCTTTAACAACCAATACTGAAAATAAGAATAAAATAAAAAATAGGGGGTCCCCATACAACAAACGAGATTTTTTTTATTAATTTTGTACGGAACTCTACGCGCGCGAGTCCGACTCGCACTTGGCCGGTTTTTAGTTTTCATGTGGTCAAGCTTTTACTTTCATACCGACTGACATCCACATTCTCACCTCTGAATTCCAGACGAAAGCCTATAGGTACTTTAGGGTTAGCCTCCACTGATCGTATTTTCCTAAATTTATATCAAACCAAATTATCATAAACTAATAATCTAAAAATTAATAACAATTCATTATTCAACTGAGCTAGGTACTTATACTATAACCTCATTTAAAAAGAATAAAATTAAGCATTTTTTAACCTTTCTCCCACACACACAAAGATCTCTCTTTTATAACACGTCACGCGGACGAAGTCGCGGGCAAAAGCTAGTGTTATATATATGCAATATTAGTTAAACCATTTATTTGTGTAATTTTCGAGGCGGCTCATTTAAGAGAATAACGGTAGAGCTAATTAAGGGTTAGACTTAATTGTGTTAAATTAAAATAATGATATAGTAAAAAAAAACAAATTTAAATGTGAGATAAGTATAAAACCCAAACTCATGTTCAAACTATAGAAGTAACATGTAAAAAACTTAGCCTAACACCGTATAAAAAGTATAACTAACAGCTCAAACAATTTTGAACTTGCAATAAACACTTTTTGGAAACAGGCTACGACACAAGTTAGATGTAGGTATTTTTCCTGGGTAAAGCTGAAAAATTTAGGTTTTTTTCAACACGCGCGAACGTTACGGCAGCAAATTGTTACGATGACATAAAATGTTTTCCATGCAAATCAGAGATTCCCCTCATAACTGGAGATAAGGAGGAATCGTAAAAAACGTTGGGTAAATACAAAAACGACATAACTCAAAACGAATTCATGTTACATTAAAAGACGAGCTCTTTTCGCATAAAGTGTCATATCATACAATATTTGAGTTTGAGTTACGTCCGTTTTGAGTTCAAGCAAAAAAATATAATAAAACTGTCTCGGTGCGTACATTAGACGAACGCGCCTGACGGCAAAGTTGCCGTTTTTTGTTGTTTTGTAATTTTTATTAGTGGCATAACATGTTTTTTTGTGGTTGTGTTTCATTAAAGGCACGCGTTGGTACAGATAACCCAAGAGTTAGACACCCTAATTCTCTAGTTTGTATTTATACCACTCTTCTCGAAATACTGTTTAGAACGCATTAAAACTGCAGCGTTTGAGGCGTCACTTCGCGGTGGTTCGGGAAGGTTCCGCAACTTACCGAAGTTAAAGAGACGAGCATACACTTTTCTCAAAGGCCGGCAATGTATCTGCGCTTCCCCTCATGGTGTTAGGTGTCCATGGGCGGCGGTGATCATTTCCTATCAGGTGATGCGCTAACAGTGTGTCTGTGGTTGCCAACCAATAATGCGCTGTTTGTCGCCTGTCGCCCAGGGCCGGATTAATCATGTCAGGGGCCCGTAGGCAATGCAATTTTGGGGGCTCCTTTAACTTTTCTTGCTTCCTAAAACACCTTTTTACCGGTGCCCGGGGCCCCTAGACGATGCGGGGCCCCTAGGCAGTTGCCTAACCCGCCTTATGGATAATCCGGCCCTGGCGGCACCTCCCTGAAAGATGAAGATGATTTAGCGCTGGGTTTTAGTGGGCCGTTTCCGGCCTCTTTCGGTTGGCGAGCCCCACAACCATCTCGGTTCCCCCCAGACCTGGACTTACGCATACCGTAAGTAGTTTACATGACGTTTGCGTAATGACCGGCATTACAAAAAGCGTGTGGCTTATGAAACGAGCCGCAAGGCGAGTTTCAAAATAGATCACATGAGTGTTGTAATGCCAATTACGCAGAGTCGTGTAAAATACTTTATCTACGCACATATCGTAAGTCCTCTTTTATGCGTTCAAAACCTGTAGGAAATGACCAGCATTATTGCAACTAATTTTACTATGAAAAGTTTCTTGTCTGTGGTAGTAGGTAAAATTTGTACTGTAATGGTTATAACAGTATAGATTTTGGTAAGGTTATGAGTTTCAAATTTGGAACATGTTCCAAAATTAACACAATTTAAATAGATCCAATTCTAGGATCAATTGGAACGTCAACTCGTTATATTTTTTAGTACATAATCATAGGATATTTGAATTTCGAACGACATGAGAATAGGGACTTTATTAGTAGGTATGTCTATCATATGACAGGTTTCTTTTGCCGCCATTTTTGTTGTCAATTCGTCGTATCGTAAGTCGTAATTTTATTTCATTTAGTTCATTTCTTTGTTGAGTTTATTGTGCCACTTATGAAAATTCTGCTTATCCAAGTAGACAACAATTGATTAACATTGATTAAATTTAATATCGTTTGGTGAAATTGGTAGGTACTTAGATATGTTACAGGTAGCGCTGGTAGCAATGCAGGTCATTTGCCTTTCGGCTTCTGAACCCATCTTAGAGTACTTATAATATGTGTGTAGATAAAGTATTGTACGCGAGTCTGCGTAATTGGCATTACAACACTCGTGTCATCTATTATGAAACTCGCCTTGCGGCTCGTTTCATAAACCACACTCATGTTGTAATGCCTGTCATTACGCAACCGTCACGTAAACTACTATTATCTACACACATATTATAAGTACTTTAAGATGGGTTCAGATGCCGAAAAGCAAATGAGCAGCATTACCTGTGGTAGTAGGTAGGTGACTGGCGATTACAGCTGTAATATAATGAAATTATGTTATCGAATATTGTAAAGTAATGAGATCCAAATTTGGAACATGTTCCAAAATTAACAGCTGTCATCGCTGGTAACCTGTCTGCCACAGGTAATGCTGGTCATTGTTAACGAGTTTTGAACGCATAAGTGAGGATTTATGATATGTGTCTAGATAAATACATATTTTTTGCGCAATAACGGAAAAATAAAGGTAGTAACTGTGTCATGACGCCATCGTGCTCTCATCTGTGTCACCTACATCGAATTAAGCCCTTGAGATTAAAAGATAAGAATTTAAGCGTGTGTCCGGTTTTGTGCCGTACATGATCGATCGGGCCGCCATCAATCAAAATGGGTTTAGCCGCGGGACAAATGAGGAACGCGGCCCGGAGCGATTCATCTTGTATTTATCATTTTTAGAAAGGTGGATAAAACGATTTATGTGCCGTGCCATATTGATAAATACGTCCGTTTCGGGACAAACACAAACATTCTTGTTTATTTACCTACTTACATGGGGTGCTTAGAGATAGGACGTCTTTGATAATTTACTTATTTATTTTGATGTATTTATGTTGTATGTTTATGGGTTTTTTTACCATGAGCTATTATGACGTTTTGATATGTCAAAAATATATATTAAAAAAAATTGACCACTCTCAAAACATAAGAAATAACATTTTGTTAATGCTCGAGGCTGTATTTTATAATTAAGTCAATGTAATGTTATGATGGAATCTGAACTTAATTACCTACCCAATTAAATTTAACTGTCCATTAAATAACTTTAAATATTGAGATAAAATAGAACCCTGTCTAAAAATCAACATCAAGTAACGAGAATTAAATTTTGTCAAAATTTATTATCGAATTTTGGTAACGGTATTATGAGGGCGCAATCTGGCATCTGCCGTAAGTACAACAATTTTGTTTTAATTTTTATAACGAGTAAGAATAACGAATTAAACTCTAAAAATTATGAGTAAATAAATATAAAATAAAATGATTCCTTATTTAGGTATAAACCCGTCAATTAATTAACTAACAATATTGCATACATTTAACATCTAACATTTATATTTTTATAATTTAATTTAATTTATAATTTATAATAATAACTTATTGAACGCACTTCGCTCCCAAAATAATAGTAAAAATTCGTGCACGCCTGAACAATACTGTTTCCCGACTTGCTCAGCCTCATCGCCATATGACCAACGTCAGTTCCGCAATACGGCGAAGAAGTCATCCACTCTGTTCACGGCAAACATGCCGGAAGCGGTACACCGCCACGGAGGCAGCCGCCACAGCATCGCGCGGAACGTGTTCTTGTACTCGAAGTCGGTCAAAAGATCGCTTAGTGTAATGATACCACATCTGGCTAGTATAGAACGACAGTACGCCCCGAACAGCGTTACCTTAACTTGGTCTGAGCACTGAGCAAATCATCGCGCCAACATATTGCTTTTAATAGCAATGGCCCGTCGCTGTCTTTCGAGGTCCTTAAAACCTAAACGCGTTATAAGCCCGATTATGGTTATTCTCGCCAAGAGAGAAATCATAATGTGAACGAGGATTAAGCGCGCTGGGTTTATTTCGAAACCCAATAGTGATTTTTCATACGAAGCTAAATTAGTAGGGAGAAAGTCCAACTTTACAAATTCAAGCAAAACAAGTTTAGTAATTACGACCAAAAAAGAGGGAATTGTGGCCCCGACTTTTCTGTATCTGTGCATGACGCAGCCGATCGTATAACATAACACGTATTGACATTTGATATATTTATTGGTGTGATTATGATTGATAGCTGTGTGTGAGATCACTTTTGTAAACTTACATATAAGCTGCAGCTCCTAAAACCAAACTAACGAAACTTTCTGGCAGTTTCTAACAACGTAATTTTTTATAAAACCTCCATACTGCGCCTCTATTCTAGGTGGTAAAATTCGTATTTTTTTTTAAGTCAGCCACCATTTCTGTCAAGAAAAGCAAACCGTTGTAAAACGATAACAGATAACGATATTGTTTTTACCGTGTTGAATAGAGGCTCTGTATCCATCCCCAGTTTTTATAAAGAAAACAGGGACCCGACCCCCCATTCCCCGATAAAAGCTTTCAAAAGACTAACATCTCAAATTTTAACCTTAGTTTTTAGACTTAGTTATTTGTTGAACTAACCATTCACATAAGGGAAACCTAAAGAGCTAAAGCTCAGATGGTCTGCAAAGTAAATTGATATCCCTCTCTTATTCCATAACAAAATATAAGGGAACTTAAGCCAAGGGTAACCCTTTTAAATAGCGCTTTAAAAAGCAAATCGAACGTCTTTTCTAAATAAAATCCCATTAAAACCCATTAGAAACCCCTTGAATAGGACAGATCGGTCCGTAGTATTAAAGGGATATTGGTACGCATCAAAATATAGCGCTTTAAAAGAAAAATCGAACATGACTTATTAATACGAAACGGATTTGATTAGTTAATCTAATCTCTTGGTAAGATAACCCTCATAAATAGCGCTTTAAAAAGCAAATCGAACGAATTTTAAGTGATATGACTTCTCTTAATAAATCCTTAAACCTATTAAGCTAAACCCATTCGAAACCCCTTGAAGGGGATAGCGGGCCAGTTACTGAAAGAAAATCAACGTCCGCACGTAGTTAAACACAAATGGCAGCGGTGCTAATTCGTTTCGCACACTGCTAATTGGACAACCATGCCTTCGTTATGTATAGGTAATGCATATATATATTTATAATTATATTTGCACTACCTAACCGTACATACAGTCAACCAATTTGATTCATAGGCCACTATGGAACTAGTATGTTACGTTTGTTAAAGTGACGTTTTAATTCAGTTGTTTCAAGTTTGTTACTATTTGAATCATCATTGGTCCACGAAAAGCATGCCAGTAGAAAAACTGTAGTACAATAAGTTTTTAGTTTGTAAAATAGACCTTATTGCACTGTACTTTTTAGAAGATATGTCGCATTTTTTTAAACATTTAGATTCAAAAGCAAATAGCTCCATAGAATGTCATCTTGTTGTTTTTAGGAGAATTGTTCAGTGGCCACCGAGTAACAGAGCAAGACACCCCATTTATTAAATATAACTATCATAATGAAATAAAGTATATCAAGTTCGTTCAAAGAAACAGTGTTTATTTCAGAGATAAGATCCCATCTTGACAGTACATTGCGTCATTACAATAGCCCTCTCCTGAAACGTGAAAAACATCTCGTCAATATACTTCAACTGGCATGCATTTGCTGGACCAATGTAAACCAGCCATAACTAGAATTAATTTAAATATCTCTTGTTATCTCAGCGGTGGCATAAAAGACAGGGATTGTAAGAAAAAGTTACACATGCAATTGATACCTAATAGTAGGCCTAGCAAAGATGCAAACTCTGCTAACGTTTATCGACTTGAAATGTATCGAGTTGACATAAGCAGTGGACGCAATCTGTCCTCTTACGTCAATCATGGACGTTATGCCAATTTTCGAAAATCGCTAACATGGCATTCATATTGACTAGACCTGCAATAGCGAGTTGGCGAATTCGAAAAAAAAGATAACTAAGGTTGAAAGAAAGCACAGGTATGGAAAGACGAGTAGCAGTAGGCACCTGATGAATCTCAGGAACTCTCACTAACTGGTTTAAACGCGTAAGAGATAGATACATTGATGGCAGACGAAGTATTTGGCTTCGTTCGTGTTGCAACCAACGCTACTCCGTCATTGAATAACCTTTCACTGAATTCTACAATGCTCCGAGGTTAAAAGTACGTTGCTACTATAAAATAATAATGAAGTAGCAATTGGCTTAAAGTACCTATTTGTAGAAACTTCGTCATTATCAACAAGTTACAGACATTTTAAACAGAAAAAGCTTTAAATGGTTCAGTATTCCGATGCGACAACTACCTACAGCACAATCAAAACCGTGTAAATTCACAACCTTAACTCTGTACTTTTCGCATCGATTTTGCATAGAAATAGTGTGACTATTTTCGTTCAACAATGTTTATTATTATTTATTTTTAATACACTAGGAAGTCTTTGAGCTGATGCTTGTACATCACTGCACTTGTGTTTTGTTTATATTGTTTTTAAGAACTTGTCAAGTTTATTTTTAAATGTGTTTACAGACAATGCACTAATAACAATTGCGTTTGGGCACAGATGAAATAGGTAATGAAACAACACAGACACAAACTAGAACCAATGCAGCTCCTATCTACCTCCCGAAAACTTTCTCCAGAAAAAGCTCGAATAACGCTAAGACCATAATCCTTATCTAAGGCCCTTTGGGCAGCGGTTAGCACCCTATCAATTGGGCGAGCCACCCCCTATAAATTGTTGAGATAAAATACCACTTTCAATCACCCGCCCTTAACTTTTTGTGGGAACTTTGTTTGAGATTTTTTTGGGGTATCGATTTGTTTTAGGGTGAGAGACGGCTTGTAAGGGGCTAAAGGTATTCGGAAATCAGAGAAATATCGTTACTGTTATTTATAAATGTGGAGTACCCGTGGAGTAGCCAAGCCATGCTTTGTCCCGTCCTGTCATTGTGACTTATGAATTCAACGGATAAATAATAATAATAATGAATATCAGAGGACAAAAGCTCACACAAACTGACCTATGGCTTCTACTATGGGTCCTAGTCAATGATAATAAGCGTAATAAATTACTTATATAGAGAAATAAATACTTAAATACAAAGAAAACATCTAAGACTCAAAATATCTGCCCTTATAGGGATTTGAAACTGGGACCGGATAAGGACAAACCATGGCTACTACTTCACGGTTACTCCACGTTTATTTATATGAGGCACGTTGGTTTTTGAATACGTGTATTATATTTTCCTAGATCGGTAAATACTTAATAGTAAGTATAAGTTACAAAAATATACTTTACTTCTAACTCTGATAATAAACTCGCTCTTAAAAGACGAACCAAACGGGTCCGAACTCAACAGACCTTCTTCTTTCAGTCGTTGAGCAGTTCTTATGGTTAAATTCCGTCTTCGTCATGTGTGTGTCCATCTAGAGCCAAAATTGTAGTATTGTCATCAGTATTCCGAATTTTAAGTCGATCCAAAGACAAGAAGCCAATTTAATTCGACTTCCAAGATTTGTTTACATACTGCATACTCTTATATAGTTATTATGAAACCGTTATTACATATTATGTAATAATGTGTGTTTTTCCATCATTATAATAGGTTCTGAGCTATTTTATATTCTTCTTTAAATGTTTTGTTTTTATATTGTATTTTGATACGTACACATGTCTGCTATTTTAAGATTTTTTTAAATATCTGTGTTACTATGTTATATTAAGGTATCTAATATTCGTTTCGAAGTGCTAGGTCAAAAATAATTAAACCACTTTTTTTATTTAATACCAAGATTATACAGACCGTGGTTTAAAAACGCGTTGCATTGAATGAGTACTATTCTGATTTATAGAACCATTACTTCCTTTTTCGCCCCCTCCTTCCTGCTTTTTATTTTTCGACTAGCTTCGGCCCTCGTGCTCTTTTTTATTATTACTGGCAAAAAGGAACTCTTACAATTTAGAGCTTTTATTAAACAAATATTATGAACTCAGCATAAGTTTCTTTCGTAGTATTTTTCATTTCGAATAAAAATGGCCGACATGTAAACTAATTATTTTATTATTACTTTATACTCAAATTCGTTTCAAGAATAAGCACACAGCTAGCCCTTTCCTCAGCGCTGGTTTTAACGCCAGAATAATGCTGAGTTGGAACCATTACGTGGCAACAGGTTTTTGTCTAGATGTCAGTATTTTGTTGAGTTTTGTTTGTCCGTTTGTCACGAATAATGTTTTCCTTTCTTTTTTCTTTTCTTTCTTTCAAGCTAGGCTGAAGTGGCTTACCGTAAGGATAGGGTTCCACGGACCACTGTCCCAACCTGATCTAAATTTATTGACAGCGTAGGTCATATCATGCAAGTCATTTTTCAACATAGGTACATATTTAAATTCTAAATAACACACACGTTTTAATATTTTAATCACGGAGGCAATAAAACCGAATTTAATATTGTTAGATTGGCCCCAAACAACAGTCAACCACTTCGTAAGATGAAAATATTTGGCTTGTCAATATTATTTTTAATATCTTTTGTATAAGTAGGTACGTAAATACAGTATGTGGCCCAAAACCGGGGATAATATTAAAAACAGGGGCTCTATAGATCACCGGTAATTACATTATAATGGTCTTACCTAATTAAAATCAAAACTTAACTTTCAGTTTTTTTCTAACAAACTTAATCGCAAATTCAATGTAATGCAAACACCGCTAAATCTACCGCGTGTTGTCAATGGCACCCTGTACTCAGACATACCGCGTACCAAGTGACCAAGCGATGATATCGTGACGGGAAAATACATAACCTACGATTTTTAACTTTGTAGGCTGTTTTCTCCAAAATTATAGACTTTGTAATATTAGATTCTTTTGAAAGTTAATTGAAATGTTCTAAAGAATCCCCAATTACTTTTTTCGCCCCGGTTTTGGGCCACACACTGTATAAAATTCACGAAGCCATATCGGCCACACAAAAAAATATTTTTTTACCCGTCACGGCGGAATTCCGGAAGACCACTTAAAGCTAATTTTCTATTCGAATATCTTATCCATTAGGTGCTCAAATCTATTTGCTTAGGGGATGATCCCACTGCGGGGTTCCGTCTTATTATTTTATGATACCCTATTCGTCTTCAAGGTTGACAGGGCGCAGCGGATATAGGTCGATGGAATTCTAAGGAGGTAGTCGGTATTTTTAGAACTAAGTATTGCGAATATATTATTATCATTATTAGAAATTGATTGTTCAATTATGTAGCCAATAAGTCGTTTATTCCCTTGGGAACTGTGATTTATTTTCAGAAGAAAAGTTTTAAGGTTTTTTCTACAAGCTATCTCGATAAAAAAAGACACTGACTGTATGATCGGTCAACGCACCGCCTAAACTACTGGACCTAGGCACTTGAAATGCGGAGGGAATATTCCTTGGATATCCTAAGGGTGCACTAAGAAGAGTAAGAAGGGTTAAAATAGCGGGGTAGGAGTAGCGAGTAACTAATTTTACGCGTATGAAGTCGAGGGGTTAAATTGTAGATACGTTTAGAAACGCGGCATTGAATTTAAAATATAACACTTGCCATCAGGTGGCCTGATTGCTCGTGTACCTTCTCCTGGGGCCCTAGCCAAGATTACCTTACCATTACCATTTACCATTTTAAATCAATAGGTAGATAACGTGATACGAACAGTCACGTGACCAGGGACATTTTAATGGTCATATATTTTTTTATCTTGTTACTAAAAGGCAAACCAACGAAATAGGAACGTGACATTTCGATTATTACGTATTACGTACATTTACAGAATTTTCACTACACATCTAAATTACGTATAGGTAAACACAGCATTTATAGTTTAAAAATAATATTCTTTAATAATGCTAGAAAATATCACCAATGTAGAGGTTCATATTGGAAGAAGTAAAATGGATATGTAGAAATTTTGTTCAAAAATTGTATGGGTATCTCAAAATGATAGATCCCCACTTTTTAAATCACCATATAAAACTATCTGACAGTGAACATTTTCCTTTACTTTAACCAATAAAATATTAAAGATGTAAATAATCACCCCCTCTATCAGGTCCGCTCGTCCCTGTTTTCCTTTCCTTTGTTTTACAAAACAAAACTACAGTGCTATAACTTATTTTAAAGAATGTTGTCCAGGGATTAAAAATCCCTCAGAGTTAGTATTCCAGATTTTCGTGATTCTAATCTACTCTTTTTCATTATAACATAATATAGTATCGAAAGATCGTTTCAAACTTTCTAGGACGCTCATTTAAGTAACAAAGTTTTAACGTAAATTGATCTTTTTTAGTCTATTGTTCCATTTACGCTAACTGGCTATTCAGGTCAGCTCGCTGTGGCATCTCCTGGATATTGAGTTACTCGAAGAAGGCACTTAACTTTAAGAAATAAAAAATCGAACGGGTCTTTGCCTGAACTGACAGTTTTAGAAATTATTTCTTGTTAATTTATGTGCGATGTAAAAGTTTTTTTTTAAGTTCGTATCATTAGCCCAATTAGTTTTATGGCGCGTTCTTTTCAAAACCGTGGATAGAGCTGTGACGCTCCGTAAAACTTTACACATCTTGGACGTCGCAAATGTCAAATTTTAACGTGACGTCACAACTCTATCCAGAGTTTTGAATAAGAACGCAACATTAGTCGATTTTTCTTTATATTACTAATGTTATTAATGCAATCTAAGAAGAGCCTTAGCCCATATAGTATATAAGGTCATCAATAAAATCACGTTATAGAAGCAAGAAAGGCTAAAACAAAACGGAAAAGGTACAGCCTACGTTCGGTAATAATGTTTTCTACTTGCCTTAAATTATTCTCACAGACACCACCATCTCGTAATGAGGGCGCAATATATCAAATAAATAACAGGTATTTCCCTGTCAATATATCACAACCTTTCTCATAATATTATAAGCCATGAGCGCAAGCCATTCAAAAGTGAATTATATCTTATTGGAATAAAGTTCGTTGCCGCAATGTTTTCCGGGCCCTGCCCCGGGAGGATTCCCTGAACAAATACGTAAATTCCTTCCAATAAGGAAAGTAAATCGACTTGAATCATTATTTAGATTTTTTCCAATTTAACCGTTGGTATTTGTACTGGATTTCTATTCGTAGGTGAGTGTAGCAAGTAGCTTTACTGAAATACAGTTTTATTATTTTCTTTTCTATCGTAACTGGTACTGATTTAGGTAGGATACACGACCCATTTTTAAAAATGTATGATTATTTAGTACCTTGTTTGATTTTTCGGCTAGTTATTTTATTTAGATACTGCTTTGTCTTAGTATCTGTAAAACACGCGCAGCAAAGCTTTCGATTTCTATTTAAATGTTTATGTGTAACTGTTTCCATAGAAAACCGATTATTCTTGTTTTTAGAAAGATGACATTTGGTCGCGGCACGGATTAGATAACTGGTCGCGGTGAAAACCTAACTAAAGAATCCTACAGTAAGCGCCGGTTTATTTTCACAATAATGTCATGTTATTTTGACAAGACGATTACTGTCAATCTTGCGGATTTCATGGTTGAAGCACTCAATGAAAACCTTTTCATTTTATACAATAAATTGAAGGAAATCGTGCTTCCGCCACAACATGTACGTACATGATATTTTAATATCCTTCTTTGCCTTGAGTTCCCTCATTGGCTTCCACGGTATTAATAAAATACAACTTTATCCCGCTTATTAAATGAAGCTGAGTGAAGAGTGAAATATTAAAGCAATTTGCGATCTCTTCTGAGACGTAAAAATAATGACATGTCATATTTGATCGGTATACATAATATAATAAACATAAATAAATAAATATCAAGGACAATCTCACTAAAATTTACCTAGTCCACAAGTAAGCTCTAGGCTTGTATTATGGATTAGACAACGACAAACATACTGTCAAAGAGAAATACATACTTAACATGGAAAACATTCAAGACTCAGAAACAAATAGGTACAAGAGCTCATACCACAAATATATGCCCTTACCGTGATTTGAACATGGCACCACTAGCTTTATAGGCAGGGTCACTATTACCAACTAGGCTAACGTGTCGTCATCGTATAGTAGAATAGATAATTGTAAAATATGCAAAGGTATTTATTGCTTTATGTGGTACAATGAGGTCTTAAAAATACAGTAGTAGGTAGCTTTAAGTTTAAAAAAATGACTGACTGCTGAGTTTCTTGCGGCGTTTCTTCTCAGCAGTGGTCTCCTCTTGGGAAGCGCTGGTAGTATCTTGACGTGTAAAAGTGCCCGAGCGGCCTACTTACTAAATAACTTTCTTTTATCTTTTTTTTATCTTTAACTTTAACCCTGCAAGGGCACTGCAACAATAATACACCTACAATGTAAATAGATATGTCATATCTATTTCATTATAATATAATATAAGAGATGTAATTGGGAACGCGTTTGGTTTAACTTCATTTAGTAAGGTAAACCGGTCAGTTGCGAACCAAAAAAATATATTCGACAATAACTTTTTCAAACCAAACCCCCGGCGTAATGGCAATTCCTTCACTGTAACTAGAAATTTGAAATTTGGTACAGGTGTTCCTTTCATGATGTAAGTGAGCACTAAGAAAGGATTTTCCGAAAATCGACCCCCAACGGGAAAAAAAAGGGGGAGTACTGGGAAACTAATTCTACGCGTACGAAGTCGCGGGCGTCCGCTAGTAAAAGATAAAAGATTGAAGTCATTTATTCAGTAAGTACACTTCTACACAGGCACTTTTACACGTCTAGAATTTACCAGCGCTTCCCAACAGGAGACCCCTGCTGAGAAGAAACGCCGCAAGAAACTCAGCAGTCAGTCATTTTTCAAACATATATTTCATGTTACAAATGTTACAATGGTACTACTTAGTCTAAGAATTATACTCGTATAAAGCTATAAATATTGAATTAAATATAATATCAAATAATATGCGTAGTTCAGCAGGAAAATATGCCAAAAATCTTGGAGAAAGATAGAGGGAGAAAAGAAAAAAAATCACCTACTTGTGAATATAAGACGGTGCAAGGCGACCAAATAAAAGTTTCGATATGTTTTCCTACATCAACGGTGTCCCCTAGACAAGATAAAGTGTTGCATTTCATCAAATTATTATTGACATAGGCATACTGATACACTGACGCACATATCATGAATATCACAAATAGGGCAATATTGAGTGAATCGGTTATCATCGATTATCGACAAGAGAATGATAACAAAACAATACACAAAGAAAATAGAACAGAAACGTTTTCAAGATAATTTGAACAAACTGAACGAGAAATTAACTTCCTTTCAATAAATGGTTTTCTAAAGCTGTGTCGTTCTTACATCATTTTCGCTTAAAATATAAATAAACAGTTGTATATTTCACCATTGACTTTTTGAAAACAGCAATTTCTCTACTCCAGAGATATTGACATTTATTTTCAAGGGAAATCGTTAGCTCTCAGGCATGCCGATATCAAATTATAAGCTATCTGCTGTTAAGAGGTATGTTACGTTAGAATTACGCGATTTGTATTTCGAACGATACGGTATTATGCGATAGTTCTTTCCATTTAACGTCGCTCCTTTGATTTTGTGAGTTGCGTAAAACATTCATAAAGCCTTGTTTAAGAGTTAATTTCTGATCAATTATTTTTAAAGTATATTAAAATTATAGATGCAATATATAATGAAATGACGATGCAATGACGACATGTTTGCCTAGTAGGAACTAGGAAGTAACGCTGCCTACGAAGCTAGCGGTCCCCGTTTCAACTCCCGGTAAGGGCAGTTAATTATGTGATGAGCGTGAGTATTTGTTCCTGAGTCTTGGGTGTTTTCTGTGTATTTAAGTATGTAGTTCTCTATTTAGATAAGTTTATCGTTGTCTAGTAAGTACTCAGGTACAGCAGGTACAAGCCTTAGTTAGTTAGTTCCTTAGTTAGTTTGGGACTAGGTCAATTTGTGTGCAATGGTCCCCTAATATATATTTATCTAATACCTAATTGTAATGATGACCTTAAATAAATTATTGACTAAACATAGAAAATAACAGATTCATCAAAAATAGATAGGTACCTACAGTCAAAGAATTAAATTTGTGACCCACCTTATGTAAAGTTACAAATGACTTGACATGTCTAATGACATTGACGACTTCAAGCATTTTTTTTTAAATGGGTCACAAATTAACTTACGTCACGTGACCGTACCTACGAGTAGCTATTCTGTTTTATTCGGACTTAAACATCACTAACGATCACATGTGACTTGGATTACGTTTGAGATAGTCGAAGCAATTTAACAAATGGTTAGTTTCTATACTGCCATGGTTTATCTCATTATATTACTGTACCTAACCCAAAAAGCTATCTTTACTTTTAAAATATGATTGAAATATACTTACGAGATGGGCAATAACGAAGTGGAATAGTCACTCTGTTCAAACATAACCCTTTTCCCACGCTTGTCACAATCTAAATCAAAATATCGAGCAAAACATGATTTTGTTAGTCGTAAAGCATAACAGAACCTCAGACCCTTAACGCCGATCATCAATCCACATCAGGGCAATGCCGTGAAATTGCTCCGGCGCGTGTGATGGAATCATATTTCAGCTTTTAAACATCCATAGTTTTTGATGATAAATAGTATCCGTGGTAGTTTATATGAGTTTTGCAACTAACATAGCGGCCAAAACCAAAAGGCAGTATGAGCGTATGAATTTCGTACTCTGATACTCTAATACAGTTGCGGTTCTTTTTATAGAATACACGATACTACCTAATTGAGAATGCACGCCCTTAAATGTTGTTTGTACGCTCGAACGTGACACTTTAAACTCGTCAGTTAATAGTCAGCCCGTCAAGATCTAGAGGCAATGCAGTAAAATTCGGGTAATAAAATACTTTCAACATCAACCAGTAGCAACATGTTTTACCTTTGTTTTTGTCTTGTTACTGCCAAGCATAAATGTTTAAAAGATTAAAGGTACAATATTTAAATCAAGGTGTGTAGTGTTCGTTTGTAACACATCATGTATTATTAATGTTACGTATGAGTGACATAGAACAAAGACAGGGAATTAATAAAATTAACTAATCGAGAGTACCTATGCCCTTTTCAAAACACATCCAAAGAAAATATCAACTGATAGAAAACGTCATTTCTTCCATCTTCAAACGAGAATCTCTTTTGAGATCAGTTTATAAATACGGCTCAAGTTAAGCGCAACATATACGATTCGGACATCTTCAGAAAATATTGTATCGTCAACGTATTGTTATTGCTCAATGAACAAAATCGTAAACTGGCTTCAATTGACGTTATGTAATAGAAAATTGGTCGATGTTTACGGCAGGCTGATTTGTATTCTCTCCGCGCGTCCCCCGTCTAAATTGAGGATGAAAGAGCTGTCAGTTGGGCATTAACCGACCTATTTTGGGCAACAACGACATTTTAGAAAATATTTAGTTGTGTACCATAAGTACCTGCCTGGTTTGTTATTTGACAGGCCGTAAAACAGGGCAAAGGGGTTCGGGGATAATATAGTTATTTTTATTTAGAACGCCACGGCTACCAGCATATTACGTGTATTATAGCCGAGTTGCACTAAAAGATGACTGAATGACGATTATCGTTCCCTAGTAAAGATTATTCATACACATGCTTGAATGAAGAACTTGTTAATCGTCTCAGAGTGCGATGGTTAACGATAATTACGTATTTTGCTACATCTTTGCCGCTTAAAACGTCTCCGATTGCCAGCAAGTTTAACTTAACTGTATTTGACTGTATTTTTAAACGAGTATAATAACATACTTAATTATGGTGGCATTCAACTCGTCAAACAGACATACCAGTTTGTTGGCAATATCGCAATTAACCTTACATTTCAACTATTCAAATAAATTCTACTATTTCTAAAATAGTATACAAATGAAAAAATCGATTTCTCCGCTTAAGAAGAGTGTGCCATGAGGCAATCTTTCCAATAATAACGAGTGTGGCTGACAAGCAGGGGAGGCTTTTAAAGGCAATGAACTCAAGACGCGATTAATGTGGAACTGACAGTAAATATGTTCTTTTATTCGGCATTGGATTTTCGCATTAACCGCACCAGAATGAACATTAGGAAAGCGGAAAATCTTTTCAACATAGACGGAAAAATATATGATAATATTAGAAATTCAAAAGCGTCAAAGCGTTAAAAAAAGGAAAAAACAACACCGTTCGTTTACCCGTAACTCTCATGTAAGTTTCACCTTCAAGATCTTATTAGTAGCTGCACACTGACAAAAGTATGCAGCTACATATAAGGCCGATTCTACCAAACTTGCACAGTGACCGTCTCCATTCTTTATTAATATATTATATTCTTTAAGTATTTTAATTTAGGGTGTTTAATTGTTTCTCCAACCAGCAATATTCCCTTTTAAACATAACGATTTAACGGTGGTTCCAGTGAAAACGGATACAAGTCGATTTAGCTCTTCATAAGAAAGGGTAAATTTCATGTACGGCGTATACAAGACTTACACCGTTTTCACATACACCTCGAGAGACTTGTACCATTTTTGACTAGTCACAGTAAAGTTCGAACGTTCTAAATATAATTCCTCGAACCTAATAGACGAGAACGTCCAACACCTAATTACATATTTCTGAACAAAGGAGCTTTAATATTTAATTGTTCAGCTTTTTGAGCAGCTTTGATGTTGCTTAAGCTTTGGATTGAACTGAATATTACAATAGGTGTTTTATGATCCAGAAGCTTCCGAGAAGACATTTTGTAATACTTTATGTTTTAACCAAGTTTTTACACACGAAGACGGGAATTTAACGAATGCGTTACTTCTAATTATTGTTTCACTTTTGAGTAATTGGGCGTTGAACCGTCGTGAACTTGTTCTACCATGGAAACATGATTTCAAAGTTTCCTGAAATCGAAAAAATACTTTTATTTATTGCCATCCTACGAGTATAGAGGCTTAGATTGCTTTGGCGATAGTACCTCCATCCAAACTCACATTAACTGGACGACTGCAAGGAGATCACTAACGGATTATCATTCTATTACCAGGTGGCCTGTGTAGATCTTTTGCCTTCACCATGCCTTACCATGCCTTTGAAAAGTTTTCGAGACAAATCGGACGCTGTAAACCTTATCTTTTGAGTCAAAATTACCTTCACGAATGGTAGGTACACTTGGCGAGTATTTAAGTCGGAGAATTAAAACGTTGAACATACTTAGAATCCTTAGCTTACCTGTGCTTATCATTATATTGATAACTTTTTTTATTTATTTTTTAATAAAAAATACACACAAACACATCGAAACCATCGAAAGCGAATAAAATTAAATATACCTTCTCTGGAACTTACGTAACATGTGACACATGTAAGAAGCAGTTTTAGATACAATGGTGCTTGTTAAGTCAACTCAACTACGAGGGCACACCAAAATGATTGGGACCTACTTGGGATTAAGTCAGCATAAAAACTTTTTTGTTACGTGAGTACTAGCCACTTGCAATCGTAATGACATTAACACAATTTAAAAAAAGGCTCGGTTTTTTTCGTCATGCCAGTTTAAATTTGACAAATCGATAGACAAAATGGAGGTAATGCGTGAAAAATTCCGTACCATTATTTATCACAACTTTCGTCGAGGGTTATCTCAAGATGAATGTCTCGGTGAGCTTGTTTCCATATATAATGTGGAAACACCAAGCCAAACGACTATTTATCGCTGGTATTCGGAGTTTCGACGAGGTCGTGCCTCTCTCAGTACCATCTTCTAGTGGTCGACCAAAAACAGCTGTAACGCCTGAAAACGTGACGGATGTGCAAACATTTTTTCAAGATGATTGACATGTCACATACGAGCAGATTCGGGCTTTCAAAAGGATTGGAATGACTGCAATTCAAAATATTTTGCATAATGAGTTGGGCGTCAGAAAGTTAATTTCCCGCTGGGTACCCTATAATTCTGAAGAGCAGAAGGCGGCTCGTGTTGAGTGGTGTCGTTCTACTCTGAAACGCTTCATTGGAGGGAAATCTAAAGCGGTTTATAACATCGTCTCAGGTGTCGAATCACGGATTTATTCTTATGAACCTGAAAGAAAACATGAGTCGGCAGTTTGGGTCTTCGACGGTGACGTGAAGACAACGAAAGTGTTGCGTTCCCGTAGCGTATCGAAGAAAATGATCGCTTCGTTTGTTTCCAAAAAAGGACATGGGGCCACAATTCCTTTACAGGATCACAGACCGGTTACCGCCAATTGGTACACCTTGGTTTTTTTGCCAGAAATAATGGCTGAACTCCGTAGAGGTAATGCTAGTCGCCGAATCCTGTTTCACCACGATAATGCGAGATCCCTTGCCGCTCGCAAAACAAAAGAGTTTTTGAACCAAGAAAATGTAGAGTTAACGTCTCATCCTCCGTATAGTCCCGACTTGAGCCCTAAAAATTTTTTTACATTCAAAAAAATAAGGATTTGTTACGTGGTCAGCCGTTTTAAGACCCAGAAGCGGCAGTAGAAGCGTATAAACTGCTTTTTTGGAATTTTCCACTTCAGAGTGGAATTACTATTTTAATAACTGGTTCGAAAGAATGCAAAAGTGCATTGATTGCAAGGGAGAATACTTTGAAAAACACTGAAATAGTACTTAGGTATAACGTACTTGTAGTTTTTTAATTCCCGATCATTTCGGTATGCCCCTCGTATCAAAGCATAATTGACGCACACGTGTTACGTGTAGTATACAAGTTTCGAATGTCATTCTTTTCCACATTCCAAAAAACAAACACATCAAAAAACTTTAACTAATATCTATTTGTTTGCTCAGGCAGCATCGTGCTGTTTTTTGTTGTAAAAAATGAACCTTGTTCTGCCTCATCAAAGAACGAGTTTGTTCTAGCCCATTTCCCGAACAAAAAGAAATTATACGAAAAATCAACAAGATTGGAGCCAACATTAAGAAAACTTGGCAGAAATATTTCACAATAATATTCGTTAGCAGAGATACCATCGCGGGAACAACCTCAATTGTAATAAAAATGTAAGTATTTCCTTAAACATCGTCATGAAAAAAATTCGAAAGAAGACCCACCATTTTCAACTCTGATTTAGATCTCGAGGATTCAAGCGAAAAAAATCACCGTCAGACAAATCCGAACGTTGAAGCGGCTGGGTAGGGGTTTATTTCGGTTGAATGGAAAAGTGGCTTTATTTTCAATGTAGCGCAATTTCTTGCAATCTCAGATCAAAACGGCAGGGAAATCCAATGGCTAAATGTAGAAAAAATGTGGGTTTTATGGCACAGGTTAAAAGCCAAGGGTTTTAAACGACGCTAGTATTCCGAGGGAGCGGAGAGCGTATTGTCTTACAGCTCGAGTTCTTGAGGCATTGTGGGTTTTAGGTTGTTGACTTGGCTATGGGTAACTGTACGTTTGAATTGCTTATAGTAGTTTCAGTAACTGATACATTATGAAAGTCCTTAAAACATGAGTGTAGTTTTATGAAACGAACCAAAGGTGAGTTTCATAATAAGATCACACACGTGTTTTAAGGGTTAATTATGAAACTGACTCAGCACAAGTTTGTTTTGCACCAATTATTGTCCTAAAGTCGTCGGCTTCTGAACCCATCTTTGAGTACTTATAATAAGTGTGTATATAAAGAATTTAACAATGGGTTAAAATGCAGTACATAGATTAAGTAAAAAATTATAGCTTTTGTTCTGTATGATAATGGACTTACCTACTTGTTCGGTTAACGTAGTAACCTGTCATGAAATGTCATCTTTCGACTCACAAAAAAACGTCAAAAGGTTGTACAATTAACTAACCGTCCTACAGTAACTCGTAGTAATTAAACCGCTGGGTAGACCACAACATGTCGATCTCGATTCGTGTCGTTTACTAATCGATGGTTCATTTTATGCTGGTAGGTCGTTCAATCAGTCGTTCGAAGATACTCGTTGACTAACTGCCCTTTATTAACTTCACGAAAGGAATTTGTGTGCGTGGAATTTAATACGGCAAACGAGCACACAGTCCACCTGATGGTAAGTGCAAGTACCCAAGACATAGACATTTGCAATCTCAAGACACCTATACTAAAACTGCAAAGGCGGTGCCAATTCTAAGAATCAAGATTGACTGGCTAGTAATTGCACTTAATTGTTTTATCCTGCTGCAAATCATGCATGCTGCTTTGCGGTAGGATAAGGGTGCGGCTACATTGAGGCGGAGAAGAGCGGAGCTGTGCCAATATTAACCAATAGAAGGCGCGTGCGGTCACGTCAAGCGTACCTTGCGCTCGTTAGCTTAGATTCTATTGGTAAATATTGGCACAGCTCCGCTCCGCTCCAGTCGTCTCCGCCTCAGTGAAGCCGCACCCTAAAGGTGGCCCTAGACAAGATGCATTGCGGGCTCGTTATTGGTTGAAAATGTTATATAGAATTGACGTGTGCGGCGCTTCAAGTGCCTATGTCAAATCCATACATTTTCTCAGTTTTCGAAAATCGTTTACCTTAGCTTTATGCATCTTGCCTAGGACCTATTATGTTGGTAGCGATCCGGATGATCCCTGCACAAGATCTTACCACCGCTAAATGTGCTAAATATCTAAAGTCAGTCAAAGTCAGTAAACGTATGCCCACGCATAATCCACAGCATAAAATATGTGTGGATCTCAGCTGCGAGCACTCAACACGGCTTTTGCATACAAATAACTAAACCGCGGCCAAATGGCCAATTTGACGTTACCAATTTAGAGAATCCATCAAAATTATGAATATGCATGCGATACAACGAATCGCGTATATCAAAAAGCGGATATCTCACGTTTTCGTGTTTTTCTTTTTTTGCAATTTTCCCGTGTAAGCCTCTGGTAACCAATTCATTAATATTCTGCCCGCGGGTAGGCACATATCCGTCGCTTGTAGCAAAAGCAGACAAATCAAAAAGTTTCCAGTTTTGTGTTATGCAGTTTCGTTTTTGGCGGGACGTGGTTGTTTTTACGGTGTCGCTCGCTTAGTTTTTTTTTGTGATTTGAATAGAAAAACACGCTCGGTGAATGTTTGGTTTGCGTTCGTTATCAAAGTTTCGGCCGTAACGGGTAGATGTTTATTATTATAGGTAGTAATGGCGGCTGAGTTAAAACCAAAACCTATATTGTTTAGCGGCGTAGAATAGGGACACATATCTCACACGTGGTAATGACGCGGCCGATGAGCTGACGAGAAAGGCTTCTGAGCTGTAAGCAGTGGATCCTAAGTCTATCTTGCCTCACCCCGTCGGATGGCGGTGCGTTACACATGACCAAGGTAGAACACCAGTCCAAAGAAGCCCGACGATCAATCCCGGATTGTCACGGAAGCTACGAGGGTCAAACTGAAAGTTTCGGGAATAGAAAAAAATATGCAGTTAAATCGAATAAAAGTATTTTTATCGTTTTTCAAAGTATTCTCCTTTATATTTTATGCACTTTTCCATGCGATAAAACCAGTCATTAAAGCACTTATTGAAGTCTGAAGTAGGGGCCGACAAAATGGCCATTTTAAAAGCCTCTACTGCTGCTTCCGGCGTCTGAAACCACTGACCACGCAACATATCCTTAATTTTGGGGATTGTGAAAATGTCATTGGGGCTTAAGTCGAGGCTGTATGGAGGATGGTCCAGTAATTCGACTTTTTTACCATCCAGGTACTCAGTTGTTTTCCGAGCGGTGTGAGGGCTGGCATTGTCGTGGTGAAGGATAATGCGGCGACTAGGGTTTTTTTTTCGGAGTTCAGCAAAGATACTCGGCAAACAAATAGTGCTGTACCAATCGGCATTGACCGTTCTACGATTTTCAAGAGGAATAGTAGCCACGTGACCCGATTTGGAGACAAACGTAGCCACCATCTTTTTGGCCATGCTGCGAGAACGAATAACTTTTGTCGGCTTGAGCTCATCTTCGTAGACCCATACTCGAGATTGGTTTTTATTTTCAGGCTCATATGCATATATCCAACACTCGTCACCGGATACAATGCTAAAAACTGCAGTTGAGCTTCCTCCGTTGAATTTATTCAAAGTTCTGAGGCACCAATTGACAGGAGTCGTTTTCTGCTCCTCAGACAATTAGTGAGGGATCCAACGGGAAAACAACTTTCGCACGCCTAATTGTTCCTGTAAAATGATTTGTATCTGACTCATTCCAATGCCCAAACACTTGAATCTCCTGATATGACACATGTCGGTCTTCCTTTATCAGCTGACGCACAGCATCGACGTTTTCTTGCGTGACTGCCGATTTTGGTCGACCTTCACGCACGTCGTCCGTGAGGGATAGACGGCCACGTTGAAATTCTGCATACCACCGGTATATTGTCGTCTTTGAAGGTGCTTCATTACTAAAAGCAACAATCATCCGGTCTCCACATTGTTTTTGTGATAATCCACTTTTAAAGTCGTAATAAATCATAGCTCTTAAATTTTCACGGGACAATTCCATTTTCAGCAGCGACTCGACGACTTCAAAAAACAATTGAAACCGAACCATCGCTTTTTTTTTCTATGTGGCCAGTGTGTTAAAATAATGAAACTTTAGAGATTATAAAAAGGTATGATATGTGTCAAAAATATGTTTCTAAGTATTAGATTCCCGAAACTTTCAGTGCAGCCCTCGTACGACAATTAAAAAGGAGCCAATTTAGGTTCGTAACTAGGGCAACAACTGGTCATGCCTTGTTTAACAAATTCTTACAGACAGCCCTCTGTGCAGAGCTTGTATGATGTCACAGGAGACTGCAGCCCACGTCATCATGGAATGTCCTTAGGTGGCAACATATCGGGATCGGGTGCGACACCTCGGACTAGAGCCGAGCTCACTACCTGAAATCGTCGGCCACACCAAGGAATGCTAGGCTTCCTGGTTGAACTGGGTTGGCAGGAGTAGTACCACCAACATCTCACGCAAAATAGGCGTAGGTACATTTAAGTCGTCGCGTTGCGGAAAAGACCCCGCCAAGACCTATACATAATATATAACTTCGTAGAATAGAGACCCAGTTTTCAACGTCTCGTTATCTTTCCAATGATGAATCAAACAAAACAAGCTAAGTACAAATCACGAAACTGAATAAAAAACACGGGCAAAACAATGAGTGAGTAAATAAAATCAACAGGAAAACAGGATGTAATTTTTTAAGGCAAAATAAAGCAGGAAAACACGTGTAATAAATGTTATGAAAATGCAAAATGTTTACAAGTTTTTTACTACAAACACGGTATTAGATGCTGATTAGTGTGGGGCTACATTCATTTGTGTGAGATTATCCCATGATAATTCATATTTTTAATTTAATTGCATCTTATTCTCTTCGTTTTTTTTGCACGGATGTCTTTAAAACAAACAGAGGACCTCACGTGGGCATAGATACTAACCAATCTGTGAAACACAGAACACCGACTGATCCCATCGTGCCACCGGTAAATACCTTGGCTTTAACATATTTTCATTCACGGCACGCATCTCGGTTTTAGTGTGTCGAGGTTAAGGTATGGAAAAGCTAAGGAACTTTATGTTCAAATCAATCAAGAGGAATTTAAAAAAGAGAAATCTTGCCAAGTCGCTTATCAAACAAATTATAGTTATAGTGGGACTCCCACAGGGTCTTCCTTAGTAAAACAACGTTGTGGTTCAGAGGTCAAGAAGAGAATGTCTTAAAATAAAATAATCAATATTCTAAAAAAAAGAGAAAAGGTTTTGCAAACAAAGACTTGTAATAAATGCAAACCCTTAAGTATAACAACAAATACTAAAAAGTGGGCAAGTGTGAGTTAGGCTCGCGCTAATTCTATCCGAAATCAAATTCAAACTGGAATACAATAATATCTACTGTGCGCCGGTGCGGGACCCTCAGTGCGCCAGTCCGACTCGCACTTGACCGGTTTTCTTTATAAGCATAACCGTCTAAGAACCTTGGCAGTTTTCATATTTATGTTTTTGATTGGATAGTTGAGTTTAAGCGGACAAAATCGAACAATTCTAGCTCAAATATGAGCCAAAACAAACGCTCAGTGGATTGACAAACAAAATTGCTATCATCTTATTATAACTTTCCTCATTGGTAATTAAACATGAAATTGGTAACGAGATAACAAGTAAACAAATCGTAATAACATTAAGAAAGCTCCGATTTCACAGCAATAAATGGAAAAAGAATTATTTAGGCCCGTTACAAACGATACGTCGTTATGATTTGAGTTAGATTAGATAACATCAAGTGTAAGAAAAAAAAATTCGAGACAGACACGCGTGTGATTTATTTCACGTTAGTTTTTATTTATCTTACTAATAAATTGGTTGTTTAGTTGAATTCTTGCAAGTCACGTTGTATAGATCGTTCGTTCAAATAGTTTGCAAGCTTTGATGTGCCGCTACGAATGAACTGATGAACTATTTGTCATAAAAGAGCAAATGAGCAGAAATATTTCTAACCTTTTGTTGTCATAATACAATATTATACTTTTTTTATATTGTAATATATATTAATATCTGTACCATAACAGCTACCATAAAGGACTTTAAACTTATAATAGAATGGTAAGTGAAACTTCCTGCAAACTGGCAACACTTAATCGTTAGCAAAAAACCTAACGACGAAAAAATATAACGTAGATACATCTCAACTGGTTTTTAATTAGATCCCCGTCGACTTGTTTTCCATTTTATTTCTACCTTTTCGTTGGGTTCCTTTTCATAATAGAACCTTTAGCGCTTCATCTATGCGATATATACTTTTCAAAGAATTGTAATATGTATTATACATATATATTTAAATTCATTTATAAATATTAAAAATGAATCGCCGAAATGTATGTACGCACATACTGTACTGTACTTCTTAAGGACTGCACCAATTTGGATAATTATTTATTGTTGTGTTTGTTATTGTCAGGACATGTAGAAAAAAATCCACCGGGTAAGTCGGTTTGCATTTTCCGCTAACGGCCAGCTAGTTTATAATAAATAATAGAATAAATCAAATTAGTACAGATTATCACAAAGTAAAAAAAAATTGAAATTATTTTTCATATTCCTTATTAAGGAACAAGGTTTGACCACAGAACAAAAATGCTTTTTATTTTAACTGTTGTCAACACAATCTGAGACTACGTTTATAAAGTTTACAACTAATAATATAAATAACCAAGGAGACATTCCACCTTTTACAGTTTGTTTTTTTAATTGTTTCAATTTTGTAAATGGAACCAGTCGAGAACAAGACGTCCAATTAATTCATCTTTACTAAGGAAAACAAACGGAACTGCAATCCGTTTATTAAATCGCCAGCGGTAGTTTATTCCAATACTTATTTTTCAACAGTCACCAGTATTTCCTTCTAAAAACGCAGGCAAAGATACAGCGGTCCAATAAATATGATTAAATCAACTCAATATTCGTGTAACCATGGGACACCGGGTTCAATCTCATGATGAGGACCCTGGATGAGGAGAGGGTTACTCCCTAAGGTCCGGTCCGGATTAGGTCTACATGTATCGTGGAATAACGTCGTATGTCTGGTAAATTTTAAATTAACTTCCGCGCTGAGTTTTAAAAGTGAAGTAAATTTCAAAATTTTGCTTTGCTTGTTTTTACATCAGGAACCAAACTCTCTGGTATGGAAAGCATACTTTGTATAAATCCAGGATAAGGAATATCTGGGTGAATCAATTCCAGACATCCATTCTAATTTTCATATTTACACTAGGAAGGATTTTAGAACCCCTAAATGAGGTGGGATACTATTTCTCAGGCAAACAGGATCGGAATTATAAACCGATATTAAGGGGATTTATTTAAAACCGGAATTCCGGTTACTTAATGTTTGGTTTCGTTAGATGCCCGGTGATTTAGGAGGTCTGGGTCTCTATATAACACAGAAAACCATAATGACTTGGGCATGTTATCGTATTATCAATATCTCTTATATACTTGACGGAATTAGCGGCACAGTTTAAACAATACCTTGACTCGATCACCGCCAGCCCCTGCTACGATTGCTACACCGTAGCCCGTAGCAGCATTTTTCTGCTTTGTAGCAAAAATATGCTACGAACAATGTAGTCGGGTACAGTGTTCGTAGTCGGGTCATTGGAGCAGCGCCTCTATTCTAGGTAGTAAAAACAATATCGTATTTGACCTGTTACGGGATCGTATTTCACTCGGGCGCCATTACTGTCAAGAAAATAAGAGCTATCAAAACGGTGACAATACAATAACAGATCAAATACGATATTGTCTTTACCGTCTTGAATAGAAGGCCTGAATGTGATATAACTCCAAATCAAGCAGTTTTTTAACAATAGAATACCCGGAAAGTTCATCGTTCTTGACGAGTAATTTTTTAGTCGACTACCGATGTCGTATTTTTAAAGCTATGATGAAGATAAACGTCCCAATTCAATAATATACTTTTGAACACACGATAGTTTGAGTTTTTAAATACGATGTGATGACGCGGTTGGTCGAGTTGGTAGAGACTCGGCCGACAAAGCTAGAGCGGCCCCGGGTTCGACTGTATTTGTTTCTGAGTCTCGCTTGTTTTTCTGTATACCTATGACTATTTATTTCTCTATGTATACCTTTATCTAGTACCCATAGTACAGTCGGTCTTATAAATATACCAATAAAATCCCCTTAACCAACTCAATAAATAAATCATTTTGTCTGAGTCCAGTTGGATCCAATGAAATATACATATTACTAAAAAACCTTAAAAATAAATATTCCTTTGGTATCGAAATCCCTCCTACATTAATTAAAAGCTGTGCTGAGATATTGGCCGAGCTGTATACTCAACTAATTAATCAGTCCTTTTCAGAAGGTATGATTCCTGATGCGTTAAAAGTTGCTTTGATAAAACCTATCCATAAAAAAGGCGAAACCACCGATGTAAACAACTACCGTACTCCTTCCAACTTCAGCCAAAATATTTGAAATCGCAATGATAAAGCGTCTGGATCGCTATTTTGAAAAATACAAAAGTATACATTACAGCCAAAATGGGTTTGGACAAAACCGGTCTACGACTCTAGCAATTTATAATTTTGTTCAGCAAATCGTAGATACAATAGATACTATGTTGTAGGCCTCTTACTAGATATGAGCAAAGCCTATGATAGAGTCAGCTACGAAACATTATTGGATAAGTTTTACAAAACGGGTATAAGAGGGTTGACCCACGACTAGTTCAAATATTATCTTAGCAATCCTTCGCGCAATGCGTCGAAATGGAGTCCATGGATTTAGAATCAGGAAGAATACAGCATGCATTCCCGTTTCAGGCCCTATCCCTCAGGGGAGCGTCTTAGGTTGTTTTCTATTCCTGATTTACATTAATGATCTCCCGAGTTTACTGGATAACCATTGCGTGCTTTTTGCAGATGCTATATCTGTTCTTCTGCCTTGCACAAACACCATTGGTTAGAAAATCACAATTTAAAGCTCAAGCTAAGTAAAACTAAAATCATCCAATTCAAACCATATCAAAAATCTGCACTTCCAATATCTTTCAACCATTAAAATACCAAACTGGAAACCGTGAACTTTGCTTGAACAATGAATTGTTGGGCATAAATCTAGGCACAAATCTAAACTGGAAAACACAAATCCAAAAGCTTTCGAAACAACTTTCTTCCTTTACGCTCTTCAGCATCTCAAACGCTGCACTGACCTCTAGACGGCGCTGAGTGCGTAGTACGCTTACGCCTACTCGAGGATGTCATTATTATATTGTGGGATCATAGCGGTGATAATAACAAAATTTTCATCCTACAAAAAAAATGCATTAGAGTACTAGCAAACATAAAACAAATGCAAACATGTCGGCCACATTTCATTAAATTTAAAATACTCACCTTAACTTCAATATATACATATATATTAAAATCTAGCAAGTTAATAAGAAAACACAGGGATCTAGTATATACGCCAATAACAGTTATAAGAAGAAATTATAGAAATTTAAATAAATTAACATTAGCCTTTTCTAGACTGACAATAGTCACATCTAGCCCTCATCATAGTATGATTAAAATATATAATCATCAACCCAATAGCATTAAAAACCTAGATAGACCAAATATATTCGTACAACAATTAAAAATATTCTTAATTAAAAAATGTTTTTATAACCTAAACGACTTTTTCAATGTGACCTTCCAATAATGACATAGTTAGTTAGATGCCCCAGATTAAGAATAAGTAGAATATAATTTTAATGATTATTGTAAGAAGTGGCTTCATAATTTCTATTGAATTGTGCTAAGATAGTGTTAATGTTCAATGTTGAAGATAGAGGAATAGGTAAAATTATATTGTGTGCGCTACCATACTCACAAAGTATCTCATTTAGTCATAATAATAGAATAGCTCACTTTAACTCAATAATATATAATGCTATATGCTTTAATAAAAAATATCATTTCTTTGATTTAAACAAATTTATAAAGCGCCTTGATCTAACATCAGGAAAAATTCATTTGCCCAAGAAACATATTTTGACCTTGGTTGATCTATTAGCTTTTAATATAGAACCAAATAGATATAATAGTTCACAGCCCCAACAAGCCAAAATTGGCAATAATGCTTTGCCTCTTGATTTAAACTAAATTATAGGACAGCGGAAACACCCTTGAGTATAAATTTAATTCACCAAAATATTCAAGGTTTTTCCAGCAAAGAACTAGAAATAGGGTTGTTCTTAGATAATGAAAATGTACAAATAATGTGCATTACTGAACATTGGCTTAGACAAGATCAATTAATTTTTGATTTTTTAAATTTTAAATTAGTAAGTTATTTTGCCAGGAAAAGTGCCATTCATGGTGGCTCTTTTATAATTATTAAAAGTACTCTTAAAGCCAAAGAAAGAAAGGATATTGTAAAGCAATCGATAGAAAGGATTGTAGAAATTTCATGCGCAGAAATAGAAAGTTATATAATAATATGTGTTTACAGACCACCATTGGCTGATTTTTGCACATTTGAATCCACTATGGAACATGTGTTAAAATTAGCATGTAATAGCCAGAAGCATGTTATAGTTTGTGGAGATTTTAATATTAACTTACTTGAAAAGTCAAATAATACCACTAGGTTACTAAGTTTATTTAAATCTTTTAATTTAGGTAATCTGTTCTTTGAACCCACTCGGATAGGTGTTAGTAGTGCAACTTGCTTAGATAATATTTTTTGTAACTGCGATTGTTTGGATAAAGAAATATTTAATTGTTTTAATTCTGACCATAGTGGTCAGAAGGCATCTTTCATCTCTGATTTTTATCAAAAACCTCACACAATAACTTACCGACCTATAACTAGTAATCGTTTGAAATTATTCAAAAATAAAGTTCAGAGTAATCTTTCAGTGTTACCTTTTTCACAGAATGAATGTAATAGTATTTATAAAGACTTGTTTGGCGTAATTCTACATCAATTTAACAACAATTTTAAAATTAAAACTATTACTAGGTCGAAAACCAGATTTAGTGAATGGGCTACTGCAGGCATTCATAAAAGTAGAAATAGGCTTTATGACTTATATAGAGAGAGGGAGGACAATAAGAATGCTGATTTCCTAAATTATGTTAAGAAATATTCGAGGACCTTTAAGCAAGTTTGTTTAACTGCTAAGGCATTTTTTCTTAGTCTTAAACTCAAATCATCTGAGAACAAGGTAAAAACTGTATGGAATATTATAAATAGAGAAACGGGAAAATCAAAAACTCGTGATAATCAAGTCACCCTGAACATAGGTAGCCATCCAATCACGTCAAATAAAGATGTTGCATTAGCATTCGAAGATTATTTTTCCAACATGGCAATTAATACTACGAAATGTCTTAAATCATCCGCGGTTGAAGCTCAATCATTACTTTGCACTTATGTCAGTAAATGTAATATAAACTTTGAATTCAGCCCTGTAAATTCAGATTCAATAGTAAAGATATTTAAATCGCTTAGTTTAAAAAAGACTGAAGATTTGTGGGGCACATCAGTTAAAGTGCTCTTTCATATCATAGATGTAATTGCACCCCATCTAGCATTAATTTACAATAATTGCATATCAGAGGGGATCTTTCCAGATCTCATGAAATATAGTAAAGTCATACCTCTTTTTAAATCAGGCGAGACGAGTGATATAACGAACTTCCGTCCCATTTCCATACTACCAGTTTTAAGTAAAGTCTTTGAGAAACTAATGCTGAAGGATATGTTAGGTCACTTTAACAGAAATAAACTACTTAGCAATAACCAGTTTGGCTTTACAAGAGGTCGATCAACAATTGATGCGGCATCGGTACTCATTAAATATATATATAACAGTTGGGAAACATCTTGCGACGCAATAGGAATATTTTGTGATCTTTCTAAAGCTTTTGATTGCGTGGAACATATGACCCTTATTTTAAAATTAGAACATTATGGATTGTCCAATAAAGCTTTAAGCCTTATGTCTTCTTATCTAAGTGATAGAACTCAAACAGTTGTTGTAAACAAAACGCAATCTGTTGGAGCTACAGTGAAAATAGGTGTGCCTCAAGGCTCTATTTTAGGTCCTTTTTTATTTTTGGTTTACATAAATGACTTACCACCAATAGTAGATGAACTTTGCGATATTGTACTTTTTGCTGATGATACTTCACTAATTTTCAAGGTAGATAGAAAAACCGTAGACTACAGTAGGATAAACGCCACTCTAGTTAAAGTACATAATTGGTTTATTAGTAACAACTTGCTACTAAATGCCAAGAAAACTAAATGTGTTAGGTTCGCTTTGCCTAATGTTAAACCGGTAGATTCTAGTATTTTTCTAAATAACGAGTGTTTGCTAATGGTAGATAGGGCGGTTTTCCTAGGCATAACAATAGATAAAAATTTGCAATGGAGTCCCCACATAGCTGCACTGGCAGGTAAACTAAGTTCGGCAGCTTACGCCGTTAGGAAAATTAGACAACTAACTAATGTTGAGACAGCTCGCTTAGTTTATTATAGTTATTTTCATAGTGTTATGTCTTATGGTATTCTGGTTTGGGGTAAGGCAGCTGACATACAAACTATATTTGTGTTACAAAAAAGGGCCATTCGTTCTATTTATAATTTAAATTCCCGTGACTCATTAAGAGAACTTTTTAAAGAAATTAATATCTTAACTGTAGCGTCTCAATTTATTTACGAGAATATTATTTATGTTATTAAGAATTTAGATTCGTTCACCAAAAACTCAGATATACATAATTTAAATACTAGAAATAAAAATAAAATAGCTATTCGAAAATTCCGTGTCCGTAAAGTATATAAATCATTTGTTGGTCAATGCATTCATTTCTATAATAAATTACCTGAAGTAGTTTTAAAGTTACCCTTTCCAGCACTTAAAAAATATTTGAAAAGGTCGTTAATGTCTAAAGCGTATTATAGGGTCGAGGACTATCTAACAGACAAAAATGCATGGCCTACACCCGAAACTTAGTCAATAGTAATTTGTTCAAATGCAAAGGCTTTATCCTGCTTTTTCTTGTCTGGGGGACACCGTTGATGCAGGAAAACATATCGAAACTTTTATGTGGTCATCTTGCACAATCTTATATACACATATATAAGTAGGTAGTTGTAGTTATTTTATTTTATTCTTTTCTATCTTTCTCTCCCGTAAGATTTTTGGCATGTTTTCCTGCTGAACTACTGTTATTTGATATTATATTTAATTTAATACTTGTAGCTTTATATAATGCTAGATTAAGTTGTACATACCATTGTAATATGAAATATGTAATAAGTTTAAAAAATGACTGACTGCTGAGTTTCTTGCGGCGTTTCTTCTCAGCAGTGGTCTCCTCTTGGGAAGCGCTGGTAGTATCTTGACGTGTAAAAGTGCCCGAGCGGCCTACTTACTAAATAAATTTCTTTTATCTTTTATCTTTTTTATTGAACATAACTTAAGTACATTAAGGATAATTGAATGGGTAGTAGCCATCTCACGTTGCTGCGCCCTCGCCGGGCGTCACATGTATACCTGTAGTTATACTTCCACCTGTTGTAATGTAATGTGACACGCAATAAATGATTCTGAATTTGAATTTAAATTTTAAAGTAGCTGCACACTTTGGAACCTTATCGCTATAACACCTTTGACAGAGTAGTGCGGTGCAAACATGATGTTAATCTGACGAGCACTAATGAATTTATTCCCGACCTTAATAATTGATTAATTTGGACAAGATTAATACGGAACCGTGACGCTTTCGTGCTTTATTCACTTTGTTCTTTCCCTTCTACATGCGCCCTCTCACCTTGCCACTTTTTCTTTAAATTATTTCTCTTAAAAGGCCTTGTAATGAGAAAAGTTTAAATGCCTGGGACCGTTGATAACTCGACGGGGCAAGTTATTGCGTTCGATGTGACCGTACCGTTACTGTTTGGAAAGTATAATCAGCAGAAAACGGAAAATAAAGATAAAAATACGATATTTGTGCCAAAAGAACTTTTTTTTCTGTGCTGAAGCACAAAAATAGTCGATAGTAAAAATAAAAAATCACTTTCAAAAAATGCAAAAAATAACTTCTTTTAAAATAGTAGGTAATAGTAGGTAAGTAGGTAGGTAGGTAGGTAGGTAGGTAGGTAGGTAGGTAGGTAGGTAGGTAGGTAGGTAGGTAGGAAGGTAGGTAGGTAGGTAGGTAGGTAGGTAGGTAGGTAGGTAGGTAGGTAGGTAGGTAGGTAGGTAGGTAGGTAGGGTCCAACTGAAATCGGCTTTTGATAAAATTTGGATGTATGTATGTACATAAACACTTTATTGTACAAAACATAAACAATAAAATAAGGATATATAAAAAAATAAAAAAATAAGGCTAATTCTTTAAGGGATCTCTTCCAGCTAACCGTTAAGAGAATGAGAATTGAAAGAAAAAAGAAAAAGAAAAGAAATTTATTCAGAAAGTAGGCCTTATGGGCACTTTTACACGTCAAGAATCTACCAGCGATTCCCAAGAGGAGACCACTGCTGAGAAGAAACGCCGCAAAAAACTCAGCAGTCAGTAATTTTTTAAACATATTTCATATTATATATAATTGTGAAAGGTTGTGCATCGAGTAGGCAAATGTACAACTTTATATAGAAAAAGAACATAAAAATGAAAGGATTATGAGTCGGACTTCATTTGGACTGACCTAAACATACCAGTTAAAAAAAATATTTTTTTTGCGTTTTTGAAGGCGATTTTTAATGTTTTTTAAAACATTTATTATAAATACTTTTTAGTAATCATAATATGCTCTTATATAGTCCCACTTCTTAGTTCAATTAAACTTGAAGACATTTCAAGCTCGCCGCAAGCAAGGCCGCAGGCTATAGCCACCCTTGTAATAGTTACCGTTGAGGAGTTCCGTTGGCTATTTGATTCTGTGGTCTTGATCATCAGTTCCACTTCACCAAATTATACTTTCGGAATGAAAATGCAAGACTATATGCCTATAATATTTGAAGAGTTCCCTCAATTCCTCACGGATCCCCTCATCAGATTCAGGTTTGGTGACAATAGGACCACCTAGAGCATATTATATCAAACAAAAAAGGTTTTTTAAAATGGGTCCATAATTGATGGAGAAATTGATTGACATAAATTAAAATAAAAACATACAGTGGAACATATATAGAGCCTCCTCTTTTTTTGAGGTGGGTTTCTCTAAATGGCATTTTTTTATCCACTATTCTTGATACACTTATTGTACTTACTCGTAGTTTTGATTTTTTGGCTGGAAGTATATGGAAATGGACTTGCGACATTTTAATCATAATACATTAAACATGGGCAAAAAATGGTTACCGTGTTTCAAAAGTGGATACTTTGTAGATGCAGAAAACTTAAAAAATAAAGGAAAGCAGCAGCAGTCAGTTGAAACACTAAAAATGTAATGATGTAAACCTTTTTCCTGAAAAAAAATATACCTTGCCGAGTTTCTTACGCCGGTTCTTCTCGGGGCAAAGGTTTTATTTTTCGAACCGGTGGTTATGCTTTTTGACATTCATAGGTGCATTATATTATGCCTAAATTGAAGAATAAAGAACTTTGACTTTGACTTTGACTTTAAAAGTATACTTACTTATAAAAACGTAATTTGACTAACTACAAAAAATAACTAATTTCGCTTTATAATTTCTTTTTAAACATAAGAAAGGCAATATTTGTAGAAGTCAGTACAAAGCTCTTTACAATCGTCCGTGTCCAATTCAAAGCCCACTTTCCGAATAAAAGAATCATAATAAAAGATGTTATTTAATATAGCGTTCTTCCCGGGCTTGAGCACAAACGGAATATTATAATTATACTTTGAAGAGAGGCGAAATAACGAAAAATGTATGCGCCAGCTTTTACATGCGAACGTACAGGGGGTATAGTTATTAAATATTTTGTGACTGTCTGTTAGAGGCGCTACAGATGAGTCTTTACGTAGGAGTGTAAGATTTTCTAGTATATTATGTGTATGAAAGTGGATAGTTTCTTTAATATTTCGTGACTCTCTGTTAAAAGCATTAAAGGGGAATTATTTTTTTACGTAGGAGTAGGTTTTTTTTTGTATTATACTCGTACCTATCCAACTGAATGTGGGTATGTATACTTGTATATACAAGTGGAATGTGCCTTTACCCTAAAAGTGTTTAGGCTATATTTTTCGCTATTAACATTGATATAATTAGCATTCGTTTGTATACCTAGGTAGTCGTGTTTTAACTTAAACCAGCTTGTTGTTAGATTTCTTTACGCCCTTGTATACCCGAGGCTAATACATACTGTGAAAAGGTGGAACCTCATACCGCCGTACGATTCATAAACGCGGAAAGCGCGTGTATTCAGCAAAAACATAACCTTTCTTAATAGAGTATGAGTGCACAATTTGATAAATACCTTATCAAACATATTTTTTATGACATGGTGCAAGTTTTTTCCCGATTACCCAAGCGTGAGGGTAATGTTTTTCGGTTGTGTGTATGCATTCATGTTCCTTTGTGACCTGTAGGCTAAACGCTTTTAAATATTCTATAGTGCGGGATATCGTTAAAAGATAAAGATAAAGATAAAGATAAAGAGACATTTATTCGCAACAAAACAAAACCACATTACACAGATAAAACAATATCAAGACACAGAAAAATTGTTACGAAACGGTCCCAACTCAGCATTCGCTAGCCGTAAAGCCAGCACTGGTCTTCCGTTGGAACCGCTTGGTGAAAAAACGGAAAGTGACACATTTAACACAAAACAACGCTAAAAGAAAAACATCAAGGATCAAACACAATAATTTATTCGAGATTATCTCGAACGTCTCAAATGACCATAAAATTTTATGGCCTGGTAAAGTTGGCAACACAAAGGAAACAGAATCAATAAAATAATACCAAAGATAACTATAGTCTATGGAAACGTAAACGTTGTCCCCACATAGCTGCACTGGCAGGTAAACTAAGTTCGGCAGCTTACGCCGTTAGGAAAATTAGACAACTAACTAATGTTGAGACAGCTCGCTTAGTTTATTATAGTTATTTTCATAGTGTTATGTCTTATGGTATTCTGGTTTGGGGTAAGGCAGCTGACATACAAACTATATTTGTGTTACAAAAAAGGGCCATTCGTTCTATTTATAATTTAAATTCCCGTGACTCCTTAAGAGAACTTTTTAAAGAAATTAATATTTTAACTGTAGCGTCTCAATTTATTTACGAGAATATTATTTATGTTATTAAGAATTTAGATTCTTTCACCAAAAACTCAGATATACATAATTTAAATACTAGAAATAAAAATAAAATAGCTATTCGAAAATTCCGTGTCCGTAAAGTATATAAATCATTTGTTGGTCAATGCATTCATTTCTATAATAAATTACCTGAAGTAGTTTTAAAGTTACCCTTTCCAGCACTTAAAAAATATTTGAAAAGGTCGTTAATGTCTAAAGCTGTCTGTCTATGTCTAATAGGGTCGAGGACTATCTAACAGACAAAAATGCATGGCCTACACCCGAAACTTAGTCAATAGTAATTTGTTCAAATGCAAAGGCTTTATCCTGCTTTTTCTTATCTGGGGGACACCGTTGATGCAGGAAAACATATCGAAACTTTTATGTGGTCATTTTGCACCATCTCATATACACATATATACCTATAAGTAGGTAGTTGTAGTTATTTTATTTTATTCTTTTCTATCTTTCTCTCCCGTAAGATTTTTGCCATGTTTTCCTGCTGAACTACTGTTATTTGATATTATATTTAATTTAATACTTGTAGCTTTATATAATGCTAGATTAAGTTGTACATACCATTGTAATATGAAATATGAAATAAGTTTAAAAAATGACTGACTGCTGAGTTTCTTGCGGCGTTTCTTCTCAGCAGTGGTCTCCTCTTGGGAAGCGCTGGTAGTATCTTGACGTGTAAAAGTGCCCGAGCGGCCTACTTACTGAATAAATTTCTTTTATCTTTTATCTTTATCTTAGATTCGTATTTACCCAGAAGTGTCATAGAGTATATTATCCTACTCAATCCTATTGCTCCAGGGATAGTTGGGTTTTAAAGCCTGCTTTTCGTTACTTATTCACTTAGTTTCCTTTTTTTTCTTTTTTTTTATGGCATAGAGAAGGCAAACGAGCACACAGGCCACTTGATGGTAAGTGGTTTTGTGTTTAAAATTTCCTGAAAACATCATGGTTTCGGGAGAAAATAGCGTTTGATGAAATGATAGTCATTGAAATGATACAATCAATGAACTGAAATTCGAGAAAATGCACGGTTACCGGTTGAGGGACCCTGTGCAGGGTCCGTCCAGATTCTTACTCCTTCCACCATCTTACTCCTTAACCTGCCGCTAAACAGCAGTTTTCGCATTGTTGTCCCGGTGTGGCGCTAAGATAACTAGTGAAATTACTAGCATAGAGGCATTCCATTTCATTTTCCCGAACATTTCCGAAGACATCTTAATATTACAAATGTTTATGGGCTTCAGGATTCACTTACAATTACGTGGCCAAAATTTATATATTTTTATGTTTTTTTTGACATAGAGAAGGCGAACGAGCACACAGGCCACCTGATGGTAAGTGGAAGCTGTGACCCATAGACATTCGCATTCACAAGACTGCAAGCCTAAGACTGCAAATGCGTTGCCAACCCTGAGGACGAAAATGGAATGCCTCTATGCTAGTCATTACACCGGCTGTCTTATCCCCAAACCGGAACACAACAATGCGAACACTGCTGTTTGGCGGTAGGTTAATGGATATTGGATATGATGGTAAGTGGGCTCTGAGACCCAATAGACATTTGAAATCTCAAGACTACAATCTCAAAACTGCAATCCTAAGACTTCAAATGCGTGTTTGTGAGAATCTGCCAAATTATCACTGTTTATGTATCTAAACTGTAACATGTAACTATTTAGGAGTAACAGTATGCAGGCCGCTCAAATCCACGCCGCTGAAGCTCAACTACGTTGCGCATCGCTCTAACCCGCTAAGTTAATAAGAACTGATGGCCAGTGCTCCTAACTTGTTAACTAACATTTAATTAATCAACCCGGAGCATAACACGGCAACAGTCCATTATTTAGTGGGCTGTAACTTCTTCATGCTTTGAAGTTTAAATTATCCTGTAACTTGAATATGTTTTTTAAATGAAGACAGTTATCGGTAAGTGCGGTAAATTAAGGTGTTTTAAAATACTTTGATATTATTCATCTTTTTTTATAACTTAAGTATAAGTAAGTATTCATGATTCATCATCATCATTTCAGCCGAAAGACGTCCACTGATCGACATAGGCCTCCCCCAAGGTTTTCCACTCAGACCGGTCTTGTGCTTGTGCTTTATGAATAATAAAACAAAATAAATCATTTTTTGTTTAAACTCACCCTTTAACCTAAGTAACAACAGCGAAATCACCTTAACCTATCGTACCACCGGGCTCTAGCAGTCAAGCGCAGTCATTAAGGCTTGTAAGCTCGTGAACCCTAACTTGCAAACATCGCCGCCACACACGTAGCCGATTGGAATCAACTTAGTCTGTATATGTAGGATAAAATATAAACGCTGTTACAAGTTTATGTAAGCAGCTCAACCTGTATAATTTGGGCTGCATGGCTTCATTTCACCTTGTAGGCAACTCGTATCTGTCTAATGTTCTATACCTACCTACGATGTCAAATTTCTTGATGCTAGTTAGACGATGAGAAGAGACTTTTTTAAGGGAGCCTGCCGTTTGGCAAAAATATGTTTCCCAAATGTATCGTTTCCCAACTTTTTCATTTGCCAACCCTATGTTATATATTTTTTTCAGGATTTATTTTAGTACCATACAGGTTAGGTTAGGTTAGTTTTTATAACATACTGAAATATTTACGGTTACAGAAAACAAAGCGGGTTGGCAAATGAACCGGTTGGGAAACGATACATTTGGCAAACATATTTCGCCAAAACAAAGGTAACCCCTTTTTTAAAGGGCCTTTATTTCAATGACATATTATTTTAATAATCATGATGTCCAAGATTAAATTATGAATCCCATTTTTTTTTAATTAACAACGGTGTGATGTTTGCTAGGTCTTTCAGAGAGGCAGAAAAAAATCAAATCATCAAAAATTGTATTTAATCTTAAATGTTTATTATCTACTAGACGACGCCCGCGACTTCGTTGGCGTAGAAATAGTTTCCCGCTTCTCCCCCTATTTTAACACAGCAGATGAATTTTCAAAAAACCCTTCTTAGTGCACGCCTTGACCTCATAAGGAAGCTACATGCCAAATTTCTAGATCAAACGGTTTGGGCTAGGAGTTTATATGTCAGTCAGTTTCTTCATTGGTCTGACATTGTCCCCTGAGATTTATTTAATTATTTATTTAATGTTATCTAGTGGTACGTACAAACCTAAAACTTAGTATAAATTTGTCTCCTGATGTTCAAGTTTTTTTGTTTGTTATATAATTTACCGCTTACTTGTTTACTACAAACTTGATTTAATAGAAGATTAGAATCAGGTAATAGTATAATCAAAACAAATATAAAACACGAAAACGATTCGTAAAAAAATATCAAAACTAATCATTGCAAATTGATTCCCTACAAAAACAACTTCCAAATGCCCAATCAATACTAAAGCGAGGGTAATAATACCGCAATAATCTCTTTAGAAGTTCCCCGGATTTTTATTAATCAGCCCGAAGGCAACAAAAAGTTTTTCCATCATAAAACCTATTAAATGAAAATTTCCGAGTAAAGGATGGAAAGAGATTCCAATTGGAATGAAACTTTCTTTTATTCGAGACACGTTAATGAAACGTTACCTTAAATAATCAAGCAAAGAGTCAGTGTCAAAACTTCTAGTAGGTATTTAACTTGTAATACTTAGTTGTAAATGATCTTTAATAGCTTAACAAATTTCAAAGTTAGTTAATTTAACTTTCGAATGGTCCTTTCTCGTCAAAGTCGATTATTGAGCTGACGTGGATTGAATGCACAAAAATAGTAGTTTAGTCCGAGAACATCCTTCATTGTTGAGTGAATAGGTAGATGCCATCAAATATAAAACAGCATACAAGGTGCTCTTAAAAACTGCTAGGTGCTTGGAGGAGAATACCGTGTTGCTTATCAAAGTATAGTATAATTACCTATATAGCAAGTGATTTTTTATGAAATGTCTAGTGACGTTATAAAGCCTGCGTAATCCATTTTATCTACTATCGTACTATCGGCGCTGGGGACCTATATACATACTGTGGCTTTTAGACGCTAAAGGGATAAGTAGGGATAAGCCGTAAGTTCGCAAGTGTCATTGGATAATTTAATTATTAAACACAAGTCAAAATGCATTTTAAAATACGTACCAATCATTAACATAATATTAAAACATGCAGTTGGAATTTTAAAGCTTGCTCTGTATAAACTTAATAGATGATTAGTTTTACGGCTAAATTTTTTTGATACTACGTATTCCCCAGCTAACATATTTTTATTTATGTTATTTTCCACGAATTGTATCGAATTTAAGATATTACTTCTTTGTATAGGCTGGAAACAGACTGAGAATTCGTACTTTTTTATTTCAGAAAATCTGACTGTTCAACAAACAAGTGTTGCGCATGTTTAAAAGCTAATATTAGTAATAATAACCTTTCTCTTTATATTTTAGCTCCTTTCTCAAAATTTCAGTGGCAATGCTAGAAAGGTTTCCTTGGAATTCAATAAATAATTCTCGTATATAATTCACAGAAGTCAACAAAAGCTTCGTTCTGCTTTCAACTTCTTATTTAACATAGATAAAGCGGTATTCTTTTTTTGCTTTTAAAGCTAACAATACGCAATTCATTGGATATTTCCTCGTGCCAAGAGCGGAGATACCTCGAAATGAACACGCTACGTAATATAAGTGTTCCGTACAAATTGTTAGAAGGATAACCTAAGTTCAAATCAGGTATTTACACATTGCTGAATGTCAAAGTAATTATGTTTAGGTTTTTAAATACGGTAATTATTGTGTTAAAACGTATGCGTTTGATTAATATGAAAATGAAACAAGTATATTGAATTAACAATGTTATACTTTACAATCTGAAACTTAGATTGCGATTGTGATTACTTACGCCGACAAATAAATTGAAATAAATATCTCCTGAACAAACAAATATTATTTTTGACAAGGTTCGGTGCTCAAAGACGAAAATTGTGTTAGGTTAGGTTAGGTTAGGTTAAATGCTAAATGCTAAAAAATCCGCTAATGAGAGAGACCTACCGGATTTAGGATAGAACACAAAAAGTTTGAAGTTAAATGTATTATTTTAGCATATTAATAAAAGGTAATTTTAGACTAGAGCACCTAACGTTATATAGTCTCTGCCGACCCCATTGGGAGAAGGGCGTGAAGTTATTTATCTATATAATGGCTGTATGAATGTGTAATGTTGGATGTAAAATTTTGCGAATACTTATTGTTTTTTTAATTTACTTGACAATAAAGGCGGCTTTATAAGCCTGATGGCATTGTACGGTACCATACACGCAAATCATAATAAGCACATAAATAATGTGGGTAAACTTTAAACGTATGAGTTAGTCGTATTTAACCGCCATCATAAAAGCACACACTTTGTGCCACACTAGGAACGTTGGAAAATACGTTCTTTATTTAAATTGACAAGATCTTTATTGAAAAGACCTGCACTCTACATTGGTCCTTCGAACCGGATCTGTATAATAAATTTCTTTCTTTTTCGGCAACCGAATACCGTTTTTTATACTGACCTATTGACTTTTTCTTAGAAAGCTTACTAATTTCTTAAATCTTAATGATAAGCTTCTTATTTCGGTACCCTAAGGCGATAAAGAATGATAATAAGAAACGCAAACGGCCAACACTCATTAACAATTCTTATTGTTTTCTTCTCGGCACAAAAGAAAGTAATTAATTGCTTGGCGTAGAGGAAAAAATTAAACTAGGATATCTTTCATTTGTAATTTATTAACGGACGCTGCGGGCGGCCATGCGTGGAAGGGTTTAATGTGGAGAAGACACAGTTGAGAGAAGGCGAATTTTATTTTAAATAAACCGCTTTTCCGTACATTAATTGTTATTGCATATGCACTGTTGTTGTTAAATACAGGCCATTTTAATTGGATAACGTATTAACGCAGAGTTATGCTTAAAGACTCTACGTTAGTTTTTGATGCAATTAGTAGTTATTCTTTGTATTTAGGGTTCCTTACTCCAACTTTCGGGTGGATAATGTCGTCAGTGTAATGTAATCAACAAGTTTTTAGATTTGTAGGTAATTCTGTAGCGCTGCCTACCCCACTCTGGGAACGAAGGCGTGAGTTTTTTATATGTATGTATGTATTTTCTTTTATTTTATGGCATATAGTAGGCAAACGGGTACAAAGCCACCTGATAGTAAGTGTAAACTGTGACCCATATAGATATTCGCATTCACAAGACTGCAACCCTAAGACTGCAAATGCGTTGCCAACCCTGGGGACTAAGATGGAATGCCCCTATGCTAGTCATTACACCGGCTGTCTTAACCCCAAACCGGAACACAACAATGCGAATACTGCTGTTTGGCGGTAGGTTAATAGATAAGATGGTGGTAGCGATCCGGAAAACCTGCAAAAGGTCCTACCACCCGCAAATGTTAGTCATGTATGTAGATCATGTAAATATTTTTTATTTCGCCAATAACACATTTGAAAAAAAGTACCCAATGACACCCGCGATGTTAAGATGAATATAACGACACCTCGTTAATCGAAATCGGGCTATCCGTTCCACCTTTACAAGGGAACAAAGAACCAAACATAATTATGTATTATCAGTCTTTTTGGAACCTTGACACATTATAGAACTGTGTCACAGTGACATTATAAAACAATTTGTTTGACACTTCTTACGACTGGAATCATAACGTCACTGTGGCACGGTTCTATGATGGGTCAAGGTTCCAAAAGAGCTGATAGTTCGTACATTATGTTGAATAATAACGTTTCATTCCACCTCCTTTTTATTCCACATTCTTTTTTATTCTGTTAGTAGGTAAATTCACCGTACTGTTCTAAAAAATATTCCGCTTCAGTTATTACGTTTCAAAAAGTACCTGTTTAAAGTAAGCACTGACGAACAGACGGATAACTGGGCCCCATTCGGGACCCTAAAACTCAAAGGGGGTCCTTTTAAAAGGCGTGTTTGGTGTCCTTCATGTGCGAATACGACTCATTTTTTTCCGTATATTATGTTCTACATGTTTTTTTGGAAATTATAACTCGTAATAACGTGTAACCTGTGTCGTTTGCGTGTGGATAAAGCACCGCGCGCCGCCACTCAGTTAATAACGGTGCTAATCCGTGTAATAGCAGATAATCTGGCTATAATGGAACTCCGCCGGAGCCTCTTGTACAGCTACCGAAAGGATTTAGGGCGATGATTAATGAAATAAAAATAATGCGATTTTGTTTCAGATTTTGGCAGTACAAAATAAAATCAACACAATCATGACTAAACCCTTATTTATCAGACAGTAATGGCGGCTGAGTGAAAAACAATACGAGAGCAATACATATGTAGAGATAAAGTAGATAAAGTAGATAAAGTAGTCTTGTGAATGCGAATGTCTATGGGTCACAGTTTCCACTTACCATCACGTGGCCCGTGTGCTCGTTTGCTTTCTCTATCCTATAAAAAAAGTAATTTTCAGTATGAGCTGTCGTCGAATGAAGATGCAAGATGGACTAAACTAAAGTGAAAGGAAAGCTATGGCTATACAAAACTCTCTGCTCAGGCACAACACAAGATTTTTTCCATATTGATAAAGTTGTGACCACGCGTTAGGTTGGGAATTTATTGGACTTCATGTTTTTTTATTGTGCTTATTTAAATTTAACGAGTCACATAAATAACACTTGTGTAAGAAATTATCAAGTACTATTCATGTTTTCTACACTAAATGCAGAACTTTTAGACGGAGGTGTAAACGTGATCCTACATCAAGCATTCTCTTAGCGTCAAGGATTTAAATACCTGGGCAAGAAATAGATTCATGTGAAATTAATCTTGATGCGCAGGTTTAATCTCCCATACAACTTTTTTAGCTTATCAAAATGGCAAGGAATAAAAGACAAGTAATTGAGGTCAACTAATTCTGCCACATTTACAGAATTTTATTTTAAACGCGTGCAAGTTATCTTTTAAATTGTTATAAAGACTTTGTCATTATTTAATTTCATTAAAATCTTGAACAGACGCCGCCCTGGTTAACCATATTTACTTTGAGTACACTTTTACATAAGTAAGAAGATATTTTCTTTTAAACAGAGTGTCTCTTGGAGCCTTGATGCTCTATTTGCTATTCTTCGGTAAAAGCCCTTCTAATAACGCACGCGTAACATCCCTTTATCTAATATTAATCAGTACACTTTGAGTAACATAATCTCTCCTTCTGGCGCCTGCGTTGATACAAAGGAGTATCACCATTGAGAGCATTCGCGTGTAAGCAGCGTTTGTCATCGAATTTATAATATCATGTAGATGCTGGGCGGGTAATAAGGTTATTTTTACAAAGCTATAACAATTTGGTGTATATTGCATAGTCGACAAGCACCTACATAAAAGAGCGTTATATAAGCTACGCAATGCACACCGAATTATCCCCTGAGACCTGTAAATTAGCAGTTTCATGAAATGGGGCTGAGGCTTTACACGGTAGCGGTGAGCGGACGGTGAACCGATGGAAACAAAAATATAGCAATCGCCCAATATAAATAAAAAATAAATCAATTAAATCAATCCCCAGTGCGTTGATTCCGAGCTATTCTATGAACTTGTTTGTAGCCACCGTTTGATCGTCGCCAATTTCCCGGCCAGCAATGTCCTTATCGGACTGTTCAGTTACCCGTTCACGCACGTAAGCACAAACTTTGGTAAGTAGAGAAGGTATAACAAACCACTGCCTGCCAGGTGACTCCCAGAACTGTTTTGAGTATAATATAGTGTTGGACGTTTTCGAATCAGAAGACATACCTATTATAAAGAACGCATAAACGTAGGTATGGTATGGGTTTGAACGAATCAGGTGCCATGTATTAGTTAAGGTGGCCCAAGCTATCCCGCCAGAGCATTAGGTATTTAAATTCAAATACGTGAACTTTTATTCGGTCACAGGTTTATCAACGAAGTGGCTAGGTTAAAGCGTTACGTGCCTGCGAGTCGTCCCACTAGGGTTGACATTGAAAAGTGAGTAGTTAAATTTAAAAAAAATGCTGGTCACAATCGCTCGCCTACGAACGTTTGCACACGAATACGCTTAGGGCAGGCGCACCTTTACACATTGGAATAAAACTATTAACAGAATCTTGCCCATTTTGCTCGTTCTCGTCGTCCCACATTATGCAGATTGCGGTTTCTATGACACTCTGATATTCGTAGAATGCAAATTTTACTGTAGTGAGATTAGGTAAAATATAAGGACCTGATTTATAATTACTTCATAAATTTACCTAATTTAAACCCATTATTACACAGCATACTTAATATCATGGCGCCAAATTTACATTAGGTAGTAGTACCTACTATTTTATACTTGGCTGATAAAACAAAAACATTAATTCTGTATAAGGTAATTTTGACCTCATAACCCAAGAGTTTTCAAATCGAGGTAAAAACACAGCACGCTATAGGTAAAAAACTTAAGTAAAGGACCTCTTCCATATATAATAGCTGTAGGTAGGTATACAAAGCAAATATGGAATTTACGTTAACTTTCAAATATAGAATGTTGAACGGTCGATACTGCAGGGCTAGACAAGTTGCCATCGAACACACACGCGTTAGCGTTTGGTGATCACTGTCATGGAAAAATATATGGAATTAACTTAAGTCACGTGATATTTCACTCGTTATCACTGACATTTTTCATTTTTGACAGCTTATGTCGAGTGATAATCACGTGACTTACGTCAATTCCATACATTGTTACTATGACAACGCAAAGTGACAGTGATCACCAAACGCTAGGGTTTTGTATTCGATGGCAACTTGTCTAGCCCCACAGATGTGTCATAAGTCACAACTATATACAGATGGAGTGCATAATTGTTTTCCTTCGTATTTTCACGGAGACGTACGAAAGTGTCTTGCTATTTGAGTCGGTCACAGTACAAAAAGTAGTGAGGTTGACTGAAGTAGCATGACGCGTACGTTTCCGTGAAAGTACGAAGGAAATCAATTATGCACTACACCTGTACAAGCAAGAGGTGTATACTTAAGTTTTTTTACCTATAGTACGATGCAGCGACTTTAACAGCGCCACTTCTCGAACAAACATGAACCTATGTCAATGAACACTTATTATGAAACCGCGATTAGTTTGGAATTGGAATAGCTGTCAATTCATATGCACTGTTACGTACCAAAGTATACAGATGTAGTGCATAATTGTTTTCCTTCGTATTTTCACGGAAACGTACGAACGTGTCATGTTACTTCAGTCAACCTCAGTACTTTTTGTACTGTGACCGACTGAAATAGCAAGACGCGTTCGTACGTTTCCGTGAAAATACGAAGGAAAACAATTATGCACTACATCTGTACCTATGGTGAAACTGTCATCTCTAATCCCTTTCTAATCGCGGCTAGATAATACAGCCGTACTAAAAGACGTTTTAGAGACATTTAACTCGTTCCTTTTTCAAACATGTTTCAAGTTCGTCATTAACTGACTCTGAGTGCGGTCGTTAGGAGTCGTGCCATCATAGAATCTCTCTCGTCACAGGATATTTCTACCTTCCCTTTATTAATCAGCAGAGCCAGTTCCAGCTCTATATTAGTATGCCGCCGCGCGACTCTCTTCTCAATTACCGTACACGCTAACTACGTCACATGTAATTCGGGCAGGGTCAGTAAAATGCCGCTTATGTTCAATAAATCTAACATTGAAATAAAGTACTTTTTTTTTATTACTACTAATAGTTTGTCCTAAACTGAGACCTCACGATTTCCACTCTAACTTCGTAATCCTAAACTGATCGTGCTCATGTTAGAACTTAAAAATAGGAGATGAACTCTTCTACTAAATATAGAGATGGCAAGAGATGGAAATACGAATGCCAACTTTGTTGACTCTAAGACCCTTTTGATTAATTGAAAAATTAAAACTATTAAACTTCGAGAAATCAACAGCATGCGAATTTAGCCTTGCAGTATGTATCAGTTATTTTGTTAGTATCTATTTAGCTACAACAGGGATACAATATGCCGAGAGTTTAAATGAAGATTCGAGTCCTACTGCTGGGTTAATACTCTACTCGCTTTCACAACTACCTACGTATAGCACTTTCACTATTCCATACATAAAGCGTCTATGTAAGTCCATTTCGTCAATTGCTTTTTGATCTACACTTACATCCTTTGAATTAAGTAATTTAAATTTCTACTAAAAATTATGGAACAAGAGTTACAGCCGCCAAATCAAAATGTATTGCCATCAATTTATGTAGTTAAGTATATTAATAACGCTTGCTAAAAGTGAACGCCATTCACTAATTTGAATATTTTTACCAAAAACCCTCTCTACTATTAAGTTTTCCATAATTATCAACTCTTTTAACTTCAAAAATCTTGCTTCAAATTTTTAGACTAAAGAGCTGCATGAACCGCTTACAAAAACACGCTAAGTAAAAACATCGTTTAGATAACAACTCGGGTCTCGTGCTGAAGTACTATTTACGAAAGCACCATTTTAAGTGCCCCAGTCCCTTAGGGGCAGCCTTTTCTGTACCAAAATTATCTGTATCGCTCCACGAGACTGTGTTATATTTTATGTAGTTTTCCTCAACACAGTAGGGGTTATTATGTCATATTTTCTGTAAGATTGTTCACTTAATCGGGGGAGAAATTACCTGTGTATGGACTCATATAATAGTACTCCAAACTAGGAGATGTAATTTGCCGTGGAAAAAGAACAGGGTTCTATTCCACCGCCTTGTCTGTCTGTCTGTCTGTCTGTCTATCCGCCCGTCCGTCGGACAGCGGGCTGTATATCATCAATTGTATTAGATAATAGATATTTTTTTACAGCTTGTACCTATTTTTTTTACCACTATATCAATACAATAATTAAATAATTCATAACGGGCCCCATACAAGATAGTTGTTTTAGGCGTTTTGTTTGACCTTAACAATTTCTTGAACCGCGAAAACTGGTAGACACATGAAATTCGCAAAAAGTAAGTGGATATAAAAATGGGTATCATAATGATAATTATGGCACCCTTCGTGTGCGAGTAGGACTTGACCGGTTTTATCAATGTATCCAATATAACAAATTGGAATATAATTGGAGGTTAGGTAAATAACTTAGGGAATGGGTAATGTAATGACGTATGTGTGTTTTTCTGTCGTTTATGATCTACATACTGCGCAGCTTGACGAATTTTGATTTGTCAGTAGTGCCGGTAACGTTGCGTTGATCTTTATCAGGTTAAAAATAAAAACACAAATAGTTGGGTTTCTTTAAGCCTGCTTTTGTTACATTTATTCACCTTTACCTTCTCTCAGCAAAACCCCTAAAAGGTTTATTTTCCTCCATCCGCCGCTCGTTAAACTCATGCTCATTTATTCTCCATAATCCCCTATTTCATTCACAAACGCCATGACATGCATTAAATCCTAACCTCTCCTGAAATTAACCATGTAAACATACAAATAAAGCTCAAAATAGCCTAATATTTAAGCTAATTCGTATTCAGCACATAGTTTCTGGAATAATTCCTTTGGACCCGTTTCACCTTGACGGTTAATATGCAGGACATGACACGTATTGTGGGGTTGTAGGGCGTATTCAAAAGGTATGGATCTGTTGATGACAACCTGGTCGATAAGGGTGTTAATGGATTGTAGGATTACGTGTTGTAAAGAAATATCAGTTTCATTTTCTGACACAACTTGAATTTCATGAAAACGAGATTAGGAAGAAGATTAAGTGAGTAGTACCTATACATATAATAAAAATGCGATTATGCAAACTGACAAAATGTAGATAAAGCGTCCGTCTCTCTCGTACTTATATGTATACGTGTCAGAAAGAGACCGATGTTTTAATCACGCCTTATATTAGACGACATTCTTGCATCACTAACGGCTCAATACGGTGTATGTTACCTGTTATGATACAGTCCAAGCTCTGCTATTTCCTTCTTCTCCTCGATTACATGTTCTATAATTATATTTGTACTTATATAATGTAAAGTTAACATCTCCGATCTGCGTCGCTATTGCCTAACGCACTCGCAATCACAATCGGCTTCAAAGTGGCACATTTGTTTTCACTTTGTATGCAGACATGCTTTCGATTTTCAAAATGAAAACGGTCGTGATTGCAAGTGCGTTAGACAATAGCACCTCTGGTATGAAACATTGGAGGTCAGCACCAAGGGCATCTATTCTACTGGATAAAACCATATTGTGTTAGACATAGAGGCATTCCATCTTAGTCCTCTGGGTTGGCAACGCATTTGCAGTCTTAGTCTTGTAGTCTTGTGAATGCGAATGTCTATGGGTCACAGTTTCCGCTTACCATCAGGTGGCCTGTGTGCTCGTTTGCCTTCTGTCATAAAAAAAAAAGACAGATAATCGTATTGTCAACGTTACGTTAGCTCTTATTTACTTGACAGTAATGTTTTTAAGGGCCTTTACCCTGTAGAATATGAGCTCACAAGGTCACCACGATTTTATCGCCATCAAAGCTTCATCCACCCCATTCCCGGTGGTTTTGATATCATAATCTGGTGCTATAATCTTTACAACGTAAATATTTGGATGATTCGCGGGCGTTTTGCCAAGTCATATTCCCAGTTTGATGTTAAGTTTGTGTTTGGTAGATAATGATTTATGTTCATATTATTTACGGGAAGCCAATGAACTTTGTTATAGGTAGTATAACTGAAGTACATACTAATGAAAAGGTCAGTTGTTAATTGAAATGTTCGACATCCTTATTAATCTCCAAATATGAAAGTATGTGAGGATGTTCTGATGTTGAAATGTTTGTCTTTTAACCATACAATAACGACCGGCCCTCCTTCCCCTTCGGTTTATGTGAGTTTTCTTTACAGTATTTTTTATGGTCAAAGACACCACGTAACGGGCAGATAGCCACTACTAGGCATTCCAGATGCTTTGCAGGTCTAAAGGAATTATAGGGCGCTGCTCGCTTAAAAAATTGGCGTATTTTTCAGGATGTTTATAATTGGCCTACGTTTTTTTTACAGTCATAGAGATGGCAAAGTTAATGTAGGTACCTAATATCTGTGATTTATAGTTTTGTACCTAATCTAAGACTCGCGGATCCCTCAGTCAAACTGTAAAAACAGTTTTGCGGGACGTTGTAATAGACCTAAGTTTGTTACCATGGTAAATAAATAAATAAATAAATAATAAAAACACGCAGAGGCCACCAGAGGGCCCTGCAAGATGCACTACGCCAACTAGCGTTTCTAATCGGTTCGTTTTAAACCAATCGCGTCACTGGTAGCTCACGTGACTTTTCGTATCACGTCATCTACCAGTGACGCGATTGGTTTAAAAACGAACCTAATTGAAACGCTAGTTAGCGTAGTGCAGCTTGGCCGGGCCCTCTGATGGTAAGAAAATAGCTATCTCTAGGTTTATTTATTGGTAATACCTTAAATTAGTGAACATTTAATCTCAGGGACATCAAAGATACAAAATTACAAGACGAACCAATGGACCTTTTGGATTTATTTAATTAGTCTAACCCCGAGCGACGACATTACAGTGTTCAAAGGAACCCTTTTAAAGGCTTCGGACTGCAGAAATCAGTGTGAAAAATTCCTGATCGATTGTGTATTTAAGAAAACTCTATGCAGAGCAAAATGCAAATAAATAGGCTGATTGCCTGATTTGATTTTTACGATTTTGTTTGAAACCTGAGCTTTAATAAAGTGTTCCTTAAAAAATTACAAATGTTTTTCTGATCTTCGTGTGACACATCTTAAATGATTTTCTCATTAATAATGAGAAAATCATTTAAGATGTGTCACTCCACTTTTTACACTCTAGCTATTATTTTTTATTTCAATTTAGACCAGCTTTATTTTTATTAAAGAGATAATTGTCGTTGATTAATCTGTTTAACCATACCTTGAAGGGATCTGATGATGAGTAGGACGCATGTTGTTGGAGCTTCGACTTTAAGTGGACTGTAAATAGGTTTCAATACACGTTCGTTGTCCTTTCCCTAAAATCTTTGTCGCGAGCGGCGGCCGATATACCTCGAAAGCACGATTCAAATTTAAAGAAAACCAAAGCCAACTCACCGAAATTCAGCTCCTCGGGATCATCCAAAGCATATATTAGCATAACACACAGCACAGTGGTCACCATAACACCAAAAGAAAGTTTTATGAGAAATGCGGTGCGGGAGCAGCAATTTGCGATGCACACAGTTCGGCCATATTGTTCTTAATAACTGGTGTTGTCCCAAAGCCGTAAAGTTGGGCAAAATAGTGATGCCCTCATGCATATGGAAACCGACTTGTATCAATTTCAGCGAGAGTATTTAGTATTCAATAAATATGAAAATGTGCTTTCATAGGCCTAAACATACCCCCCGCCTAGAAGGACAAATATGTCTTTGGTCTTCTACAGAACGAAAACAGGAAAAATAATTAATAAGAAAATTAAAAAAGAAGTGCCTCATCAAGATTGACGTGACAGCCCTGAATGAGGCATACAAATTATTAAAGAACACGAAGATTACTGAAGTGGTAGGGGGAAACCTTTACCACTGGTCTTTGATAAATGCCTGAATTAAGTAGTGCGTACGGCTACCACGCGGATAATACCATCTTTACCCGGGAAAACATCTTCGATCACACCTAATGGCCATTTCAAAGGAGGAACGTTGTCTACATTAAGCAAAACTACCGTTCCCTTGGTTACAGGTTTGGTCGGAGTATTCCACTTTTGTCGCATTTGTACCGTATGCAAGTATTCCGTCTTCCACCGTTTCCAAAACGATTGAAGAATTTTATCAAGCAGATATTTACGTTTAACTAAACTGATAGGTAGGGTTGCCACGTCGGCGTTGTGTAAAGAATTTAACGGTGCAAGTGTTAAGAAATGCGCGGGCGTAAGAGCAGTAGGCTCGGATGGATCAGTGTTTAACAGGGTCAACGGACGCGAATTCAAAACTGCTTCTATTTGCGTTAAAACTGTCAGCATTTCCTCGTATGTTAATAATTGATCACCTATTACGCGTTTTAAATGTAGTTTTATATAAGTACGTACCTATATACTCGTATTAGACTCCCACGATCCACCGAAGTGTGGAGCGCTTGGGGGGTTAAATTTCTAGCTGATGCCTTGCTCTAGGGTCTCAGCGGAAAACGCGGTTTTATATTCGTTTGAATTTACAAGTTGCGTCAATTCGTCAAAATGAGACTTCGCTCTAATAAAATTTGTTCCATTATCGGAATATAGAGTTAAACACGTGCCTCTACGCGACACAAACCGTTTAAACGCGTTTATAAATGCGAATGTACTCAGATCTACTGCTAACTCAATATGAGTACAGCGAGTCACGAGACAGATAAACAAGCAGATATAAGCTTTCTGCTGACGTGCGCCCCTGTAACGGCTTAACAGGACAGGAATAGGACCCGCGTAGTCCACACCAGTATTCAAAAAAGGTTTTGTTTCGATAACGCGGCAAGTGAGAAAATCAGCCATCAATGGAGAGTCTACCTTAGGCGATGCGATATAACAGCGATTGCACCGCTGAAACCGTTTTCGAACAATTCGAACGATATTTCTGCCAGAAAGTATCCAATATTTTTGGCGCAACAAAGACATAAGTAAATTAGGTCCGGCGTGTAAAAACCTTTTTCATCACACTTGCTCGTAAATGGTGTTATTCCATGCCTGTATACAGAAGGACAATGGCCTAAATTGTTCCCGCGGGAATTATGGCGAGTTTGTCATCCCTAGGGAGTAATGACTTTCTTTTTAAAATTTGCAACTCTTTCGTACATCATTTCTGACTAAGGAGGTTTAATTTTCAGCCAAAAATTAAATCGGTTTCTAATTTCATCTTTAAAAATTAGCTATAGACTAACTTACATTACACAAAACCTATACGCTTCATTAAACTTCATTATTTTTATACCTATTTCAAGTTTATATCAAAATTTATCATTAATTTTAGTAATTATAAATTTTTATCAAATTGGCTAAATCTGGCTCGAATCCAGGTCGAAACTAAACGCAGTTATTATCAGTGGTAGAGGTCACTTAAAAAATAATCGTTTCCATTTACGTTCCCGTTCGTCAAAAGTTATTTATTTATATTTTGCAGAGTTAAAAGTGTTTTCTCTTTGTTTTTTTTCCTCGCAAATGTGATGAAAACCATTGTGTGTATCACAGGCAGTAAGGGGATTACTAACTCGAGTCTTTAAAAGCCCTCCGCCTTCGGCGTCGGGCTTCTAACACTCTCGTTATTAATTCCCTTCATACTACCCTTGACGCACAATGTACTATTGTGGTAAGCGTCAATGATTAAGTTAACAATGTGCTCGTTGTTGGGAAGTAATATCGGATGTTTAGCGTAATAGTCTAACTCTGACTTATCGAGACGACCTCCGACAAGAAGCAAGTTATTCTTTAAAATTGGACAAAGTTGTCTCATGCGCTTTGACGGAGATTTATTCTTTAAAATGCTATCCTTGTCTTCAGCGAAATGCACAGACTGTACTGCAGCAAGAACCGCCTCTTCAGCGATTTGTAAATCAGTGGGCATAATGCGATCTGACCGAGGCAGTTTTTTGGCGAAGCGTAGCAAGTAAACCACGACACGAAGTAATTTACTCCACGAAGAGAAACACGTAGCGAGTTCATACAAAAACGGCTTCTTAACTTTTGTCGTTAAGAAGGCTTGGGCACTAGCCTTTACTTCTGGAAGTTCGTTCTGCTCGTCAAAGGCAAAGTGATCAAGGGGCCACTCAGAAGTCGGTAACTTGGTCCAAGAGGGACCGTGGAGCCAAAGCGGATGCTGAATCAGCTGACCGGGTGTGAGATCACGTGACAGACAGTCGCACGGGTTCTCTTTGCCAGAGACATGATAAAAATGAGACGCGGGCAAGTATTCCTTTACTTGCGCAATAAGATTGCTTACAAAGACATTAAAGCGGTGCGGTGAGGAATGAATCCACTGCAAAGTGACTTTTGAGTCAGTAAATGCAAAAATGTTCGAAATTTTACATCTATCTGATATATTGTCAGAGACATAGCGCATAAGTTTTGCAAGAAGCAAGCTTGCACATAATTCTAACCGTGCGAGGGTCACAACCTTGACGGGTGCTACCTTTGACTTGGCACAAACAATATTTACTATGTTGTGAGGCAGCCCTGGATGCATTACACAAAGGTAAACAACCGCTCCATAAGCAGCCATGCTTGCGTCAGAAAAACCTACTAGCGTCAATTCAACGTCATCCGAATTGATGCCGAGGTGGCGCGGAAATTTAAGGTTCCGTAAAAGCGGAAGTTCTGCTTTGAACTTTAGCCATCGAGTACAAATCTCAGCGGACGGGCTTTCGTCCCAATCTAATTTTAGTAACCAAAGGGTTTTAATAAGCAATTTCGCGTATAAAATTATCGGCGCGGCAATACCTACTATATCCCACAGCTTGGCAATAGTAGATAGAATAGTACCTTTCGTGACAACGTTATGCGGGTCTAAATTAACAGTTATAGCGAACTGATCTTCAACAGGACACCAACGTAGCCCTAGGATCTTTAAATCGTCATTATCGGAGATGTCAACAGCAGCAGACAATCTATTTTGTTCCGGCACGTGTTCCAGTAAAGCGCGTGAATTACTTGAAAACTTAAGTAACTCTAGTCCACCCTTCAGAAATGGTTCAATTAAATCACGGGAAAGATTAATAGCGGTGGACTCGTCCATAACGGAAGTAACCAAATCGTCCATATATAAATTGCGGGATACAACTGCGGCTGCGGCGGGAAAAGATTTCCCTTCATCCTGTATAAGTTGTTTGATCGTGCGCATTGCCAGATAAGGACTACACATTAGACCGAAACAGACGCGGTTAAATTTGTAAATTTGCGGTTCATTCTCATGAGAAAAGCGGTATAGGATGCGAAGAAAGCGTTGGCATTCCGGAGAAACTAAAATTCTCAAAAACATTTGGCGGATATCCGAAGTAATCGCGACCGGAAATAGCCGGAAATGAAATATTATTGCGAGTAAATCTGACTGCAGATTAGGCCCCGGGTGTAAACAGTCATTGAGAGACAAGTTAGACGAAGTCGCAGCGCTAGCGTCCAACACGAGACGGACCTTGGTAGTAAGCTTATCGTCACGAACTACAGGGTGATGCGGTATAATGTAAGAACTGGAATTATTATCCAAGTCTTTCACTAAGGAAATATATTATTGTTTCAAGTAATCGCGGGTAATCTCGTCATATTGTTTATGAAGGATATTATTCTGTTTAAATCTTCTCTCTAAAGAGTTATACCTACGTGTCGCGGTCATAACCGAATCGCCTAGCTCTCGCGGGTCGCGGCTAAACGGTAAAGTTACTACAAAGCGGCCAAGAGAGTCGCGTGTCGTCTGTTGTATAAAAAATTGTTCACACGCCTTATCGTCAACGGAAAGATGTTTGCGCATCGGTACTTCTCCAACTTCCCAAAATTTGGAAAGAAGAGCGTCTATGTTTGTAGTAGTGGTAAAAAACGTTTTAAGTTTAGATGCACTAGGTCTTGCGGTAGATGCGGAACCGGAAATAATAAACCCGAACACGGTTTCAATAGCATCAGGGCAACCGGATGGCCCTATAATGCGGTCAGTTTTTAAGATGCGTTTAATAAAATCTTCAGCGCCTAAAAGCATATCTATTCTGAACGGCAAGTACCAATGCTTGTCACTAAGGGGAATATTTTTTAAATATTTTAGCACATCGGTGTCTATTTTACATTCAGGCAGATTGCCGGAAATTTTATCAATAATCAAAGCCTGTAAATCAAACTTAAAAGACTGGTCAGATTGCGAAAACAATTTTACATTCGTTTTACCCTTAATCGGCTGAGAACTTTCCCCTATTCCGTGAACCAAGGTGTTTTTGTCGTCAGGCGTGACGTCATAGCCTAAATTTTGTAAGCATCTCGTGCTTAGGAAATGGTTTTGCGAACCTAAATCAATTAATATTCTTATATCGCGGCGATTACCGTACGCGTCTAACACTTGTGCGGTCGCGGTACCTAGCAAAACAGTTTTGCGAGAATCTTGTTTCGTAGTAGCGGCGCCGACGAAACCTACCGGCATATTATTATTACTGCGCTGATCCTGAACGGGCGGCCGGCGCAGCGGGCGTGGGCGGCGGAGTGCATGCGCGCGGGAAAGAAGCGGACGGTCGCGAGTGACCTTCACTAGAATGAGGATTCTCCCGACCCGCGGGTTGACTGCGGCATAACTGGCTATGGTGAGTCTTGTTACAGAATTTACAAGTCGACGTTGACTTGCACAAGGAAAACGTATGACAACACTCAAGCAGTTAACGCAACCGTTACATTTTTTAACTACGTTATATTTTTCAATAGACGCGACAACTTTAAGAATGATTCGCAAAGGTACAATTGACTATGTTTATTGCTATTGCAATAACAACAAACTTGACCAGAAGACTGGCTGTTGCTAACGAGAAAAGTTTGCATTTTATTATTTTGCGTGCGCTTCGATGCTGCCGACTCAGTGTGTGAGTCGCCCCAGTGCGAAGTGTTCGGCGGAGTAACAGCTGATGAGGTCATAGTACGCTGCAATATTTTCGCGTGATTGCGAACAAATCTAACGAATTCGTCGTAATTCGGAAATACAGTTTTTCTACTCAGAGACATCTCAAACGCTTTGGAGGTCTCAGTATCCATTTTGCGCAGTGCCAAATGAAGAAATATAAATTCGGCTAGATCTTTTATTCGTCGAAAATTGGTCGATCAAACTATCTAAGTTAGTTGCATTAGGTTTACCTGCTATAGGCTTTAGATTAATTATATATTGTCTAAATATGAAATAGCGACCGCGCGATTATCTTCATATTTTTGCACTAAGGCGTCGTATAATATTTTATAATTGTCTGGAGTAGGAGCAATACACCTACACAAATGCTCTGAGCTTTACCTTTTAGCTTGGATATTAAATATTGAATGCGTTGAGCGTCACATAACGCAGTGTTATGATGAACTGTCGTACCTACGAAACGATTCTATGAACAATGAAAACGCCTGTTTGTCACCGTGAAAATCGGGAATTTGTATCGCCGGAAGTTTAAACACGGGTTTCGCGGCCTGCTGAGCGGGTACATTGGTTGAGTCGTCGAACCTTTTATAGGCGCTTTTAATTGCGTAGTACATGTCATCGAATGCCCATAACATTTAGAAGTTAGGTTTATACTTGTCATTCGATGCTAAGGAAATTGAACTTATTTTATCAACTAAAGTAACAAATTCTTCGCGTAGACTTGTTACATTTTCGGCTTGCAGTAGTTTTGTCTCGTTTTGTTTTCGGTATAGAATCGTAAATACTCTGAATGCGCGCAAAGTAAGAATCACGTTTAGATTGTAACAAAAATAATTCTTCCATTTTTATTACGGTTATTCAAAAATGGAATAGGTACTTAATAAAGACAACAACAACTTCGGGAATCGTCAATTTAATATTGGAACGAACTTGTATAGAATAAGAACATTAACCGTGGCCATAAACTAAGTGTGAGCGAGACGCAATATATTTGTAAGCGATACAAGGTCAATGTAAAATGGCCGGGTAATAATGCTCGCATCACTGGTAGGAGTGGGTAGGTAGTAGGTACCTACCGTAGTGTTCAAATAAACGGCGTGTAGGTTAACTTAACATGATAAGTTATTAAAATGCGGGGATCTCATGGTATTTCTATTAGAAACAGATAATTACGCGGTAAAACCCAAGCCGCAATGGCTTATAGGTATGAAATAGCAGTAACTTTAGGGTATGAAATACGATAAATTACGTAAAAAAGCGGAAGCGGACCTTTGTCGGTAAAACAACGTGGGGAAAAATTATGATTTTAAGGGAAATATCTATCGAACATGCGGATCGATGGACCAAAATATGTTGGAGCTTCGACTTTAACTGGACTGTAAATAGGTTTCAATACACGTTCGTTGTCCTTTCCCTAAAATCTTTGTCGCGAGCGGCGGCGGTAGGTATATACCTTGAAAGCACGTTTCAAATTTAAAGAAAACCAAAGCCAACTCACCGAACTTCAGCTCCTCGGGATCATCCAAAGCAAATATTAGCATAATACACAGCACAGTGGTCACCATAACACCAAAAGAAAGTTTTATGAGAAATGCGGTGCGGGAGCAGCAATTTGCGACGCACACAGTTCGGCCATATTATTCTTAATAACTAGTGTTGTCCCAAAGCCGTAAAGTTGGGCAAAATAGTGATGCCCTCATGCATATGGAAACCGACTTGTATCAATTTCAGCGAGAGTATTTAGTATTCAATAAATATGAAAAAATGCTTTCATAGGCCTAAACACATGTTTTGTATAAAAGGTCACGGAAATAAGTGTTACAAACATAGACGTTTTTATTCTGTTCTCCAAATTAAAACATAATACGTAATTAATGCTTGTTTAACCTCTTCAATGAGACAAAATATTTTAGAGCAATTACTTTCCAGCCAACAATTGTAGCAAAACCCAGTAAACAAAGTAAATCTTGTTTACCTGAAATGAGCAGCTGAGAGGTTAAGCAGGGTCAGCACTTACGTTCATCCCACCTGCCTTATTTACTGAACTGCCGAGCAGTTAACATTCTATTGTTACGGGTCTTTATAGCGTTCTGAGTTCACGGCCATCTGGCTAAAAGATTGCTTTAATTACTACAAAACAAAGGTATTTATGTGTGAAGTAAGTACCTATATTATTAGAACAGTGTATCTCTACATACTCGTAGTATAAAATAAAGTCGCTTCCCGGCGTCTGTCCTTCTGTATGTACTCTTACATCTTTCAAACTACGCCATCATCATCATCATGTCAGCCGAAAGACGTCCAGACGTCCACTGCTGGACATAGGCCTCCCCCAAGGCTTTCCACTCAGACCGGTCTTGTGCTTTTCGCATCCACCGCGGTCCCGCGATCCTGACGAGGTCGTCACTCCATCTTGTTGGAGGCCTACCTACAGCTCGTCTTCCGGTCCGCGGACGCCACTCCAGAACCTTCTGACCCCATCGGCCATCAGTCCTGCGAGCAATGTGCCCCGCCCACTGCCACTTCAGTTTAGCTATTTCAGTTAAACTACGCAATCGATTTAAATGCGGTTTATTTAAGAGGGAGGTTTTAAGTATAGTAAATATAGTATGGTGTTACAGAAAACTCACATAAACCGAAGTGAAGCGAGGGCTGGTTGCTAGTGTTAGTATATTTATTAACTCTCAATGTCTGAGGTTGTATTATGAAAGTGTAAACTGCTAAGTTTCAGTCGGTAAAAGTGACTCAGGTAAAAAGTTCAAAAGTTCGTCATCGTCATGAACTGACTCTCAATGCCGCTGTAAAGCAGTAACTCTGCGTTACATCTTTCTGATATGGTTAATAGAGTAAAGTAATATGACAGTGCCTGATTTTAAATAATATGAAGTCATCATTAATACCTGTAAAAATGTACCTTGTACTCATACCCTTTTTTCATACTCTGCTCTAAAAATTCGAACCCCGTCATTAAAGTCCAAGTCAAAGTCAAAGTTCTTTATTCTTCAATTTAGACATAATATAATGCACCTATTAATGTCAAAAAGCATTACCACCGTTTCGAAAAATAAAACCTTTGCCCCGAGAGGAACCGGCGTAAGAAACATGGAAGAGAATATTTTTTTCAAAAGAAAGTTTACATCATACATAACATAATTTAAGTTATACTACGTTGCTATTCATAGTTATTTGATAGATGTCTTAAAGAGCGGATCGTTGGCCAATCATATTCGGCCTTTAGAATTCTACAGATCCCACAGATACAGATTTGTAATCCCTCTGTATTATTTGTTTTTTATTATATTTACACATTTAGCCGATTTATACTTTTACTCGGCATTGAAATTACTTCCTTTATTCTTTCATTTACAAAACCAATTCCCATAGAACTTTCGACATGCTACAAACTCTTTTTGTAACCGTCATAACGTACATCAAAGTATCTTGGTAGACTGGCGTTCAAATTAAAACATAGTAACTATTAAATAAGTGTAAAATGACGTAATTTATCATGAAAGGGTACGAGCAGGTATTATCAGAATTTGAAACTGTGAATAAAACAAATAATTATTATTTCCGCAAAATTTCTAGTATTGCTTTACCAGCTTTTCTTTCGTCGATCCATAGCTCTTCTAGTCTCATAGGAAAAATCCTTAGGGAATTCCCTTTAAACTATGAGACTTCAGGCTTGGAGGACGCAAAGAATGGCTGGTTAACTGCATGCCCCGGTCAAAATTTTCCTGATAACCCAAAATCGCAGAGGTGTTGGGATGACATAGCATGTAAATTGACTGTTGATTCCCTTCTTAGCCAGTGCTGCGCTGCGGATCGTGCTAGAATTTTAGCAGTCGGTACAAGGGAGGCTGGATACTGGCTTCAAGTTCATCCTTCGCCAAGCACTGGTACTTTCCTAGACCCTAACACACTCCGAGTTTCAGTTTGCCTTCGCCTTGGGGTCCCGGTCTGCGCTCCACATCGGTGCCCCTGCGGAAGTGACGTCGATCGGCTAGGACATCACGGACTTTCTTGCCAGAGGAGTGCTGGCCGCTTCTCAAGACATGCTGCACTAAACGACATCATCCGTCGGTCTCTTGCCTCTGTTAACGTGCCGGCCCTTTTAGAGCCGTCCGGTATCTCCAGAAATGATGGCAAGAGACCTGACGGAATGTCTTTGGTTCCGTGGAATATGGGGCGGGTGCTAGTGTGGGATGCAACCTGTGTAGACACGCTGGCCCCGTCACATCTCCCACGAACCTCCAATAGGGCTGGTGCAGCGGCCGAAGCGGCTGAAAACATTAAGACTGGCAAATATAGCGGTCTCGGCCCAGAATATAATTTTATTCCATTCGGGGTCGAAACCCTTGGTCCGTGGGGTCCTAGTGCTGTTAGCCTTTTTAAGGAATTGTCAAAGAGACTTATTGACGTCACTGGAGACCGAAGAGCTGGCAGTTTCCTCGCTCAACGAATAAGTTTAGCCATTCAACGAGGAAATGCTGCCAGCATCTTTGGTACAATGCCGCAGGGGCCATTCTTAGATTTAATGTTTTAGTGTATATATAGATTTAGTCTTATTTAATATTAGTTATTTTTACAATTTAATTAAATATAATTATATTCGATAAAACCATATTGATTTTTACTTATTATCGTAATGGCAATGATAGTACTTACATTAATATTATGTTAAGAGCAATATGTTTGTATCAAGTAGAATTGAGCCCCAGTAAATACGCAAAAAAACAAACAACGCTAAAACACAAACAAAATAAAGTACCTCCTTTTACTCTAATTCTATCTACCCTTGAGTTAAATGGGAGGCGTATAAAGCATGTACATAATTTTGATAATATTGGTTAATATAATAATACGGGTAGATAGTAGGTTCGTTTTTTAATGAAAAAAAATGCACAGGTTAATACATGCAGTTTTCAAAAAACTTCCGTCCATTATCTTTACTTAATTTAATTTACTTCTCGCGGTGTACACTTTTCCCTGCGCGCAAGTGTAACCTCACTTCTTTGTCACAAAGGAAGCTTTGAAGTCGCGTTTGTCGCGCGACAGACTTCTGCTGTGAGACGTAGACGCATAAGTACTTAAATACTGTTAAACATGCGTCTGGAAATTGGATAAAAAGCAGTTCTGTGGGCCAAGAGTAGCATTCTGCAAAGGCTAGCAAATGCAGAAATAATTTAAATAACGCCATCAATTGTTGACACTTCTTAATGAATAGGAAACTCGAATACACTCAAATGTTTCAAGCTGCCGTAATATTTTTATATTCTGGAATATAATATTACCCAACTACTGTGCGGTAGTACGGAACCCAGAGTGCGCGAGTTCGAGTCGCACTTGACCGGTTTTTATTACTACCTAGTAAGTACGAGAAAGTTTCCGAAACTATCATTGAAACCGCTACCAACTTCAAGTACTCCTATTTTAATTACTATAGTGGACTAGTCATGTCTGCCTAACGATGTCGGAAATTGCTCGATTGGAATGGAAGTCGTTATCACAACGTTCTAACAGGCTTATCTTGTCTTAGTTATTAACCGAATTTAAATAACTGGAACTTTTCAATTCGGTTGTATGTATCAACTAACTTCTGCCTGCGAATTCGACATTTCGATTATCGTTATTTTAAATTGTAAACATTATCCGGTAAAGCGTAACGTTTGAAACATGTCAAACGGACTTAATGAAACTATGATCATCATAGCTTGAACGTTTACGAGGGGTTAAATGCTGAAGGTTAATAGATTTTGTTTTATTTTTATAAAAAAAATATTAAAAAATATTTCAGCAGTTAAGAGAAACTATTGCACCCAGCTAATCCCTAACTCTCCTAGATCACAATCTAGCTTAAATCAATATCCTTGAAAACGTCGTCAACTTCAAACCAACTGGACACGACTTTAATTTTCAAAGTCCACACCTTTCAGCAGAGCAATACTGCAAAGCAAAACTCCGGGCTGACCGCACGAACTCCAAGTCAAGTAACTGTATTACTATGTTAGCGATAGTACTTGCAATCAGATGTGTATACAACTATTTTATATACGTTTAACCTCCGAGGCAGCATATAGTAAGCACTTGGAGGTAGTCCAGCGAAATTGTAGTGGTTGTAAGGTAGGAGCAGAAAGCGTAAATTTAGGATGGCTGAAATAAAAGGTTTCATGCTTTCTTTTCGCTTTTGCTCTAAATTCATCCACGGAGAAAGGTAGGTAATATCAGTGTTCCGTAATGTGATATTATAACATGTCAATCAAGCCAGTGCATTTTTTTATGGCAATGAGAAGGCACGCGAGCACTCAGGCCACCTGATGATTAGTGGGATCTGAGACCCATAGACATTTGAAATCTCAAGACTACAATCTCAAAACTGCACTCCTAAGGCCTGTATTAATAAACTGATCTCAACTTTAATGCTCGTCTCAAAATGCGTCAAAAATGTCAGTGTTCTATGTTTTGGCGTTTACTTTGACGTATCTTGTGACGAGCCTCACTGTCAAGATGAGTTTACTAATACGGCCCTAAGACTTCAAATGCGTTGCCAACCCTGAGGACTGAGATGGAATGCCTCTATGCTAGTAATTTCACCGGTTGTCTTATCCCCTCACCGGAACACAGTAATGCGAACACTGCTGCCTGGCGGTGCGTTAATGGATAAGATGGTATTAGTGATCCGGACGGACCCTGCACAAGGTCCTACCACCACTAATATTTATATATACATAGGCCTCCCCCAAGGCTTTCCACTCAGACCGGTCTTGTGCTTTTCGCATCCACGGCATTTTCCCCCCAATATATATATATAGTTATGCATATTTGCTTTCTAGATCACAAACACATTTCTTTAGATTTTTCGATGAAATAATAAGACCAAGTAAAATTACATGTATTTATTTTAACCAAATGAAATGTTTACATGGATTCTATTTTATTGGTTGCACCAAAACGCTCTCGTCTCTGACTTAAGTACTATTCGACGTTGATTAGATTGGCGTCCAATACGTGCTCTCCCAATGTAAACGCTAGCATTATCTTAAAAATGGTACCATTTTTTAAATCGAATATTAGGTAACTGATTTTAGATTGGAGCGTTCCAATTTCAAAGTGAAATGTAAGTCTCTTTTGTAGTTTTATCCATTGCTTTTGGCTAACTCTAGTTCAACCTGAATTAAAATGAGATTGCTGATGGAAATATACTATTTTTCCGTTTCTGTGTTGTATGGGATTTCTAAGACGTGGACATAAATTGTTAAACTCATTTCAACATCGATGCATTAAGCGAGTGAAACAAAAGAAGTCTTTTGCATGTATAAGACAATAATATATGAAAATCCCGGGCTAGAACTTTTAGCCTTCATCGTAAATTATCAGCTGTGCAATCAACCTAAAATAACACTAAGCGCGTAGTTTTAACCTTTTTTTCCTACTTCGGTGTGAAAACTTTTTTTTCTTTCTGTTATTCTAGACTAAACCTTGCCAAACTTTGTTCAAAGCGATTTTTAAGCTTCAGTTTTCGGTTTTCCTCGCCCGCTCCGTTTATCTTCCCACAATTAATTTCCATGTTTCGAATCGCATGCAAACTCGCGTGCAACAGCAGCTGTTCGCGCCGGCATGCTTTGCCGACTAAATAACGATCGTTACCTAACAAGGAATACTAAGAAAAAGAAGTACCACTCAATTTGGTCACTTATTTTGCATGCAAAACACGAATTAATTTCGTTTGCCGCTTACAGTTAGTTTATGCTAGCAACGTTTGATGACGTGGTTAGTCTCATAGGTAGTGAAGGACGTAGCTAACATACTCGGGTATTCCCGTTAACGCCAAAATATTTATGTGGTGAGCACTATAAGCAGCCCACCAACCAACCACCTAGAGTTAAATGTATGATTTTATTTTGAGCGTGCCGCAGCTACAGCATTTATTTAAAATAACCATGTGATTAAATAAAAGGGTATAAATAAAAATGTTGTCATTTGTTTGTTATTTATAGGTGAGGTCATTCGTAAAAGTGGTATTTTAAGAATGTTATAATAGACTAAACATGTAGAGTAGCAACATCGGAGCACATCGGGGCCGAGGTATTTAAATATTGATACCTAAGCGTACTTAATTAACTACCTCAGTTCAGATATTATTAAATGCCTTAAATGAAATTTATTCAAGTGTATTTAAAGATCCTCTAAACCATTATTTTCATATAAACCTACCTAATTCAAGTCAACGCTTGAGCGTTCAGTGAGAAATTGGAATTTTACTTCCTGCTAGAACTTTATGCAAAGTGTGGCTCATAATATCTCAAGACCTGCAAACTATCTGCAGCAACTTCTGTAGTTAGGTGACCGTAACTACTTTTTATCAGGTGGGTCTGTATTTGGCAGTAAAATACCCTTGGAGGCAAAACATTGCGCTGATTACTCGGCTGGTTTCAAGTCACAGTGACTTGCCTGTGTACCGCTGCGCCCTATAACTCAAGAACCTATAGATAGGTCCGTAAGTTCGAGCCAAACTTTCCGTATAAATCACAGCGCACAGCGGACAGCTTCGGAGGAAAAACTAAAAGTTCCCCGGACTTACGCGAGCTTTTGTAAACACAAAAAAACAAGCTTCCTTATTGACGCTTCAGTAACTTCTTATTAATAAGTTTATGGTAGTTTAATCTCGAGATTTAAAGATAGTTGAAAGCGGAGAAATGCGCGGGAGAAAATTTTCGCTAGGCTGGAAATTGCAGCAAAGTGTTTAAACTTGCTTTGTAATCAGGTTCTTTTTTGAAAAAACAGAGATCACCATATATAAATAGTCAATAATAAAAAGTAAGTTAGCTTAACTCCTCCCTAAAAAATTGGCAACATAGAGTGTCTACGCTTGAAAATTGGTTGAGGCGTTCATGCAATAAATTTTTTTCAAGCCCGCAAGTAATTTACCAAATAAAATTCCACACGGCGCTTATTAATTGCAGCGTTTTTTTATTGGCGATAATTGTGTGTAATAATTCATAATATTACCAATGAGGAAGCAAAGCAATACAATAAATATCACAAAAGGTTGAGTGGCTGGAATATTATTATTGCTTTACAATATAGTATTCCTAATACAGCTAAAAAAACTTATTTTGTTTTCCACGTTAACTATTTCACACAGTGCAATTACGCTTTTGAAATAATGTTTCATTTAAATCACAAAAAATGTAGACAATAAGTAAGTGGAAATTTTCAAAATTAAAATTTTATTAAAATTAAACCTAAAACTAACACGCTAAATCTAGAAAAAACCCCTGAAGCATTGTTTTGAAGACGCTGGCAGCATTTCCTTGCTGAAAAGTTTTAAAATAACACGTTGAGTGAGGAAACTGGCAGCCTAAAGAGTTGCCGTGACGTCAATGAGCCTCTTCGAAATTTCTCTGAAGAAGCTCAAATCGCTAGGACCAGGACCCCACTGACCAAGGATCTCGATGCCGAATGGAATAAAAATTGAGTCTAGGGCGAGACCACTATATTTACCACCTTTTAAGTCTAAGTTACATAAGCTGCCGCACCAGCCCTATTAGAGGTACGGTGGAGATGGGACGGGGCTAGCACGTTTTCACAGGTTGTATCCCGCACTAGCACCCGTCCCATATCCCACAGAACCAAGGATACTCCGTCAACTCTCCGTTTTAAAAATGTATTAAAATTGAAAACATAGGATAAGAACACCATCGTATAATAATTTAGGTCCGTCATAACATAATTATAAACTACCTACATAGAACGTAATTTATACCTTAGCCAAGTTCCACTAACTTTTTTCGTATTCCATCCGACTTCCCCGATCCGGGACAACTTCAAACAACATTACGTCTCATTCTCAATGGATGCCGTACACAATATGCGAGTTAAATGAGTTTGTTCTTAGTTTATTTGTTGGGGAACAATCAGCGAAGTCGTATGAAGGTAGGTCACACGGAAAGCACAGTTACAGGGGAATTTGAATATTCCGGTTTCTTAATGTTTATTCCCAGAAAAAATGTTTGCTTCTTACTTGTTCTAAGTTTGTTTAGAGGTCCACCATTCACCTGTTTATAGGCGAGCATGTGTTCTATCTGCACAACCTAACATGGGCTTAGATATCAAGACGCTCCTTCACAATAATCCTTGAAATACGCCTGAAAAACATTACATTCGTAACCCACAGCTATTTAGGTGCAACCCCCACCGCTGCGTAAAATACGGTGTCGTTGTGTAAACAAAAGACGGGGTCATAGTAACAACATGGCGCCGTTTATAACGCAACTTAATATACGCACCGTTAAGCAGCGCGGTGTGGTCGCACCTTTACTTTTTTTATACGCAACTGCACATTATCTCTACGTCACGTTTAACTAGAGAGCAAAAAGTACAACCGAAGGGAACGCTATTTTTGCTCGTGAATTAAGCAAAAAAGTTATAGGAAATAATTCTTACTAAGTAAGTAATATTTAAAAACCGCGAAATGTTATTCACATCAATAATTCAACATTCATTCCAAAGTATTTTTTCAAACGACATAAAAAAATGTGATGTATATTTACGAGAGTAATATATTTTTAACTTCGCAAAATATACATCTTGTAATACTGAAATAGCTGTATCAATTAAGAGATGTAACATTTCTTCGAATTACGAACTGGTAATATTTTATTTAAAAATAACGATATCATGTGCATGATTCATTTGCCCACTAGTATTTGAACGTGGGTTACAACTTATTTTATGGTTATCTCTGGAATACTACCAAGTTACTAAATTAAGACGTAGGTATCCGTTTTAATCTGCGTCACTATTTCTTAACGCACTCGCAATCACAATCGGCTTCAAAGTGGAACAATTGTTTTCATTTTGTATGCAGATAAGTCTTCGATTTTCAAAATGAAAACGATTGCCATTGCAAGTTCGCTAGGCAATAGCACCTCAGGTCAGGATATGGAATAGTTACCACGAGGTCAAATTCCAGTTACTAACTGTTTCGTTTGTCCAAATTTTCTAAGTTAAAAACCACATTTCTTTGAAACCGTTTATCTTTCCTGTATTGTTATAAAATATACCTAACCTTACTCGTACCTAAGGTAGGTACGCTCTTTATACATTTGGGAAAGATAAAGTGTTCAGAATAATATATTCTAACTTATGAATTTTCTGACAAACGAAACAGTTGGGATATAAAATTGTATGCTTGCCATAGGACTATCTGCACGTTGAATTTCAATCCATCAAACCGTCTTTACATAGTACACCCCAAAACGTCTTTATATAGGATATACCTATGTCATTGTCATCGTAACTATCTCTGCTTACAGCAGTCCAGCTAGAAAACACGGCTCAAACACACCATTATCAGCCTTTCGTTTGCCTTATGAATCGAGTTTCTTAGTGGCCTTCTGTTTAGATCGGGTTTTCATCTTCCCGGAGGGTCACTCTACGTTTGCCAACATCCCACACCACAGCTGTCTTCATTCAAGAACGCCCTTCAACCAGCGTTCGGTCCAAGATAAATAACATGGGACAATTTCACACAAAAATATTGAACTAGTCCAAAACGAAGATCTAGGTATGTACTAAGGGTACTACTAGTCAACGATTATTTTCTCTATTGTATCGCCGAAAATTTTATTGCCGAATTTCACTTCCTGAACCAACGTTTGGCCGAATTTCAATTTGCCGAATCATTTTATGGCAACTTGTTAAAATGATTAGTTTCATATCCTGACCTCACGATTGCAACCTCAACGTTTGGTTTTTTTTTATATGTACATTTATTCAATTCAAAAAGCTTAGCTTTTGTGGAGTGGCGTTCGCGGACCGGAAGACGAGCTGTAGGTAGGCCTCCAACAAGATGGAGTGACGACCTCGTCAGGATCGCGGGACCGCGGTGGATGCGAAAAGCACAAGGCCGGTCTGAGTGGAAAGCCTTGGGGGAGGCCTATGTCCAGCAGTGGACGTCTTTCGGCTGACATGATGATGATGATGATTTATTCAAATGTAGCCAAATGGTTCACTTGGAATAATAGTAGAATAGTATTATAAAATAAGTCGGTTCTGGCGCTTCGCCGGCCGCTGCCGCGGCACGCTCGCTTCGCTCAATCGGGTCGCGCGCTGTAGGGTCGCAGTTCTACCTAACACTCCTCCTCGCTACGCTCGTCGTCGTACCTAACTGGTCTCTGTGGATAAACTGACGAAACGTTATTCGTCTAAGAGTTTTTCGGCCTAGTGTAACATTTGCCATGTGAAAGATATTCCAAAGATTTAAAGTCAAAATGATATTCGTCTTCATAATAATTCGGCCAAGTGAGGTTGGCATACAAAAATTTGCCAATAAGTAGTTGTCAAAGTAAACATTCGGCGAAATCTTGGTAGGCAAATAAAATTCAACCAAAAAAAATCGGCGAAAAGGAAGAACACCCATCGATTAACATAGTTATATAGAGAAATATATACTTTAGTATATAAAAAAGCGGCCAAGCGCGAGTCGGACTCGCGCACGTAGGGTTCCGTACCACTATGCATCTAAATAAATGTTTTTCTTTATTCTTTATTATATTGGAGTTGATTGAATGAAAGGTAAAATGCGGTTTACGATTTATAACGTATTAAAAAAAAACTAATTATTAGATCTCGTTCAAACCAATTGTACATCATATATTATTTTTACATTTATCATTCCCTTATTTTAGAATTTACGGGGGGGGGACACACATTTTTCCACTTTGGAAGCGTCTCTCGCGCAAACTATTCAGTTTAGAAAAAAATATATTAGAAACCTCAATATCATTTTTGAAGACCTATCCATAGATACCCCACAAGTATGGGTTTGATGAAAAAAATAATTGAGTTTCAGTATTATTATATATTAAGTATCGGGAACCCCAAAAATTTATTGTTTTTTTTCTATTTTTGTATGAAAATCTTAATGCGGTTCACCGAATACATCTACTTACAAAGTTTCCATAGTATAGCTCTTATAGTTACGGAATAAAGTGGCTGTGACATACGGACGGACAGACATGACGAATCTATAAGGGTTCCGTTTTTTGCCATTTGGCTACGGAACCCTAAAAAACTTAGACTCTGGAACAAATGCTCGCGCTATTGACACAAATATTAGCCCTTACCGGGATTTACATCCGGGACTGCTGGCTTTGTAGGCAGGACTTCCCAACTAAGATAAACTTGTCATCAACAAAATGTTACTGTGACAGAACTGGTTATGCTTAGCTATGTCAGTCACCTGTTTCAAAAGGGTATTAATCATTTTGTTTCTCTCAGAATCATTAGTATGCTTTAATGGCATGAGAAAGGCAAAAAGCAAAAAAGCAACCTTATCAATAGATTCTGAGCCAATTTTATAGTTGAGACATTGCTGTTTTGCTAACCCTGAGGAATATTTGTTTTCAGTTAGCAAAAGAAAAACACTTAATCCATCGCAGAATGTTTACTGAATTTGTGGTATTGCTAAAAATACTCGCCCGCCACAGCTCGAGTGGGAATAAAAAATCTCATGAAACCAATCAAGTTTTTACGCAACCGGGATTATTAGGAGTGGCAATCTGTCACGTGACGGCGCAAGTTGTGCGTCGGAAACAATTACGGGTTTGAGGGGGCACGGGAGGGGCGGAAGCGTTTTATTACGCTAGTAAGGTTTGCTTTAAATTCCCTTAAGCAGATCACCGAGATGTTTTAATGGTTATCGCCACTTAAAAATACATAATTTGTTTAGATTACCATTTTGGAAAAAATATTACTTACCTTTTTAATTGTAACAATTCATCATCATCATCATCATCATCATCATCATGTCAGCCGAAAGACGTCCACTGCTGGACATAGGCCTCCCCCAAGGCTTTCCACTCAGACCGGTCTTGTGCTTTTCGCATCCACCGCGGTCCTGCGATCCTGACGAGGTCGTCACTCCATCTTGTTGGAGGCCTAGCTATAGCTCGTCTTCCGGTCCGCGGACGCCACTACGGAACCTTCTGACTCCATCGGCCATCAGTCCTGCGAGCAATGTGCCCCGCCCACTGCCACTTCAGTTTAGCTTTTCTTCGGGCTATGGCGGTAACCTTAGTTCTACTGCGGATTGTAACAATCACGATGAAGATCACCTGATATATAAATGGATTTCCGTGACAACTTATGAAGATTGAACGCCATTTACAATCGTAATTTTTTTACATACTCACTCCCGAATAGGCAAACGAGACCGAAGCACTTCAGCTATAAACTTGTATTTTTATTAGGTCTGTGTGACCCAGCGCGGATAAGTCGTCCGAGGTAGGACGCCCATGCTAACGACTGACGAATCGCTTTCCGCTAACACCTTTACTTTACACCCCAACAAAGGTAATGCCCAATGCTACGGGTAAAATTTCACTAATAAACTTCGGGGATCAATAAAAGAAACGCGACAGACGAGTAGAGTTTGAGCTCTGTTTTAACGGTTCTTACACACAGCTGAGTAGGATGTGCAGCTATTGACCTTCCAGTTGGTGTGTGGCCATTGTAGTACCTACAAATTAGTACCGTGGGAACGTCGCAAACCAATTTGTCAGCCTTTGTACTGTATCTTAGACTAATTAATTATAAAATGACCTTTTAATTTCTAATTGTGTAATCTATAACTTATTTTGAATACTATCTAAAGTACCTACTACGAGTATAATGCAACTAACTATGACATAACCAAAGTTTTGTTATTATTTTGACATGTAATATTTTATAATATTATAAATAAATGAGTATGAGTATGAGTATGAGTATCTAAAGTAGAGTTATGTCTGTGACAGATCATATAAACGTGTATTACACTTGTTTCTATAAATTTACATAAATGCTACATTGGTATAAATTTTATTAGTCTATTTTTAAATAGCTCGCTTGTGAGTCTAGTAAGTGATTGAAAATACGAAATACAGCTGTCACAGGGGACCATCCTAGATTGAAAAGAGTAGGTACGAATATGACATATTTGGGTGAATTTCAACAAGCATCAAAATATTCTAATTTTGGTGGTATTCTATATTTTGTTAGCAGGGTTCACAACTATATGTTAAAGGTGCGTTATTAGTCATAATTCAAACATTTTAAAATGCCCTATCATTTTACGAATCATTTTTTAAGATATAACGTTATTACTAATTATGTATCACCAAAATTGCTATTATACACCAAAATTACTTTTCTAAGAGAAACTCACGATCATTAATAACACATCGGGCTAATTAAAATATAATCCTTAGGGAATCTTCTTTGTTATTTTTAAACAAAAAACTAATTATACCCGATGCTCTTACGTTGAAGCAAAAACATCAAGAGGAAACCTGCACCGCGCTCCTCGTGCCTTCCTTTATCTTAAGTAATGCTCTCAATTAAGTTGCACGCCTATAGTTTCACGATACACCGGCATGGCAGTTAATAGCTAAGCTCTCAAACTTTTAATATGCTCCTTAGCAAGAGAAACACAGCAGCAGTGTTCTCCAACAGCTATATAGCTTAACTTTTCCAATAAAATCGGAGTGAAATGAAATTTGGAATTTAGGAGTGAAGGTGGAAGGTAAAAGTAATCTGGCCGATATGCCAGCTCCCGTTAATTCCGGGGATTTAAGCTGAAAGGTCAAATTAAATTCGAGAGAATCGAGAACTAACGCCTCCCTTTGCCCTTTATTTCACCACGGCCTTAAATTATGGATTCGTTATTTAACTTACTTTAATAAATTATTTTTTTATAAAAGAAAATGCCAACACATTATAGACATGAGAAAAAGTCTAGTTTTTCCCATCATGACATGCTCTATATCTTAGTCTTACTGTTGATGTTGTAACCCTCCCTACCAAAAACCTCTACCCTACCTAAATCAACTCACCTAATTTTGTCTCTCTAACCTAATTTAGTCTCTATGTCCTATGTAAATGTAAAGCCTAAAGCCTAAAAGTAAACCTAAAGCTTACTAAGCTCTGAAACTGAAACTGTAAAAGTTACCCTATGTAAAATTAAACTATGAAAAGCGACTAAGAAAAGCTACTATTAATTTCTTGTCTTTTAATATAATAGAGTAAGAATGAATAAATATTGTAGAAGTGGCCATATGATCGTCAAGTGTCTAGGAACCTATGTTGTGAACCGTTTTAGATAGTAACCTAAGAACTTTTCATGCATATAAGATTGGTATAGTTACATGATTAAAGCCTAACCCTTAGCCTACAGAATTAAGAGAGAAGTGAAGTGAAGTTAATAAAAGATAATGATAATTTGGTCTTATAACTTATACTAATAAAAGTCAGTCAGTGTCTGGGTCGTTTTAGTGGGTGTTAAGTTGAAACTGGAAAGTATGCTTAAGGCATATTACTTTTGCGCCTATGGTCAGAGCCCATGACTCCCCGCTCAAGACTGTGGGACTCGTCTACCTGACTGGACATCCCCCCAGCGCTTTAAATCTTTTCTTTCCAGGTGGGTCATTGATTTTACAGTCTTTGTCAGTTGTTAATAATAGAGTCAGTGATAGTATGTCATCTGTTTTCAATGGACAAGAAGGAATATTCAAAAGGCTCCTTACTCCATTGCAGGAGAGAAATATAAAAAATAATGGTATTGTTTGTAAATCATATTAAATTCACTAGGAGCCAAACTATTAAAATGTCAAAGTCGAACTGTCAATCATAATTTGTAGATATTTAATGAGGTATATTCCCGTAGGAATGGGTTAGTGGTTCCAACTGCTCACAGACTATAAGGCCGGTTTACCCTTGAGTAATACCAGGCAGGGTACGTAACCCATAGTGTAAACAGAGAAATAATTCCTTATAATGATAGTGAATCTTTCTAGTCATGATGAATGCTTGTTGTAATGATGATTTCAATCATAATTTGTAGATACTTGATGAAGTATATTCCCGTAGGAATAGGGTTTGTGGTTCCAACTGCTCACAGACTATAAGGCCGGTATACCCTTGAGTAATACCAGGCAGGGTGCGTAACCCATAGTGTAAACAGAGAAAGCACTTGACGTAAAATATTCAGTATGTTGAGAGAAATCAGTCCATCCCTTAGGATCATTCGATGTTGAAGTATAAATGGTCTTCTGCCATAGACTAGAAATAATCACGTATCATGAGTTTACTTTACTCAAACTTTAGGTAATCTGGAACGGTCGTATTTTTAGTTGGAATTGTAACTTGTCAGATGCTGCAAGGAGAAACCAGTTCACTAAGTCTCAATCAATTGTATTGTAGATTAGAAGGCATAGTAAAGCTTTCCAGTCTTGAACTTTTTGTTGGTTTAAGTACATTCACAAGAAGGAGCGACCTCGGTCATCGTAGTGCATTTTCTTATGCATAAATTCCCATAGGAATGGCTGGTAAAGTTACCACACAGTGACTAGCTGGTGTCCGTAGACAGTGACAGCAGAGACGTATCTCAGTATGCATAGTAATTCACCTGCCTCTGAAGATCAAATGAGGGAAGGCAATCCAACTCGTCAATATGACTTTAAATATTTACTTTTAAACGCAGTTAGTCTGCTATAGACTAGAAATATTTACTTTCTGATAGGCTTCCATAAGCCTTAATAGCTTAGAAAATGATAACCTGAGTCATAATAAGCTGTGATCTCCTTAGATAAAAATAAGAAGTTATTCCCTTCCTAATTTATTAATTATGACGATAATCTTATTTAATGTAAATTTCCTACTTCCTTCACTAATATAGTGGCGGTATAACACCAAACGCAAAGAAGTTTAAATGATTATTTTTAACACATAAGGTTATACTATCAAACCTAGATGAATCCCTACAAATTATATACCTAAATTCCTACTTTCCCTAACGTTGAAGCTACCCTATTCCTACTGTATAGGCCTATTCTACGAACTACTTCCTATGGGCTTACCTCTCCCAGTAATTAGCTAGGTCCCTATGGAATCTGGACAGTTCAGCTGAGTCGGCTGAGAAGGCAACCTAAACACTCGTGTTGTGTGTACCTCCCCCCTTGCTTTTGATAGACCGTAGTCTGGTAGATAGCAAGAGTAAGGCCCCCTATTGTGTGGTTTAGTATATATAAATAATAATAGATTTATCGGGACCCATTCTCAACTCCAACAGAGCTTCAGTGGGTGCGCGCCGGCGTGCCAACTTGTGGACCCCACTTGTTCTCTGAAGGCTGACATTGAGGATAAGTAGGCATTTCTACAGATGTCTATGTTGGTAAAGGGATCATCTGGGCTTGCCCAAGGCTCTTTTAGAATCTAATAGTTCCAAACCAAAGGCTCCGTTAAGCTACCTCGGATTTGTCAGACACTTACTAGTGGTAGCCTGATCACTGTTCTGGTACAATCATATGCTAATCTAGCTTAACACAAAAGGCAATCCCTCCCGCCGTAATAAAATTACAGCTTAACCCCCAACTAGTTAATGCAATGTACCAGACACAAATGATAACTAACCCAAAGCTTCTGAAAAGTACACAGAAATAATTAATTAATATAACACAAACAAAATCAATTAAAATTCACACAGTAAAATTAATAAGATTTGTCTCACCAAAATACCCAGATTATTAATATTTATATAAAACCTATCCCCTGTTGACTGAAGTAAATCTCTTTACTCATGTGCAGACCCCAATCGTCCACTATCATACATAAAAATACAGAGCTTTCACGCTGCATTCCCATACATGACAAGAAGGCAATTCCCCTCACAATAGTACCTATTACCTATTCCCTAAGTGAAATGTTGTCCCTAAACCCTTGCGGATTAATTTTAATAAATTTGTAACTAAAAGCCCCCTTTTTAAACCTATACCGCTATAACCGTATACTACAGAACCGCAGTTGAACTAACATGAATCTATCGTCCGTCACCGACGAATGCTACACAACTCCGCAATATTCCCTACATGAAGTAAAATAAATCACTAATATAATAACACAAATAACGATGTTTAATGTAAGGCTGCAACGCGACGTAGCTCAAACTATATAACACTCTTAACCGGTCCGCAAATACTAACTGTAACTAGTAAGTGTTAAGGTTAACGTAACGCCCTTCTCCTATATGCGAAGTACCCGGGATTATACAAACGTAATCTACACCGAAAAATGTAACGATCCACAATACACGAACACGATAACACTATATAATAATCGAACGTAAATTATCACGTAAATACCGAGAGTATAAGTAAGTATCGAGCGCGCGAGCTAACCTAATCGTCTCCTAAGTAGTTGTTGCTAGCTCGAAGCCTCCCGCAAAAGTGCCTCTGCTCCGTTTTTCGGCTTCCCTTTACTACTCCTTCCTATTGTTGAATTCATATCTTTCCTAGTTTGGAAGTTTCTACAATTTCGTCCTAAATCCTGCAATTGTGATCCTTACACACCCCATATAGAGTGCATCCCATAATTTTCCATTCCCTTTTTTTATCGTGGTAAATCGACATTCCTCACAAAGACAAGTCGTCAGCCATATTGCGCAATATAATCTTACTTAATCTAATATAGACTCTAATTTGCTTATACATAAGATCTATTTCCCGATTTCGGCCAATTGCATAATACCCCTGCTTCCGAGAAAAAATTCCAAACTGTCTGTAGACACACAGCGTACAATGGCAACCTCGACTCCACGGCGCGCCACATCGGCGCCTAGCCTTTCATCAACTCAAAAACTTGCTAGCCTTGTTTCAAGCTTACAGAAGTTGTAAATAAGGTCGATTTTAGAATACAGTCGTATTTCGATCCGCGATATCTAATTCCATTCCGTCTCCATATATTAATAATCTTAATTTCCAGTTAGATATTCTTAATCAGTTCTGTAATTATTAATCAGTTTCTGTTTGTTTCGCGTTCGTACGTGCAAGGAACAAAAGCGCCTTTATTACAATAGCAACAAGGTTGCATTTCGAGATTCAATTTAATGTCATCACGCCCGACTGCAAATAGCTATATTTAGACGTATTGATATTCTATATGGAAAATTGTTTTTAGTGTAATCTTTAATGTATAATGATTTTTACTCTTGTTAGAGCCTAAACTGAAATGATTTATATTTGTGAATTGAACGGGCATATCTAGACCGTTACAATCAACCCCCAAAATTTACACAGGTGACAAAATTGTTTAACCGGAGTAAATTTTCTAATCTCACACTAAATTCGCAAATATACTCTACCAATTTGTTAACACTTCCTCTCAAATGTAAAACCCATTACAATAATGGTGTGGTGTGTATTGAAACCAAAAGAATAGAAATTGATTACAGAATGTAACCCTCAACCTGTCGATATGCCAACCCTGAACTATCATCACTCTTCGCAAGGAACACAAGGTCTCAGCAAGAGGAAACTGGGTTGTGAATCCAAATCTACTCTAGTAGTATGATCTTGCCCCTTCACAACAATTCGGCGACCACATTGCTCGGTCTGTGAATTTGACTTACATTGCCCAAGCCATAAGTGATCTGACAAAACCCCCCCTCTAGAAACCGAATGCCTTTGATAGCTAAAATGCTAACAATCCAAAATTATTATATCCAAATGAAGAGCTTCACCCCATTATCAATCTCTATGTCCTTTGGCGCATGTGAAGTTGCCGAAAAATTAAGACAATAGCCACTGTGGGCTGCCGGTAGAGTATGAGTATTCTATGGAAGCAGACTAAGAAACTGCAATTTGATCTAACCTAACACCTATTCCACAGATAACCCATTGTTCGTGTAGCGCCTTGAGATAAAGTGTCAATAAATCGAATTCCATCTCTATAGAAACTACTGAATCATTAGGGCCCATGTCAATTTCCTTTTTTTTTTGTTGCGGAAATGCTTTCATCTACCTAATACCTTCCCCATTCTCACTTTCATACGCCCCTAACAAATCACCAGGCTCAATTAGAATGGAAACCTTAAAATAATTGTTTATTAATTTTAATATAATTATACACACATTACTCCCGGTCAATCAATTAATTCACTTAGTAAATAATTACGTATTGAATCTACAACCCCCCTTTCTCATAACGACATTAATCCGTAACCTAACTTTGAATGTTTTATCATAATAAAACAAAAAGTTTTTTTTTTTTTATTAATTTTTCCTTTTATTTGTATTAATTTTAGCAAAAAAATTGTTAAAACGGCAGATGATATTATGCAACTGTAATCACCAAACAAATATTAAATAATAAAACTTATCTTACTAAATAAATACTAAATACTTAATCTCCCCTTTTTTTTTCATTGATTTTTTTTTTTTTGAAAAGGCCGCCAACACTCCCCTCCATCTATATTTATCTTAATTTCCTGTTGTTTTAATTACACACTTCTGTGTTATTCTTCTCCCTCTCCCTTTCCTGCCTTTTTTTTTCTTTTTTTTTTTACAACCGGAAACATAGTTGATAAATATAGATGAGCCCTTCCCGTGCCCAACTGATTCTATACAATAAAATCAAAATCCTCAATCATTTTTTCCAAGGTTCAAACAAAATATTCTGAACATTTTACTGATACATAAGTTTTCATTTAATTTTTTTAAATTTCCATTTAATATTAACTCCACAGACTGTTCCTAAAAACTTATCAAATTCAAGGCAAAATTTATCATTTAGAAAAAAAAATGTTTTCCTCAACCATCAATTATACACTTTTTTTTTCTTTTTTTTTTTCTTTTTTTTTTCATTTTAAACATAACACAATTATACGCTTCTAATTTACTCTTATCACTTGCGTTCAAGTCTATCCCTGGATTTAAAATTTGTTCCTCTTCTACAATGTAAGTTTCTAAAGCTGTCTTCTCTCCCCCTCCGTTATTTCCCCCCTCTTCTAATAGATTAATTTCTTGTTCACTAAATTTGACAAACTGTTTTAAACCTTTATGCTGAATTATCATTCCTTTATTTTCAGAATTCAAAATGATATCCACATTATTAGCTTTCAACCAATCAAAACCCAATATGAGAGGTCTGGACAAATCAGGCACAATTAGGGCACCGATGTTCATTTCAAAGTTGCCTAAAGTAATAGTCAGCAATGCCATGTTGCGAATGTCTACACTTTTATGCCCTACTGCTGTCTTTATTTGGAAGGGTCTGACCGGCATTATAGGTATCTCTCCCTTCGACTTTAAGCTTTGCCAAAACTCTTCTGAAATACACGTTATATCGCTACCCGTATCTACTAGCCCTATAACTTCAAACCCAAGCATTTGAATAGCCACCTCCGACCTAAAATTATTTTTATTACTTTGTTCTGTCTCATCCTCTTCAAACACTGAAGTTATCAAATAATTAATATCATCTCTAAGTAGTTCCTGTTCTATCTTTAACTTTAACACATCTACAATTCGATGTGGTACCTGTAACTCCTTAGGTTCTGCCCTTTTATACCCTATCCCTTCCTTTCCTTCTTTTTTTAACACCTCCCCTTTAATAGGCACTTTTATTCCCTTACCATTACTGCCTAAATTTTGCCCAGGCGTCCAATTCATTTTAGTCATTATACGTAATATTTTGTCCCCTAAGGTTGAAGCTGACTTGGGGACGAGAACGGCAGCTTCCTCTAGTTTAACGCCGTTTCAACACCCTCTTCCGTCGACGGTTCTTCTTCTACTAGACTAACAGTAGTTCTCTTCTGCTCTCCCCTTCTATACTCTGCTTGAGGTCTACGCCAATTCCGATATTGTTGTTGACTTTCATTTCTTCTCTTTTCAAAATTATTAGCCTGTTTGTTCACGACCGCTGCACTATAATCCTGTGTATTAACATTCTCCATATTCCTTATAAATTCGGCCGCCGCTATAATAGTGTCCGACCTTGCTGTAACCCATGCCTGTTGTACATAACGTGGGTAATGTCTCATCATGTCGTCTATTAACTGTTTTTCAGGTATCTTATAACTCAGATTTTGTGCTCTCCCAGTAATTCGCAAAAAATAACTCAGCATTGTTACATTCTCTGTCCTAACCCAATTTCCTTGCACTATCTGACGGCGCACATCACTTTGCTCGTTTTCCCCCCAATATGTTTTGAAAAAATCCGCTTTAAAATCATCTATCGATGTCCATCTATCCTTATATATCCGAGCCCAATCCCTGGCATCCCCAACTAAGCACTCTTGAACCAGGTCTAAATCATTGTTTTCTTTCGGGGCCTTCCTCATGTAACTGTCCAAGTCCTCTATGAAGTTAACCGGATGATAATCAGGTTTTATTCCGAATTTTGGCTTTTCAATATTGAGGTTTCTAATATTATAAACTACGCTCTTATACACATCGCTATTCACGTTTTTCTCTACCTCTGGTGAATTCATAACGTTATCTGTCTCCTTCTCACTGTTACGGATCCTTGACTCTTCCGAATTCTCACTTCCTTCACGATTTGTTGAAGTAGGCTGTCCCTGAATATTCTCTACATCCTCACAAATTGTCGTGTTATTCTGTGAATCTATCAAAGATTTCGTACTCTTTACTTCCCCTATTAATTGGTTCAATTTGGTTGATAATGTTCTAATTGTATGATTTAGCATACTGTACATTCGTGGTGTTCTAGCTGTTTTTTGTGTTCTTCGCACTCTCTTCGGCCGAGGTGGCACTTCATCACTCTCGTCTGCTACGAGGGGTTCTACTTCTGTTACTTCTTCCCTTTCCTTGTCCGCAGAACTTTGCTCTTCAAAATGACTTGTCCGTTTACGAAAACGTGTTCCTCTTTTTCCAGGCATTTTCTTTGTTTATGTTATGTTTATTTTTCTCCAAATGCACCTCACTAATCATAAAAAGAAAAAAAACTAAATTTTACTAGATATCATTTGTTTTCCCTTTTAATATTTAATATCTAGTTTCAGTGGATAGGCTCTCAATCAAAACTTTACCTCCTCAATTGGCTATACCTACGTAACATACTTTTTAGGAACGTCAATCTAATTAATGTCTTCTTTTCCCTATCTCATCTAATTTGATAACTACAACCATTTTTTTTTTTGTGTAGGTAAATATTAATAATTATAAATGTAAAAGTACTCTCGACTAAACCGATTTCTAATCTAAGAAAATACACAGCATTAGTAAAATTTCGGCGTGGAATAAGCCCCATGTCCTAATTAATCGTAAAACTTTTGATTACATACAATACAATTTTACAACCTTACATAAATACATACAATACGTAGTGTATTGCAACTACCGGTCCCTATTTTATTAATACCCTTATTAATCATAACCCTTTCCATACAACATACATACGACGAGACATACTTACATACATGTCCTGTATTGCGACATTTTGCCACTATTATTTTTTTACTATCCTGCTTATCAGCTGAAGTTTACATACAACATACAAGTCATGTACCTATTTTAATACATGTAAATTGGCAATATGACCCAATTTTAACGCAACTGTTTCTTAATGTATACTATTTTTTCTTTATCGCTAACACTCCGTTAACATAACATACATAAAATTATTGTTATTTAAAATCGACTATAATGGAATAATAAATTTAGTCGTTTCATTAACCGCGTCTCACACTTGAAATTTTATTAGTCTTCTCAAACTTGTTCGAGTTTTTGAACGGACGGAGACGGTTATGACTATGATCGGTTACTATGGTTAGTGATACCTTAATAATCTGTGGGTTAGTGTTTGTCAAAATAAACTGAGGTCCTATGTTTAACCAATTAAATTAGTTACTATTATTCATCTAATCATCATTAGTCAGTGTTAAATGTGTTAAACACTTGTTCAGCTAGTCACACGATGTAATAATTGTATCACACAGGACGCCTAACGACAGCTTTGTCCATGTCCCTTATAAAGGAGAACTATTCGTAAAACGTAAGTATACGATCGACGTCTTTTACTATTTTAAACTATTTTATACATCTATTTGTGAGTTAAAACTTATAGTCTCATGAAAATCTTTTATCTAGTTTCATTCTAAAACTTAGATTACTACCTAATAAAGATACCTAACCTAACCTATAGTAAGTAAAGTTTGTTGTTAAGATTTTTTTTTCTTCATGTTGATTCAGTAACTAATGGAATATGTTGTTTGTTTCAGTGTGCATCCTATTGTCTTTGTGAAATGATACCCTTGCAGATATATTAGAGAAAATTTACCCTGCTGCTGACATGGCAATGTTAATGAAGGTTTATCTGTCTACAAGATATAACCGAACTAGCAATGATTGTGCTGCAAGTAAAAACCTCTGGAACCAATGCAAGCTATAGGATTTAATTTCCTACTTATGGTTGAACTACTAAGTAAAGTGATGTGGTATAAACGCATTATGTTTTCCTATCTTTTCCCTTATTTCCCTTTGTTATGTAATGCACTATTCTTGTATTATACAATTCCTACTTATGTGTTTCTTAATTATTTTCCTCCTAACATACCTAAACTAGCATGGTTTGTTTACTATATGCATCATCGGGCTAATTTTAACCTTAAAGAATCTGTGGCTTCTATTATGTAAGTGCCTGGTGTTAAATAGCTTTGTTTAATACACTTAGCAGTTTTATGGGAGTGTTTTAACAACCCCCTGACTTTACTGTATGCGAGAAGTTTCTAATTTGTGACAGCGATACTAAGTACTACAATAATATTCAAGCCTTGTTATCCAACATCATAGACCTATTTATATGATGATTTTAATTTATTCTAAAGTCTTGTTTTTCTGATAAACAAATTACTTATCCCGTACTTACAAACTTTATAAAATTTTATAAATTGGGATCTTAGTAGTTTAAAGTAATGTATTCTAAGTATATGTAACTTCTTATTTTATTGATAACCAAAGCAAACACACATCTGTTCATCTAAATTCAAAGTTATGACTAAACAACCCCCCGACTTTTGAACTAGTGCCATGGTCACTACTATGGTATTGAATATTAAATCCCACTGAGAAATTGTTAAATATCATTACATTCTATATTCTGTTATGAGCCACTGCTTTGCTAAACATAGTTAAATATTGTTTCTTATGCTTAAATGCACCTACTTAAGCCGCTTTTAATTAAAACCAGACTTATCTACTTAATTCCGTTCTTGCTAGTTTCCAGTCTAATCATAGGTACATTCCTAATATATTTCAGAAGAGAAGAAGAATCATACTGATATCTGAGTTATTAAAAATGGTAAGTTTAGTTTAATAAGTTGAAATCGAAAATTTCTGTAGGTAGGAAATATTTTTAAATATTGTTTTGCTAGAAAAAGATAATACAATCTGCGCATACTACTACATACTTTAACTCTTACCCAGAGTCTTTACTAATTGTATATAACTAAATAAATTTAATTTGTCAAATTCGTATTTGGAGCTATGGAAAATGTACTAAAATTACATAATTAATTGCCAGCATCTTTGGTACAATGCCGCAGGGGCCATTCTTAGATTTAATGTTTTAGTGTATATATAGATTTAGTCTTATTTAATATTAGTTATTTTTACAATGTAATTAAATATAATGTACTTATAGAATTTATTAAGTTGTTCCATCTCCTATACTCAGTAAACTTATAAGTATATCTATAATCTATGAAAGTTTAAAATAATATCTTAGTTTTATTGATTAGATTTTAATTAAGTATTGAAACAATTCTGCTAGGATTTCAAGAGATTAATATGTACTCTGTTAGTAAACTGTATGGAAAAATAATATGATTACGAGTATTTTCTATGCTTCTCGTAAGCAACCTTTATAAACTTTGTTTCTTATACATATCTAAAATATTTTTAAATCTACCTATCGTAATTAATAAATAAATAAATTAAATGTGACTTTTAAATATTAGTGCAGTAATAATTTTCAATCCGCGAATTATTATAATGAATTATTTAATATTTTAACCATAGCAACTTTCTCTATACATTTAAAAGTCAGTGAGTCTATGTATAATCTGTGAAAAATAACAATATCTTTAGTTTTGTTTTTAGTTTCTCAAACCACAAAGCAAATCAAAGTAATAAGTGTTTGATCTAAAAATAAGTAAAGTAAATGTAACAGTGAATCTTAAAAGTGAATAAGTTTATAACTAAAGTAGAGGACAAACGGTTTCGGTTTAACCTGGCCTACTACTAACTTTTATATTATTTTTTTGTTGTGATACTGGCAAATAAAGTGGACGAAATTATATTTTACAGTGATAATGACTTATTAGGGCATAGATGAAAGACACCAGAACTAATAATAGTGAAGTGTTTAACGCGCCTGAGGATCTAAGAAACTTTAACGCGACCTAGCCTTTTGTATTATTTTTGTGAATTATAAGTGACGTTTTTTAAATTTGAGTTTTAAATTATTTAACCAATAAACAAAGTCATTAACTATACCAAATCTTATACCACTATCCATTCTCACGACAGCAAATTACCTACCTAAATCATTCTTACTCTTCTTGTAATTATAATTAAAAATTAACTGGCAAAAGTTTAATAAGAAAGTTCAATATCCTGGTCACTACGGCACGCTAAATTGTAACCCTTCCTACCAAAAACCTCTACCCTACCTAAATCAACTCACCTAATTTTGTCTCTCTAACCTAATTTAGTCTCTATGTCCTATGTAAATGTAAAGCCTAAAGCCTAAAAGTAAACCTAAAGCTTACTAAGCTCTGAAACTGAAACTGTAAAAGTTACCCTATGTAAAATTAAACTATGAAAAGCGACTAAGAAAAGCTACTATTAATTTCTTGTCTTTTAATATAATAGAGTAAGAATGAATAAATATTGTAGAAGTGGCCATATGATCGTCAAGTGTCTAGGAACCTATGTTGTGAACCGTTTTAGATAGTAACCTAAGAACTTTTCATGCATATAAGATTGGTATAGTTACATGATTAAAGCCTAACCCTTAGCCTACAGAATTAAGAGAGAAGTGAAGTGAAGTTAATAAAAGATAATGATAATTTGGTCTTATAACTTATACTAATAAAAGTCAGTCAGTGTCTGGGTCGTTTTAGTGGGTGTTAAGTTGAAACTGGAAAGTATGCTTAAGGCATATTACTTTTGCGCCTATGGTCAGAGCCCATGACTCCCCGCTCAAGACTGTGGGACTCGTCTACCTGACTGGACATCCCCCCAGCGCTTTAAATCTTTTCTTTCCAGGTGGGTCATTGATTTTACAGTCTTTGTCAGTTGTTAATAATAGAGTCAGTGATAGTATGTCATCTGTTTTCAATGGACAAGAAGGAATATTCAAAAGGCTCCTTACTCCATTGCAGGAGAGAAATATAAAAAATAATGGTATTGTTTGTAAATCATATTAAATTCACTAGGAGCCAAACTATTAAAATGTCAAAGTCGAACTGTCAATCATAATTTGTAGATATTTAATGAGGTATATTCCCGTAGGAATGGGTTAGTGGTTCCAACTGCTCACAGACTATAAGGCCGGTTTACCCTTGAGTAATACCAGGCAGGGTACGTAACCCATAGTGTAAACAGAGAAATAATTCCTTATAATGATAGTGAATCTTTCTAGTCATGATGAATGCTTGTTGTAATGATGATTTCAATCATAATTTGTAGATATTTGATGAAGTATATTCCCGTAGGAATAGGGTTTGTGGTTCCAACTGCTCACAGACTATAAGGCCGGTATACCCTTGAGTAATACCAGGCAGGGTGCGTAACCCATAGTGTAAACAGAGAAAGCACTTGACGTAAAATATTCAGTATGTTGAGAGAAATCAGTCCATCCCTTAGGATCATTCGATGTTGAAGTATAAATGGTCTTCTGCCATAGACTAGAAATAATCACGTATCATGAGTTTACTTTACTCAAACTTTAGGTAATCTGGAACGGTCGTATTTTTAGTTGGAATTGTAACTTGTCAGATGCTGCAAGGAGAAACCAGTTCACTAAGTCTCAATCAATTGTATTGTAGATTAGAAGGCATAGTAAAGCTTTCCAGTCTTGAACTTTTTGTTGGTTTAAGTACATTCACAAGAAGGAGCGACCTCGGTCATCGTAGTGCATTTTCTTATGCATAAATTCCCATAGGAATGGCTGGTAAAGTTACCACACAGTGACTAGCTGGTGTCCGTAGACAGTGACAGCAGAGACGTATCTCAGTATGCATAGTAATTCACCTGCCTCTGAAGATCAAATGAGGGAAGGCAATCCAACTCGTCAATATGACTTTAAATATTTACTTTTAAACGCAGTTAGTCTGCTATAGACTAGAAATATTTACTTTCTGATAGGCTTCCATAAGCCTTAATAGCTTAGAAAATGATAACCTGAGTCATAATAAGCTGTGATCTCCTTAGATAAAAATAAGAAGTTATTCCCTTCCTAATTTATTAATTATGACGATAATCTTATTTAATGTAAATTTCCTACTTCCTTCACTAATATAGTGGCGGTATAACACCAAACGCAAAGAAGTTTAAATGATTATTTTTAACACATAAGGTTATACTATCAAACCTAGATGAATCCCTACAAATTATATACCTAAATTCCTACTTTCCCTAACGTTGAAGCTACCCTATTCCTACTGTATAGGCCTATTCTACGAACTACTTCCTATGGGCTTACCTCTCCCAGTAATTAGCTAGGTCCCTATGGAATCTGGACAGTTCAGCTGAGTCGGCTGAGAAGGCAACCTAAACACTCGTGTTGTGTGTACCTCCCCCCTTGCTTTTGATAGACCGTAGTCTGGTAGATAGCAAGAGTAAGGCCCCCTATTGTGTGGTTTAGTATATATAAATAATAATAGATTTATCGGGACCCATTCTCAACTCCAACAGAGCTTCAGTGGGTGCGCGCCGGCGTGCCAACTTGTGGACCCCACTTGTTCTCTGAAGGCTGACATTGAGGATAAGTAGGCATTTCTACAGATGTCTATGTTGGTAAAGAGATCATCTGGGCTTGCCCAAGGCTCTTTTAGAATCTAATAGTTCCAAACCAAAGGCTCCGTTAAGCTACCTCGGATTTGTCAGACACTTACTAGTGGTAGCCTGATCACTGTTCTGGTACAATCATATGCTAATCTAGCTTAACACAAAAGGCAATCCCTCCCGCCGTAATAAAATTACAGCTTAACCCCCAACTAGTTAATGCAATGTACCAGACACAAATGATAACTAACCCAAAGCTTCTGAAAAGTACACAGAAATAATTAATTAATATAACACAAACAAAATCAATTAAAATTCACACAGTAAAATTAATAAGATTTGTCTCACCAAAATACCCAGATTATTAATATTTATATAAAACCTATCCCCTGTTGACTGAAGTAAATCTCTTTACTCATGTGCAGACCCCAATCGTCCACTATCATACATAAAAATACAGAGCTTTCACGCTGCATTCCCATACATGACAAGAAGGCAATTCCCCTCACAATAGTACCTATTACCTATTCCCTAAGTGAAATGTTGTCCCTAAACCCTTGCGGATTAATTTTAATAAATTTGTAACTAAAAGCCCCCTTTTTAAACCTATACCGCTATAACCGTATACTACAGAACCGCAGTTGAACTAACATGAATCTATCGTCCGTCACCGACGAATGCTACACAACTCCGCAATATTCCCTACATGAAGTAAAATAAATCACTAATATAATAACACAAATAACGATGTTTAATGTAAGGCTGCAACGCGACGTAGCTCAAACTATATAACACTCTTAACCGGTCCGCAAATACTAACTGTAACTAGTAAGTGTTAAGGTTAACGTAACGCCCTTCTCCTATATGCGAAGTACCCGGGATTATACAAACGTAATCTACACCGAAAAATGTAACGATCCACAATACACGAACACGATAACACTATATAATAATCGAACGTAAATTATCACGTAAATACCGAGAGTATAAGTAAGTATCGAGCGCGCGAGCTAACCTAATCGTCTCCTAAGTAGTTGTTGCTAGCTCGAAGCCTCCCGCAAAAGTGCCTCTGCTCCGTTTTTCGGCTTCCCTTTACTACTCCTTCCTATTGTTGAATTCATATCTTTCCTAGTTTGGAAGTTTCTACAATTTCGTCCTAAATCCTGCAATTGTGATCCTTACACACCCCATATAGAGTGCATCCCATAATTTTCCATTCCCTTTTTTTATCGTGGTAAATCGACATTCCTCACAAAGACAAGTCGTCAGCCATATTGCGCAATATAATCTTACTTAATCTAATATAGACTCTAATTTGCTTATACATAAGATCTATTTCCCGATTTCGGCCAATTGCATAATACCCCTGCTTCCGAGAAAAAATTCCAAACTGTCTGTAGACACACAGCGTACAATGGCAACCTCGACTCCACGGCGCGCCACATCGGCGCCTAGCCTTTCATCAACTCAAAAACTTGCTAGCCTTGTTTCAAGCTTACAGAAGTTGTAAATAAGGTCGATTTTAGAATACAGTCGTATTTCGATCCGCGATATCTAATTCCATTCCGTCTCCATATATTAATAATCTTAATTTCCAGTTAGATATTCTTAATCAGTTCTGTAATTATTAATCAGTTTCTGTTTGTTTCGCGTTCGTACGTGCAAGGAACAAAAGCGCCTTTATTACAATAGCAACAAGGTTGCATTTCGAGATTCAATTTAATGTCATCACGCCCGACTGCAAATAGCTATATTTAGACGTATTGATATTCTATATGGAAAATTGTTTTTAGTGTAATCTTTAATGTATAATGATTTTTACTCTTGTTAGAGCCTAAACTGAAATGATTTATATTTGTGAATTGAACGGGCATATCTAGACCGTTACAATGTTACAGTACCTCTGATTTATTAGAGACTAAGAGCTAATGTAGATAGCATCATAATATAATTAAGATATAGCAGCGTGATGAAATAGACAAAGTAGAATAGAGCTCCTACTGAATTTTATAACGCGCTTCTATTAAGAACAATTTTTCACGTCGCAAGCGCGAAACTGCTCCTAAAATTACTTTACTAACGTTTCAATTATTTAAAAATCCGGCCCAATTCAAATCAAAACCGCATAATCTATTTATTTATCTATACATACAAAACACTGAGAAGTACACCTAAGTACAACCCTGTTAAGGTATTGCAATGTATAATTTGAACATTATGAGATTTCTCTGTGTACATAATTACTATAAATTTAAACTTAGAAATTAACACAAACATATTATAACATTTAGAATGTTCATAATTCGTTATACTTAAGATCGAGCAAAACAGGCCTCTAACTTTTTTCTGTATGTATGACTTTAATTATTTTTTTAACTATTGGTTATTGGTATTTTTCCACTGTGTAAAAATTTCAAGAATCCTATTAAGGTTAAAGAGATACAGCGATTGTGAATACTTATGGCCCAGGTTAAAACGCCAAAAAAACACAATTATTATACATACATCCCGCTGACAGACAGACGGATGGACGAACAAACTGACGGTTAGCGGAGGCTAAGTAATAGGGTCGCCGCGCGCTGCCACTCTCTGAATACGGAACTCTATAAAACTATACAAATGCGAGTAGGACTTGCTCCTTTTGGACCTTATTACAACGCAATAAAGTGAAAAAGTTGATAGTTTGAAGCATTACGCCACTGGTATATAAAGAACTGTTTTAAAGTATGGCACAATAAAATACTGGAGGGTAGCCCCATTTCCGCATGCTTTCTGCCGTTCTAAAATTAAAATTTTACGTACATTTACACCAAAATTTATTCCAGGCCCAATATCGTGTGAAAACAAGGGACCCGAGCAAAGAACGAAAATAACATTTCGCACTGCGTAATGTGTAAATTAATTTTATGTGGTGTAGTGGTCGAAATGTCAGTCGGTCAGTATCACCGCACAAACACGGTTTTGCTCTGGTAATTGACCGTTCCGAGTGGAAACGAACAATTATTGGTAACATTACGAGTGTAATTTGGTAGATATGTTGTGTTTTAGTAGCATTTATGGGTTGTAGCATTTGTAACTAAACAGTGGTGTATTTTTTTTGGTTCCCTTTGAAATAAAATGATTGTAACATGGTTACAAAATTTCTTATAAATAATGTTTTCTCTTATGCTCATTGTCCCCGATGGGATACAAGGATTTTATCATCTTCATCATCATGTTATGATTTTACTTTTAAAATGAAGGCAAGAAGCAAATATCCACAGGACCTCTCTATTCTACAGGATAAAACCATATTCCCTTTGGCATGTTATCGTGTCTCTTATTTACTTGACAGTAATGACAGCCGAGTTAAAAGCTATACTATAATGAACATTTCAAAGGCAATATTATGGTTTTGGTCTGACGAATAGACGCCCTCCAGATACTGACCATTCTGTCGGTGAGACATTCAATTTCTTTTTTGATACATTATGACGATGATTTACCATCAAAATTAATTTTAATTTCAAGATGATTAGTAAAATCCTACAGTTAATTTATAAAAATAATATTCACACTTAACTTGATAGCTCTGTGTTAGGTATCGGAGTTTCGGCCACTGAAACCTCAGAGAAATGAGAACACGTGAAGTAACGACAAGAGCTATATTCGTACTAAAAACAAGAAGGTAGATGCGGGCGCAGCCGCGTTAACTAAAAGCCTACCCTCTTATAAGTACTAACACTCTGCTAGGTTCTATGTAGTTGCATTAATTAGGGTATATACAAAATAAAAGCGTAAAAACTGTGAAACTGTACAGGAAACTCCGAACTCTCCCGTACGCTCCCGAGGCTCGATGCTTGACTTTTTGCATGAAAACCGAAACATTTTTTTTACAAGAGAAGCCGTTTCATTGTTACTGGTTAGTTTCACATTGGCGCAATGAAACGTTATCATTCATTCTTCTCATCGTTATTTCTTTGGATTGTTGAAACATGAAAAATAATACATAAAAAATGTAACGGGGAAGGTATCTATTGATTTGCCGGTTTTTTTACACAATTTATTCATTGGCAGACAGACCTATCGACGTGAATTGTATGTCCATGCAATTAAAGCGAAAACGACGTCGCTTCATACCCAACGCGGAATCGAGCTGAGCCGAGTCGAACGACGCCTTTTTCACCCTTACAGGACGGACATAAAACTTTTTCTCACCGGCTCAAGCCGATTCTGCGCCGATAGTTCTGGGGAGACCCTAAAAACTAAACTTCCTAATATAACAGTAGTGTGTGATACATCGATTACTGATCACTCTTCAGTTATATTATCAACACCAAAAAATGATAAAGATAAAACACATCTTACTCTTTACTTACAACTAAACTACTTGCATGTATATAATCTGTAGTTGTTGTTCTTGATGTATTGCTCATAGGTGGATGTCTGTAATTGGCACTGTTATCTTGTTAATTTACTGCTTTTATGAATTGTAATGTGCTGTTGATATCCTTAATAAATAAATAAATAAATAAATAAATAAATAAATAACACATCTAACAAGTACTTACAAAAAAACTGATTATCATGCTGCTATCTCCGAGCTAGAGCAGTTAAATTGGATTAGTGTGCTAAACAGTTCGGATGTAAATGAGGTAACTAACTTATTCTTATATCTAGTTAATAGAACGATAAAAAATACACTATATTAGTCAAAATCACACGCAGAAAAAGAAATATAAAACCGTGGATCACTCCTGGGCTTATAAGATGCTTAAAAAATCGAGACAAGCTACACCAAATACTTAAAAAAGAAGCAGATAACTTAATAGTCACTAATAAATGAAAACAAAAACAATCTACGTACGCCTCCGATGGATTTGTTCGTAAAGGTATTGTTTCGCAGATTAACGTTTCGTTACTAAACCTTTAGCAGCTATTTATTTGTCTACACACACAACTATTCTCAGAAATTCATTTAGCCTATTAATCACTCCACATTTTGAATGTTTGATTTAACAACCTTTCGATTTTGAACGGTTAAACGGTTCAGTGCTCATATCAACTTTTCGCCACCTATTCGTTTTGCACTGGAAATGGCATCAAATACTGTCATTAAAGTCAATACAAACTAAATCACGACGCTAGCAATTCGGTAATGGTTGTTGGTCCCTATTCTGACGCTCGTCGACGCATCGAAATATATTTTGATAACAATGTAGTCTTTAAAATCAGTACATTTTTGCTGGCGATGTTATATGGTTAGCTGAAACAATTCCGAAACAAAAATCGACTAAACGTAACTCTACTTGTCGCTTTTCATCCCACCGACTACTCTGCGAAACAAATAATAAACGTAACGATATTATACCAAACGTTACTCGGCCGAAAGAAAAGTCTGTCAATAGTTGATTGCGAAACAAAAATCTGTGCAATTAAAATTGGCGAAACGACAGGTCACAGGAATGAATTTTTTAACGAATATCAAACATGTTAACGATGTGGCATGGCTCACAGTCAGACTCAGAATAGAGTCATAAATACTTAGTAGAAGCTCATCCTCTATTGTACTATGTCTTTGAAGGGAACTGTTAGAAAGCCATCTCAATTCGATATAGGCGTCAAACCGGTCTCTTTGATCACAATGCTATTATGCTACTAGCTACAGCGTAGCATGCCTCGCTCGTAGCATCCTCTATGAACCATCTCGTCTGGTATCGGCTACGAATGCTACGGTCCTCTTGCAACAGTATAAATACATAGTTCATACCTCTATTTCTATTTCCATAGGATTCAAAATGTTACAACTCGACGATTTTGGTTTATTGTACTAAGCTCGTACGTCACCACTTGAGAATTAACACAAATAGCATTGTTTATACTCAAGGTGTAACCTTAAGGCGGTTGACTTAGATTTCAAATTCAAAAGCTTGAATGTTTTGTTGAGTGTAGGTCGCACTTCAGTTGGGTAATTGACACTTAATTCAGGAACAAAGCTCGCCGAGTCATTCAGGTGTTAGGTAGACTCGTGAATACGTGGCCTTAATTTACTTGAGTATTTGTCTAAGAATAACGTACATTTCGTATTAAAATATTACTATTTTACGTCTTATTTTTACGTATTATTACTACGTATTTATTTGCTTTTATTATTTTTATTTTCTGTTTCTTTAATTGTTTTACGTTTAGCTATCCGTTGTTTTTATTAATCTCTCAATAGCTCTAAGGTTAACTGGAAGAGATCCCTTAAAGAGATAAGTTCGCCTTTGTACATACCTTTTGCGTTTCTGTTTCTTTTTAAGTTTATTATTTTCTGTTTGTGCAACAAAGAGTTTACATACATACATATACACATACAAGAGTTTGCGTTTTGATTTATGTTATTCGTATAAAATCAACCAGGCAGGCAGTGGCTGCGACACATCCGCGAGTGGACCGGTATTGCCTCCGTTGAACAGCTGTTCCGGCTGGCTGCGGATAGGGATGAGTACTAGAAGCTGACGGCCAGCCTTCTCGGTTGCAGAGGCACTGGAAAAAGAAGAAGACTTAGTCAAACATAGGCAATCATACGTAGGTATATATTACAAGCAAGAGACTCCTAAATTCAGCTGTTTTAAAGATTTTTAATAAAAAAAATGCTACTAACAATTTAAAATGGTGACATACTCCATAAGCACTTATGTAGCTATTTCCATTTGAAAATAAATGTTGTATGAAGTCAGAAGTCAGAGATCAGAGACACATACGGTGGCGTTTTTTAACGCCACTACCACATATCCCCTATATCTTTACCCGCCACAACTTTTGATTGCTTAGTCGGCCGCGAATCATATGCCGATGTACCAGAACTTGGCGCGACAACTTCCGCGCGTCCTTATTTATGAGTACACGATCAGCGGTTGTCGAGTTTCTAGTTTTAGTTGGGAACTTCTGTATTTTTTATGGGTTTGCAAACATGTGTCTTTTTATTTGGTAGTTTTGAATAGAACTTGGCTTGCATTGCTTTTTAGTTGTATAAAACTTTATGTGTTCTGTGTCGCTCTTTTTATTTTCATTATGTTACTGCTACAAAATTGGCTCTGAATCTTATCATATTAACATTATAAGGTGATGGATAAACCTAGGTATAAGCCTAGCAAAAGTATAGTTTTACCGACAAGAATAGAGGCCCTGAAGTCACTATACCTATTTAAACCGGCCTAAAACCTCCAAAAGAGCTATAAACAAAAAGTGAAAATATGACCCGATCAAGGGTCACGAGAAGTGCACCGGGTGCGCCACACGTGACCCGCCGATATTGCCTGCCAATAATCGCTTCTAGAAATAGGATCGGTGGCGGGTACAAGTGGGGGACAGATGGGGAACCTTTACTTGATTTAATCATGTTGTAATGTGTGATCAATGAAGCTTCATAAAATGCACAAAGACGAGTAAGTAAGGCAAAATATGAGCATAGGTTTGCTTACAATTTCAAGGAAATAAATTAACGTACCATCGTAAAATTCATTCATAGCATTGTGGAGAAGTTGTGACCTGTCACTATGCTATGTTTGTTTCCATGATAGCTCTCCCGTGTTTGTCCTGAGTTTATCCCTCGAAAACCTGTCAAATTCAACCAACAAACTAACGCGCGCGATGACCAGGACTGCTCTGTTTCGTGTCGGGTTATTTTTCTAAAGTCCGACGTCGGTTTGTTTTCTGCAGCGTCTAATTAAAGTTATAGCAAGCTCTGTGAATTCACGTCTTGCCAGTTAGTGGCCAAGGTATGGGCTAAAAGCGATTTACATTTGCAAATAAAAATACAGATTTTGACCCACGAAAAGTTGTCTAATTACGCAGGGGGCATTATTATGTTTTGTTTTACAATGTGTTTTCTGTTAATTGTTTTTCTCAACAATTGTATATATGAGTGTTTCTTAAATAAGTGGTTTTTGAAGATTGATCTATAACTTCAACATTTACTGAGGCAGGTACAGAGACGTGAGCGTCAAAAAATATTGACCAAAAATAAATAAATAAATCTTAAAGCCGCGCCTACCTAGCCTAGTTGGTAGTGACCCTGCCTACGAAGCTAGCGGTCCTGGGTTCAAATCCCGGTCCGGGTAAATATTTGGGTGATGAGCGCGAATATTGTTCCTGACTCATGGATGTTCTCTATGTATTTAAGTATATATTTCTATATATAAGTATTTATATTGTTATCTAGTACCCATAGTACAAGCCTGAAGCTTAGTTTCGGACCACATCAACTGGTATGACATTGTCCCCTTGACATTTATTTTTTATTTATTTTATAACCCAAATTTTAAGAATGAGCTAAATATGAATTTGTCAACAAAATGAAGCGTGTTAGCTACTATGGTATATCGGGCCTTGTCCTTAAAACATATTTTTAATTTTTTTAGTTTGGTCAACTTAAGTCTAGTGAACTGTAACTTCGGAAAACACATTATAATCTTACAAAATAAAAAATGCTTTGTTGCAGTTGCAAGGTAATTAAAAAAAAATGCCTTATCTACTTTAACCTATAAATAACACACTCTAAAAAAGAGAACAAAACCTACGCATGTTATTTGATATTATATTTAATTTAATATTTGTAGCTTTACCTATATAATGCTAGACTAAGTAGCACCATTGTAATATGAAATATGTTTAAAAAATGACTGACTGCTGAGTTTTTTGCGGCGTTTCTTCTCAGCAGTGGTCACCTCTTGGGAAGCGCTGGTAGATTCTTGACGTGTAAAAGTGCCCGTGCGGCCTACTTACTGAAAAAAAATATTTAATCTTTTTTTTTTTTTAATGGCACAATCATAATGTCATTCTAAGAATCTGCATATTTTTCAGTGGCGCCTAAGACTTGCTCCACAGCTCTATCCCAAGGTTTTATTTGGCAGTGGGAATGATAAATCGCGTTTCATTAGCGACCCGCCGCGTACATTTCCAGCATTACCTTCAATTATATTTCTATTCCATTATATTCTACAGTAACACTTTTAGTTTAAAAATTATTTTTATTTTCAGAGGATATTCATAAAATTCACAAACGTTACTCGAAATCTGTTACACGTGAACAAAATATCAAATAGATATAATATTGACTGTCTTGAAGGAAAATGAGAAAATGTCCTGTACATGTTTCAATAAATAAAGACAAGGCTAAAGGTATTTCTAAATAAAGAACATAATTGTAAACAAATCTTTATTTATTTACTGTTAAGTTAATAAGAGCTATCATAAAGTTAATAATTTCGGGGAAAAACAAAAGAAGTTGAAGGTCCCCCTGCAAATTTATCGTAAGTTGTGATGTGTTGTAGGTATTAATTAAGTCAAGGAGTTTAACCAGCTTTTAATCGGATATTTTCAAAGAAAGAAATAAGGAATCTATAAACTCACTTCTTATTTTCACTTGCTAATTGGCAAAATTCACACGTTGATATTCGTTTTCAAAGGAATAAATACACACCCGTGTCTGGTACTGCTTTAGGTTAGCGTCTTTTCTCAGTAAAATAGTAAAAATAAAACATGTCATTATATAAAATGGATCAAGTCAACAATATATAGTCGTCGCAACGTTGTAATCGACGTTGAATCCGCAAACAAAATACATAAAGACAAGGCAATAAATAGATCACATAAAGAAGCACATAAAGCCAAGCCTGGGCCAAATGAGAAATGACTAAACAATAGTGGCGCATAAAAATAAACTACTCCCTTGCTTCCTTCGAATAAGTTTTTGTGAGTTCATCGGAAGATCTTTAGAATGAGTTCTCTTTTGGTAGCGTTAGCAGATTTGTGCTGTTATTATTTATTTTAAAACCAAACAAATAAATTATAACACTTTTTCATTATTAAAGCCGGAGATTGAAATTTTAAATTTCACGCGAACGTTGTTATAACCTGAATTTTTAAAAACAAGTTATGAATATACACATATTTCATGGAACTAAAAACTATATAATTAAACTACTTTTACTTCTTATATACGAAACGGGCCGTTAATAGTGTTTGACAATAACCTCGTCCTTCGACCGGGTGTGTCATGTTTTTCATAACAACTATTTGCGAATTTTCATGTTGCATAAAACTAACTGCATAATTTTGTTCTGCAGAAATTATTAAATAGTATAATAATAAAATGCATATAAACGAATTGCATAATTTCAAAAGCAATAATAGTTTAGTAGCATACTAATGAATCTGCATAACATACAATCAGTATAATGGTCACTTTGTATAATATTTAATGCTCATAACGTTCTTTTTTAATAAAAACCAAGCTCATAATAATCAAAGAATATAAACGCCTACTAAAAATTAATAAGCAAAATACAATTTACAACACACCATACCACACCACTGACTCGATAAATAGTATAATAGTAACTTAAAAAGAAGACTACGTACGAACAAGTCGACGGAGCTCCGCTATGCGGAGCTCCCTATTCTGCGTAGTTATGGCGCTTCGCGCCTTGGCGCAACTCTAACCTAACCTAACCTATAAGTAAAAGCAAAATTGACCTAATTTGGCAGATTGATTTGCATGACCTTGATTTAAACAAACATAATAAGTTATATCACCTGATCATTATTGCAAATGTTTTTATATTTTTTAATAATTATGTTTAATGTATAGTATATCAAATAGCATTATTCCATATGAATGATATACAAAAGGTCATTATGCTAAGTGAGTATTATATTATGTGACTGTTATGCTACAACAAAATATACATTTTGTATTTATACTAGATGTTTGTTATTCATTTCGTAGTTAGTTAAATGAAATTATGCAAAAAGTTTGTATACAGATTGAAGCGCACCCCCTTCGACCAAATCGATTCATCGATACGATTTTAATCATTAAAATTAAATGTCTTTGCATTTTATTTAATAACATCTATCTAGATTTTACCATACGATTGCAATAATTCTAGCGGGATGTTAGACGATTTGTGGTACCTTATTTTATGGTAATCAGATAAAATAACTTAACAAACTTATTACATTTCCTGTATAATCTTTAATGATAATAAAAAAAAGGAATTAAATTAGCAGCATCACTAAATTTTCCAAATGACATCTGTCACGGGCCAAATAAGACGCTATAATGCTATAATAGTCAAAATAAGAGGTTGAAAACATTCATTCTCGGTAATATTTTTTCTAAATAAAACTGGACATATCATCCCGTTGAGAAATAAATATCCGACTAAGCTTAATTTATTAGTAGGAGATCCGAATATCCGAATATATCCGAACGTTTATTAGTTAAGTTACTTTGTTTTACATCACGCAATTTCGATCCTTATGAATGCAATACTACACACACCCACACTCACGCCTTCATTCCCAGAGTGTGGTAGGCAGAGCTACAGAATTACCAACAAGTTTAAAAACTTATTTTGTTCAAACAGGCTAAGATATATCTTAGCTATACTTATGGAAATATAAATATGGTAAAATACATTTTTAGTCACTTTTTGCAATTGCATACTGTGCTTAACCTCAAGTAGTGAATCTTTGAAACCTTAGCAAATCCATATGGATACAAAATTTTATTTATACCCATGTACCTATACATCTTATTTAATTTTTAAAATTAGTGTTAAGTAAAGTTATATATTATTATTATTAATTAAGAGAATCAATGATCCCGCACTCAAACTGTGTAAACAGTTTTGTGGGAGAATTTTTTATTGTAATATTGTAACCAATTGTATTGTTAATAAATTTTAATAAATAAATAAAATAAAATAAAAAATTCTATTTTTTTGCTAAATTATAATAATTATAATAATAGAAAAAGAACAAGATTCAATAGAGTCGTATTACTTATCTAAAGCGGATATTATCGCAATTTTACTGTTTTTTGATTTTGTGACAATTGAAATTAGTAGAATTATGTACTTCGGGATATTTTAATTTTTTTTATTATTTTAATTAAAAACGGTTAATAAGTGGATTAAGAACTATGCCGAGCTCTCATATGAGGAAAATATTGTGTACATGTGACATTCGTATTAAACAGGTAAAGAAAGTTAATATTTAAAATAGAAAAAATAGTGAAAGTACGTAGGTATGGAAAATGTTGGGTTAAAGTTATAAATGCAATTGAAAATTATAATTAAATTTTACTGTAAATAATACGACTCTATTAATTGTTCCATTACCGTGTTGCGAATGTTTTGCTATGACCTGTCCGAGCTATGATTATAATTTTATACAGTTAATAATTGGTAAGTTAATATTTTCGGGTTTACAAAAATATGACACGCAGATTATGGTTAAAATAAATTGTATACTACGTTTTCTTACTCGATAAACGAAATATTTTTTAAAGTCATTTTGATTAATTTAGAACTGTTTCTGCTGCCCCTACGCCCGTATCCGCAGGGGGGGGCTGATATCCGGCGAGGCGCCGCCGCGACGCCGTCTCTTCATAACTTCTGCAGTCAACTCGATTACTTCTACAGCCGAGTGTCCGCGTCAAGTATACAGGGCAGTTGTTAATATCACTTGTGTGCGTGAAATATACTTGGTACTTTACTCCTTTTTTTTACCGACCATATTGTATTGATGGGCGAAAGCCTCCGTGCCTTTCTGTCGCATAGGCATATTTAAGGGAAACTTTAAAAAAAAGTCTTGACCGGAGGCATCTGTCGCCGCCTCTTCATAAATTTTGCAGTCAACTTAATTACTTCTGCAGCCGAGTTTCCGCGTCAAGTAGGTATACAGAGCAGCTTGACGCGGACACTCGGCTGCTATTGGTACTTCACTTTAGTAAACATATTTTATATCTTACCAATATTGTAAATCCGTAATTTTGAATGTTTTTTACTCAATCACACCGGAGCGGCTGAACGGAAATAGATGAAATTTGGCACAAAGTTAGATTATAGTCTGGAATAGCGATAAACAACTTCGACGCGGACAGAGTCTCGTGCACAAAAGCTATTGTTAAATAAATAAAGAAAGAAAGGTACATTCATTTAACATAAGTACATACAAAAACATGAATAGTGAAAACAAAACAGACCAATATAAAACAAGATGTAGGTACATTTTGTTAGAAAGGTCCCAGCGTTGTCCCGCGGCAACCCATGACGCTGATATTCAGAGGGAACCTGATGGATTTACTTTTGACATAATTCGAGACCTACTGAGTCTGTAAATTATAATTTTCAAACATGTTGTCTTTATGTCATCTTTCTTTGAATTTTATTATTGTTAGAATGTTCTGTTTTCTGTTTCAAATGGAAAACCATACTTATTAAGGTATAATAACTGCTAGCAGAAAAATGTGTTTTCAGTTTAATAAAAACTGTATGTTATTGATATAATTATTATCTTTGTTGTATAATGTTTTTAATCAACGAATACGCACAATACCAAACACAGTAAAAAACAGTTGCATGACAAATTTTCTTATTATTTTGTAGATTGCTTCATGAATCTTCGTGAATCATAAACACTTTAACAGTCAATGTATCCCCAGTTATACAGCGCTGCATAATGCGGTTATGCAGGCAATTACCGATATTATGATCAACGTCAAACGATAATTTGATCGATTGACTGCACTGGACATATTTCATATAGCAGTATTTCAGTGCATTTCTAAATGTTTTTAATCAATTGTATCCCCGTACAATGTGACATCGTTATTCCGTTTTATTAATTCGTTTAAACCTTTGCCTCTCTGTACTCTACTTTACAATCAATTTAAAAACATTCTGTATTATCCTGGCCTCTTTTTTAGGGTTCCGTACCCAAAGGGTAAAAACGGGACCCTATCACTAAGACTCCGCTGTCCGTCTGTCCGTCCGTCCGTCCGTCTGTCACTGGTTGTGACAGGCTGTATCTCATGAACCGTGATAGCTAGACATTAGATTTTTATAGAAGATGTATTACTGTTGCCGCTATAACAACAAATACTATATTCTGATTTTAGAATAAATTAAATATTTTTTTGCCGTTTTTTGCTCGATAATAATAACGGCAACAGAGACACACTTGAAATATTCACAGAATGTTTATTTGTATAACTTTAAAAATAAATAATTAAATTAAAATAAAATAAATATTTAAGGGCTCCCATACTACAACCTGATTTTTTTGATAGATAATGGTACGGAACCCTTCGTGCGCGAGGCCGACACGCACTTGGCCGGGTCTTTAATGACAAACAAACTCTGTACAATTTTGATTTGTTAGTATAAACGTTTTATTAAAACATTACTTTGTTCTACAAGAACTGATGAATTCGTAGATACATAAAATACCTGATCAAGTTGACTTAGTCCAGTGCAAATATTTGTGTGAGCTGATTTTTCAATTCGCGAATAAATTTATCTGTTAGTAACGTTTTAGCTTCATTAAAATAACCGAAGATTTGGAAAGAGGTCGAGTTTAAGGGACAGATTTCGTTGTTAAACGTTTGACGTAGAAATACTTAGGTGAGTGAATAATGTAAAATTTTATATTTAGGATATTTTGAAAACCATCATGATTGTATTGTTACTGAAATATATTTCAACAGAATTTTCAGTGACGTCTTAGTAGACGTCTACCTATTGGTCTGTGCGTCTAATTGATCTCGAATTATAGTTCCGCCCTAACTTTAACTTTTAAATGTAAACTCCGTATTTATAGTTGAATGTTATTATATTAGTTTTATTTTATTTTTATTTTCAGTCGATTTCTTTTCACGTCTAAAATCTATAATAAATAAGGCTGATTATATGAATATTGTGATTTATTGAATTGATTGAAACAACTTAATATTTGTGTCTCTTTTAATAACACGGGATGTACATCTTTAGTTGTAGAGAGAGCTCTCGCCAGCAGTGTGAACCAGCCAGCGAGGAATTATTAACATATGCGTCTCTTTTAATAACACGGGATGTACATCTTTAGTTGTAGAGAGAGCTCTCGCCAGCAGTGTGAACCAGCCAGCGAGGAACTATTAATATATGCGTCTCTTTTAATAACACGGGATGTACATCTTTAGTTGTAGAGAGAGCTCTCGCCAGCAGTGTGAACCAGCCAGCGAGGAACTATTAATATATGCGTCTCTTTTATTGACACGGGATCTATATCTTTTTGTAGTTTTTTTTTTTTGTAGTTTTAATTATAGTTTTAGGTATTAATGGGTTTTTTTTGGTCATTTTACTTTATTTTCATTTTGTAAACGTGTTTCAATTTGTCATGGCGTAATATGTGAATAAAGATTTTTATCTATCTATCTATCTATCTATCTTTCATTTGTTTCTTGAGCGTGAAAATGGTCAATAGCTGATCGCTTGCTCACCGGCGGCGGAACAAGTGCCGGTGTGTATACGGCGTTTAGCCTATTTCGTCGTTTTCTCTTCGGATTAGAGTAGTATTTTAATTATTATTATTATTATTTTTATTAGCCTGTTTTTGTGTCCCACTGCTGGGCAAAGGCCTCCCCTCGTTTTCGCCATTCGTCTCTATCCAGAGCGCACTCCCGCCAATCCCGCGCAAACGACTCAAGGTCATCTCGCCATCTCCTTCTGGGTCTACCTCTGCTACGATATCCATCGCGTGGAAGCCAATGGGTGGTATTTTTGGCCCATCTCTCATCGTGCATGCGGCAGATATGGCCAGCCCAGTCCCACTTCAACTTTGCGGTTTTTACCTGGATTAATCTGGTTTTTTTTCAAAATTAGTAAAAAAACTCTTTTGTGACTTGGACTACGTTGGTAAACTGTGATTTTAAAAAAAAACATCTCTCACAGTGGAATATTAGTTTTATTTGCTATGAATATGTTAATATTACTGTGTTCGAATGCTTTTAGGTAAGCTACTTGAAAACACATCACAGACTCGTGTAGCTAAAAAAAATAATGAAAATCATGGTTGTGTCTCTCGGGGGAGGTTGGTAGTAGCTGTAAGCAACTCGTAGCGACCCTCTCCCTGATTTGTGGTTTGTATTCATTCAGTAAATTCGTCTGTCGGGAATACTGACGGGGGGACAGAGAGTGCAAAACAGATAATGATAGTTTTCTGCAGGCGATGTCTTGGGTAATAAAATTGGGGTTCACTTTGTTTTAACATAACGAGCAAACTTTGTTGGAAATTAAGATATTCTTTGTAATGGACTCTAAATTAAAATTGTAGTTCCATACACACCGTAAATTATAGTTTGCATGTTTTTGTTTTAAAGAGTAAATATAGAAAGTTCAAAAAAAACTTTTAAAGAAACGGCAACACAGTTGGATGCAGTCGCGAGTTACAACAAGTAGTGTATCTTCTTAAAAAACTCAATTTTTAATTCGTAAATGAAGTACTAACCGGCAAAATAAAAGTGTCCCACGGGTTGATAGGCCACTACCGCTTTAAAAAACTTAACGCTCAAATGCTTTAGTCACGCTGCTTCGTCAAAGAAACTTGTTTCCAAATTATTTATTAAATAAATAAGCTAATAAGTTAATAATTATCTGATAGGAAAGAGTATTGTGAGGCTGTTTCCATACAAAATGCTGTAACGTTTCTCTCCCCTGAAACCTAGGATTTATACAGTTTATTAATTATATTATTGTGTATATTGTGAATTCTTGAGAACTAGATGGGGGAGATCCAACGTAAATTGGGGCCAGTGGAGGAAAATAGGAGAGGCGTATGCCCAACAAGGGCGCATTATGCGCTGAAAAAGAAAAAGAAAACAAATAAAAAAAAACAAATGTACAAATCTAGTTTTTTATAATAACTACAACATAGTATTCAAAATGGTGGAAATCAAGTCACCTTACTCCTTGGTGAGAAACGTAACTCCCGGAGCTTAATTTGTATGGAATTTTTGACAGCTTCGCGATGTAAGTGTCACTTCATCCTCACAATCCTCTTAAGCTCGGCGGTTAATAGTTTGTTGACGAATTGAAAAGTGAGAATACTTACAATATTAGTTCGAAAATTGCGTCGTGAGTTTAAAAGTTTTGTTGTAATATGAGTAAAAATATATTATGTTCTAAATTATCCAATGTTCTTTACTACGACTACTTATCCTACTTTAATATGGTTACAGTAATTTTCCCCTTTACATCAAGGCTTTAATGATAAAAGTTATAATTTCCGTTCGAGTTTCCATTACGAGACTTAACAATATTTAAGTTAGAAAGATCTCGCGCGGCCCCGGCCACAGCCGTAATATTCGTGAATTATTTATTTACACGAAAAAACTTTTTATTAATACCCACTCGGGGGTTGTATGCGGTCTTGGAATAAGCCACAAGAGTTAGCGGTTTTCCCGGTCGCCTATCGCGCTAGATAAAGCATCCGTCACTCTTGCACTTACATACTGGTCAGAAATGTTTTATCCACGCTTATCCACATTCACAAACACGACCATAATAATTTAAGGTTTGTTGGCACTAAAATCATGTTGCACTTAGCACCTTATCGTGCTTTGTTTGCATTCAAAAAATAAACTAATAAGCTAATGAGATGGTGATTTATGGGAACCAGAGATATATTAAGAAATAGCGGACATACTAGTACAGATGTAGTGAATAAACATACGACATTGTTTTTGGTCGAAAAAGTTCGAATTTATCCCGCTTTCTCAGTCCTTAGTTCTCATCGATAAGTTTATTGAGAAAGGAAGACCGAATCGAAAATATCCGACACAATACGGTGCTGTATGATATTTCTAAGAACAAGTTTCTACATAATTATATAAGTGATTGGTTATGTAACCATTACATAGACGAACAGTTAGTTGTATATATATGTAAAGGACGCCTGCATCTAATTGTATGTATGATAATCTATAAGGTTTATGAAAAGACATACTTACGCTTGTTTTAGAAATCATAATAATGTGCACTTAAGGTCTGATTTGACTGTGACTGCTATTGGAACAAAAAGACAAGCTAATTGAAGGCGCTATCTTTATTAAGAACAGCTGAACTAACGAAAATTTCTTATTCTCCTTATTGTATTTTGACTAAACAATCACTCCTACTCGTACATTTCTCGTAAAAAAAAATTGACCAACCTCTACAACTAAGAAACAAAAAAGTATCTGTGCACTCTCGAAAGCATTAAAACTGAGTCACAGTACTTACAAATTTCAATTTACGAGTCGCTTTTATTTCTGTTGAGCGTAGGTCAAGGTCCGTATTCTTTGTCTCTTCACCAATTCCTATCCTATACATATATTTATAATCAGGCCGCCATTACTGTTAAGTAAATAAGAGCTGTCATAACGTTTACGATGCTATAAAATGCCAAAAACAATTAGATTTAGCCCGAGTAGAATAGAGCGTCTGGATTATTACAACTATCGTAGATTGTCTTTTTGACGCTTTTGGTTGTATTTTGGACCAAAACAAAAGTTTCCAGAATATTCTGTGAAAATCTCACGAAGAGTCGATGTGATTTTTTATTGATGACTTTGTAAATAATGCATGTAATTTGTTTTTCTATTCGTTTTCGGTGCCATTTTGTCTGGCGCTTGAACACAAACGACTTTTACGCGTAATTGAAAACTGAGTTATTCTGGTGATCAAATGTCGTTAAGAGTAAAGATTTCTCTAAATCTAAAACGTTGGCTCTAATCTGAGAAATGTATTTTGTATAAATGTATCGTGTAAAAAATAGACAACATTCTTTTTTTGTCCTAGTTTTTGTGTTTTTATGTTGACAATGTATTAAGTCCGTTCCCAATATACAAACCGCAGATAGATTTAGTTAGGTACTGCAGGTTAAAATATGACACATTTTGCTTGTGGCAAATGATAATGTTTTGAACGTCTAGTACCTAATGATGAAATCATAAGTAGGTAACTGTACATTTTATACTTTATTGCAGGTATTGATGTATTTTAAAGTCGTTCAGTTTCCTTTTAAACACTGTGATGTTTCTCCCCAGACAGCAATTTCACATAATATTAAGGGTCTTACTACGAGGGAGACGATGGCTGAGATAGGCGTCACACTCGTGAACGGGTGCTGTTTGTGGGGTCCGGTCTGTTCACGTTTGCAAGAACTAGTTGTTCAGTCAATTATTCTAGATGGCTTTTGACGTAGTGAGCGTATCGTATTTTTCTCTGAAACATTGTTTTTATTTAATGTTATCGTGTCTATGTGTGACCTTGAACGATTGATGATTTTATTTATGCTACTCGTAATAATTATTATTTATTACTTTATTACCTCGTAATTAAAAAGTATTATTGTATTTTATGATTGAAAAACGGTGTGCTGGAGAGTCTTGTGGCGCTTCTCCTTTGCAATGATGGTCTTTTCGGAAGCGCTGATGAATTTACGGAATAAATATTTTGAATTTTACATTACTGCAAAAAGATACTAAAATGTGCTAGCTACTTCGAGTTCGACTCCGACCGATCATTAACTTTAACCTTTTATCTATTAAGTAAATAAAACGTTAACTTATCGTCATCAAGGAAATGTGTATGAAAATTAGTAACAGCTCATCGCGTTCGTATTTAGTACTAAAATATAGCAAGTTGACATTTATGATAGCTTTGTATCGTCATCGAACAGTAGTAAAGGCAATTCTAAAACTAAAATGTTCGTGCTCAAGTCACAGAATGTTCTCGCTTGTCGCTGTTTTTCGACAAAGACTGGATATACTTAACGCGATAACCGAGCGACTAAACAAGTCGCGTTCAACTCGTGCTCGCTCGACATCTAGAACATTTCGAAATAGCTTCTGGTAAAATTATATTTTCTATGAAAATGTCGAAAGTTTAACCGCACCCACTAAACAGGAACCAAACTCAAATGCAAGAAAATAATTACTCTGAATTTTCCCGGAAACACCCCTTTGTGAGGGCATCGGTGCAGAATTAAATTCATTTTGCGTGGCTGTGCGCATTCGGGCCGGCGGAGCGAGCATGTGCGATTTAAAATTGTGATTACCAAGATGTTTACCTTTCACAAACCTCGTGTCACACCGCAGAGAACATGTTTTAAGACCCAACCAGAATAATAAAGTATAATAAGAATAAAATTAAACCTAAGCCAAATCGAATAAGGTACATGACTGGGTTTGTCTTTTTTATAGTCGTAAAAGGCAAACAAGCAGATAGAAGAAACTGATACCGTCGTCAATAAACATCAACAATGACAGGGGTACAGCGAAGTTACCCACCCAACCCATTAATCATCAATCATCATCAATTCATTATCATTAATCTGACCATGTGTGTCGTAGTATAAGCAACCTAACTGAAATACGTTTAGATATCATTTGCTGGAACTTAAATCTTGATAATATAACATACAGTCCAAATAGTTAGTAAATAATACTTTTTGGCATGAGTAAAAATAAAACCAATGATAGTGTTTCAAAATGATTGAAAATAATACAAATCTACATCTGATTTCTTTATAACTATTTATACTTGTACACGCTTCTACATAAATGCTTCTGGCAGTTAACGGGTAACGGGTTTACGTGCAGGATTTTAAAAATAAGACTTTATTACACATCGGTGTAACAAAATCCAAACATGCTTGAGTGGCACACAAAATTGGCATACGCGCCGCGTTTAAAACCGCAATTAGAAAAGTACTCACTCCTTTCAGTACATTTCCGCTCACTCTGTACTCAAAAGCGTACAGAGTACCTACTGAGCTTCTTTCACCAGCTGAGTACTAATGCACGGCTTTTAAAGTCGCAATCTTATAGCATGGCTAGTTTTCTTAACATTTTCAATATTAAGGTAACGTGGCGTGCAGTTATTTAACTATTTACAAGGTAGCATTAATCCACTGCAGTTATTTGAAGAGGGTTACTAATGTCTTGCACAAAATTTATTCGCACATTTTCGTTTCGCATAGCAACCATTGGCACAATCATCATTTCGAACAATTGCTTTTTGCCTAAATTTCTTGGCACACTATCATTTCGCACAATTTTCTTTGGAAGAATAATACATTGGCATAACGTTGATTAGAACAATACTCCTATGGCCGAATAATCGTATCGCCGAAATTGTTATGGCATAATAATCATTTCCCCGTAACCCATCATTTTTCTGACGCAGACGCAGTTTTACCCTAACCTAACCTAATTTTCTGGCAGCGATTCGGTTATGTGCGGGACGCAGTTTCAACCTAACCTAACCTAGTTTTCTGGCAGCGAGTCGGTTCTGTGGGGATGTAGTTTTAACCTAACACCATATTGTGCTACAGAAAATTCTGCGATATAAAATTCGGCGGAATACATATTGTGCTACAGAAAATTCAGCGGTATAAAAGTCGACGATAGTAGTAGTATGCTATTCAAATTTGTGCCAAATGAATATTATGCGACATAATAATTGTGGTAAATATATAATTATGCGATAGTATCATTCGGCTGAAAGTAATTGTGCGAAAACGGTTATGCGAAGTGTATTTCGGATAACAGAGATTGTGCAAGATAAGGGGTACCCATTTGAAGACGGTCCTTTACAAAATGTATTTCTAAAAATTTCAGGTATTCAAAATTCAAATTTAAAAATACTTATTCAGTAAATTGGCCACATGAAGGCTCGTTTACACGTCGGCAATATGGAGTGAATCTACGAGCGTTTCGGACACGACCATCATTGCGGTGAAGCGCCGCAAGAACCTCCAGCAGACGGTCATTTTTTCAATAATAAAATACAATAATACTTACTTTTTTTTGCAAAGGCAAAGGCAAACGAGCGTACAGGCCACCTGATGGTAAATGGGAATTTAAAAATAACACTGCAAGGTAATAAAGTAGTAAATAATTATTTTAATACTAACACAAATAAAATCACCACAAATTTAAGCTCAATAACATTAAATTATAAATACTTAGTGACTAGGAGAACAACATGACGAAGTCTCTACGTCGGGAACAATAATTGAAATAACTAACTAAAAACAGGTCCTTGCAAGCGTGAACAGACCGGACCCCACAGAGAGCACCCATTCACGAGTATGGCGCGTATCTCAGCCATAGTATACCACAGCCATAGCTCGAAGTTTAATAAAAAGATATAAAAATAGCGCTCATAGTAATTGACGTTTGCGTCATTTGTTTTCAAGTGGTTGGCAAGTTGGCAAAACAGGGGCGTTATTATGACATAGCAATGCAGTTCATTTTACGGCGAGCGATCGACGTAGTCCGTCTTTAACATTATCAAAAAATATTGAACACGTATTTTTTTCTTTTGTCAATTAAACACAAAATGACGGAAATAAAGTGCGTGACGTCACGCCGTGGCACACTTTATACCACGCTGTGACGTCACGAGCCCCCCCCATTCCCGAACTTTGATGCGCGTTATATTTGTCAATTTTGATTGATTGAAAAAACCAAAAAAAAATTATTATTATTATTTTACCCAGGATAGACCCCTATTATTTATTTCGTTTTATGGAATGGAGAAGACAAACGAGCAAACAGACCACCTGACGGTAAGAGGTTTCTGAAACCCATAGGCATTTGCATTATCAAGACTACAATGCCTTGACGTTCAGCGAAGCCACTTAGTAGTTACACCGAATTCCCCCAACTTTATTTCCGAATTCTCGGATTGCTAATTACGTTACTAAAGAACACCTCCTAGCGCTTTAGACCAATTTTCGAGTAACTCAGAAAGTCACAAAGATATATACACACACACTACCAAATACCCTATATACAACTGTACCAAATATAAAATTTATTTTTCCAACTTAGAAAATCTTTCTCGTGGTAGTGGGTTTTAGTTATCAATAAAAAAACAACTATTCCATAAAATATCCTGTACGGCATGCCCGTGATTGCACTTTCTACGTCAAGTAGCTTCGCTGCATTCAGTGCATTTCCTGATAATTGCTGGGGTGCATACTATCTCTCGAGCTAAATAACTGAACTACATAGATATATACTCGTACCAGCATGAGAAGTAGAAAGCTAGCTTAGTACACACTCAGTGCTAAAAACTTCGATCTCAATGTGAATTGGACCCTATTTTTAGTATTAGGCACCACACGTTATCTAGAGGGATCTGCTTCTAGATTAAATTGTATACATTCAATCACACCTGTTTCCCAGAGGGGTAGGCAGATACCACTTCTTTCCATTTTGATCGTGACTTTGTTTTGACCCACAAATAATGCTGCGAGTCTACAAGTATTGGTCACTGTTTAAAAATAGTGCAAGTATGAGACTCCCTCTCCTTTGGGGTACTGACTAGTCTTCTGTTTTAAGACCTTAGCTTCAAAATCCGATTGAAATCGGTCAATTTCGAGTTAAAGCGGAAAACAAGAAACGGACTTAATCTTGATACCAAAAATATTTATCCAGCATTGATCTAGTTCTCAATCGCAACAAGCTAGGTAACTGAAATTACAGGCCCTAAAATGATGTTCGCGCTCTGACGGTACTACGTAAATTCTTTGGTATATAAATCATTCGTCAAATTGAAGAGTGACTTGGTGCAGAATAACATATTTGCACTTTCGCTTTTGATGGGTTTAAAAACTTTGTTCTGCGGCGAGTGAGTAAGGTGCGTATCCATATACAGCTCTCAGTATTCAGGCAAACAAAGCCCTTAATTTTGGTTGGGGCTGTTTATCCGCGGCGCCGTAAATATGGGCTGAGCACCGCGCTGCACTCAGCGCCACTAACTGGCCATTTAGTACTACGGTTATAGCATCGCTGGAATCGTCAATGCAGGTTCTACAGCATTCTTGAAGGCACAAGCCAATATTTAAAACGTCCGACGACTGTTCCCTACATGAAAACCGGCCGCCGCAGGGATCTCTGGGGAAGGCCTATGTCCAGCATTGGACGTCTTTCGGCTGATATGATGATGATGACACATAAACTTGCCCCATCCATGCCCAAATACAACACAGATCTCATTCTACCTTTGGTAAACGTTTCGGAGAACACTTAAAAATGTATATACCATACACCGCTATCTAAGATCATTGTGGCTACAAGGGCCAAAGTTTACTCAAGTCTAAAACAGTTAAGTTTTTAATTTTCTCTATCATTTAAATTATGATGAAATAGAAAACATTTTTGTTTAAGTGGTCTTATTATTTGGACACTTTTTATCCTTTTTCCTTTAGTTTTGTAATATTTGATCTGAAAGTTTTATGTAGTTTTTAGTAAAATGTATAATCAATTTTAATGTTATTATTCATTGTACCTAATTGGTCCCCCGCCATACAGGCAAAACCTAGTGTGGGCTGGGGACTCCTGGCGATTGGGTGTTGAACTTGTGTGCAAAATAAATAAGTTTTATTATTATTATAACACACTTATTACATAATATATATATTTTTGAAAATTGCCTGATACCTCTTTTAGCCACATGTTTTTTTTGTTTGATCAGTCCTTATTTTCGATTTTAAGCTAATAATCTTTTTCAACTGACTAAAAGTTTCTCAATTTCTCCGCTAATTGTCAACCGATGTTTTTTTCATGAGTAGAACACCTAAGGGAGCGGTTCCATTACAATTACGTCTGAACGTCTGGTCATAAGCATCCATGGATAGTCAACGGAACTCCTTAATAATTTGGAGTCTGTTCTAGTTTTCAAACATTTTTTAATTCCGCTAGGAGCATCAAAAAACAAGTGCTCAACAACATTAATTCTCACGTTCTAATTGTTCAAGAGACCAGAGAATAAGTTCTTAATCAAAAAAACTCGAAGCCGCTACAAAGCTCTGTAAGTACTTTAGCACAGAGCAAAGTTCTTGTGAACAGGGTGGGTTACAAATTAGTTCAGTCTTTGTTCATGCCGAGTTGAAGGTAGTTTTTAAATCAGAAATCTTTGAACGGAAGGTGCTGTAAAGTCGCGAGGTGTTGGCTGTAAACTTACTTTTAAAGTTGCGGGTCAACCTTTATTCTTAAATACTATTATTATCTTAGTAACTGGTATAGTAACGCCATCTATTGAAGCGTTTCATTATATTAATTGGTTTTGTTAATAATTTGTGTTCAAATCGTGCCTGGTCTTTTAATATTTATTCACATTGGTCTTTGTGCGATAAAAGTAATGGCTGTTTTTGAAAATACATCTCAAAATCCATTTTTACTTCAAAAGTGACTAAGCACGCTATTAGTTATTGGGTGAGGAAATATTATTTATTTATTACGTTGATTCGTTGCTTACTTGACTCATCTGCGTTCATCTATTTCTCGTAGTTGCATAGATATATTTTTTAATTTTATTTATTTATTTAATATATGAGTATAAAAACAGTGCGTCTTAGCACATCTGTGTCAAAATAGCAGACACATTTAAGTATAAGTTATGTTGATTTGATCTATTTGACTCTGATATTCTGAGCTTAACCAGTGGGGCTAGACAATTGCCATGGAATACAAACGAAAAATCACTGTCGCTTTGCGTTGTCATAGAAAAATGTATAGAACTGACGTAAGTCACGTGATATATCACTCGACATGCGTTGTCAAAAATGAAAAGTGTCAGTTGTAACTAGTGATATAATCATGTGACTTATGTCTATTCCATACATTTTTCCATGACAACGCAAAGTGACATTGATCACCAAGCGTTTGTATTCGATGGAAACTTGTCTAGCCCCACTGGTTTGTTTCCCGATTATTTATTGTCTTGGCATATTTATTGAATTGCAAGCGCATACGGAATTTCTATTGTTTCTTTCGCATACAAAATTGCCAAAAAAATAACGCTATATTTACTTGTTTTGTTCGACAGAGCATAATAGAAACGCTCTGTTCTTGAGGATAGTTGAATATTTTCAAGATCTGCACATCTCTGCCAGATCCAAGGAAAATGCTAATATGATGCATTCAAATCAATTCCTAATCACAGACTTTATTTTGTATCTTATCCAGCAGATAAACATCAACGTAACATGTTTTGGACCCACACCAAAGCAATTAAACGGTTACAGACGCCATGCCGCAATCTATGCGCTTCGCTAAGGTCGACGTCGGTCCGAAATGGGCCCAAAGTGCGAGCAAAAAAATGCTGGCTGAATTGCTTATTTAAACACTCTTGGAGCTGGCAACTTTTTAGTAAATTTAAAATATATTTAAACAATTAAAATATGAATCGTTGCTTATAGTTATGGTTATATTACCTTCTTTTTCTATATTAAAAAGTAACACCTTAACTGTACGGACACTTCCCGTGTAGCTTAGATCTCTATGAACTTTGGATCATGCAAATGATATTTACTAATTATTACATTAGCTACCTACACTTACAGCCTAAAATTAGAGTGACGTTGATTAGTAGTGTTTCTATTCTAACACTACACCTGAAAACAAAAATTGAATTTAAATATCAAGGTTGACTGCAATGGTTTATTGTTGACTGCAAAATCCTGCACACTTGGTCACTGGATAATGAAAAAGTTACGACTCCATGGCTCCAAAAAGCCCGACCTGGCTTTTTGGCTGTTAACAAAGTAATCCACTCACACAATTCACTTATAGTTCCGTGTTCGATTGCAGATATGGAACAGGAATAAAATCTCTATGATGCTTTTAATATAAAAACTGGAGTTATATTTTCTTTTTTATTTCATGGAAATGGCATACGAGCACATGGGTCACCTGATACGGATATATTATATTTATAGTGGGATCTGTGACCCATAAACGACAACGTCGTTTTTTGGCTGATTTTATGATATAATATTCTTTGGATTTAAAATTGGAAGTGTTTTAAGGGCGTAGGTGTTTTGGTTTTGTATTGTTTTTGATTATATTAGAATATATTATTAAAGATATTAATTGTAATTTTTTTGACCCTCTTTATTATTCTAAATATGCATTTTTCTTATCTTTATCGTCTATTAGTTCATAAAGCCTATAGTGAACAATAATGCTTTAATGAAATCGCAATGTATCACTCAGTGCTCGGAGCGGACTGTGCTAGGTTTAAACGTGGTTTATTAGGTCATTTTTCTTCCTGTCCGTTTAAATCTTGCCTTTATTAAATCGCACTACACTTTAAAGACTTTTGTAGATAACTTTTTATAAGTCCCTACATTTTAAGGTAAGGTTGCAGTGGTATAAGAAAATTGTTTCACCTATTAATGTACGAAATTTATATTTTTTATATTTATTGACTAACCGTTAATCGATTGTATAATTTCACCAAACTTCATTCCCTTGAACGCTATTTTTTACTGAAGCTATTTTGTTTTCAGAATATAATTAACATTAATTACGTAGGTTAGGATATGTTAGAATTGTGACTACAGAATATATACGATCAAATTGAGAAACTCCTCCTTTTTTTTAAGTCGTGTAAAAAATAACTCATGCGGCGAGAAATGCCTTTAAATGTAATGAAAATTCTGCGAAATATAATTTCGTTGAAAGGTGTTTCTGATAAAACAATATGTACCTACCCGTTACATGTTTTTTAAAGATTTGTTTCAAAATAATCCTTACCTTATTTAGGCGGATAAATGATATATTATTGTGTAAACATCGTTAATAAATAACAGATTAGAAAAAACCGCGATTGTCATGCTCCCGTTCTTATGAATAGTGAAAATCCTTACCTAAATTAAGTTCGATTTTCACGATTTTTAGAATATATTGTATTGTGAAAAACAAGCACAGTAAGTTTTCGTTTTTAGGGTTCTGTAGCCAAATGGCAAAAAACGGAACCCTTATAGATTCGTCATGTCTGTCCGTCCGTCTGTCCGTCCGTATGTCACAGCCACTTTATTCCGTAACTATAAGAGCTATACTATGGAAACTTTGTAAGTAGATGTATTCGGTAAACCGCATTAAGATTTTCATACAAAAATAGAAAAAAAACAATAAATTTTTGGGGTTCCCCATACTTAGAAATGAAACTCATTTGTTTTTTTCATTAAACCCATACGTGTGGGGTATCTATGGATAGGTCTTCAAAAATGATATTGAGGTTTCTAATATTATTTTTTTCTAAACTGAATAGTTTGCGCGAGAGACGCTTCCAAAGTGGAAAAATGAGTGTCCCCCCCCGTAACTTCTAAAATAAGGGAATGATAAATGTAAAAATAATATATGATGTACATTACTATAATTTGTTTTTTTTAATACGTTATAAGTCGTAAACCGCATTTTACCTTTCATTCAATCAACTCCAATATAATAAAGAATAAAGAAAAACATTTATTTAGATGTATAGTGGTACGGAACCCTACGTGCGCGAGTCCGACTCGCACTTGGCCGCTTTTCTTTGTTTAAATTTATTTATTTCCAAAACATTTTTTAAGGAAAACGTACAGACTTAATTTTTAAATATGTACAACATATTCAAAATGCGTAATAATCGGATTAGGTTTAAGGGTAGAGAAATGTTATCGCATTTGGTATGGAAATGTTAAGCTTCACAATCCTCTTGATAACATCAGTTAGTTCACAAAGTACAAGTAACAACTTACAATGCAAACCCAATATTAAATGGAACCTGAACATATTCGCATCCCAACATGCGATCCACCTGACCACAATTTCCGCACTGGATTTTCAAGATATCTATTGACAGTACCCGTCGTTTGCACCGCTGCATGCGCATTATAATTTCCGAATACAAACTGCAACTGCAACGGTTGGGTTGCGGAAACACAGATTATCATATATTGAATGAAATAAATGAAGTGAAATATAATTGGTCAAATATCACGTTTTTCTCATGCGTGAAGTATTATTATTTTGTAAATATGTTCACTGCTTTATTTACTTTCTTTCTTTTCCTGTGCACCACTTTTGTTACTTTCTGTATGAATATTTGGTTGACTGGTAGAGAATGCCATTAGTACTTTTTTTGCGAAATAAAGGTTCAATAAATAAATAAATATTACTAACACCTTGGAGAACACCAAAGAAGATGCAGGTATTAGTTTCGAAATATGCATCAATAAAATATACGTATTGAAATGGTAGTTACCAATGCAGTTTGGTTCTTAAAGGTCTCTTCACAAATTGTGACGAAAATATTTAATTACTGTTATCTTAATTTTAAAGTATATTTTGTCGTAAATGGTATTAAAGTCAGGGCCGTATTTGTGGATATCATTAGTAAAAGCCTTGTCATTACAGCAATCAAATAAGGATAAATAAATGGCAGACTATTCCTGAGCTCACGTTAAATGCTAAACGATTTTAAAATAATTGCAATTCTCACTGCAGCAGCGTGTGATTGAAAATCGTCTGGCATCCGTTTTGGATGAAGGTAAGCTACAATATCCACTGCGTTTGATTTTCGAACAAAGCTTAAATTCAACTGTCAATCTTATTAAACGACGTGCCGTTGTACGGATTGAGCATGTTGGGTTGGTCAGTCGGACGCCATTGCGATATCACACTGGCGTAAACAGGCGGATATTTCGAATATTTGATTGGATTTGCCACTGACTCAATGATATTTCGAGAATGAAATGAATGAATTTACGGACTGCTTTCAGTAAACGAATAGTGATTTAACGTTGAAATGGCAGATTTATCTTTTCTGACTATATGGTTGAAGATCATTTACTAATACACCGTGGGAACGAGAAACCTGACAGATTTCGACCACGTATTTCTGATGGTATTATGAGTGAATAATGTTATGTTAACCTGTTAACAAGGTCCCATTCGATCATAATAACTTCATTATTTTCTAGATCAAAATATCTTGCGCACTTCCTTGGGAACAATTCCTTAGCCAAGGAAGAAAATAAGGAAAGGTACTTCTTCACGAACCTCTCCGATAAGATACGGCACACGGCGAGCGTAGGATGACGTCGACATGACACTTCACTATTTATCTACTAGCTCAAGCAAGATAGCAATTGATAATGGTTGGATTAACATATTGAAATTGCTTTTGTAATACCCCGTATTTAAATTTATATTTCGAAACTATAAAAATTAAAATCAATAATTGTAGTAACTTAATATGATGGCAACTGGCATATTAAAGGTTGGCTAACCTGAGAGTCAGATCTAACCTGACAGCAGAGCGACTTCATCGAAACCTACACTTTGATTTGTGTGACAGCACATATAAACACTTATTACACCTATTTCTTAAACTTTACATAAACACTACATCGGTACAAACCCTTCCACACCACTCAGGAATTTACATAATTAATTGCCTATTTTTAAACACATCGCTTGTGAGTAAACTAAGTGATTGAAATTACGAAATACGGCTGTCACAGGAACAATCTTAGAAACATCAGAGTGTAGCTATAATTGTACGTAATATAATATATTCTGTTACGCTTCATTCTTACAAACAGTTGCATCCCTTGCCATTACGACAGAAAAACGATGGTGATCTGTCAATCCTATATAAATGAAGTTTAATAATTGACTTTTTAAGGGACATGTTTTAACGTAACGAAAGCAACGTCAGAGTTTGGAGAAAATGATGGTTCATTTCGACATCGGAAAAACGAAAAACCCACGATTTTGACACAGCTACTTTTGGTTGTACAGCTGCCAATCAACTTTTCATACTGATAACGGTCGTTATTGGTCGTTTTAATAGGGTTACTATGACCACGCTGTAAAAAAACGTAATCCGGAAAAATTACAGAACTCTAAAATGGCTCCGAGATGGCATCATGTTGCTATGGCTACGTTTAAACAACAGCTACTATTGGTGACATAATTCCCAATCAGCTGTTAATGATGTACTAAACACAGTAGTTGTTGGTCGTTTTAATACGGTTGCCTTGGTAACGAGTTTATTCTTGTACCTATAATGTCTCCATGACTGACCACGGGTGAGCTCAAATTCAGCTTAGCTGTGCTCACGCCCTTTTCATTACCGCAATCTGTGTAAAGGAAAAATAGTACATTGTGCATCAAGGGTAGTATGAAGGGAATTACTAACGAGTGTAAGAAGCCCGACGCCGAAGGCGGAGGGCTTTTAATGACTCGAGTTAGTAATCCCCTTACTGCCTGTGATACACACAATGGTTTTCATCACATTTGCGAGGAAAAAACATTTTAACTCTGCAAAATATAAAGAAATAACTTTTGACGAACGGGAACGTAAATGAAAACGATATTTTTTTTGTGACCTCTACCACAGATAATAACTGCGTTTAGTTTCGACCTGGATTCGAGCCAGATTTAGCCAATTTGATAAAAATGTATATTTACTAAAATTAATGATAAATGTTGACATAAACTTGAAATAGGTATAAAAATAATGAAGTTTAATGAAGCGTATAGGTTTTGTGTAATGTAAGTTAGTCTATAGCTAATTTTTAAAGATGAAATTAGAAACCGATTAATTTTTTGGCTGAGAATTAAACCTCCTTAGTCAGAAATGATGTACGAAAGAGTTGCAAATTTTAAAAAGAAAGTCATTACTCCCTAGGGATGACAAACTCGCCATAATTCCCGCGGGAACAATTTAGGCCATTGTCCTTCTGTATACAGGCATGGAATAACACCATTTACGAGCAAGTGTGATGAAAAATAATTTGATATGACGAAGATATGAACAGGAAAACACCAAATCAAACAGAGAATCCGAACCTCCTTAGTTGAACTAGGATAAACAAACAAGGTCTATTGATCAGCAAAATCTAGAATCAAAATCAAAGGCAACCCGACTTCAGCCGCAAACTACGGCCGTTAGATACACTGGTGCATTGCCAACTGTGTTGCGGACACAAACTCATTTTGGCATCAGTTTGGGACTGAGTCTCCCGTTTAAGTATCTAATTCAAAGGGACTGTTTAAATAAACTCAACAGCTATTGCCAAGTTACCTAAGTATCTTTGCTACGTGAAAATAAACTCCGGATTTTGCTAGTGGGCTGGTGTTGAAAAGATTTTTATACGGCTAATTTTGCTCCATAAATGGTTTGTTCTATCCTCATTTAGAGTCAGGGCCATTTTTTCTTAATGCATAATAATCATCATGCTTCACATTTTACGTGTCACATTAACAAGTGACACGTCACATTAAGTACTTATAAGTATATCCACGGACAAAACAAAAAACTAATCAAAATGTCAACATCTGTTAGAAAGCAAAGTTTTACAACATTAATTTGTAAAAGTGCAGGTACCTACAACTCATTATAATAACCTTTTTATGTTTAAAGCACTCATCGTTTTCAGGCAGTAACAAAACCTATGAATACGCTTCTGTTTAATATGTTTTACAAATATGTTCAAAGAAGTTTCTCAACCAAAACATTGGTCTCAAGAGGGTTGAGTCATATTAGATACCAAGCCTGCATGAAGCGCTTAGAGTCACACGACTGAGCAAGCTATTGTCATTTCATCGGTATCGAATTCTGTAGACATCCAATTTGACTAACACAACTAGAAACCATGTTGAGCAGAGAGCAAACTTGAAAGGCAAGAATACACATACAAACGTTTTAGTAGCTAATTCTCCGAAAATGCCATTCTCAGATAACTGCGATTGGGATTGTTCATATTTTTACAATTACTCTAATTCGAAAACTATTTCGAGGTATAGGGTTTTAAAGCCGTTCTGCATTATTAAGTTTTCAAAATATTAATTTATTTCGGATATTTTGACAAAATTATATTTAACCTTTGTTTGACTTTCGTTTTCGGCTTGAAACCCTTGTAGATGTATCTTACGGGTTAGGCGAAAACCGCTTGAAATTGTGTTTCAAAACACTATTACAATCGCTTTTTATGATTACATTATCATGTAATTGTTGTAATTTATTAGAAAATGTCAACCCAAATTTTAAATAATCACGTCGTCCATAAAATGTCTGCTAAATAAAAAAATATATTAAAATAAAACTATTGGGTCAAATGCAAAATTAATGAAATTGGTCTCTTAAAATGACCTATTATTTCGAATTAGAATGTAAAAACCGTGAGTTATTTTTATTTATCATCATGTCAGCCGAAAGACGGCCACTGCTGGACATAAGTAGGCCTCCCCCAAGGCTTTCCACTCAGACCGGTCTTGTGCTTTTCGTATCCACCGCGGTCCCTCGATCCTGACGAGGTCGTCCCTCCATCTTGTTGGAGGCCTACCTACAGCTCGTCTTCCGGTCCGCGGACGCCACTCCAGAGCCTTCTGACCCCATCGGCCATCAGTCCTGCGAACAATGACTGAATGAATGAATGATAATTTCTTTCTTTCTTTCTTTCGTTCTTTTCTTTCTTTCTTTTCAATGTGCCCCGCCCACTGCCACTTCAGTTTAGCTATTCTTCCTGGTCTATCCCAATTAAAATTTGCACGTAATTATTTAAAATCATCAAGATACCTACAATAAAGTAAAGTTTTTTTTTTTTATGGCATAGGGTAAGGCTGACGAGCACACAGGCCACCTGATGGTTAGTGGAAACTGTGACCCATAGACATTCGCATTCACAAGACTGCAAGCCCAAGACTGCAAATGCGCTGCCAACCCTGAGGACTAAGATGGAATGCCTCTATGCTAGTCATTACACCGGCTGTCTTATCCCCAAACCGGAACACACCAATGCGAACACTGCTGTTTGGCGGTAGGTTAATGGATAACATGGTGGTAGCGATCCGGACGGACCCCGCACAAGGTCCTACCACCCGCAAAGTGTAAATATAAAGGGCCCCTTTTCTACTGTGATTTTGCTTGGTATCGTATTGTTAACGTGATAATAAGTAGTTCTTATTCTTTGATATTAAATGCAGCCGATACGATTGTACCAAAGGAAAGGACAATGTAGAAAAGAGTATCAGTAGTTTTAAACATGTTTTTTTTTCCATGAGGCCGTAATACAATTTGTACTTATTAGCGGTTGCTACCACGTCTCACCTTTGGCATACAAACCATAATTTCTTGAATCCTAATCTCTCTCTCATATTCTAGTACCCCGACATTGCGTTTCTGCGCTTCAAATGATTAGGATATCCAGGATTTAATCCGCTTTACTTTCAGGCATGTGTATTCTCGGCTTAACAGTGCAACAATCACAGCCTAGAATGGTCAGTCAATCACATAAATGCGCTAGGTTGTCCAATTACCCGATGGCACTAACGAAATAGACACCTCGTTGTTAAATCAACTGCGCAGGTACCAGGGTAACATGGCTGGCTAAGAGAAATAGACGCAAATCCTACGTAACATGGTCACAATTCAATCCGAGTTGGACCCGCGGTCGCCCACTAATGACTGGGCCAACGGGGCCAATCGTGATTTATTCGCCACAAGCTACGCTTGTACTTGGTGGCTTAGGTTGTGAGAAGTAGCGGTTATAGGAAGGGCTTTATACAAACCGATCTTACTTGTTCTATTGTCATCTTTGTACTCCAATAAATAAACTGCATCAATACTTGGCCTTAGTTTAAACGTCGCAAGGCTGTTCCAAAGTTAAAGAGTCCACCCACAGTGGAATCTTTAGGCCCGCTAAGGCCAAATCAAATCAAATCAAATCAAATCAATATCTTTATTTTATATAGATCATGGTGTACAGAAAGGTCTCAAGTTCGACTTATCGGTGGAATTTTCTAGATCGCGCAGGGGCGAACTGGTTGGTTCTTTCATTAGTCCGCGTAGATACCTGGAAACACATCTGTCAAAACCAACTGCAAGCAAAATATCACCAAATTATATAGAAATATATGGCTCATACATTCTAAGAACATCAATACTTCTTAAATGATCTTGCTGACTTACAAATATTTAGAGACCAACCCGCTAACAGAACGGCGGTGATCTAATGACCTTAGGATATAGACAGTCTGTAACAATACTGGATAAAATAATTATTGCTGGTTGCTGTAGCAACCAAGCACGTTACATAATTTAGGTAGCACCACGTAGAAGAGTATGTCAGATGGCAGTTTCTTTAAAGAAATGAAGAAAATTACTGTTTTCATCATCAAAAAATGCTAGAGCAATGTCAAAAGACCATTCGCTACCGCTTATGCTTTATTTAAGAACGTTACGTGCACCTGCTACGAACTTTCGATATTCGAACGCGAAAACGATAATTGGTTTCGATTCGCCAGTTGTTTGCGTGAAACGGGTGCCAATTAAATTTTGTTTGAATAAGACTCGTTATAAGGGGAAGACGTTGGAAGCTTTTTTGTTTCAGAATTCCGAAGAAACTTTCCTAATTGCGTTCACTTGGATTTTGGAGAAAATTGCTGCTATTTGGCTATTTAACTTATTTACAGTTGAGACAAAATCCAATTTCGAAAATGTTTTACCTTCAGTTCGTTACAAAAGTAGTTTTTGAATAAAATTATTTTTGAGGTAACAATTATATTTCTTATAAATGCTGATCACCTCGTAACAAGTCGCCGAAGTAAGTATATAGTAATCGGACAATAAATACATTAGACAAGTTTTTTTAAAACCACTTTTCACAGACAACGTTATGATTATAATATTAATTATAATCATAACGTATTAGTATTAATTAATAAAACATTAATTGATTTTATACCTAAGAGAATGATCGATAGAATGATTATAGGTATAAATTAATATCCAAACATGGAAGCTTAATTTCCTAGCCAACAAATTACTAAGAACTATCTGGAACAAAGTTTCCCGAGCACGATACGGGATGACGTGAGCAAAGTACTTCAGTATTAAACGACGTAGGAGGAATACCACACCTTTATGAAACAAAACGTGTACTGGGACGGAAGTTAGGAAAGTTGACTTTCTCAGTTTACTTCCTGTTAGGTACTAAGGGTAAAATATTTATGTGATAAACACACAATACGCAGGAGTATTCGTCTCCTTGTCTTGAATGTTTTCTATGCGTGTTTATTTTATTCTAGCTATTGCCCGCGAGTCCGTCCATATAAAAGTCATTTATCACTATTCCGTCGGGAACTGTCCAATTTTCAACACTCTAGACTTAAGCTATCTCCATATCAAATTTCATCGAAATGGGTTCTAGGGTTTAGCTATGAAAGCGTATCAAACAGACCGTCAGATAGACACATTGAATTAATTTCACATTTATAATATCATCTATAATAAGTATTGGTATGCAATTTAGAATATTAGTCGTAAAGCATCCATCAAACGAAACGTTTATTTTAGGATCTAGCTAGCTATTCCACATATGTTTGAGACTCTCCGCCTTTTGACCATAAATCTATTAGTAGGGGAGCCCACGACCTTTTAAACCTACACCCAGGAGGTGCCAGGGGTTGTTTTGAGTGAGGTTTAATAGTGGATACTCCGAGGTTCAATAGAGGAGGTCAAAAGTTCTTAAGATACTTAACAGATCGCACAATCAGTTAACACCACAGCGAGAGAGTTTGGGTCAGCACTTGGATTTCCTTACATTTTATTGCTATTTTAGATGTTTTTCTGAACATGCACAATTCCGGCGTTAACCACCTATTCATTCAATTGGGTATCCTAGGCCCTCTGGAAGTGCTGTATCGATGCTCGGAGTATTCATCATCAGATTTCACTAAAAGCGTTCCCTGGCGAGGAACCAAGGCTTTGAAATAGCCTCTTTAGTATGAAAAACGCACTCTGACCCGTTCTATTTGCTCCTGAGTGTAGTTCGATAAGACTACCAGATGATATTATATACTGATGATATTAATGGGGGGAAAACACGAAATGGCAATGCTACAATGCAAAAAACTTGGCAAAACTATTTTAATTTTTAATTATAAGTCCAATGTCTAGTATGATACCTAATTGATAAGAATCCCAAGTTTCGTTTGTTCCTTGGAACAGGGGAGGGGTAGGACTATACGACAATGCAGTGCTGCAAGCCCCCTGATTGGCCTAATCACTGGCAGCAGCATCATGAGCGACGCCTCCTACTTAACTATCTAGTATCATTGATCTCCTCAAAAAACCAAAGCTCATCAGAAAGATCATCCATTTCTATGTAAGAAAACCCAATGCTGAATTTTCCAAACTGCAAAAGAACAGCAATTAAAGGTCTTTTACAGGTTTTTTGCATTGCAGCTTCGCTATTTCATTATCCCCCATTAATGACGTGACTAATTTTACATATATCATCTGGTAGTCATATAGAACTATGTTTAGTGTCGTGGACTCTTAGACTATATACAGAACTAAGTTATTTGAATAGCTAACGATCCCAAATTTACGGAAAGGCCTTAGAGCATCGAAAATACCTTTGAGTGTCTTTATTTGCGTGTTGTATAACTCTTCCACGAGGAGTGCTCTTTCGACTTGTTCGGCACAACGCTCTGAGCACAATTTTTCCGTAACAATTTCCGTCATAGGAGGAAGATGACGTTCATTCATATTAGCTAGAACCATTCAAGCTTGTTTCCAGACGTCTATATCCCTCGCAGTTTAAAACTATGAATCGAACTATGGCCTTTTTAGTGCTATAAAATGTACGAGTACTCCTTTAACCACGTGTTTAACAGAGTGTTTTCTGAAAGGCAGAACTTTGACTGCGTCTTTGCAGTGCCTATTCATTGGGTAAAGGAACCCTAAAATCCAGTTCAATGCTGCAAATATTAAAGAAATACCACTTAGTTCAAAATATAACCTACCTAAATTAAACCAAATCACACAATCATCACTTGCTGAGTTGGAATCGTTTCGCAACATCAGATATAGGATCTTATGTTGGTTTTTTTCGTCCTCTCTTCGTTATTTGTGTTTCTTGTTGTGAGTAAATATATTTTCTTTCTTTTCTTTCAAAAAGCCTCAAAATTGTTATCCTTTTATAGAGTAGGTATATTCGAATTAAAACTTTAAACTTCCTTTTAGTTCCAATCGTGATGCAAGTCCTTTTAGTCCGACGTGCTAACTACATAAAATTATCAGTAAAGGGTTCCGTAGATCTAATTGCGACTTCGTGACTGCTACCTCCCTCCATTAGTAACCTTTACTGCGGTTCTCCAGTATCGAAGAAAATTCACTACTCGTCCTCATTGCGCCTTATACATTACTGGTTCTGTGCGCACTAATGAATGAAACTTGCACTTGTTAGCAGCAAGGGATTTAAAACTGTTTAAAATGTTTTCCGATTTGACAAGTTGCATGCGGTTTGACGACAGATGTCTTCCAGGTCACGTCGGAATCATTAAAAGTCTAGACAGAAAGAGATTCAATTTCTTATTAAGTTATTTAGTCTTCGCTTAGAGGGTTTTTCTAAGTTTGTTTGTTGACGTGTTAAAGGGCCTCTGAAGGCGATAAGATAGAAGGTGTTTGTGAGCGGAGCGTATTTTTCTTTTTAGAGGTTGTCGCTTGCCGCAAACTTAACTAACTCAAATAATGAACTGCATGAGGCAGCATTTTTGGTAAGTACAGTCGACTCCCAAATACACGTACCTATCCACTTTTGCACCTTTTTTCAATCTAAGATGGACACATGTCTGAAGTAGACTGTAGCTATCTTTCCGAATACTTAAAACCAAGGTCTAGAAATGTGATGTGACCGGCCACATTCACGTCAAATTACTTTATAGCTTTTTCATGGAAATTTATAAAGTTTGTAAAATAATACTTTATATTATTTTTGGAGAATCAAGCTATTTTCATAAAACAGTTCATCAAAATTGGTGAAGTGTTTAAACAGACAGACAAAATTACTTTGCATTTATAATAATAAGTATCAGTACCTACTTATATCAGTAAAAAAAAATCGCATAGCTGTAAAATTAAAAATAAAGTTGTGATACCGTTTACTTGAAATTTATAAAATATGTTTAGTATAATAGCAAAAGCAAAAAAAATAAATGTTTATCTATGAATAGATCTTGTAAAAACTGAACTTAAAACGAACAATACATTTTCGGGCAATTCTTTGGCAGTGCATTCAAAGGCCTCTTTGTACTAAAAATAAGACAAAGTCAGGGATTCCGTCCAGACCCGGAATGCTAAACTTGGGAAATGCACGATCAAAGGGGTACATTCAAGTCGGATCCGTTTATTAGGAGTTTACAAGTTCGCTGTTTGTTAGTGAGTTTCCATGAGTTCCCACATTCAGAAACAGAGACTCGTTTTCGTGTCAGTTTGGTATGGAAATCAGTGAGCTTGGTCATGGGCTTTGTGTTGCATACATAATTACACTTACATAAAATAATTATGCAGCATGGACCTGTTCAAATAGTGTCCGGAACGTTGATGAAAAAGATGTTGTTCAAGCTCCTATTGAGTCATCCTGAACGAATCTAAGGTCATAATCGTAACAGATCCAGAAATGTCTCAATGACACCCCATACCTACTAAGTAAATTACTCTGTAAGATAAAATTATTTAATTAATGTTTAAAACCTGTCTATAAAAAGAAGGGCAGCACTTTTAGCCTCTTGACTAGAAAGAGCCTATATTTAATAAAATCCGGGCATGAGGGTGTCTGACCAGGCTCGGTGTAGGGTTCCAAAGCCCTTACTATAAAAAACTACGTCAAAGGTATAAAAGGTACACTTAGTCGCCTGTAGTATCTCAAGAACGAATCAAGTCTACTTAGTCGTGATAGTTTCCCTTCAAAATTCGTTATATTATGTCCTTTAATTTAAGATATTTTTCAGATTTTTATTATTTGTGGTTTGTGGCGGGACACTTGACTCTGACTAAATTTATCACTTTAAATCTCAATATTTCACAAACGGATCCCTTGATCGAAACGTTTTCACAACCCCTCAATATTTCTTAAAGACCTGTCCAACGACGCAGCACACGGGTAGACGAGAAAAAAAATCACCACGATAAGTGTACGGGAGGTACCTAGACTAAAAAAAATACTGGACTGATGGATATGGCGAAACCATAAGACATAGGTATTATCCCTAGTGAATGTACATCGTTCGATAATTATGTCTTACCGATATTTAGTGAACAGTACAAAACCCAAATAAGTAAACAAGCCACTTCATAAACCGGTAAATCTGAAGCCTTTTAGTTTACTTTACAATCCCCTTACAAGATCCACATACCTTGGTTTGAGTTAAGAGTTTAAGTTCGCAGTGGAGCGAAGACTTGCCGCGACTCCGCGCATTGCAGCGAGTGGCGTAATCGAATCCCGCGCCTCGCGAAGAATGGAGTATGCCGACCTTTCTTGGAGGCGCGGTGCGCCTGGCAGCGGGGAGATATACTCCTAGCCAAGATGCATTTCGCTAACTACGGTTTCCATTCGTTTTGTTTTTAAACCAATCGCGTCACCGGTAGATCACGTGACTCTTCGTATCACGTCACGCGAATGGTTTTAAAACGAAACGGATAGACACGCTAGCTAGCGTAATGCATCTCGGCTAGAGCCTCAGTCAGACGATATTTATAGGGTTAAAGACTTTTGGTGGCATGTCGTGGTTCAGAATCCATGGAGACGCTATTTCCTAAATTATCATAAACATACCACCTTGATTTCGAAATTCAGTATTGTCATAATGCATCATTCTATAAACTTAACTTGTTTTAAAGAACTTTAGCAAAGAGCATATTTCCGCTGTTACCAATTGTCAGTTGTACTCTAAATCAATATTCATTTTGAGGACATACCTACAGTGTTTTTTCCTCTTAAAAAGCTAATCATGGAACCAGCTGTCTTCCGCCCGCACTCAGTATGAACGCAGCAATGAATGCGGAAAATATGCATTTGCACCCGTTCTGAGCGAGCGGGACCTCGCATTAAGGGTGACTATAACAAGCTCCCGTCTGTAAAGTACAAAATCAGAGTTTTCGACGTGATGCATATTCACCAGACTGTACCCGATTATATTTAAAATTTCGGTGATAACTTAACTAAATGGGTGATTGGGTTTTTTTTGTATACATGGTTTTTGTAATGTGTTAGCTACTTACCCTCTTATTCATAAACGTATAATAACTAAAGTATACTTTAAACATGGTTTGTCATTATCTTTTGACAGACGGAGACAAAACACACTTTAACTAAAATAAGTTTATGGTACGTTTATGAATTAGGGGTTGAATTTAACTAATTCTTCTTTGTCACTATTTAACCCGCCCCCACCTGACACAAATAAATGTGCTGTTAGAAGTTAAAATAAAACCACAGGTTCGAAAAAAAAACTAACGTCTATAACAAAAGTCTCAGTTATTGATATACTAAATTCAAACCACTCTCACTTTAATACGTTATTGCGACAGCGAAAACGAAACGTACATCTACTTCTGATTCTGAGTTCAACTGTACGTAAATTAAGTAGTGGCGCGGGAAAGCGTGAATTGAAAACATTAAACACTTAGAAGTATTGAACACCGCACGTCCGCCGGCCTTAACTTAAACATCTCAGAAAATTCCTCCGTCTCTAGAACCACCAAGTTATTTTTATAAAGTTTGAGGAGTATGAGGAATTTCAACTATTTCTTTCAATAAAAAATCAAAGTAACTTGCTGGCACTCATACGAATTTCCGCGGGAAGTTACTCTTGCGCCAGTTTCACCAAGTTGAGTTCACACACTAGTTTTAAACTGACAAATAACAAAGTTATTATAAAATAAATGGTCACTTGTCGAGATGATTGGTATTATTAAAACTACATTTAAATGTAAGAACGTACTGGAAATGACAAGTACTTAATCATACTCACATTTAGAACGTACGTTTCTAAGTACGTATCATTAGTTGATGACACCAATGGTGGACACTTAACTCTTAATTCAAAAATCCTATGGTCCTAAATTATTAGTTACAAAACAAATGAATAACCCTTACCTTCAGTAAAATAAGAACCAATTGTCCATCATTGGTTATTGTCCATTACCGGTTCCATCACTTACGCAGAATTTTCATAACATGGAAAGGCATTTCTCGCCACTTGAGTTTTTTTCTGGTTGTCACATGTCTAACTTACCCCAACATAAGTAGGTAATGTTTATTCCATTACCGTACTCTATTACCTTGTAATATAACTTACTTTTAAGGTTTATTGTGTTTTATGTTTGAAAAAATGACCTGAAAGAGTTTCTTGCGGCGCTTCTTCTTCAATGATGGTCTTGTCCGAAGCGTTAGTAGATCCACTCTATTTTACTGACGTGTAAAAGAGCCCGTACGTGACCAATTTACTGAATAAATATGTTGATTTTGATTTCGTGATAATCCTGAATGTATCATGGTTTCAGCAGAAGATATACAATCGATAAAGTGAAATTCGATAAAATGATGGTTTACTTACCACATAATAACGTAAGCGCTACCAAAACTCACTATGATCATATTCGATCTCGCGTGTTCGTGCACAATTTCCTTGAAATGCATCCTAATTATCCACGAACCCCCGTTATTGCACACTTACGGTTGACGTGCAGACTCTGTGATCACGGGTGCAATTAGTCTGGAGCCTGCTAGCTTGCCTTTTAATCTAATGCCGATATTAGAATACGTCGCTTAACGTTCGTGGCGCCTTCGCCATTAATTTGCGGTGCATTTCGTATGGCGCTTATTACGTTTAAGAGGATTGGGGAGGCTGAAAATCTCCATACAAAATGCGGTTACGTTTGTCTCCCCTTAAACCTAGTTCGATTTTTTCAATGATTAAATACTTTTCCTTTACAAGAAAATGTTTTATGAAAACAAAAAAACATCGTGAACGTACAACCCTAGTTTTAACTGACGAAAATCGTGGAAGTCGGACTAAATTTAGGGTGTAAGAACCGTTATCATATCACCCGTAGGTAATTTGTATGGATATTTTTGTCAGCTACACCTTACAAATCTCACAAGCGAACCAAGCATGTTAATGACGATTTAAATTATAGAAATATAATTGATTTATTTTAATCCTTTATCCATAAACGCACTATAGGTAATACAGTTTTATTTTAATTATACAGTATCTTGACCAAACAGAAGAAACATTACACGCTACTTATCACAAACATTTTTAACCGACTTCAAAAAGAAGGAGGAAAAAAACGAGGAGGTTCATAATTCATTATTAATAACTCTTTATTAAGTAAGGATTATACATTGTCAATCAAGTTCAGTAAGCAATTGCATTATAAATAAATCATTAAAATAATAATATAAATAATTACAAAATAAATACTGCGGCAAAATAAAATTATTAAAGCTCAATGTCAATAATTACAAATAACAATAATTACAAAACAAATACAATCAGTAAATCAGTAAAGATAATATCAATAAATAATGTGACAACATAAAATAATTAAAGTTCAATGTCATCAAGGTACTCATTGGCGGAAGCCTTCTGTGTCAGCCAGTTGTTAGGTCTCAATTCATCGGGATATTTTTTTTTTTTTTTCTTATCTTTGAACACATGGGCTTTTTACATACACTTTGACCCCATAGTTTTTTTATACTATTAAAGAAAGAAAGAAAGAAATAAAGAAAATCATATATTCGTGACAAATATAACCAAGAACAGATAAAACGTACAAGAAGAAAGTAGCCACGAAATCGTCACAACTCAGCGTAATGCTGGCATTGAAGTCAGCGCTGGTCTTCCCTTGGAACCATCAGGAGAAACCAAGGAAGTTTACAAACACATAATTATTTAAACACAAAACAAATAATAAAATGAGAAAAAAAAAAAAAAAATCAGACATTCGCAGAAAGTTTTCCATGCCAGTCTGAACATATGGCGGAATGGGCAACAGTCCCTTAGCCCTATATCGAACAATCAAAGAAAACAGGCATGACTTATTTTATCTATGGTAGCGTTGATCCATCCAATTGTTTTGTTTTGATACAATGTGAACAAAAGTGACTATATAGTAAATAACTTAACAACAACTTAGTGAGAAAACTCATATTAAAAATTGACCATGAAAATAATAAATCCTATACATACATCACTTTTGTGAAGTCCATGTCGTGGTTTTTAGAGTAGGCAACAGTGGTAAGTTGGGTTACAGTCGTACACAATCAGCTATTTCAATGTGAAGGTTTCCAAACGATATTTTTATCCGTTAGATCATTGGAACGTGTTCTCAAGTTAAAAAAACTTATTGGTACATGGAGACCGCTGGGATTCGATTTTGGTACTATACAGTCTTCAGACACCCTTTAAGGGTGTACTGCCTTTTGGCCGAAATACTTTTTTGGTCGAATGTATCGTTTCCCAACTTTTTCATTTGGCAATCCACTTTTATTTCTGTAACTGTAAATATTTCAGGATTTATTTCTGTACCTTCGTGTAGACCCTATAGGTTAGGTTAGGTTAATTTTTATAAAAGTCCTAAAATATGTATAGTTACAGAAATAAACGTGGGTTGGCAAATGAAACGGTTGGGAAACGATACATTCGACCAAACGTATTTCGGCCAAAAGGCAGAGAACCCCTTTAAGCCATTAGGTGGTGACAATAACGTTTAAACAATTGTCCAATAGAAGAAGTTTGATCACGTTTCCTTAATTTACATCTTTTCTCATTAAATGACAGTTTAATAGTCGTTCTTTTGGTGAAAGTTAACTGAAAATGCAAACTTAACTTTTTTAAACAACCCTATTTTAATTAATACATTTATTTAATGTGGACTAAAAGAAGATGTAGTGACTTAGATTGAAAATCGATGGTTCGGTCATTTGGAAAGGATGGATGAAAGAAGATTGACGAAAGAGATATACAGAGCGAAAGTGAGTGGAAGGGTCGGAAGAGGCCGCTCTAGACGTACTTTTTCGAATCAAATCGGAGAAATACTGGAAAAGGGCCGAATCTTAAGTACCCGAAACAGACGTGCGTGCATGACTCGATGTATGAATGTGGAAGAAGCGAAAGACATTTGTCAGGATCGTAGCAGGTGGAAAGAAGTCGTCTCTGCCTACCCCTCTGGGAAACAGGCGTGATTTTATGTATATATGTATTTATTATAATTACCTAAGTTGACAAATTTGGTTTAATAATTAAAACGGTTTTTACTTATATATTCATACATGAACTGTCAGTTTCCTGTGTCTATTAAAAAATAAAAAAAAGTAATAAGTCCACACAGGCAAAGCCACGGAATCTAACTACATTTCTTAACCTACATTCTTCTCTTATCAAGTTATTACTCACACATAACTTTGTTAGTTGTATATCGATTTGTAATACTTAAGTGCCGTTGTCGTGTCGGCCGGGTCTCGGGAGTTTTATATGTTTTGACGGCGCTTCAATGTTATGACACGTTAACTTTCTTAGGGCTGTCTTTTATAGAACTTATTTGTGTTTTCATTTTTTAGTAGCTGTTTGTGCCCAACGTCGCCCGGGAATTTTGAATACAAACGTTGTCCTGACATTTAAAACATTATTTTCAAGATTCGAGCCATTGTCGAGTTTTTGCAAGAGTATAGGACGAAAAGAAAATTCGATTTTTATAAAAAACTACTAAAAGAATAACCAAGGTAAAATAGTTGATACGTATCATACTGAACAACATAATAATTTAACCCTTTATAAGCAGAGGGAATATATGTCCCACCATAATAACTGTAATGTGAATCTTGAGAATTTATAGATTGGTTCTATTTGCAAACACTAAGACAGTTGTCAATAACCGGTAAAGGGTTAAATAACTTTAGGCAAAGTCTCATATTACAATTGAATAGAGGTCAAGGTTTCAAGACTATTGCGGACCAACATTCTGACTGTCATGTCGAGAGGGACGTCGCCATGCCATACTTTGTTTAATTTGCACAGTGACCGGCGTCACTGTTACAGTAGTACCACAAATATAAGTTACAACGATGTGTCTGCGCAGAAAGCATATTTTAGAAGGCGCGAAAACGTTTTGGCCAATTATAAGGCAGTACGTTTGCGCGGGTAAAACTTCGACGGCTATTGGTCAAATATTCGGCGGCCATTGCAGCGACGCCGTCGACCGCCATTTTATTTAGCGTCGCGTCAGTTGTCATTCGTACAAGCTGAGACGTACGAGAGCTAATCGTTACGTACAATTGAGGACAATTTAAGTGGCGGCATTATTAAATATTATTTTTATTAAAATGACTTCCCTTAAAAGACTACTAATATTTCAATACCTAGGATACAATAAAATAACTGTATGCCATTACAACACAGCAGGGTCTGGCAGCCCTACACAACGCACTCTTCGAATGCCATCGATTTCATCGACCTATCTCCTTTACGAGCGCTATGGTTTACTACCGGCAATATTTACTTACATATACTGGACGTTTCTTTGTAAAACGTTCTAGTAGATTCTGCAATTGATTTGTCTTCTTTTACTGTTTTGATACGAAGGATTATTTATTCATTTAAACTTACTTAAGCAGGAATGTCCCACAGCTTCGCATAGGCTTCCTTCCCACCTTTCCACATATGTTATGGGCAGTATCCCGTCAATCTTGCCGAAACTTAATTGCTCGAAACAAAATAAAGGACAAATGGTAGACCTTATGCCCAACCAGCCAACGCCAACGGTGACGAATAATAGCGTTGAAAAAGAAGTTTCGATAAAGTTTGAACACGTGGTTAGCCTAGTTGGTAGTGACCCTGGGTACGAAGCTAGCTGTCCCGGGTTCGATTCCCGGTATGGGCAGATATTTATGTAATGAGCTCGAGTTTTTTTTTCCTGAGTCTTGGATATAACTAGTATCCGTAGTATATAATTATGTTTGTTGTTGTCTAGTACCCATATAGTACTAGCCTAGAGCTTAGTTTGGACTAGGTCAATTAGTGTGAAACTGTCCCCTGATATTTACTTATTTATTTTACATAATAATAAGCGTATAGTCATACTTATATAAATAAATATGTATTCTGATAAGGCGATGTGTGTTTCTTGGTTATTCTATCGTTACCTTAATCATAAACGCTTTATACCTAACCTAAAATTTAAATGCATGATTTAATTTTAATCGATAAAAAATATATCATGTTTGTGTTGTGAGTATGTTGATTATAGTTTATAATGTTTGAGTTGTTCATTACTTCATTAAATCTTACATCTTTGCAAGTAAGCTTTGAAAAAATTGCGCTTATTCTTGGACAGATGGGCAAAAACATACTTTGACCTTCTTTTATTGTGTCCTCCATAGATTTATAGTGCGTTTGAATAAATAGTACTGGTTCAATTATCATTTTATAGGATTCCCAATCTCATAATTTTTTACAGTTTGTACGGATAATTAAATTTTCCGATATTCTTCTCCAAAATTATAACTTCCAAAGTCACGGCATTTCTTTAGAACGGATCTAATTCTAAGGGATGAAAAGTGGCTTTAAGACAATAAAGAAGAGAAAAAATAACAATTCAATAGTCACTCCTTTAACTAAAAAAACAATTAGTTTGAAGTAAATTGACAAATAAAACGCATTGTTTTTTTAGGAGAACTGGCTGTTTATATTTGTTAATATTTCCTTTCCTGGGACTTACGCTATCTCTGTACTAAATTACATTAATTACCAGTTCAAACAGACATACTTACATTCAAATTCATCATTACTAGCTATTGCGCGCGACCCTATCTTTGTGCCAATTTTTACCGTTTAGCCGTTTTGGTGTGATTGAGTAACAAACATCCAAACTTTCCTATTTATAATTATGATTAGGGTATGAGTCAATGGCATAAATACTTATTATAGAACACAGTACATGCATTAAGCAATATAAAGCCTGTAACTAGGGAAAAACTAACCTTGCTTGCCTTATGTTTAGCCGGCAAAACACTGGAGAAACACCTACGTGTGTTATAAAAGCCGTTTAAAAACTCACACACCTAGTTTATTATTTTTATTATACAGCACTTACCCCTAGACTATAAGCTTTATGTTCTTATTATAGCGGCATAAAATCACTTCGCGCTTTCGTGAGATTCAATTTGCTCGCATTATGATCGTACGTGCGGTATTAAGGGTGCTCACTAACTGAGGTTTTGTGAGGCTTGTTAGACTCCTGTCTCCAGAGGCTCTGATAAAACCATATGACCTTTGGCACGTTATCATATTGTTTTTACTCCGCCGCCATTAACAAGTCATAATATGCAATATTTTTTTATACCATGTAGAATATAGGCCCAAGAAAAGATCCCTGGAAACGGACTGTAATTATTAGTGGTTCCAGGTATGGATCAACTGACTTTAGTAGCTGGTGGTTCGGTAGAAGAATGGTGCTGTAGGCACTAACTTGAACAATTTCTCCCCGTGAAAGAGCCTGTAGAACAAGGTCTTCCAGTCCAATTATATGGACATCGTTGACGGTTCAGATGAATCTCTGTTTCTTTTTAATGGCACACAGGCCACCTGGTGGTAAGTGGGATTTATGATATGATCTATAGACATTGTCACTCTCATTCTCAAAACTACATTATAAAGACTGCAAGTTGCCAACCCTGAGGACTATGATGCAATGCCTCTATGCTAGTGATTTCACCAGTTGTCTGATCCCAACAATGCGAAACCTGCTGCTTAGTGATAAGTTAAAGGTTAAGATGGTGGTAGCAATTCGGACGGACCTTTAACGAGGTTCTACCAGCACTGGATCATAAATTTAATTCTAGATTGCTTCGGGCCCGGGTTAAGGCATTGATTACTTTACACCTCGAACAATTGGTTAAAAAAAAATAACGTTACCCCTTGAACAATTGGTTTTGATTTCAATAAATGACTTTTACGCAGATGAAATCACTGAGGAAGTCATGTACCTATTCAACATTATTCTGACTTAATAGTAACATGGCTAGGCTTACTAAACACGTCGCGCTATTGCGTGTGGTTAGTGTACACCCGGCGCTTTTAATCTGTCTTATATGCCAGGGACAAACTCTGCCGCTAAACGTCTATTGCACGTTCATGAATGCTTCAAAAACTTAGCCCGATTTGTTTCGAACAAAGTTTTCTTATGAAAGTAATTGATGTTGTTTTTACAGCATTTTTCAAGAATTTTGAACCTAGTTTAGTTTAATATTTGACTTATTTATTGGTTCACATGGTCATTTCCATAGAAATATCCTAAGCAATGATGGTCGTCTATATTAAAAGACATTAAGCTTAAAACGAACCGTACCAACGAGTACACTACAAGTTACACACTTGATTGCGACGCTCGAATCGAAACCGAGATTTTCCGAAAAGGATAACTTGACAGATAGATTTCTTGACACCCATTCCACAATTTTCATGGTAAATCGTTTCTTTATTTCATTTGTATGACATAAGGTACACAGTTAAATCAGATGGTGAGATAGTACAGGCAGTTTCAATAATGCCAAATACCTTATACTAGTAAGCATGCAAATACAATGAAAAACATAATGTAAGATAAATTAATTACATTTTTAGTCAAGGCTTTCCACTCAGACCGGTCTTGTGCTTTTCGCATCCACCGCGGTCCCGCGATCCTGACGAGGTTGTCACTCCATCTTGTTGGAGGCCTTTAATATCGTACCTACGCTTGAATTTTGGAAAATCTATAAAAACCGATGGAAGGTTACTATATTTTTTACCTCCATGCCGTCTACATTATTGCGATAGAGAGCTAGGTTGTTTTTTTGAAATTCGCAATATATTTAGGCGGATACTCCTCGGGTTAGTAAGGATTACTTTGCGATATTTTCCTAACGTAATAGTTATGTAATTTTACAAATAGGCAGCAATATAAATACACGGTAATGAAAGGGTTTTAAGTTTCTTACTCATAGGTCTACTTCTCAACTGCGAATCTCACAATAATGCCCTCGTACACTTTTTTGGTGCCCTGAATATCTTAACTTCACCTACATCCGAAAATGTAATAACAAACAAATATATTTTTCATCTCTCCTGTTCGGAAAGTTTAATTTGAATGGGTGGATAGCCGGGTGGAAAATTGCGTTTTCATCTCTAGGGTGGAAAGTAATTTTTTTTTAAAGTTACGATTGGCCACGGAGTCTAAGATAATTGAGCTACGTCATATTATTAAAATAAAAGATTTTCATGTATCTAAACTCGGCTATACGTTAAACGATGTATTTATTACGGCCTATAGGTTCATATGAAAATCATTTTAAGAATGGTCTATTTTTTTCGCAATAACAGAAAATCAATATTTAAAATTATTCCTCTATTCTGCTGCCCGCCATAATGCCGTGATAGCATAGCATGACACTTTTTCTTTCACGTTTCGGCATGGCCATCTAGAAAATACACTACTGCCAACATTAGAAAAGTTTAATCGAGTTGGTCACGACCAAGGAGCTTATTATACAACAAGGAGGTTGAGCACCGAACATCCGTTCCAAACAAGAAATTTGACCCTTATTACGTCACGAATATATTCCATCTCTTTCTTTAGTTAGGGTAAGAATGAGATGGAAGTCATGCTCCTTGGCCGTGACCAACTCGATTTAACGTTTCTAATGTTGGCAGCATGTGTATTTTAACTTTTTTATGAATCTAGAAAAAAAAAGTTTTCAATAGATAAAGCGGGAAACGAGATTAAATATATTTAGGTATACCGTGTCTTTTTTCCTCACAGTCGAAATGAAAAGTAGAGTGTCTAACTCGGGTGAAATTACCCATTTCCCCTCGAACTATTGGCGCTCTCACTTCGTTCGAGCGCCAGAAATATCTCGGGTGAAATGGGTCACTTTCAACCCTTGGTTATCAATCTACTAATATTGCTCATAAAATTGTCTAGTAATATTGAGTTGAACACAACACGAAGCGTAACAAAATGAAAGTTACTCCTCAAATAATTGTCACAAATTCCTGTCCAAAACATCTGCAACATTGTTTAACCAAACCGCAAAACTCAGCAATAGCAGTACTTAAAATATTTTTGGAGGTAAAACGGTATAACTTTAATTTACATAGCATTTGTAAACGTGTGAAGCGGACATTTGGGGAACAAAGCCGCAAAGAGCTCGTTCGGTTCGGGCGGGAAAAATTACTCGGAGCACTTTTGAGATCGCTCCAAACTTCGCTCTCTGATGCCCCCTCGCTCATTATATTGTGTTCACGTCTCGGACTATGAATGCGGTGCAAATTATAAGACCAACGCGGAATACGTCGTTATATAATTATAATTATTAAGAAACTGGTATTTCTATTACAATACGGCTACCTATCCTCTAACAGTTTTCTTCATCATCATTAAGTTATATAGAAGGGATTTAAAGTGATAGTAGTAGTAGTAGTAGTAGTAAGTTTATGCACGAACTTACGTGTAATTGTTTTTTTTTGTGCAATAATGTGTAAGTTTACATACATACTATCACGAACGTTAATTTGTGACCCATTTCAAGAAAAATATGCTTGAAGACGTCAATGACACTAGAAATGTCAAGTCATTTGTAACTTATAGGAAACCCGACTTTGGACCAAGGTAGGTCCTAAATTAAAGTTCGTGACTTAGGTACATATTATTGCTTTTTCATGCCAAAAAAAATCTTCTTTCTATTTCTTAAATCCTATGTAATCTCGCGACGCAAGATGATTTAGAAACAAGATAGATAACCCAGATGCCCTTGAATTATTCCGGCTATTTGTACCGCAGCACTACTCCCGCGCGGGGCGCCGCCACGTACCTACTTACATGACATTGTTGCAGGCTAGGAGCTGAATAATGTGTCCTGAACTTCATGTTTGTGGCATAAATAAATTATGTAAAAGACCATTAGAAAGACATTTATTTTATCTACAGCATGACATGTCATTATTGACAATGAGATAAGATAGGGTGAACCATATTGGCCATAGGTGGCCAATAGGGCACATTACTGGCCAGAAAAACACGGGCGTAGCCTGAGCTTCGTCGTCGCCGCTGCGTTGTTCTACATATACATTATACCTATTGTCATGCCACACGATGCGTTAAAATACGTCTATGTTAAAATCACAGCGGTCCCACGACGCAACGCACCAGCAACGCTCGCTGTAACTGGTATTTTAGATACCTACCAGTAATTGTATAGTTTACCCTATATAGCCAATATTTTAACGACGCGATAGCCTAGGTGTTAGTGCCTACGAAGTTGGCGGTCCCGGGTTCACTTCCTGGTATGGGCAAATATTTGTGTGACGAGCACGAATATTTGTTTCTGAGTCCTGGATTGTTTTATTTATCAAGTACCCATAGTACAAGCCTCGGACTAGGTCAAATTTGTGTGAGATCGTCCCTTGATATTTATTTATTTATTTAATATTATTAATTTAAAAATAATGGAAACAAAAAAAAAACCTTAAGGGACAAATGGGCCATAGAAAAGAGAAGAAAAAAATTGTTTAAGAATTATATTATATTATTCCAGTCACTGTTTTAATCCAACTAACAAAGTAAGATACGTCAGTGAAGAACGCGAGCCTCGCATACTGGCATTCGGGGTTGTTAATATACGATGCAAGGCCTACCAGAGTGTTGTTCTTCACTAATGGACTGCCAGAATCTCCCTGAAAAAATATTAAAGGAGGATTGGGAGGCGACGCTTAAATCGCATAGCTGTCAAAAAAATCCAAACAAAATTAGCTCCATAGGTAAAAATATTTCTTGGTAAGAAACAAAAGTAAAAAATAAAAGCAATTAATCTTTACTTACGTAGCACAGCCCAGGCAAGTTTTCCGTCCGTTTGGTACATATGGTAACCCTTCTTATTTGATTTACATAGGATTTTACCACCATCATATCTGTGACAGACAAGTAGGACTGGCACTGGGTAGCGTTTAAAACCTGGATATTCAACCTCATCAAGAATTTAGGATTTCTTCCCTCCTGAAATGGTATAAATGTGGTGGTGTAAGGGATAGAGCATGAAGAAGAGGATGGCCGCCTTGGATTAGAATGCGACTTTTGATAGGACGGATCCCTCGTCCTTTACATTAGCCATACATGGCTTAATCAAGAGAAAGAGATGGAACTAACATTATTTCAGGATTCGGTTTTTAAGGGTCCAATAATATATATACTCAAATATTTTATGCATAATACTCAAATAGGTCTGCTTAGAAGACACCTTAAGGTACCAAAACGTTAAAACTACAAATATCGTTCAAATGCAAAAATAGATAATAAATTTGTGTTTAGTCCATTTTCTTTTAATGTAAAAAATAATGTTTTTTTCAATGTTTTTTCTTAGTTATTAGGATTGTAGTTACATAATCACTTACATCATCTGTCCCTCTGCCTGCAAAATCATAGGTACCAAACTGATATTTTTCTGTTGGCAGTTGAAGGGCTTTGACTGTAGGACCAAAGACCAGAGGTGTACTTAACCTCAGCAGCGCAATGTCGTTGACTAAGACCCGATATAAACTTATTGTGTTGTACAGAGGGTGGATCACGACCTTATCGAATATGTATCGCTTGCTGTCGCTTATTTGTTCCCCACTTACCCATACCGGGCCCCAGGTTACTACCCTGAAAAATGATATGTTCTGAGGCTTTTAAAACATACAATATTACTAGGACTTCAAAAAGTAAAGGCATAGGAAAGGGTAACATTCTCAAAGCACAGACTCTTGTAGTGGTAGGATTTTATTCAGTAATTGCACAATTGTGGTTCTGTTAAGGGTAAAACAGTCAGTGAATTAACTAGCATGGGTGCAACAAAGTTGGCAACAAAATTGTGGTTTTTCCAATTGGAAGTTTGGAGCGTCTATCACTATACAAAACACAAAATCATTAAACAGACTCCGTTGACCACCACGTCTTCAAAAAAAACGAACACAAATTACTAGTGGTTTTTTCCAAAGTAACTGTGAACCCCATTTTAGAAAGATACCGAACACTTTGCGAACTTGCGTCACTAGCTACACTAAGGTATAATGCCTATGTCATACTATCCTCAAGTCAACCTTTCTGGTCAACTGCACACAACAGTTCTCTAGAAACAACCTTCGGGTTCGTATTTCTCTCCCACTTCCTCTCATATACTCTTACACCAGTGGTAACCGACTATATCTGATCACAAAGGGCTGTTCAAAACCTGTTATACTAGACTCGAAGAAGAGACTTACGGGTATGCAACGCAATGAGCGGCTGTGACCAGCCACCGATCTGTAATGATGGCGGCTCCGCAGTTGGCCAGGGATGCAAAGTACGGGTAGTTTTTAATGCTGGCTCTAGTGCCGTACAGGATTCGAGATGGCAGGTCACCTTCTGTGGAAGAAACTACAGAAAAGCATTTAGAAGGACCTTATATGACCAATGAACCAGCTCAACAAAAGGTAGTTCAAATTACAACAATGCCCTAATACAGAATTGGTTGGAACTGTTGATGATCTCATGAAGTTCATTTATATGTATGTTTATAAATATGAATGCTGTATAATAAACAAAATGGAAAAGGGTATCAAAAAGACGACATTCATTCACAACGTTTTGGGACAACATAACATTAAAATAAAATTAAAGAAGGAAATAATAAGAAGTCTTTTATCGTTCCTAAATAGTTTATATATTTATTATTTCGGAATCTCAACATGGCTTTAGACATGACAGATGTACACAGAATGTTTTCAACTAAATATACATTTTCTTACCATCTTCGGCGTTTAATGCTGTAAATATATGAAAACAAATGCTCGCCAGTAACAACATGACGAAATACGATTGACCAAGTATTTTTTTAAACGTTGAACACTTAATTATATAGTAATTGAACAGAAATTCCTGAAATAAATGTGATAGCGAAAAGTATTTACGATACACAATACATAGTTATCACAATTATTTATTGCAATAAATGATAAATATTTAACAAAATTTCACAGAACACGCGTGGTCGTAAGATAGCTCCATAAATTTATAGACACGTGCAGTGAAGTACGACAATTTAGATTGTATTATTAGTACGTTATTAAACTTTAGAAAAAACTACTAAACCATGTATTGATCAAATAGCAAAATATTTATATGCCGAATAGGTGAGTAGTGACATTTGAATGTCAACAAAACATTTTAAACTCATTAAAACGTCAAGACAGGGAGCACAGACTTTTGGGCTAGTAGGACCTTATGCGGGGACCAGGGTCCATGATTAAATGACTAACACAGAGGCATTATATCCAAGTCCTCAGGTTTAGCAACACATTTGCAATGCTAAGATTGGGAAATGTTCATGGTCTTTAGAACCCACTTGCCCAATTATATGATAAAGGTAGTAAGTATGCCGCGATTTGGATCTCAATAAACATTTCTCTTTGGATATTTTGAACTCGTCGTATTTCCTTGAGACTGGTAAACGCGAAGACACGATTAGAAACAAAATCCTAGATAGTTTTATTTCTGAAACATGACACATTTCTCGCATATTTTTGGTTGAATCTTCGAAATCCTACGATATTTAACGAGGATTTTTGATTAAATAGTTGAGTACTTATTACTTCTTAATCCTGGTAAAACATTTTTTTTATATATGTTGTAGTTTGATGTTGCAATCAAGGCGCGCACAAACTATCTCCATCTCACGTTCTTTGCGCGGAAGCACATTAAGCCATCCCTTTTTATTCTTGTGTCGGTGTGGCATCATATGTGGCCTCTTAAAGAGGAGAATAAACATTCCGCTTTCTTCCTTCCAATGGACGGATCCCTTACAGTAGAAAGCACGCCTCCGCTTCAATCTCACTTTTACAATCTACGTCTCACCGTAAAACGTCAGCTTTTATTGCAGTGCAGATGACTGAGTTATTGTGTGGAATCCGCGGATGACAGCTAGAATACGTATTACTTATTTTATATAACTCCTATGGGATCTGCATTATTATTTGTATTAAAAAGCTGATGTTTTTAAAGATAAAGAGTTGTTAGTATTACGTTGAACCTCCGATTTTTGGAATTGGTTGTGTTCTTAGTTTAAACATAATGTAGATTAAGATCAGCAGAGCGTACCGAAATATGATAACTGTGATAAGCCAGCTCATTGTTAGGTATCCTAGTAAGCATAAATTATAGAACATTTAGACCAGAGTCTTAAAATTTAATTAGACTGTAATCGACTACAACTATCGTTTCATATCTCCATGTAAAAACAACCTCCGGTAAAGTGGTTACGTTTTTCACTTTTGTAAAATTCAGCTTATGTGTTATCCCAATGATCAATAAAAACTCACGAACATTCAAATTCTGTTCTAGTCACTTACTTTCACCAAAATTTATGATTTAACACTCAAGTACCGTAATTGTTTAAACTGGTTTTCGGTATTCCAATAATCTGTAACAATTTCGGGACTAGAAAAGATCATGTTCGTAACTCGACGTGTTGTGAGCGATAAACGATGATACGGGCTTGTTTAGGGCATAATAACTACGAGGGTCGGTGGTATTATGAATATTTTTAGGCCCGTAAGGGCAAAATGATTATTTTACACCTTTTCGTGCCCGGGCAATAATTTCGCTTTCACACGTGTGCTGATTATAGGTGCTGATGGGTTTAATGAATATAAATTTTATGAGTAATAATGGTTTGATGATCCAGAAGGGACAGTCTGGATTTATTTTAACGGTATGTTTTTTTGAAATTGTAGGTATTTCTGTAGCTCTACTCTGGGACTCTACTGCCCACTCTGGGATAACAGGCGTGAAGGTATGTATGTATGTTAAAATAATTTTAAAATACTTTGAAATAAACAACACTACGAGAAATGTTGATACTAAATCTGAGACTTGAACTCTGAACCCTTAATGTAAGTAGAATACGAATGTTAACAGCATTCTCTGCAGCATTATGACTGAGGAGTTAAAACTCGTAAAGTATCTAAAGCGCGAGTGCTAGATTTCTGCTAAGTATTTAAGTAGTATTTCCCTATAAGTACGTGTATGATTGCCTAGTACTCATATAAGCCTAGGGTTAACTTTGGGACTAGATCAATTTGTATGACATTTTCTCCTGATATTTTTCATTATTTTGGACAGTCGGGGTAAAAATGCGACTATTCTAGCCTCTTTAAAATCTATGGATGTAAACCAAACAACGCCATGAACCCTCAAAGAGGGGATTGTTCCTATAGTCGACGTGTTTGTGCATGCTCACTGTTGCGTCTTGGAGCATGCATTGTGCATCCGCTTGGATGTAATTTACTGGAAGTGCATCTTAGGGTTGGTAAACTGCAAAACGTTTGGAGGGCCTGTTGCACTGCGTTGTTGAGAAAGTTTGAAGTGTTTCTTAAACGGACTCAGTAAGCAGTGAGTAGTGACCCTGCCTACGGCGATAGCGGTTTTGGGTTCCATTTCCGGTAAAGGCAAATATGATTGCGATAAATTCATGTATTTGTTCCTGAGTCTAGAATGTTTAATATGTATTTAAGTATGTATTTCTCTATGTAACTATGTTTATCGTTGTCTAGTACCTACCCATAGTACAAGTCTATTATCTAGTTTGAGATTAATGTCAGTTTCTGTAAGATTGTCCCTTGTTTTTTTTTTTCACTGAAACGACGTCAAGGTCGCGACACGTCCAAACAGGTAATGTTACGCGCTGAACGGTCAGTATTGCCCTCTATTGTCGGTCGGTATTGCCCTCGATGAATATGCCTAGAATAACATGCCTGTTAAGGAAAACAGAGGTTGCATCTACGAATTTATTATTCCTTACTCTTACATATCTTTTTTGCTTGTTTTATGTACTGTGATACTATGTAACTATTCATCGAAAACGAACGACTCCATAGCAAATCGGCACACGTCCTATCTATAGTAGGTACGCTGCCACTAACAGCTTTGGATTCTAAAAGCAAATACGTCGTTGATAAGTAAAGAATAAATGAGGGTGGCACTGCTTCACATTTTAGATCCGGGAGTAAAACTGTCAGGTGTATCCTACCTAAATTGTTATAGTTGACAGGATTAACCTGTCATCTGCTGAGTGTACCATCCAAGTATTTATAAAGGGCGATACAAAGAAAACAATAAAATGAATATTCCATAGGACCATAGATTTTTATGTGAATTTGCCGATATGATTCTACACCTTTTCTTTAAAGAAGCATTTTGTTTATTATATAATTGACTTGTGACCCGAGTTATTAACAAGACTGATAAAAAAGTGCTTCACGAAGCACTGCAATTCTAATATACGAGGGGCATTCAATAAATTCTCGGTATTGGCATCTTGCAAACCTTTTTAGTAAACTTCTTAATACTGGCCGCTAAGAGTCATTCATTGACAGTAAAAAAAGTACTTCTTTTCTGATACTGCTGAACAAACGTGATCACTAAGAGCGATTTTACAATCTATATTAATAATTTCGTACCGGACTACGGTAAACTCGAACGATATACACATCAAATTGAAGAGCGTAAAAAATTAGCCGATCCGAGTTGACAAGTTATAAGCGGAAAATTCGGATCATCGAGTATTTGCTATATAAAAATGAATAAATTGCTGTGTAATGGCGTTGCGAAGTAAACATGTCAATGTAATTAATGTGGCGTTGGTGTCACGTCATCACGTGTCACAGGTGTCACAGGTTCGTATTCCGTTCTCCATTGTGGCCTCTAAGGTCTCATTTCACACATCATAGTTATTTAGGTTAATAATATTTAGGAGAAATATCTTCTGGTGAAATATCGATACATACGTTACTTGTGAGTTTAATATGAGCCTACATTTTACCGAGCGAAGCCGGGTTTTCATCTAGTTTTAAATAAATTGGATCATCGAGCACTGATAAAATTCTTGACTAAACAGGGTAAAATTGAAAAGTCTATTTAAGAAGAAATGGATTTATTTTACCATGAGTCCGCTCCTTCATTATCTACTGTCCAAGAGTGGTCAAATGAATTTAAGCGTGGGAGGGAGAGCATAGAATATGACCCTAGACCTGGTTGGACTGTTGAAGCTACTTCACCAGAAAACATTCAAAAAGTGGAGAAAATTATACTGGAAGATGGTCGAGTGAAGGTTAGGTCTATAGCACAAAAAACCAATATTTGTATTGGTGCAATACATAATATTATCCACGATCGTTTTAACATGTCCAAAGTTAGTGCGAGATGAGTACCACGAATGTTGTCACCGTTTCAGAAACATACGCGCGTTGCTTGTTGTTCCGACTTCATTGAGCTGTGTGGAGAAAACCCTGATGGTTTGCTCCAAAAAATGGTTGCTGGAGATGAAACTTGGGTTCATTATGACCCTGAGAGCAAACAAGAGTCGATGCAGTGGCACTTTAAAGGAACACCTCATCCCAAGAAATTCAAAGTCGTCCCTTCAGGTGGCAAGATCATGGCGACAATATTCTAGGATTTTTAAGGGATATTATTAATAGATTATAAAGAATAGGTTTTAAATATTACAGGAGAGTACTACGCTAACATTTTACGCCAATTACCGGAAGCAATCAAAGAGATGAGGACGAGAAAATTGACCAGAGGAGTGCCACTTCTTTATGACAACGCCCAGGTGCATACTGCTCATGTTGCCAAGATGCTCATGTTTTTGAACCTGGGTTCGAAACTATTTATTTCTATACGCGATTACTTTTTATTTCCCAACCTTAAGAAGGATCTTCGTGGACATCGATTTTCTAATGATGAAGCGTTGAAGGCAGCGGTGGTGGAGCATTTTGACACCAAAGACAAAAAATATTTTTATGAGGCGTTAAAAAACTAATTGACATATCTTACTACTCGTTACACTAATCGTAAGCTTTTGTTTTCCTTCTCATACCGAGAATTTATCGAACGCCCCTCGTAGTCACGAAAATATTATTTAAACAAAGGTTCAAACCGAATGAAAGAATAATGGAATGCCAAAGTCCGCCGCATTGTGCTAGTTCTAGGTCTATTAAATGGTTTGTTTGAATTCAACCAGATTATAAAACAATACAAGAGTTCGTACGGCTCGTCTGTTTTTTTCGCAATTACAGAAAACCATCATTTAAAATTATTAATCTATTCTGTTGCCCGCCATAATGCCACGATAGCATAGCACTACACTTTTTTTCACGTCTCGGCATGGCCACCTAGAAAATACACATACTATAAGAGAAGTTTAATCGAGTTGGTCACGACCAAGGAGCTTATATACAACACTGGAGTTTAAACGCCGAACATCTAAATATATAAAAGGAGAAACTGACTGACTGACTGACTGACATATCAACGCACAGCCGAAACTACTGTACCTAGAAACTTGAAATTTGGTACAGGTGTTCCTTTCATGATGTAAGTGAGCACTAAGAAAGGATTATCCGAAAATCGACCCCCAACGGGAAAAAAAGGGGGAGTACTGGGAAACTAATTCTACGCGTACGAAGTCGCGGGCGTCCGCTAGTCTTTTATAAAATGTGTAATTTTACTTTCCTTACAGCCTTACTTGGGTGAAATTACCCATTTCCCCTCGAACTATTGCCAGAAATATATCGGGTGAAATGGGTCACTTTCAGCCCTTCGTTATCAATCTACTATTGGTAGTCACAGGTCTCACCTAACCTAACTAAAATAATAACCTTATGTTTAAAATATCCTGAAAATATCATAATTTCAGCAGCAAAATAGCGTTTGATGAAATGAAATTCAATGAAATCATACAATCAATGAAGTAAAATTCGAGTTCGAGTAATATCGAGTTTTAACAGTAATTATTAATCTAACGATCCGTCATAGCACTATCCAGTGGTAATAACTTCAGGGCTGTCTCAAGCCGGCCGTGTTCACGCATAATATCGGCGTGTTACGGACTATTCAGACAGGGTTGACACTCGCTAATGCCGCGTTAAGTGCTTAGCCGTTAGCGAGACGAACTGGCGTAAAACACTGTAACATAATGTTACTTTTAAGGAAGCTTAATTTGTGCTGTCTGGCGACATTGTGGCTGATGAGAGACACATTAGGATGGCAGACATCTTTTTACAAGCTTTAATTAGGCGCCTTGCTTGTTGGCGAAGCAAGGTCTGACGGTTAACTGAGACGTTGTTATGTTTGTATGTTATGTCTAGACCCCGTTATCTTGTCGCACTGTCGTTAGTTTTCAGTAGAGCGTGAATGTGTTTTTTATCGACTATCTAAATGTCGATACTGTATGTCACTGATAATTTCAAAGAAGAGTCACTAGGCTTATTACTTTTGTATAAAAATATATCCTACTAATATTATAAACGCGAAAGTTTGTGAGTATGTATCCGGATGTTTGTTACTCTTTCACGCAAAAACTAATGGACGGATTTTGGTGAAATTTGGAATGCAGACAGCTTATACTTTGGATTAACAGATAGGCTACCTTTCATGTATATTTTACTTAAAAGGCGAAAATTGAATTGCATTATATAAATATCGATATCAAAAGGTCGATAAAAAAAAATTCACGCTCTACTGAAAAAAAAATTCATTGCGACAAGATAACGGGGTCTAGTTATGTCTAACTTACGTGTTGTTGATCGGATCTTCTTGAAACTTAGTCATTGAGTTGTCGAGGACAAGAAGGCCAGGGCGAGATGATGTGGTACTATTTGACTTTTTCCGTTTTAAGTCGTGAAGAAGTTTGAACTTATTTGTTTCAATATGTACGTTTAAAAAATAACAAAATTCTTTAGATGTTGAGTATATGCTCAACTGGGTATATACCCAAAAACTGAAAGAAGCATGTGAAGTGTCCAACTTAAAGAACCCCTGGCTGGACTGACATACATCAATGTCCTCTGCTACGCGAACCTTTTTCTTCCAGGAAGGTAGAGGTTCAGAAACATAAGTATAAATGTAACATATTGGCGTATTAGATTGGGTTCCGTCCCTAAATCATTTTTTTATATCAGATAATCCTCCTTGTGACCATGTATGTGCAGCCTATGAGAAATGATTTATTATTATGTCTCATGTATGTATGATGTCAAAAACAATTCCTTTGTATCTCATGTAAAGCATTATTCTTATATAAGATTGTAACTTCGTGCTAGGTGAAGATGAACAAACCATTGTACTGTACTTTAGGTAAAGTAATCAAAATTCTAAGTAGGAGATAAACTAACACAGATAAAATGAAAGATAAAAGGTGCGTCGCTTTTATAAAATTTAAATTATAATCAACCCTAATACTTCAATTCATTGGTTTTTCAGAGATATTGGTCTTTAAAAAGGCGGACTACCTAAGCCATTCTATTTGAATCGATTCAATTCGAAAGAAGTTGCCAGCGAGTGTTCGAATATTACAAATTACGTGTTGCAAGATATTAAATTAACAGCTCGTCAAACTCCAAATCCAACTAATAATAATAGATCCTATAGCCGGTGCTTACTTATCCCAAGAGACTGGGTTAGCTATCCAGAGAGGTAATGCAGCCAGTGTCATAGGGACCATGCCGCGAGCGGACCCTCTAGAGGGGGGTGTTCTGTTATATTGGAGATTATTATTTATTGTTTTAATATTTGAGTAAATTAGTTTTATTTTAATTTAAATACGTTTAATTTTTTTTTTATGGTATTACTCCAACTCCAACTTTCCATTAAGTACTTCAAACTAAAATATAATTTCTACGGTACCCTAAAGAAAATAAGAGATACCTGATAGCGTTTACCATACTTTCCCGCATTTTTACGATGTGAAACTTTTTTTACGTCTTCATTGGATATTTTATAGTACACCCGACATTCCTTGGGGAGTGATCGCGGCCGGTCAGTGAATTTGAATCTCGAACGACACGGCTGTTATTTGCATGGTGGATTTACGCGTTCTTTATTTAAATGTTATGATTGTTTTGGGTGTTTTTACGTCGGACTTTCGGTCGGAATAGTAAAAAAAGTTTAGTGGTTGCTTATGGTAACGGATTATGAGATGAACAATTTTTATTTAGATACTCCTTATATGCATGACTCAAAGTATGAATGTGGAAGGAGCGAAAGAGATTTGTCAGGATCGTAGCAGGTGGAAAGCAGTGGTCTCTGCCTACCCCTGATTTAATGTATGTATGTACTCCTTATATTCATAATTCAACAGACCAAATTAATCGACGACGCTTAAAGGTTATAATAATAAAACAAATAACTAAGTAACTACTAAATATTTTCTACGGCATAATTTCAAATCCCAAAGATTATTTGGACTGCCGTTTAGGACAAATAAAATTTTATTAAACTAAATACATTCCGCAAATACTACTTTATTTTCTGTTAAAGGAATAACGAATAACAAAATAATAATTGTCTTGTTATTCATACATTAAAATTAAATCATTGTTATGTCCAACAACATGACATCGAAAACAGAATGTTATTTTTGGCCATGTGTGTACTGAACCAATAAAATATAGAATTGGTACAGATTTCCGTTTCGATAGCGTATAATAGATATGCCTTCAGGGCAGACATATTTTGCCACAATTCAAACATTTCACAGAGCATTTTACTAACATTCAATCAGATATAACCGTTTTGTTAATTGGTTGACAATTAAATGTTTTCGTTGATTTAATACGATAGTAAGTATTGCTGCCCATTTTTTTTATAATAGGGGTCGATAACCTTCTTCGAAACGCGTGGCAACGGCTTAGGATCACCTCAATTTGAAAATGTCATTAAAGTTTAGTACACTCGCTGGCGGCCCTCAAAGTTAATACCTCAGCTTTAAGCATGGTACATGAAGATAAAGTTGTGGAAACGCCCGAGAAAGGGTTTGTTGAAGAAGTTACGTATTACTAAAACGTTACCGCCACCACCGCCGCACTCAGAGACATTTCTAGGACAAATAACAAGTTTCTTTTTCAAAATGGTCACTAACGACTTTTTTAATTTGCTACCCATTTCAAAGAAAATGTGTTGAAGATGTCATTGTTATTAGAGATGGCAAGTCATTTGTAATTGATAGGAAACTCAACCTTATTGCTGGAGAATGTCAGATTGACTTTGGAACTAAGGTGGGTGACAAAGGACGATGGGTAAAAATGTCCCCACCCACCAACAGTGATGAAACATGTGCCAGTTTATAGATCTTGGCAATATGATGTATTTTTTCTATGGCGACGATCACCATATGTATGGGGTTTTCTTGAAAAATCATAATCTTATCGTATGGAACTATGGAATTTGTTTGAAAATGAACATGTATGTAGATGATTTGCCTTGCCTGGCCCTTTGTTTTCATTAAAAAAATCCCATTGATTTTGCTACGAAGATAAGTATTTTGTCTTTTATTGGGTCCTAATGAACATATAGACCTGCAGCCCGTTACTGTTGGAGGGGGGGGACGGGGTCCATACAAAATTGCCCATCACCCTTTTATTCCTTGACTGTACTTGGAAACTTTTTATATACGACACTTACCTATATGTACGTTTAAGTTATAATTACATATAATAACAACTGACACTACTGGGCCGAACAAAGCACCATTTATTTCCTATTTAACATCTTTAATTAAAGCACCGTAGATAACACTTATATTGGCTTTAGCTTAAGATTAGTAATGTTTCACCTAGTTTTTTACTTTGACCATGTGACCTTCATCTACTATCCAACCTTGATCTTCCAATTTAAGGTCATTATGTAAAGTGTGGGGCACGGCAGGGCGCCCCGTGACTAGGTTGGGCGACGATACACTCGTACGTACTAGGGTTGATAGCAGCAGCTAGAGGAGAGCAACCAAAGATCAAGCTGGTATTGGCGTGTAATGCTAGAAGCCTATGTCCAGGCTATAGTAGACTAACGCTGGTTAATCGTACTGATGATATTAAATATGAAGAAACGAAAAGCCAAAAATAAAGCATTAAGATTCCTATGCCAAAACCTGGAATGCTGAAATCTTTGACACTCAAACGTCAAATAGAGTAAAATGGAGGAAGAAGATGAGGAAGACAGACTCCATCATCACATACTACTAATAGATACCAAGGGAAGGAAACAGTTGAAAAAAAGACAAGAAGTATTTTTTCGGGGAGCCTGCCGTTTTGTCAAAATATCCCAAAATATTCATTTGCCAAACCAATGTTAATTAATGTTTTTAGAATTTATTTCAGTACCATCGTTTAGAACCCTATGGGTTAGATTAGGTTAGTTTTTATAACATACTGAAATATTTACGGTTACAGAAAACAAAGCGGTTTGGCAAATGAATATTTGGGAAATGATACATTTGACCAAAAATATTTTGACAAAACAAAGGTAACCCAATTGTTCGTTAACTTTTCTAGAACACTAAATCCTGAACAGCACCTTAACTTCTAAAAGATACGGTAACGAGCGCCCTCCCATTGACTCGCCAGATTACCTGATAAGGCCACTTTATACCAAGATATAAATATTTACTGAAAGTAAAACGCTTAAGTAATTTCAGCAGAAATCTTGTTACCGTTGAATTAATTGTAAAGGAAATTTTAGAAGCAAAGTTTTTGTCCTCAAATTAACAAGCTTTTAGAGTTCCGGAGCTTTGAGAGTTTTGGAGTCTAAACCGATTTGTCACATTTTTAATATCACTGGCGTTGTAACATATATATTGAACTAATGACATACATCAGAAAACGAAAACCCTTTAACATCTGAACGAAATATATTTAGCTCATTTGAAACTATTTTTTCATTTTTTTTCTTTGCCCCGCGGCGACTTGAACATCTACTACCGCGGGAATATGGCGTTTCCACTATTAAGTGATTTCGCCAGTGTCAAGTATATAGAGGTATAAATCAATATAGCATTAAAACACAATCCAATCTTCTCTAGGAAGATTGGTGGCAACGTTGTACGGTGATATGTAGAACAGAGGCCAAGATAGTTTTAACCTCTGTACCACTGCGAGTCCACTTGAAACGAGAAGTAAGATGCCAGGATACACGAAACAAGTCCAAGTCTTTTATCACTGTGCAACACAAAAGCATTAAAAGTACAAATCACTAGATAAAAAGAACTTGGAACACCTAAATATTACACATCCGCCATCTTTTGACGTTGCAAATGGCCTCCCATTTGAAACTATATTTAGACTAATGAAATCATTACATTTGAAAACATCAAAAGGTTGACATAAAAAAATGTAGAGATAGAGTTTGCAATCTACTACACCCCATTAGTTAATTTGACGTAGGTACCGTATATCGTCAATTTAAGTGGGGGCACGCAGGCCGCTGTCGGGTATTAATAAGATGATATCCTCTCGCCTGTTTTCCAACCCACATTTTTATACTTATTGACATTTCCCCACTTCTCCGTTCACTTACATTCTTACTTAACGTTATTCCGTTTCAAAAATGGAAATGAATGTATGAAGAAAACTTTTATGAAGTTCCGCGAAAGCCTTCAAATAGGAAGGGGAAGTTTGCTTTTTGTTAGCCCATAAACAAGTTTCGCGTTCGGGTCCGCCTTATTGCTTTTAGCATTTTTTTAAGTAACGGTGTGATATATTAGCATCAATTATCTTGTGATTGTTCTCTTGAGAATGCTAATGTAACCATCAGGTAGCTCGTGCGCTCCATATGATAGGAACCTAGGTCAATTAAGAGTTGTTGTGGCTAGAGGTGTTGGTGAAGGGTGGAGGGAATTACTCGGACGGAGAAGAAAAAAAAGAAGTACTTAATATTGTAAAAAACCGGGCAAGAGCATGTCGGAACATGTTCAGCGTATCATTCCGATCCGAAGCCATTATTACAACCAAATTACACCTCGCAATAAACTTAACTTTGCCGTTGGAAAACTGTTATCCCCATACATCGACATAGGACGCAGTCAGTTTCCCAATACCGCAAATAAGTTTTCGGTACGTATAAAAAATTTAACCGTTTGTAACTCAAGAACCAATGAAGTCTATTTTATTACCACTTTCTTGGCGTGACTAATATGTATATTTATGCCAAATTAGCTTTCTAGTACTAAGAGTCACAGAGCTAGACTGCGGACGGACGGACACGGCGAAACTATAAGGATACCTAGTTTGACTACGGAACCCTAAAAAAGGGCAGCCTGTTAAAAATGATCCAAAAAAGAAGAGGGAAGATAATAGGGATAATAGGGAAAATATAAGGCAATAGAGGCAGAGGGCGATCCCCACGAAGTTACTTTAAGCAAGTGAAATTTAAAGTTTAGCCTATGTCGTATCGTGTTAAGAACCTAGCAAACAATAAAAAGGAATGGCGAGCACTCCACTTACAAGAGCATAGCTCTTAAGTTACCTTTGATGATGATCAAGAGTTGTATGAGAGTGTATTCAGTTTAAACACATATATAGAACTAAATTTATAGACACAACATAATGTAGAAAATTATTTTGTTGTGATCGCATCAAATTCGTTAAAGTGACAAGGTTCTAAGCGGTCAGCTACTTATAAAACTGACTGTACTATTACTGTGGTTTTATTTAACGATATTCTTACTTTCCCAAACAAAGCATTATGGAAATACATTTCTAAAGTGATTCCTCTATAATAGCTGGAAATTAGAACGTGGCGCCTTTTTTACACGAGTCGCTGGCTAGACTAGCCGTTCACTCCTTCACATTACCATCAACTCGTGCGTCCAACTTTGTGTGTGAAATGATTTTGTTTTTTCCACCGGGAGTCGTTGAGCGTTCGCATCTCATTACAAGTTTGAAGCAACTTTCATAGTTTTATTTCTGGAAGGCTATGGAACGCAAGTGAATAGTTGGAGGAGGCTAACAGGGCCTCTATTATAGGCTGTAAATTATAATGTAATATTGTGGTATTGTGTAGCTTGGCCGCCATTACTCTCGAATATATAAGAGCTATCAAAACGTTGACAATACATAAGGTCAAAGCAGACGATATGGTTTTTACCCCTTTTTTTTGGGATGGATGTCTCCTAAACTCGATTATTCAGCGTAGCCATTTTTCCAGTCGCGATTTTTTCCATTCGTGATTTTACCCAATCTCATTTTTCTCAATTCTTAATTTTTCCTAGTCGCATATTTTCCATTCTGGATTTTTCGCAGTCGCAAATTTCCCCATTGTTATTAAGCCAAAATAGATAAGTAAGTTTAGGTTAGGTTAGTTTTGCAGCAGGCCCAAAGGGCCAAACCATCCATAAATAGTAGCTCCGCACCAGCGAAAGTGATATAACTATTCAGAAAAATACAGATTAAGAAATTATGATAGTGGAATTATTTCTGCTGAGAAGCTACCTACTGAAGAAATAAATACTGGTAATTTTTGCGAATGGAAAGGTTGACCAAAAAAAAAGAAGATTTTGGGAGAAACTTCGCCATACTAGGTATTGCCATATTGAGTAAAAATCGATTGTTTTATTTTTAAACTATTGGACAGATTTTAATAAATGTGGTATACCGTATTATCATACATAATGATAATATGGCTGGGTCGTATTTATTGCTAGTCGGCGTTAAGGACTCAACTTTAGCGTAATCAAAATTTCTAGTTTCACGCCAGCAGTTGCAGTTTAGAGACTAACTATCCGTACTTCATTAACATCATTTCAACTCACGGCCACTCACTGCAGAGTAAAGGCCTCTTTATTTTCACGTCACTCTGTCCTCTTCATTAATAGCTTAAATCCATGATTTACACAAATAAATAAAATAGGTTTGAACTATGAGTACTTATTTACTTGTTGAATAGATGAATTACTTGAGGCACACTCACGAACGCATACATACATACGCACTCATGCTTACGTTTGTGTACATACACACACGCACGCAGGCACGTGCAAAGGTAAAGTTCACCTTCTTAACCGACTTCAAATAAAGGAGGACGTTCTCAATTCGTCGGGTTTTATTTTATTTTATGAATGTTCCCCGTTTACTCGAAGACCACTGGACAGATTAAATATTTTTTCGTTGTTTGAATGATTATACTTTCTAGTTGGTCTCATTGTCAACATGTCAGGATCTGATGATGGGATCTTGCAGAAATCAAGGGAACTCCTCAAATATTATAGGCATACCTATAGCGATTTCGGTATTTTTCACTGTTACTCGTGCATTTGCTTTTGAAAAGTACGGTGGTGAAGTGGAACAGATGATGAAGACCATAGATGACCACCGGAACTACTTAACGGTTCGGTAGCTATTTGAAGGGAGGCGATAAAATATCTCGATTAAGGTAGTTGAGCCACTATGACGAAGCACATTTAATTATTTGAATATAACCAAGACTTTCCCGCGGCGTAACTTGCGGCAAGCTTGAAATGTTCTTAGTTTCTCATTAGTTGAAAAGTGGGACTACATAACAGCATATTTAGGATCACTAAGAACTATAAAATAAAATAAAAGTTTAAAAAAACCAAAACCTTCCTGGAAACACGCAAAAAATAACTTCTTATAAAATGATAGGTAGAATAGTCCAACTGAAGTCGCCGTCCTACAATATTTTAAACCAAAAGCAGCTAAAACTGTGAAAAAAATATTCCTTCTTACTCATACTTTAATCCCATGGGAGCCATAAGGAAAGATATACCTCACTCCTTTGAGAGCCAAAATGAGAAATAACGTATTTATAATCCCTTGGACGCCTAACCAATCAATCAATCAACCAACCAGTCTTCGGATAAATCGTCGGATGTTGTGAGTGTTGTGTCGGTATGATGACATTCCGAATAAGGAAAAACAAGACCAAGTGCGGGTAGGGTGAAAAACTCGCACAGCAAGCAGACAAAAACCCCTCCCTTCAGTCTGCTGTTAGTTCAAAGCAAAGTATTGCAAATAACAAAATCTTTAATCCCATGGGAGCAAAAGATAAAATACGAGTAACACGAGATATTAGTGATTAGATAATAGGCGATATTGGCTGTATTCTCTTTCACCCTCTATTTTATGATGTTAAAAAATATGTTTTTGTCGTGTTATCGTAATGTCAACGTTTTGATACGTCTTATTGACTTAACAGTAATGTAATGATAGCCGAGTCAAAAACAATACGATAACACGTCAGAAGCAATTTAGTTTAACGTCCTAGAATAGCGACCCAGCACGGCTAGCACATCTTGTACTTCCTCGCTTGTCACTCAGTGTGTCCTTATCTGTGCGGACTAGTTAGAAAGGGCGATCCAAGTTGTGATAGCAGATGCTATCAGCGAAACAGTCAAGGTACAAATAGTCAAAAAAACGTTATATACCTATTTCAAACCTAACTTATACATTAATATTCGTATCCCTACGTTCAAATAATTCGTGAAAAATAGGTACATTTCTAACTTTACAACAACACACACGCCGTGGATAACACAATACGCAGTCTGATTTCATTACAACACCCAGTACCCAAGAATATTTTTAACAATTGAACGGTACACGCGACAGCAGCAGCTCGGCTGTCAACCGCAAATTGCGAGGCGAGACAACTTTTAATTAAATATCTACTAATTCTATTCGTAAGGAAATTTACAATTAGAATAGGAATGGGACACTGATATCGAGGATAAGTGTGCGCAGGAAACTCAATGTATTTTATGCTCGATCTGCAGCTTTTTAACGCTTTAACAAAAGAACAAATGAATTTACAATATTTACATAAATACTCATACTCAATAGATCATCATGATCATAATGAAGACAATTTTAGATTCCGAAAAAAAAAACTGTATTATAAATCGTGCAAGTTTGATTTTTATCAGCATTAGACCTTTTAAAAACTCTTCCCTATCCTTTAATGGTCTAATGCTGAGTTGGGACCGTTTCGCAACAACTTTTCTGTGTCTTGTTCTGTTTGTATCTATGTAATCTAATTTTGTATTATTGCGAGTACATGTCAATCTTTATATTTATCTTTTGCTAACTTTATCTTGTAACTAAAAAGTAAATACGAATAACACATGTGAAAAATATAAAAGTATCGTCATTGTGACATTTGAATTTGACTGAAAGAGAAAAATTATACTTTAGCTAAAGTATGTTTATTGTATGTACGTTTATGAGTAAGACAACCAAGTCAAACAAACTTTAAACTCTCTAACTACACCATTTTAGGGTTCCATACCCGAAGGGCGCCCAACAGGACCCTCTGGACCGTCCGTCCTATAACTATAAAATAAAAAGTACCTTTGTGTCATTACAGAAGATTTATTAACAAATAAAAATCATTAAAGAAAGTGAAATAATAATACAAAAAACGTTTTTTTTCAACCTCAATACCTACTGTGCGGCGGTGCGGAACCCTCGATCCGCGAGACTGACTCGCACTTAGTCAATTTTTTAGTTTCTTGATACTCTTTATTATTTTCGAAACATTAATTTGCACTTAGTTATCGATGTCTCGTTGCCATCACTAGCCCACATGTGCGCGCAGGCGTTTAAGAATTAATTCATATTTCGCTTGAAGTAATGAGCTTGGTTGGGACTCCAGAAACGCAAACAAGGATTGTGTGACAACATTATTGCTAGATAGATACAAACATACACTATGTGTACTCAGACGTACCTACTAAGTACTCCGCTATGTAACGAAAAGATAATTTGTACGTAAATCAATGCTTTGTGACCGGTATCATTTTACAATCTTTCATTCTGCTTAAACGTATTTGTGTTCAAACTATGATGTATCACAAACATAACATGACATAGGTATTAATGGCCATAGTATTACATTTTTATGGCCTATTAACACTGGGCTGGCCATATCTGCCGCATGCACGATGAGAGATGGGCCAAAAACACCACCCATTGGCTTCCACGCGATGGATATCGTAGCAGAGGTAGACCCAGAAGGAGATGGCGTGATGACCTTGAGTCGTTTGCGCGGGATTGGCAGGAGTGCGCTCTGGATAGAGACGAATGGCGAAAACGAGGGGAGGCCTTTGCCCAGCCTGCAGGGAAAAAAATAATAATTAAATACCCACATTTTCACTAAATGAAATTTTAAATTCTACTTGGTAAAACCTGACTACTTTTGACATGTTTGCATCGTGACAACGTTATGAATAGTTCTTATTTACTTGACAGTAATGGCAGCCGAGTTAAAAACATTATGATAACAATGTCAACAGCAGTTAGAATTTACCGAGTAAATAGAGTCCCAGTTTGCCAAATTTGTAATTTGTGATTAATAAGCCGTTGTGACAACATACGTTATGTCCATACCCAGATGGCGCTGTCGATCCCTACCGGGCGCGCCTATTATGGTTGCGTTTATCGATGTGGATAAATTTAATGTGGATAAAACATCCGTGACTTTCTGATTGATAGGTAAGTGCAAGAGTGACGGATGCTTTATACACATTTTCCAAAGAGAAAAGTTAGATTGACTAGCATGTTTTTTCAATACTAAAAATATTAAAATACGTGCCACTGTACATTCATCATCCCATTGCACTTTAAATATAACTAGGAATTTAGCTTGGCCGATCGATTTCAGGTTCCTTTTTCGAAGTTGTTCCACGTCTTCGAGTACCAGTGCTATATAAGTAGTAAAATAGAATAGAATAGAAAATAAATAATGTATTCAACGCAAACACACGTTTAAAACAAATGACAGTCAAACAAAACATTGGTCTTGGCGTTGAAAAGGGCCCCTAGTCAGCTTAGTGCCGCAGCAAGCCGCGGCGCTGGTTTCTAGAGGGACCTAGTGTACATACATACATACATGTCAGCCGAAAGACGTCCACTGCTGGACATAGGCCTCCCCCAAGGCTTTCCACTCAGACCGGTCTTGTGCTTTTTGCATCCACCGCGGTCCCGCGATCCTGACGAGGTCGTCACTCCATCTTGTTGGAGGCCTACCTACAGCTCGTCTTCCGGTCCGCGGACGCCACTCCAGGACCTTCTGACCCCATCGGCCATCAGTCCTGCGAGCAATGTGCCCCGCCCACTGCCCCTTCAGTTTAGCTATTCTTAGAGCTATGTCGGTAACCTTAGTTCTACTGCGGATATCATCATTTCTGATTGGACCTAGTATGCAGTAATATAAAACATAATGGCAGTTAAAACAATTGAAAATTCAAATGTTTCCTATTGTTTCGCGCAAACCATTGCGACTTAATATCGACACGCTATGAGTTGCGCGGGCGCCTACATTGTAAAGTCGCTGAGGGCTGCATACTGATCCGTAATGCGCAGAGTACTAAAACACAGAGACTGTAAAGAATAAAAAACCGGTCAAGTACGAGTCGGACTCGCGCACCGAGGGTTCCGTACCGAGACGCACAGGTATTACCATATTCTGATTTGAATTCGATTTTTTAGTATGTGTGGTTTCTCTTCAGGGTTTTTACTATACTCATTGTCAAAATTGGATATTTCAACGTTTTAGCGTTTTTACAATACAGTAAACATAAAATTACGTTGAAAATAAAACATTTATTGTATAGGGACCACCTTTATTATATCACTTTCTTAAAAACAAAAGTTGGTAAATCCGCCATAATCACACATATTCGGAAATTAATCAACTCGCTAGGTTCAAAAATACAGCTCTTTAAAGGTCCTAACTTTTCCTAACGGGCGGTCGGACGAATGGACAGCGTAGGCGTGTTAATAGGGTCCCGTTAGACTACCCTTCGGATACGGAACCATGACAAAGGATGGCTGTAGGTAGAAAGAACGCATGAGTAACGCTTCCGAGTGTTACTGATGTCCATTTAAATCATGTGGGTTGTTCGGCTTTATGCCTGCCTCAGGCAATAAAAAAAAACTCATAAGATGATATTTTAAATATAAACAATCATCATTTTATTTTAAAACAAGGAATAAAAAACACGCCACAGCTTACCAGCCCGATGTGTTTTAAGACTCGTCAGGAGTCCATCATTAGGGTGAACTTCAGTATTATACTTAAAATATAGGCAAGTTTAAAAAAAAGTTAACGCAAAGCAAGTAATTGTTTTTTTTAGTAAACTTAAATATGCTATATCTGTACTTTACGTACTCTGCAACTAAACCGAAAGCTTTCCCAGTGTTCTCGCTAAGCCGGCTCTAATGCAAGACACGTCCAACTCGAATTTACAGGCAATTCATTCGATATTGGATTATTAGGCACTGATCTTTTTAAAATTTCCGACTTAGGCGCTTTTCCCGTCCGGCTCCTGTCCCCAATTCCCAATTCCGCGGAATGAGGGAGTAATGTAAATTGATCGGATTATACGTGGACAGAAAATATAATTCGCGCCGTTTATGATCGACCAAGGAGCCGTTCTCGGGGCCACCTGTTTCTGATATAAAACGATTTTTCTTCGGGGCCTGATCGTCATTTGTTATTATTTGTGACAAAGCTGAGACTAAGAACTATACAAATCAGCCACGGCCAAGGCTGCGAAAGAGGTGTAACCGTCGTATAGAGCTCTATCTGTTAAACAGAGAGAAGCATAGCAGGTTTAAACGGTTTAAAATATGGTTTAATAATTCTTAAATCTCTTTCTTAAAGACAGGAAGAACATTTTCCACAAAAAAATAAAAGCCTTCTGTAATTCAAATTGTGGATAAGTACAGCATGTAAAAGAAACCTCATTCAACAACAAATTCCCCTTCTAGGTTCCCTTATAACTAATGCTACACAATAGGATAAGGGTGATTCCACGGAATATTTAGATTTCAAACATACCAGGACCCTGCCAAATTGCATTGTACGAAAGCTAGGAGTTGTAAAAACCTGTTTAAAATTATTCTAGCAAAAGTATACTTACGTCAGTCCTATAGACTTTAACTAATTTATAAAGTGCTTAGTTATCGTTTGCAGTTTTGTATGGATCAGGATCATAAAAACACCTTTTATCCGAAAAAAAAAGAGAAATGATATTTCATTTAAAATTTAATTTGTCAGCAATCCTGGAAATAGTTTCTGTTGCATCTAGAATATTAACTAATGTTGGAGCTGCCAAATAATCCCGCGATGGGAGAAAGGGGATTAAACCGGGCATTCTAATACGACTGTCATTTTGGACATTATCGCTTAACTATTCTATCAAATACGACATCATCGTTGATTTAGATACTTATTCTAATCTCCACAGTAGCAATTTTCTTCAGAACTAAATTTTGATTTTGACATTTAACTTTTACGCCATAATAATATGTGGTGTTCCTAGTGTCCGCTGAACTCAGAGAGATTTTCGAGACAATTACCTCGTTGCTTTTTCAAATTTGTGTATGAAAAATCGACACTAACTGCCGCACTCAGAGACGTCAATTAAATTTCATGCTTGTTTAGTGACGTTTTGTCTTATTCTATTGCTATAGCAAAGAAAGTGACAGCAGCAAGTTTTTGTCTCTGAGTAACGAACGACTTAATCGTCATTAACTGACTCTTAGTGCGGCCGTTAGTCTTTACAATTTGAGATACCCTAACTCGTTTACCTCCTCTATCATAAGAAAAAGTTAACGCCAAAACTGTTGTGCGATCACACTAGTATATAGTATTTGTTGATTCTTGGATGTTTATTTAAGTACCTATAGATCTATATAACTATTTCGGAAAAAAACTAGTTCTCATAGAATTCTACTTTATTTACAGCCTTGTATGTTCTCTCGAATAGTATTATTCCAAAGTAGGGTCAATATTATTAATATTTACAAGTTCCAGAAGTAGAAAGGCGTGCATCATAAAAATCACAAAAAAGGGAGACTCGAGAAAAGGAACCGCGATAAAGGGGAACACATTTACATACCCCATGAATACTGTGGGTGTCGAAACATGCTGAGCAAATAAAAATAATGTTTAGGGATTCTTATTTTTATAGGAGTTTTCATGTCGAAATTGTTTATTCTGTAAATATCTTTTAGCTAAAGGTAACGTTAAATTTTTGATAGAAAACATCAGTGTTAAACCATAAATATATTTGAAACTTTTTCACAAAAATACCACATCAATTTAAATAAAGCCTCCTAGGCCGCTAACTGCCGTACTCAAACACATTTCTAAACGTTATGTCCTTCTTTTTTCAAACTTGTGTATAAAAATCGTCACTAATGCATGAATTAATCATCACTAACTTACTCCGAGTGCGGTCGTATTTTTAACCCTACTATCTAAATTATATCTACGAAGAGGTCTATGAGATGATTCAATATCGTATTATTTTGTATATCTAGAGAACTCACGAATACTAGTAACAATCTTAACGTGCTGTGAATCCACTAATATGGAATAGTGTTGTGAATAGAATAGAAATACTTTTATTGCCACACAAAAAAATATCCACAGAAGAAACATGCAGCTCTTAACTTTACTAATAACTATCCCAGCCCTCTACTTAATAATACATGCATTGAGGCAACCGTGCAACGTCAGTGCCTGGCAGGGCACGCCTTCGTGAATTGTAAACACCATACATTAAATAAAGATGAGTCAAAAATTAAAACAATGTCAACGTTCCCCAACCACACTGCGGCATCAAATATTCCGTCTCTTTCCTGCCAAAACCAAGGCATATAATTCCATTCCGTTTTGTAATAATTTTCTTTTTTGTCGCTGGACCTTTGCAAAAAGGCCGACATCAAAGGTTACCGTAGTAATGTACCAGAATATTTGGGGGCGGACTGCAAAGAGAATTCCTAATGCGATGGTGCTACCATAATAGGAATATTCTATTGGGTATGTATACAGAGTAGGTATACATGTAGTGTAAAAAAATAGCTACTTATTACGAGCAAAAATTTGTACATTTGTTTTACTGTTAGAAAATCTGCATCTATGTATACATATTATACATTAAGATATTTATGTCTGTATCATGTACCATGCTTATGTGTCCGCTAATCTCATTGAGTACTGGATGGATTTGGGTACAGTATTCAACTTTATTTTATTTCTTTATAAAGAATTTAAAGGTTTACATACACGCTATGCCAAGAAAGAAACCTAAAGACATTAATTGTGGAAAAATATCGAGAATAATATAAGCCCATCTCTCATTGGAGAGCCGCTCGAACCTACCTACTATTGTGTGGTCGAACTCAAAAGGCATGTTAGTATTTTGTCGCAGTTATTTATATTCTAAATTCAAACTGATCTCACTTTAATACTTGTCTCCGATTTGAAATGTATGGAGTTGACGTAAGCGGTCGACGCGATCTGTCATCAGCTTAAGTCAATCGATTTTCGAAAATCGCTAATACCTACTTAGCGTTATGCATTTTGAATAGGCACTTGATTTCGAACGTACAGAAACTGAAAGTGTGCAAATTGTCAGTATATATCCCTCATAGAAATATTGGACTAATGACAATTACAAAGAATAATATAACCCTCGAATAAAAAGGAAATACCTGTACACAATCGAAAATACTCGGAAATAATGAAATGAAGGTGTTTATTTATTAGGAGCGAACAAAGCGTCTACGGCAGTAAGCCGCGCCGTTGTTTACGCAGGGACAATTAAAATGCTAATTATTTGCCGACTTGGGATTCTAAAGAGCTCGGAAAACGTGGAAATATCATTGCTCGGTAATTGCAGTGAACATAGAAATAATAAATAGAAGAAATATTAATGTAGTATTTATGTGCAGTCTGTGAGCGCGTAGAAGGTGGCTTTGTACTGCTCTCTCGCTCGCTCTTACTAAGAGCGTATGAGAGTGAGTGAGAGACAAGTACAAACCCGAAGCACCTAAGAGCTATTGCAATGACAGTGGTTTTATCTCACGAACGCGGTTGGCCCATCGTTACTGTTTTACTAAGAATTATCAAAAGAACGTTATTTGTAAGTAATTTGTCACAATTGAGTTGTAAAGTGACATCTAATCAAATGCATAACATGCACAACTTCAATAAAAAAAAATTGACACATGTTTAACCTACTTGACACAAGACAATACATTTACCAATTTCAACAAACGATCTTAAATGGTAATTAATGTTAATCGACATTTAGTTTAAACATTTTGACAGTTGTTAACACTCTAATCGTCTGTTAAAATATTGGTGAACTTCGATATAAACCTAACAGTTTCTGGTGTTATCTAATTATTTTTAACTCGGCGGCCATTACTATCAACTAAGTTAGATCTATTATAACGTTATCAATACAAGAAAATACCCCCAGATGAGTAATTTACCATCCTTGTTATTTTATAACAGGTGTTTATGAGTTCTTAGGTTAGAAACATTTCACGAGTACGACATGACGAGAGAGAAAGTTAACATCACAGGCGAAGCCATTAGTTATTTCTAAACACTTGCTTACTCCATTAGATGATTATTAGCTCTGGAATAACGCAGCGTCAAATGTTTGTGAGTTTTGGCGCGATGATAAATTTATTGCTTTATTTGCACGCAATTATACAAAATATTAATTTGCTGGCTCGATAACAAACAGCCTGTGTTGGTTCTTCATTAGGAGTTATTCTTAAGATAATAAATCTCGCGGTAACTTTAAAGGGCGAAAACAAATACGAGACAAGTATTCGATTATGACATAAAGATCTTGGTGTAAATTTGAAATGGGAACAATAAAATTACTATTTGCCGTTAGAATCAGTAATCAATAATGACGTCTGTAATCATACCTTAATGGAATCACTACAATGGTATTACTTAGCTTTGTCTCTTTTAATAACTTTATGTCCCGTAATACCTTCCATTAGTTAGTTCTCTTTTCTCCAACGTTTTTAAATATTAACTAACCCAAGGATTATTACTTATCTAAGTAACTATACGAGTACGTTATTATTAATACCACTGGAATTAAGTGCCCATAGGGTTGGCTGCATTTTCTAACCTAACCTAACCATTGGCTGAGGCATGAGCCAGCCCTACGATCACCTCAGGCACGGATAAGCTTATTGACCTTATTGTTAATTTGGCAAAAAAGCCGTGCCTCTGGCCCCACTTAATATTAAAGAGAAGGCTAATGTTGCGTCCTTCGTTTCATTGTATCCTCCTCGTACATAATATACATAAATTATTTTCCTAAGTAATTTCAGGGAATAAGCTCAAACAAATAATTCTAGTATCAAACTTAGCTCGTGGCTTGTACAGTCGATCTTATGAGTAGCTGAGAATTTTGTACATTGTCATCTGTAGTACCCGTACACAAACCAGATTTGATTATACATACAAACCTGCCGTGAAAAATTATCTAACTGGTGATGCAAACCGCATCCAACATCCGTTCCGTCGTGGTGGAGGCAAACGGGGAAAGCGACTTTGTTTTATACTATGTAAAGATGATGATAGGTTTATATAGGTATTCCACTGGAGGAGTTTCCCGCTACTCCCCCTATTTTAATCCCTTAGGGGGTGAATTTCCAAAAATCCTCTCTAAGTGCTCACTTACATTATGAAAGGAACCCCTGTACTAAATTTCAAGTTTCTAGGTACAGTAATTTCGGCTGTGCATTGATATATAAGTCAGTGAATCAGGTAATGCCTGTTATATAAGTAGATTGACTTCCGTTGTTTGGTGGGCCTTGTTCACACAAAACAGTTGCAAAAAATTGCCTTTTGCACAAATTTTCAAGTCGCGGACATGATTTATCGATCTCAGTCTCTGGGGGGTCGTACGTCATTCCGCTCTCAAAAAATACTACCCGCCTTTATGATGCTGTCTATGGTCTAGTCGAAAATTATTTATGGTGCTTAGCTGTCTGTCCACCAGAGATCTACGAGATAAATATTACAATGCCTTTGGCACACAACTGAAATTTCAATTGATTTAAGACTTGAAACTATAAACATTATTAGACGACATGTTAGTCGAGTTGGTAGTGACCCTGCCTTCGAAGCTAGCGGGCTGGGGTTTAAATCTCGGTAAGGGCAGATATTTATATGATGAGCGCGAATATTTGTTCCTGAGTCTTGGATGTTTTCTTTGTATTTAAGTATAGTTTATCGTTTTCTAGTAGCCATAGTACAAGCCTAGAGTTTAGTTTGGAACTAGGTTAATTCTTGTGAGATTATCCCTGATATTTAATTCATATATAGCACCTAAGTATAGCACCAAAAAAATATTACATTGGATCATTTAACACTCTCGCACTTACATAGTGGTCAAAAAGTGACCGATGTTTTATCCTTATCGATAAACACTACCATAATAGGCTCTCTGTGTTTCAATATTTTCATGTAACTCTTCATGTCGATACTCGTGTTAAAACTTATATCACAATCGTTGTTTAAAGCCCTCTTCGGTTCGGTCAATTTATTTTACGAGTACCATTGACATCAATTTAACCAAAATATTCGTCCTCCATTACCACCATACCTTTTTTTTATTAATTTAACGCCAAGGTTTCCCGCAAAAACGGCAGATGTCTGGGTTCCCGGAGTTATTTCCGCAACCTGTAAAACTGACTTTATTCGCCCTCAAATTTCTCCAAAGTATGTTAATTTAACCCAAATTGGCGGGACAATAGACAAGATATAAAGCCATAGATATACTTGGAAATTGTATTTGACATTTACAATTTTACTTGTATTAATCGTCTTAAGCGGGTTCTACTGTATTATGGTAATAAATAAATATTCATAAATTGCCGTAACGTAATCTTCTAAAGATATAAAAGAAAAAACTGACTGACATATCAACGCCCAGCCACAACTGCTGGCTCTAGAGATTGCATCATGAGGTCTAGGGAAGGATTTTTCAAAATTCACCCCATAAGGGGTTAAAATAGGGGAAGTAGCGGGAAACTAATTGCACGCGTACGAAGTCGCGGGTATCCTCTAGTATGTTATATAGTAAATATTATTTACTTCGTCTCTTTGTTCTTAACCGACAGCGCAAAGCGAAATACATATATTAGGTTTAAAAGTTTATGTATACTGTGTACGATTATGGAAAACACACGAAATCAAATTAAGTTAAATAATTTATTCGGTTAATTAGTCACTTCAGGGCCATTTTACACTCCGGTTACATGGAATCTTCTCTAAGTGCGCTATTAGGTTTTAATTATTAATACGACTGACTGTTAAGTTTCTTGCGGCGTTTCTTCTCTGGCGAATGCAGCAGTGGTCTCTTGCGAAGCGCTGGTAGATTTTTGACGTGTAAATGCGCCCGTGCGGCCTACTTACTGAATAAACATCTTTTATCTTTTTATCTTTATCTTTTAATATTCGCCATTACGTACATAATCACAGTCGGCCAGAGCTGGGACTAAAAGTGAGAGAGCTTTAGTAGGATTAGCAAGAAAGCCAACCGTAACAAAACTAAAAATACCAACATTGTTTTACAAATGTGATACCTACTTGGCTTCACACCAGACTCGGCGACTTATATTAGTATTCAGTAGTTCGCGCATAAATTTTGCGGTACTTTTAATACACGTTGTAAAAGTTTCACGGAGGGGTTAAAATCTGTTTGATCTAATTAAACCACCGACGTAAAGAGGGGTGTGATTAGTTTGACGTGTGTATCTGTGTATCTGTCTATGGCATCGTGGCTCCTAAACGGGTGAAACGATTTAGATGCGGCCTTTTTTATATGATAGCGATTTTTCTAGCAGTGGTGCTTAGCTAGGTTCCATGAAAATCGGTTAAGCCGTTTAAGAGATATTAGGGGATTATTATAGCTATGCAGTTCATTTTACGGCGAGTGTAAAGGACAGAGCTATAGCAGTTATATAGCTGTCCTTTTCTGTCAGCGTAAACAAAATTGCATAACTACGTCATAATGACCCCCGTGAAAGAAGAGATCGCCATTATATAGGGGGTATTTGTCTATCTAATAGTTATTTAATATGTATCACTTGTGTCAACTCGTCTGGGCCGTAATATTTTTAAATTTACTGTATAATGTATACCTAGAAATTTTCCTAGCACGAACGACGTGTTGTTAGTGCTTGATATAATAAAAAAAATCGACAATCCTGATATCGATAAGTACCACTTCAATGTCATAGAGTGATTTTCACTGAAGTATGTAAAATATTAATAAATTGATAGTTAGGTTATTATTCTTATTTTATTTGAAAACTGAACTTTTAATTAATCATATTTTTATATAAGTATATTTTTTTCTTGATGAAATGATTTCGCTATTTCCTTAATAACTATAAAATATTGTACGATTATTTCCTCTATGACGTTGACGTGGTGGTTATCGATAACAGGTTTGTAGATATTATAATTATGTTAAGCACTAACCACATGTTGTTCCTACCAGAAAAATATCTAGGTCTATTTGTTCAGGGGCTGTATTCTACTCGGTAAAACCTAATTGCTTTTGATATGTGCGCACCGTGTCGTGCAGGAACTCGCCACTGCCCCGCGCCTGCGCACAGCTCAATGCGCTCCTGGCATCGGCACCCGAGTGTGACTTGTTTGCGTGGCGATGGAAGGCAGTGTGTAGTGAATGCTTGAGATTCTGTGAGGCGATGGATGCTAGATGCTCAACTATTCCAATTTGATTTTTTACCTATTATTGTGAAATTTTATCTTTTAAATGTTCATTTAAGTTTAGTGACGCATTGGTTATACTGTAATGTCATGTAAACGTATTTATCAATAAATAAATAAATAAATGTTAAATATTGTTATTTAACTCGGTCACCGTTACACCCAAGTAACTTAGAGCTATCATATCGTTGACAATACGACAATATGTCTAAAGCAATTAGGTTTTACACATTAGAATAGAGCCTGGTTTGCTAGATACAAAATAGGTACCTATAAAAGCACCCTTACAATTCGTAGGTACTCAAAAAACTAACGAAAGAACTTACAGACTTGCTTAAAACTTGTGTGTGTGTGTGTGTGTGTGTGTGTGTGTGTGTGTGTGTGTGTGTGTGTGTGTGTGTGTGTTGCGGGTGGTAGAGCCTTGTGCAGGGTCCGTCCCGATCGATACCACCATCTTATCCATTAACCTACCGCCAAACAGCAGTGTTCGAATTGTTGTGTTCTGGTTTGGGGATAAGACAGCCGGTGTAATGAGTATGAGGTAGCATAGAGGCATTCCATCTTAGTCCTCAGGGTTGGCAACGCATTTGAAGTCTTAGGTTTGCAGTCTTGTGAATGCGAATGTCTATGGGTCACAGTTGCCACTTACCATCAGGTGGCCTGTGTGCTCGTTTACCTTCACTATGCAATAAATTAAAAAAAGGTAACATTTCAAAAAATAAAATCTACAGAACAAAAAATTACGTTTGGAAATATGAAATTTTGGAATTTTGATCCATTCGGCATTATGACTTGGAATGATGTAGTACCCATACACAATACCTTCTTTGGCATAGGAAATTGTAACTAATAGTAGTTACAATTTCCTTTCATACAAACATGACTAATGCCTTTCGTATACCGCCATGACAACGCCCAAGCCATGAATAAGGTGACAAATCTATCTTCTCTCCAATGATTAATATACCTAAGGCGATATTAACAAAGAGACATTAGCATGGGAGTAAATTTCAAGGAAATGAACATCCATCTTTTTCTAAACAGGCAAGCAAGAAGAGGACGGACATTGTTATTCTTGCGATAAGCGCTATCGTGCTAGGCCAGCACTTTTGGAGTAGCCCATCAGCAGTTATTTTAGCAAGTACGTAAATCCTTTTTAAGTTCCCAGAAACATGAACGTTGAGCTAATGGATTACGGTTGACTTGAGAATACATTTATAGCGGGAGATATGAGTTTGCGAAAGTTATTGGTCAAGATTGAAACCCTCTTTTGTGTTCGAGATTAATTGCGAAAGAACTGACTCCTGCCATTTATCATTAGGTGCAGGATTAGCGCAATGACTTAATGAATATTAAAACCAGTCCGTAGTTATTATAATTAAAAATATAATACTAAATAAAAAGTTTACGAATATTTATGCGCTTTAGGAGATGGCAAGGGAACGTCCACTATAAGAATTTTGCCTGGCTATCCATTAAGAACGCTATGTTATCCTAATTATTTATATTTATTTGCTGTCAAATAAGTTGCCACAGTTGACTGTAATTTTACAAATTGAACTTTTGCACGTTTTCTGGGTAAATGTACACATTTATAAGAACTACTATTTTCCCACAATTCAGCTCATTCATTTGTGACTTTGCCCACCCTTTAACCACCCCGACCCCGTTAATCCGGTAGCTCGACAAAGAGGACATAATGCTGAGTTGAACCGAGTACAGCCAAGTTCTTGTAAACCACCGTTTAAAAGTAAGAAAAATTATATAAAACTTCGGTGAGACTCAGACATAACTAAAGAGATCACAACGGGTTACTCACGTAAATAATGTCTAAAAGCGCTCGTCGTTCGTCGTGTTGCAGCCGCGTCTGCTCATGATTAGGGGCTCCGGTCGAGCCTAAAACATGTCGAGCGTTCTTCGACATTATTCACGTAACACGTTGTGAATTGTGACCGTTTTAATAAGAATTATTATGTTGAAGTTTACTCGGCAGCTGTAATGAGGCATGTGTTTGCGGCAGCGAATGCGTTGAAACTACACCACTGAGACCTGAGGGGCTATTGCCATACGTACTCGCAATCGCAATCGTTTTCATTTTAAAAATCGAAGGTTTATCTGTATACAAAATGAAAGCAATTGTCCCGCTTTGAAGCCGATTGCAATTGCGAGTGCGTTAGACAATAAGGCCCCTCTGATTGGGATTCGCTTGCCTCATTTAATATGTCTGCACTTGTTGAAAAGCGATTTCGCACTTAGTGTTAGTTCAATTCGAGGTTTCTACTAAAATACAATAATTTCTATATCTGTGTAAGTGACGGTAGAAGAAATGCAATCGGCGAATATTATTGTCATTGTATAAGATTGACGTAAGCCGTCGGAAGGTCGCGTCGAGCGCTTATGTCAATTCCATAAATTTTTCGATAATACCCGTTTACGTTAGCGTTATAACTTTGTCTAGGTTCCTTGCACTCTAGATAGGAGATTTATTTATGTAGGAGATAACATAGAAATATACATAGTGTGTAACATAACTTGTAAATTGGTACTATAGAACATACAGATGCTTCCCTACGGCCCTAGTATGGTTGCGTTTACTGCGTGATAAAATGTGGATAAAGCATCCGTCACTCTCGTACTTTTATACGTGTCAGTAAGTGACACATGTTTTATCCTCAATACGACACAAGAAACACTAAGATAAAAATACAGCTTGCAAAGATGATGTTGATATATCATGGCAATACCAAATTTTTTGACACTATTTTCTCAGAATTTAACCGGACGAAGGTTAGATTTTGCTTACCGCATAAGACAAGCAATGGAGCTTATTTTACAGTATATTCAAGCACCCTCAATATTTTCAACTAGGTTAATACCTAACTATAATTATTTAACGAGTAGAACTTGGCTCGTTTTCCTACGTCGTTTAACCGGACCGTTATTAAGCAAGGGCTTTGTGAGATAGTGCTGCCCTTTACGGCGTTCCGGACAATACAATGTTAATATAATTGTCCTGCGATGATTCCGCCCTAAGCCATTGTTATTGTGGACGCGGACTGTTTAGTTTCCCTACTAATGCTTTAAGTATGTCATCATTTACTGTCGCATCATCATGACATTGTTTATTTTTGGATTGTTCTTGAATTTACCTCCTATTTTGGCTATGCCGTGGTATTTCAATCTCGGATGTGTATAGATAAAATTCGGCATACATATAGTCCATGTCCCGAAAAAGTGCGTGGGATACTTTTTGGCCCAAAAAACTTGTTAGTTTCCGAAGGAACTATTCTAAAGAAGTAGTTGAAGAAATTGAAGCCAAACTCTAGTCCTTAAACTTTAACCGACTTTAAAAAAGGAGGAGGGACTAATTCCGGCTGTATGTATTTTCATCGGTTTGTCCGTTAATTGTGGACTGATATTTTTGTTTGTTAGGGTATAGCTTGGTCACCATGTCAGTATCTGATGAGCGGATCCGTGAGGAATTAAGGTGACCTGTGGAGGTGACTATTTACTACCAACAATATTTTTAAACACAAGCTGACTTCAGGTGGACTCAATTGTTGCATTTGAAAAGAAGTGTTTTTTGCTTATTTGGCAGTTAATTCATAATTAAATATTTTTTTTAAATTGAACGGTGTTTTTCTTTTAATCGCGCATTAAAAGTACACCGCTAACCGATAACGGGATATCATACATGATCACAAGCAAAAACAGATTTTTTCCCAGAAGGTATTATTGTTGATGTCCTCATTACGCTCGTAAAAATAATGTTACTAGCAATAACTCAGTCAAAATATTGAATAATACACTCTACCGGACTTGGTGAGGCAAATAACTAAATTGGTCTCGACAAACAGGAAACGTGTCCGACGACTTGTAAACACAATGAGTTGAACAAGATGGCGGTTAATTATATAATTCCTTTTTCATACAGTTGTACAAAAAGTATTAAGTACTTTTCGTAGCCGTACAGCGTGCGGAAAGTTAGATATTTCGCACTAGTGCATTTTACTTTTCAATTTAATTTTAATTTACTTTGGTTCCAAGCCGTGCATCCGACCACTTAATTTACACACGTTACTTATCATTGAAACTTTACAATAGATAGTAAATAATAAATTAAAACTATATACCTACATACATAATAAAGATACATGCATACACACACACCCACATACACAAATACACATACACAGATACCTACATTCACACATACATAGATACACATATACACAGATAGACACGTACAGATCCACAGGTACACATTTTTTCGCAAATGTATTAAAAAAGTCGTTTGATACACGTGCGCTGTCATTATCACTCGTCCCAAGTCTTGCAGTTACGGCAAGACACTTCGGGACCCGTGTAAAATGACATACTTTAAGCACTTGCATCAAAATGTACTATTATATACTACTTATTGTGTTCTCAAATCTCAATACATGATGGCGCGCCCCTCCAGTCAAATTGACGTACCGTACGTACGTGTTGTTTTTACTGTTTGTTGATACAGTGGCAATAAAAAATCATACTCTGACATACCGACGGAGGGACAGTGGAGGCTCAGTAATAGGGTCCCGTTGGCACCTTTGGTTATGGACACTAAAAAAAGTGTTTAGGGTGTATGGTCGTGTATTGAAAACTCCTAACTTAAATAGTCGGATACATCGCTTATAAATTTTGCTCTACAACACTTTTATAATAGCCATCGAAATTCCAGTTGTTACAGTTGTTGGTAATTCTGAAGCTCTGCCTACCCCACTCAGGGACGAAGGTATGTACGAGTATGTATGAAATTTGAAATATATTTTTACCAACTTTAAACGCACAATAGGTGACTGAATTGTGCTTAAAATATGTTTTGTCCTTATCCTTCATTGTGACAATTGAACTTGTCAGAAATAGACTATTGAAGTAAGCGTATGAATAAATGGTTTAATTCTGTACCTAAATACTTATTAAATTTTATGTCAATCGGGTGAGGCATCCGTGAAGCGGAACTAAATAAAAATAAACATTCGCATTTATAACATTAGTAGGATACCTACTGGTTCATGTAATTTCTATGAAGAGCCCTAAAAAGGCAAATGAATTTTCGTCCGACCGTCGTTTTTAGTAGGTACCTTTGTCAAATACTATGTGATACTTAGGAAGCATTTATTACTAAAAGTTCCCACGATCTATCCCGTCGATTCTCGCTGTGCAGTTATTCATATTAAAACATGAATAACTCGAATATTTTATGCTCAAAAATAATGAGGTACACGATTTTCATAAATAATTTATTTTACAACGTCTAAAGAAAGATATTACACATTCCCAGCTTTTTGATACCTGGCTATCGCTATATAATTTCCACTTTTGCTATTGAAAGTATATTTGTCACATGTTTTATAAAAACACGAAGATTTCATATAATTCTCTGCATGTCGAAAGTAAACCGTTATACTATGTACAAATAATCGTTGTGTGCATGCAGCGTTGTAGGGCAAAATCACTACATAGTCAAAGTCGGTTTCCGCTGTCTGTCTGTCCCTGTTAAGCCTAAATCTTTAAAACTATGCAACGGATTTTGATGCGGTTTTACTGCGGTGTTACAGAAAACTCACAATAACCGGAGCGAAGCGAGGGCGGGTCGCTAGTCATTATAATAATATGCACAATCCATTTGACTCACTGTTGGAATCATTTCTTAAAATTTTACTAAGGAGCTCCACGAGATAACTGATAGTATATCGGTGTTACCTACATTTGAGTGTAATATATTTTTGGATTAAGACACGAAAGTATATCTTTATGTACTCATTTCACTGAAACGTGTTCTACTCTCTCTCTCTTCATTAAAATCTTTTTTTCAATGACAAATGGTGTGTGTCAATGCATTCCAAAGTGTGATTGATTCAACTGTATCCATGCTGGAGCTGTCAATAAGTACGCCCGGCAAGCATCAAGAATAATTCTTTTTCGCAATGAAATAAACAAACTATTAATCATGTCATCAAAATAACAATCTATTTATCTGTCAAAGTGAAACCCGTAAAAAAGGTTTTGACGTCGTCTGTATCAATTACAGTTTTAATAAAATATCGTGTAATAGACAAGCCAGCAAATATTTTTAACGATCGCGATTGGACTGTTGTTTATTCATAAGGCTGTTAAAATTATTTCCATGAATGAAATACGGTAAACAAGCTGCAAACTGTTTCATAGTTGCATTCAGATCTGAGTGTCCACTCGTGAGTAATGTTAACAATACGTTTCATACAATTCCGTGGAACGAGCGCGGAGGGCAGCTCAAACTTTTAATGGTCCCGCAGGGCACACTTTTGTGCATTTTGGACCAAATCCAACAATTAGCAACACTGTTTACGAAACTCACACAAGCCGAAGCGTTCAATGCTCGCCTACCATAAAACGAATATACATTTAAGTTACTAAGAGAAGCAATGGACGTTGAACTTGAATGAGGTGGCAGTAAAATTGCATTATCAAATTTCGGGGTCGAGTTTAGTAGTAAAGGGACCTTACGGCCATCCATAATTTTGCATTTCAACATGGCCAGTTTTATGTGCTCGCGTAACAATTATTCCATGGTCAAAACACTGCATTGCTAGTGGAAAATGCGTTGATTTGTGGAATGTTATTTATGCTGCGGAGGATTTAAAATAAAATAGGCTTTTGGTTTGCCAAGTGTGCGTGGCAAACGGGGATGGCTGCAGTGATTATTAAAACTGGCGCGCTGGGGAACAATTGATGCCAGAAAACAAATACTAGCCATTTTCTAAAATAATGAAGGAAACTTGAATGCGTCTAACCAGTGTACCTGTGTTTTTTTATTTTTGTATAAATAGCATAAAGGGCGCATACTTCGTCGCGTAGTAGATTACTGCTAATGTACCTATTTTTTTGGGGTTTAAGCCACTTCCATGCCAAATTTAATTCATTAATTTTATTTTGAAACTTAATTGTGAAAGCATAGAGCAAACAAACAAAACTAGTATACCATTTATACTGCTGTTAGTTTCGATAGTAAGGATAGTATAACGAACAGTCTCTACGAGGGAACAAAAGAGTAGTATGTTTGTAACCCGGTCGCAATTACTGTCAAGTAAATAAGAGCTATCAAAACGTTTACAATACGATAACAGATTAAAGACGATATGGTTTTTCCCGCGTAGAATCTTGGCCCAGGTCAATAGCATTACCTGCCTTCTTCGGCAGTCAGGTGAAATAGTTTGTGACAAAAGGAATTCACGTCCGTGTAGTTTCCAGCGATCAAGAACCTTTTCTCTATGTGCAATTATTTTCCATGTTTAACCAAAAAATATTTTGTTTTAGACAGCGGCGGACGGACGCTTGGATCTTATGTCAAAGAGATGCCTTGGAGCTACGAAAATCTTTAAAATATAGGTACTACCTTGTTTTGTTTATTTAAGATATTAAGTTATATAACTGGGGTAAAATTCTGTTTTTAAATAATATTGAAATTGAAAAAAAACCTTATTATTGTGGTATGTTTGTCTCTAACTCTCTATTTTTTCGTTTGATAAATAATGGTAACCTGTATGTACATATTATATAATATGTTCTGTATGTATTTATGGTTCTTTGTGAGAAGGATGAAAGGATGAACCTAATGTTAATTTCATTTAATGTAACGTTTCAATAATCGACTAACTGGCTACCCTGACGAAAGGATAGAATATTCTTAAACAAAAGGACACGTCTTTCTTAAATCCAGCTTCAACATTTTTACACATCAGGTACACTCGCGGGCACATGTGTGAATATTTTCTATGCACACAAAGTACGGTTCGGGACGGCAGCGACAAGCGTTGAATGTCAAACAGTGATCACGACTGTACCGCAGTGCCCTGAAGTGTGCTCGGGGCAATTTCACTGTTCAAAGGTTTTTGCAGGTGGTTCGGAATTGTTCTGTGAAAGGAAGAGTTCCGGAATAGACACAAAACCGCTAAGAAACAACCGTGTTTGTGAGGAAATGTTGTAATCGACGCAAGCGAGAAACTTTGTTTCCGGCTTATGATTGTAAATACACATATTTAAACGTATCCTTGCTGATTTTAGAAATGCAAAAATGTTTGTTTGTACTATCTTCACGGTTCAACACCGACCGATGATGTTTTTTCAAATGGCATGTAGAAGGCTAAAGACCACCTATATCATAACTAAAAAAAAAAAAAAGTTTGGTGAATACGTTAATGTCGTTTCTTTTTCATATCCAATTGCTTTACAGTTATAGTTTTATTCTCTTATCTCTCCAAAACTTTTTATGTACAGCATCTAACCTACGCCTCAACAGCGTCCTAGAAAACTTAAGTTTACGTTTACGATTCTAAGTAAGTTCTAGTACTCAAAAGAACGTAAACTAGGGAGTTTTTCACTCACGTACGACATAAAAAAGTTGATGCGAACCCTTTCCCTTTGTCGTTAGACGATATGGATTGAAGATAAAGTTTTATCGACGCAACAGTTTAGCAGGGGTCGTAAAAGTGGCAGTAATTTTTACAAGGTAGTTTTATGGGGCCGAAGGTTGCCGATGGGCGGATATTTGACAAGTCATCAAAGTGTATAACGCTTGACAGGCTTGGGAGATATACGTAACAAACAAAACTTAAATACAATTGTAAAGAAATTAAAGATCGTTGTTTTAACGAAACGGTAATAGTACATTATGATACAAGTGTGCTAAGTTGACCATTGTATACAAGGCGCTATTGTGTGCGCACGAGCTAAAGCGAGTGCGCCACAAGAAAGCCGCGTATATTATGGTCACAGGCACACGTGTTACATACGACGTTTTTCAACACACTTGCGAAAAAAAAACAAGACTCTTCATTTAGTCAAATTTTAATTAATTATTAAAACAGTTGGTAAAATTACAATTTTTTAAACGGTACTGAACAGTTTTATTTGGCATTACGGTTTGTGTAATGTTGTTAATTATTTCATTGTCTTGGGTGAATGTCGGCGATGAACAATTATTTCCGGCGGAGTTAATAATAAGTTTTCTTCATTTTCTTTACTTAAAGAAGACATTTTCGTTAATATTAAACTTCACAATAATTAATCCAAACTATCTTCGACACAGCCGTCAATTATTTACGAAAAATGGCGGCTGGCGCGTTGTTTTTTTTTCTTGCCGCGATACCGATGCGCGCGCAAGGCTAAGGCGCGAACGAGATCGGCCAACAGCCAAATTTAAAATGTAATAATTCATGTTTAAAATACCAATTACAGAAAAATTTAAATGGTTTTAATGAAATTGAGTTATTTTTTAGTAATAAAGCTGATTTCACCAATTTATTGAAATAAATATGTAGATAATGTTATTTGCCGCATAAAAACTGTTTGTTGCTAAGAAAAAAAAAGGTATAACCCGACTAAATTATATCGCTTCTTCTTCGTACTTACAACTTGGTACTAGGCTACAAATGTAAATTGTTTGGGTTAATAAACTAAAAGCACTTGTGCGTAATATACTGAAAAAGCACGCGTGTTTAATATCTAGGTTTATGAGCCAAAAATCGGTGGAATAAAAAGGTCGTTTTGAGCAAGTATGTTGAAAATAATATTTATATGAAACTTTTTGACTAAAGATGTATATACGTTGTTCTATTACGAAAATGCGAACCCGTTTGTTGAAACAAGCGTAATATTTAAGATCACAATATACATTTTCCTTAAAATCTACGTGGGTCGAAAACTACATCAACTACAGTAAGTCTTGTAAGTATTTTCAAATGAGGCCCAGGGGAAATACATATTTAACATTTTTAACCACACTTGGTTTTGAATAAAGTTTCGTTTTTTTCTGCTTAAGCACCTCCCTATAAATATAATTTATGCCTTTACACAATAAGAATCAAAACGAATAATGTAACCAAACTTTGACACAGGAGAGCTTGTCTTCCGCGATTTCCGTAAAGAGAAACCGTCAGAAACCGCGTCGTCGTTTCTTGGAAATAACTACTTTAAAAAGAGTTATGGATAACAATATCCAGCACCAAGAGAAGTGTCTCTACGTAGATTTTATTTTGTAGATCTTAGTGCTGTTGAACAAAAATACGTTACCATTACTGTCAAATAAATAAGAACTATCATAACGTGGACATAACATGTCAAAAGCAAGTAAGTTTTACACAGTAGAACAAGAGTCCTACGCTTTATTTTTTTATAAAAACTTCACGCCTTTCGAGTGGTAACACGTCCACTGCCACCAACTAGAAATGGTATGTAATTTGAACACGCTTACGTGTCACTGGCACTTAACGTTAAGAAAAGCAGTAAAAAGACAAGCGAGTACATAATTCGTTCGACAACACGTATGCGAGCCCTCATAAAACCAGTTTTAGGGTTCTTCAGGAATAGAGAAGCTGTAGACAGACAGTTTAACTACGCAAATACGTATAATTAACTCGTGTATATTAATCTATGTTCGTATGCCAATTTTGTTAAATTGTTATTTGTACTGATGTCAATTTATGCCAATTATAAATACAAATATTTATTATCATAAATATTTGATGTATTTTGAGTCTTTATCCTAGGTCACATGTTGCAAAATAGCGTGACAACACGACGTAGTTTGTGCTTGGTGTAGTTAGGTACAAGATGCGATAATGCTATTTTGCCTCCTCCCTTTTAAGTAAATGTAGTAAAAAAAATTGGGTTGACTTGAGAACCTCCTCCATTTTGTTTTCGTCGGTTAAAAAAACATAAGGTAAAGAAACTATTATAAAAACAAAATATAGCATGAATCATGCTACACAATTAATTTGGAATACCGAATACCGAATACCGAAAATCGAATAGCGGAACCGTTTTTGTAGTAAGTATTCGCTACGACACTGGAGTGCTACGTGCTACGCGCATGGTGCATAGCAAAGCCTTGGAAGTTGATAGAGCCATTATTAATTAAAATTCTTAAACCGTTAAAACAAACTTAATTTTAAACGATTTTAACGTTTCTTTAAATATTTAAAGTAAACTATGGAAATATACCTAAGAAGCCATGCAAGTAGAACTTTATTAAGAATAACAGTAAGTAATTATATTTACTACACAAAAGGATTTTGATATAAACAAAGAAGCTAAAATTACATAAAACATACAAAAATATTTATAATGATGCTATTAACTTTTAAATTGTATTTAACTTCATCGAATTTAGATATTTTATCGGAAAATTATTTTTCTCGTATTGAATTTATGAAAAACTACAAAATACTGACGTAAATACACGGTAACATCCTTTTTACAAAGTAGGGTCGTAAAATAGTTTTACGCCTCTTGGTAATTACGTGGCTGGTTTAGGCCCGTGGGAAATTATATTGCGGCCCTACGGCTGTTATTGCGATGTCACAACTCAGTGCAGATGTGGCTCGGAATGCATTACGTGCGAAACGTGGTCTTTGGTAAAGGGTTATGGGGAAACAGTTATCATTTAAAGGAACGTATAAAATATTTTTTATGTTGTAATTAAAACCTAGTTCGCGTATTTATTTTAAGTCCATTATAATATATGGGGTTTTTTTCTGAATATTTTCTATTTCCTATTTTTGGACACCTGTGTGTTAAATTGCGTGCATTTGTGTAATTTGAATAAGTTCTTGCCTAATTCAAGCTAAGTTATGTTAATATAGGTAAGAATGTATGTGTCATTGAAGTACCTAAAATGCAAACAACACCATTATTACTTCCGTAATTTTCCAATAACCCAAGAACTTCGCAAGGGCTTCGTTTAAAAATCACGGAGAACAACATAAAATAAATAAATGTAAAAGGACAATCTCACACAAATCGCCTAGTGCCAAACCAAGCGACTTGTACGATGGGTACTGAATATGATAAATACATAATAACTAAATACAGTAAAAAGACGCAACACTCGTGACAGTCGTAGACAGGGTCACAGCCAACAAGGTAAAGGCACCATGAATATAAAGTACTTTTTTTTTACTCTTAGGTTTTACCTACTTAAGATTTTTTCTACCCTTTCATAGTAAAATCAACTCTAACAACGAGCTACCATAGATTTATATCCAGAAATCGTTTATAAAAAGGCCCGGTATCCGCAGCATTGTTAACCGGCCACTAATTACCGCCGCAACTGTCAGTTAGCAGAACGTGCCGCGCTAACGACCGTTAAGCGATGACTTGACAGGGAAAAATAGTTCACCGATGACCTGAAAAGGAAATTAATTTTCTAGCTTGAAGTTGTGAAGGAAAGTTGCGGCTTGATTGGTTTTGCCAGAGGCGAATTGGTTTTAGTTATTTACAGAAGTCTCATATTTGGTTTAAAAACCGGCTAAGCTCGAAATTAAATTAGGACACCGGTCCATAAAAAACAGGATTAAAAGGTACAGTCTGTCTTCCTAGTAGCTGTACACTTGTACCTTTGATAGATTATTGCAGCATTTCAAACATGACATTAAAGCGACAAAGCACTGCAGCTACTTAAAAGGCCGACCGTTTCGTCTGTCGTGACTCTTAAGCCGCATTAACAAACGAAGCTTGGCTGAGAAGTCAGTCTTGAGAACGCCAGAATTGATAGCTCTTTGTGACTCGACGTTGACTTTGATGTGTCTTGAGATCATGTTAATAGAGTCTAGATTTTTTATTATATCGCCCGTTGTGGCAACCAAACATATAGTTACAAATCGAACAGAGTACGTAATCCAAAAAAAAAAGCGAATGCTAAAAAAATGGGACCGTTTCGCAACAATTTCTCTGTTTCTTGTTATTTTTGTGTCTATGGTGATGTAATTTTGTATTGTTGCGAATAAAAGTCTTTTTAGCTTTATTTTTACAAAGTATTACCGCGTTGTATGTGACTTCGTTTTACAATTTAAAGATTACCTGGTAAAATAGAGCCCCAACTTTCTATAGTTTGAATTTGCAACTAAGTTTGACATAATATTTATAATAAGTTTACACAGGCTGTTTATTTTTAGAAACCACTTGTGAAACGTTCCAGCTTAGTTTTTTTTGGGCTAACCATAACACTTTTTGGTGCTAACGTATTTCAGTAAACCCTAGACAGTTTTATCTAACTTCTTAATTGAAAAAATCTAACTCCCATTTGCCAAAAATTATATTGGCACTTATGTCCTATTAAGCCGCCTTCAGGCTAAAACTGTGACTTAAAGCGACAGGAAATTTAATGAATTTTTGTGCAACCGGCCCACAAATAGCTGAACACAATCATAAACCCGTTTCACAGTATCTCCCTTATATCACAATATAACAAAGCCATTCAAAAATATTAAAACAATTCCCCTACAGCATGTTTTTCAATCTAATAAAATGCTCCCTATTTTTCTCGAAACAGAAAAGTTGTCGTCCGTGTAGTGATCCGCGAAATGGACCCGGATATCCGTCCGGAACAATGTCGTTAGTACCTCTGTTGAATGCAATTGTTTTTTTTACATCGATTTGTTTGGCAATGTATCTGTTAACGAGTAAACCCAGGTGGGGGTAGAAAAACTTATGCGTAGAAAATAAACGCAGATTTGTTGGTTGGAACATGTTTTTGTTGGATTATTACCAAATGGTTTAGAAGGGTCCATATTGGCTCATAAGTATAATGTAGTCCGAATGTATTTTTACTCATAAAGGTTTCTACCGACTACACCGTACCACACCATGACCGTACTATGAACGTACCACTCTCAGAAGGTAATTAGTAGGTATTAAAATGATGGTCGGTGACGGAACGCTCTAGTGGGCATAGTCTCGTACTTTGCAATACAAAGAACATTTTTTTGCCTGACACGTTCCTACTATGGTCATGGCATGACACGGTGTAGTGGGCAGAAACCTTAATCATCGCAAGTCATAAAGCGTTTTTTTCTGAATCGGTTTTTATTTCAAGGTTTTCATAAAACAAACCTAACCTAACCTAACCTCATTTACCAGCTAGATATTTCAAAAATCCTGAAATAAAACCCGTTTCAATAAAAACACTTTATGACTTGCGATGATTATGAGTAACAATACATTCAGACTATATTTTTTTTATGAAACAAAGCGATCCTGGTTTAGAAGCTGCATACAGATAACTGTAAGATTAATAATAAAAAGAGACGTTTTCTGATACGTTAGGTCAAACTTAAGTGAGATATTTTCTTCCTTCTCTCTAAATTCGTAATTTCCTATTCTAGAAAATGTTATTATTTATAATTTGTCAAAAACCTACTGAACACTCTAAACATAAATAAGCTATACCTATATAGAAAGTAAGTATTGTAATTTTTTTTTATCATGAAGGTATTTTTGATTTAAATATGTAAAAAAACATTTTTCACGTAAAAAATATTAACTTTATAAATCCAGCATGTAGCTCAGCTGAATTTGGAATATTTTTCATGAAGAGATTATTCAAACAACGAGCGCTCCTACTAACGAGCACAGTAGCCGTCATTTAGCACAGCCCGATGATTTAGGAAGGTAATAATTAGGAAACTTAGCACTCGTTTCCAGGGTGTTTGAGGATGCAATTTAGGAAACTAATTTAAAAATGCTTTAGTAAAAAAAACTGGTTGGATTGCTCAGTGGTAGTAACGAGGGTGGAGCGTCTAGAGTTACCATTTAGAAATTTGAAAAGTCCTGACAAAAAACTTTTAGTCACAAAATGGAAACATTACTCACTTAGTTAATATGTGTACTATCATTAGTCATTACTGATATTCCATATTATTTAAAAAAATCCGAACAAATAAAAGATTCGGAAAATGTCCGGACATGTCCGGACGAATCCGGACGGATGGTAACCCTAGGCGCGTCAGAGTTTCGCTAGATACATAAACTGCATAGGTACCTAATTCATTAATTTTATTTAATTTTGTGGATGGTTTTGCCTTATTTACGGTGATCACACATATTTAAGTTAGACTGGTTGTAACGCTTTAAATTTAACAATCAATTAATTATACATGACGTAATTTGTTACATTAATTTTAATAGTAGGTAAAAAACACTGACTGTTAAAAACTCCGGGTACTTGAACAAAACGGAAATTTGCAGAAAAAAGCTACTTAGCTTTAAATACATCTTTGACTTTTTTTTTCATCTACTTGTGAATCCTTGAAGTAACGTACCTAAGGTATTTATTTAAAATGCACTCCCAATAGCACAGTATTGTATTTATGTTGAGTGTCTTGTTTTCCCCTGTATATGCAAAATCGTTTTAACTCGCTACAGCAAACTGCTTGTTTGTCCGACGATAACATTGGAAATGCAACAACCGATTGAATTTTCTTTTTCACTTCGTTCGCTTTATAGGGTTGTCGATTGTTTAGATTTTTTTTATTTCTAAAAGACTGGTTCAATTTGTGATATTTGAAATTACATAATGTTACATTTAAAATTGGTTGACACAATTATTATTTTTTCAATCATGTTATGATTTAGGTTTTGAAAGTAAATTACCGCTTACACATGAATGCATGTGCAAATATGTCAAGAAGGTTATTTTAAACTTTCGTGTTTTACACTCATAAGTACATGTTTTTATTGACAATTTAAGATTGAAAATAACCCAATTACTTTAATCACCATTTTAACATTTTAGGTATCAATCAGTCTGGTGGAAACCGATTAATCTACATTATTCATGGTTGCGTTTCACCCATATCGTTCCAATCTTCAACGTACTCGAATATGACATTTGACATTAACTCATGAACTATTGAAAGCACTAAATGTCATAGCAAACTTGGCAGACTTACGAAACTAATATTAAATTAAGTTTGACAATTAGCCAAGTGGCAACCCTGAGTCCCGAGAGAGCGCTAACGTTTCTACATTATGCACTAACTCGTATTCTGACTTGATTGGCCGTATAACTACCTTCGGGGAATTGGTTGTTAGTATATTATATTTACCCCTTAAATAGAGGGGTGTCATACAACCTGTTACAAAAACCCCAGAATGTGCAAAACCATAGCTAGAGTTCTTAAAACAAGATGTAAAATAAAATGAAATACAAAAAAGTACAATATTGTTTGGAATCAGAAGAACGTTTTTTCTACTTTAAACAAATACGATTTTTTGTATTTTTTCTATTTCACCGTCGTCTATTTCGTCGTAGAAATCGTAGATGTATAGAATGCTACACAGGGTTTTGTATCACGCTGTATGTAAGTTTGACGCCTATTTTTGTTGCCATATCTCCTTAGTTAATGCACCACAGTTCAGCAACAACAACATTTAACCTTTACGTAAATACACATTTAAATACCTATATAAAAAAAACACACAACCCAATTATTATCACAAACTTTCACCTGAATACTTAATATAAGTAGCATTATATCATTTAGATTTTGGTAATTAAGAAAGATTTAAATCTACAAAACACCCTTTACTCAGCAAAGTCGTGTTACTCAATACCCAAGCACTGTATCAAATGATAACATGTGACCAGGAAAAGCCCCGAATAATTGGTGATCGTTCATACATATTACGTCCGCGTCAAAGGCAAAGGGCCGACTGCGTGAAATTGGATCCACTTCTTTGATGCACAACCTTTAACTTTTCTCAATCTGTCAAGTAAATTGTAGTATTCGCCTTTGTATATTATTTTTTTATAATAATTGAAATGTTTAGCTTTCTCTTTTGTAAAATAAAGTGTTTAAATACATACATACAAAGTTATACTTTGCACACCACAGTAAGCTTAATTGAAATAACATCAACATTTTTTTTAGTGTGTCAAGCATCAGCATGTCTTATCGCTACATAGCTCACATAGCGCTTTAATACTAGAAGAGACTTATTTATGTACTGGGCCCGAATAATTAAGTATTTATTTGCGTGCGTAATAAGTATTTTTGAACACCCTGTTGATTTAAAGTAGCACTAAATATTAATGCAGCGTCAATGGCGACTGGGAAGGAGGCGAATTAGACAGATAACGTATTTCGCTCTAACGCATAACTTCGTCTTCTTTTTGGCAGTATTGGTGACTATGTGAAGAACCTATCAAATAAACAAAAAAGTAAAGTACTTACCAACAATCTCTCAATGTTGTCTACGTGGGAGAAAACTTGCTACTTCTTTCAGCTAGCTCTTTAAAAGTTCGTTAGCCTAATTTAACATATTATGAGAGCGGGTAAAAGAGAATTAAAAACCCGATAGTCGTTTTACGAGCTATTGCATCTTAATATCAAGGAATTTTATTGTTTTGCAGTTTGACGTTATAGGTAATGGGTGATGGAAATTTTTTTTGGACCCCGTCCCCACCCTCGATCATTAACGGGATCATCCATAAATTTGTTCCTTTTGAAACGAATTCCATACGATACAATTATGATTTTCCAAGAAAACCCCATACATATGGTGATCGTCGCCATAGCAAAAATACGTCATGTTGCCAAGATCTATAAACTGGCACATGTTTCATCTCTGTTGGTGGGTGGGGACATTCACATCGTCCTTTGCCGAGTTATACATTTGGTCAATGCCATAAAAAAAACTAACTGTTTTAATTAATTCGTATTTAGCGTAGTATTTATTATTTTTGCTTTAATTTATTGTTATATATGCCATAGTTTTTTTAATTTGTAATTTTTACTTTGTATAATATTCTTTTACCTTTGTTTACAAACTTCATGTTCCTAATTTATATAAAATAATAATCGAACCATCGATATATTATCTGTTGTCCTTGGTTCGATTTCGACTACCATAGATAGTGAATGTTTTTAATTGCACCACCGCCGTTTACTTTTACCGCGTCATCTTCTGTTTGCATTGGTTATCGTTATCTGTTATCAACAAGGTATCGTCGGTACAAGAAGTACAGTCAAACTAAATGTTTTAAAACATGCAAGACAAAATAAGGTTAAAATAAAAAACTGTGTTTGAGACGTCCTAAGATAGTTTGAAAACAATTTTATTAGTACAATGAACCGATATAAATTTTTGTATGTGCACACATCACAGTTTAAAATTAAATAATGGCGGCGATAAACACTTAAAGAAACCCGATAACAGTCATTTGCGATTCTCCATTTTGTACCAGTGTTTCTATTTTCTATCGATCAAAATGTATGGAGTTGATGTAAACGGTTGAGCGATCTGTCACCAGCTCAATCCTATTTTCGAAAATCGCTAACCTAGCGTTGTGCAAATGTGCATCTTGACTAGGCCCCCAGAATTGTTAGGTACATCATGGACGACACGAATATCTATGAAAATGGCATATTAGTATGTTAGCAGTGGAATATATACCTAATGAGAAGAACATAAAAAAACATTGTTTGAGGGTTTTAAATGATGAACAATTTAAGCGCCAATCGAAGGTGTACCACTCACGCTCGCCTCAGTCGATTGCTGAACCGCGTTGATAAAAGTAGTGTCGGTCATAAACGCTTCAACGGAAATGATAGTAGTTGGCCGTCATTGGTCAACAATGCAAGGCACGTCAATTGCCATCAATCAAATATTCATACATTGCTATTTTTATTCCATTATTCGCCGCATCAATGTGTGCTAATCAAACATTTTGGAGACCCTTAATTCACATTTTCAACCAAAGAAATAAAAATGTGCTCACCGTCAACAGTTTTTTGCGACGGACTGTACCTATTAACTGCGTAGGTTATCAAAAGCATCTAGTAATCTCGAATTGTTAGTGGCTAGCGGTATTGTACCATCGTTACAACGAAAAACAAAATGCGCGTCGAAATTCTAGTCTTCCTAATAATTCTTATAGAAGGAACAAACAACTTCGTAATCGAGAAGAGGGAACATAATGGCGAACAAAAGTTACTTTTAAGGAAATTGCTGAGTTTACAACAAAACAATTCGGCGGAAAAATCCTCGACGTTAAACGAAATACTCGCAAATGTGTTGGTGAACAAAATAATACTTGATAGAAAACAGCCGGAGCTTGGAGCCGACGACGAACCAGGGATTATCACGAAATGCTTCAGTGGCATAATTGGGATGTTCAAGAAATATTATTGGGATAGAATAGAAAAGAGACACGTCAGTGAAGAAAATTATAATAATGGTGCAGAATCGAATGGTGGAGTCAATGACCCAAAGGATGATATTGAAGAGATAGAACCTAGATATCATGGACGAATCGGAAACGCTACAGAAACTATTAATCTGGATATGCCGATGTGTCCTCAAGATTTAGTCTACGATGGTAAAGGGAATTGTGTAGATCCAAAAAATTCAAAGTTCATCATGGCTATACCGTACCAATGCCCTATTGGTTTTAGGAGAGATCGGTTAGGGTATTGCAGACCGTTGTTCTGAAGTATATGTGGCTGATGTATTGCGATATATTAATCTTTGTTCTTAAAATGCCATATGTACCTCTTAGGATACGTGTTATAAAGTGATTGAAGAAACAGTGTAAAATTTACGTCAAATTAGCATAAGATTGACCGTATTCACATAAAGAAGAAGTGTTTGAAGAGAGTATTGAATAAGGAAAGAAAAATATACAACATCTTTATAACACTACGTACAAATACAAACAATGAATATATTTGGCTTTATGTACAAACTTTGACATGTTTTAATTTGGTTCTACAGTTGATTGAATAAATAGGTAAGGTGCGAAACATTTGGCACGCAATTAAATATTTTATAAAACTTATCCGCTGTGCGACGAAAATTTGCCAAATATTTGGTATCTCGCCTTTTGGCAGAAATATGTTTGGCCAAATGTATCGTTTCCCAACTGTTTCATTTGCCAACCCGCTTTTTTTTCTGTACCTATAAATATTTAGGATTTCTTACAGTACCATCGTGTAGAAACCTATAGGTTAGGTAAGGTTAGTTTTATAAATTTTCGGGATGGCAAATGAAACGGTTGGGAAACGATACATTAGGCCAAACGTATTTCTGCCAAAAGGCAGAGAACCCAAATAATTGTTTGTATGGTTAACTACGCTTAACTATTTTCCAACTATTTGGTCTTCACCGAAATATATTTAAGACTTGAGCAATAACATTGTAATACCGAAGTCTAAATAAAAAAATTAAAACCGATCCGAGTCGAAAATAAAAACCATTTTTAACTCACCTTTAGTCCCAACAATTAATAACTTTAACAAAGTTTTTAAACCTTCTAATTTCCTACAAGATTGCAACTTGCACATACTTCTAGTTCAAGAGAAAAAGTTACAAGTTCTCGCGGTGTTATTCTGTAAAATGACATTTTGACGTTGAGTCAAAATGAAAATAAGAACAATTATTGCATGTGTTGATTCTCTATTTAACTATTCTATTATGGTATCTAGGCTTAAAGTTTGCAAGCGGAAAACAAGCATTAATTTTAGAAAAATTGTGTATCTGTTAGACTGATTGTTTATAGCTGGGCAATTAAAATACCTTCCCAGTGTACGATTAAAGATTCTCTAAATTTCTTTCACATTCTGTGCTAATCAATGCTCTCACTTAAAAAAAAGAGTAACATATGTATTGTTTATTATACATATGTTACTTTTTCAGTTCAGCTCACAGACCACCTGTTAGTAATCAGTAGACATATTCAATCTCAAGATTGCAGTCCTAAGACTGCAAATGCGTTGCCAATCCTGAGAACTAAGATGGAATTCCTCTATGCTAGAGTCATTAAACTGGTGGTCTTATCCCGACATTGGAACATAATGTGAACACTGCTGATTGAAAGTAGGTAAACCTTTTAAGGCTGGCTTGCACGGAGATTTAACCTTAGGTTAACCCCAGGTTAAATTATTCACGAATGTCAAATTCATATGAGAGCTCAATTTTGACGAATTAACCTGTCAAGCTAGAGTTAACATTTAAGTGCAAGCGGGCCTAATCGATTAACCTACAAATTTAGTCGCATTTTTTGTATTATTGTGTTCGCGTGGTGTTAAGATGGTGGTAGCGATCCGTTTGAACCCATCGCAAAGTATATCGACCGATTTTTATATTTTTTATATTATTGCGTTGATAAGACCATGGGCCTATTATGGTCGAATTTAAAGGTGCGGATAAAACATCTGTCTCTTTTATCTTTCTGACACGTATGGAAGTGCGAGAGTGACGGATGCTTTATCAATACTACCATACTACTACGACCATAATTCCATAATACGGGTCCAGAGGATTCAATTTGCTTAGGCAATGTGCTTAACCAAATTTATGGTTGTCTATTTTCCCCGGGGTCAACGTATAGTGGCTTGTCGGTTCAGTTTAATAGAGAATAACACCGCAGTTCAAACACGTCTGCCTCGCGTCGCAACTCTTTCCTCATTAAAAGTTTAACACCAGTTTTTGCCTTATTGCCTCCGTGACATAGTGGATTGCAATTAGTTTCTTTGACACTGTCCAAGATGGTGGATGATGGCTATAATCCATTACATGTATTTTGGATTTTGGATGAAATAAACTTTAACACAATTTATAGCTGAATTACAGGGGCTGGTTTGTTTAAAATCTTTTCTAAGAATTGCGGGGCTACATTATATTTCTCAAAACCTATTTGCTAATGACATGTTATTTTATTGTCAATGTACCGGCTCCTAAAGAGAAAGGGTATGTCTTCTGAAGACCAAGTGAAGGATTTAAGTCTAGTATACTCCGTTGATGGCCGATGGGGTCAGGCGTCCGCGGACCAGAAGACGAGCTGTAGGTAGGCCTCCAACAAGATGGAGTAACGACCTCGTCAAGGCCGCGGGACCGAAGTGGATGCGAAAAGCACAACACCGGTCTGAGTGGAAAGCCTTGGGGGAGGCCTATGTCCAGCAGTGGACGTCTTTCGGCTGACATGATGATGATGATACTCCGTTTATGTATAGGTACACGTTTTATTACTTAAGTGGTCTAATACCCTTTTTGCTAGGACCCCAGTCGATAGCTCTTCTTTACTTGACAGTAATGGCGGGCGAGTTCAAAACAATACCATAACATTTCAGAAGCAATTAGGTTTAACCGAGTAGATCTATTCTACTCGGTTAAATCACTGCTTTACCTTGTGAACATGAAAAATGAAACTTAAAGTCTGTTATCATAGTAAGCAAACCCTTCGTACCACGATGTTTCTCATACTTTTATTTGTTCATAATCAGAATGTGTTTGTGTATATAATTATCAAAAGGCATAGCCTACCCAGAATTTCTTATAAGTAACGTATAGATAAAGATAACAATATAAAAATAATTATACAGTAACAGTTTCAGCAGAAAAATAGTTATTGAATTGCGATAATTATTTACCACTCCAAACTATACTATGGTCAAAAATAATGGCAATAAAGTTCCATTCCAGTTACCCCGTTTGAATTGTTTGCCGCCGACCGACAATCGACCTTTGAACAATTCAAGTCCAACTATAAGTAAATAAGGTCAAACTTCACTCTTAACAACTCAAATTCTGTTACGCAGAAGCACCGCAAATAAACAGACTAAATTCGGTACTTTTGTAAGAATAACTATCGCTACACATTTTTAGCTTGTCAAATCCGCCATGATGGATTAAATATGACGTCACGCGACATTTTAAAACGTGATGGTTAAACTAGCAGCTACGAAAGAACAGGGTGAGAACAGGTGAGCATACTGGCATACTACCTAACCTTTTGGACGCCACACACGGCTCTGGCTATCAACAACAACAACGTTTTTCTTTTTCTCTCTCTATCTCTTCCGTAAGATTTTTTCCTGCTGAACTACGCATGTTATTTGATATTATATTTAATTTAATATTTGTAGCTTCATACAATGCTAGACTAAGTGGTACCATTGTAATATGATGAAATATGTTTAAAAAATTACTGACTGCTGAGTTCCTTGCGGCGTTTCTTCTCAGCAGTGGTCTCCTCTTGGGAAGCGCTGGTAGATCCTTGAAGTCGTGCTACTCACGCCACGACGGCTACAGCCGTCACAAGTTCACATTTCTCTCTTTAGACTTTATTTTGGTACCAATAAGGTGCTACTTACACGGGAAACATGTTTGGCGTGTGAGCGACACATTTGTATCGACGTAAGGCGTTCAAAAGGTTACAAACTCACAGACTGCTAAGATCATAACCCTCATTTTTGCTTTTCCTTAGTCGAATAACGGTAACGTAAACAATGTTCAAAAACTGTTATAAGAACGTATGGAGTTAACATAAGCGCGCGAAGCAACTATCCGGCAGCTTACTCGTATAGGTACGTCAATTCTATACACTATCGATTAGGCAGGTCTGTAGATTCTATCAAAACTAGACTGTACATGCTAGCTAGAGTCTGTTCTTAAAAGTTTTACTTGCTAATAATGTGTATTTATTTATTATGGGTACTATTTTTTTTAATATTTATATTTATTTTTGAACTTGTTTGATTATTCGTTTTCATTAATTATTTCTCAATTGCTCAAAGGTATACTGGAAGACATCCTTTAAAAGAATAAGTTCGCCTTTGTCCATTCCTGCTGTATTTCGGTCTATTTTATAAATCTTATCTCTTTTGTTTGTACAATAAAGTATTTACATACATACATAACGTTCGCCTAATGCGTCATGCCCAGGATCTTAGCATTCGACACGGTTTAACCCAAAAAATACATCCTTAATATAGGTACGTACCCATCCAAAACACGCTTCTGAAGTTACCTTTATTTTATTTACAGGTTTAATACAATATTGCGTGGCAGTCAATTTGCGGTGATCGAGGTAGTTCAATGTTCATCGTTCGAGCCAGGATCCTATATCCGGAGTTTTCTCAGCCAGTACGGCGTGAAATTGACTCGCCCGAATGTCTCTACGTAAAAAGACCTTGTTTGCCAACCAAAGAAATTACATCGTACGCTGTTCGATGTAAAAAAAAATTGTATCTGTTGGTTGAGTAATAAAATGTTTTGGTTTGTTTTGGACTATAAAATACAAACAGATATTACTGGTTGGTCGAGTTGGTCAGAGTACATCATAATAATATGTCATTGTTACACGGCGACTATTTTATTTTTCTAATTTCTTACTTTTATTTTATAATACCTAAATAGTCATCTATCACTAGAATACAGAAAAGATAAAAATAAAATTTCATAACGTATAAAATACCTGTTAATATTAAGAGAATGCTAAATTTTATTTATTGATTTTATTTAAGTTATTGACTTTGTCCAATGACTTTTAAGAAGACATTTTTTCCTGACACATTTAAATTATAATATTTATTTAAACTTATATTAATTTATTTGATCGATAGCTTTGAAACAATTAGATCTCTTGTAGTTTATACATGACGGGTAAAGATTTTTTCATAATTTCATATCAGATATTTAGAGTTTCACAATATCATCTCGGCGTATCCAAACAATGACGAAGGCACCTAACCACGGTCACAGAAATTATTTAAAGAAGGTAGATACTGACACTACTTATCTTATCTCGCATTTAACAAGTCGTGACGTCATATAGGTCGAAGCTAATAACTTGAACCTAGTGGAAAGATAGCAACATAGTTGACATTGTGCGTTTCATGATCACACGTTAAAGTAACCAACGTCAAAATAATCACTTTGATATTTAAAATATGACGGTTCAAATCCAGATTCAGATTCAGAATTGTATTATTACTTTATATAATTTTAATATATATAATTTAATTATAGTATATAAAGGTCATCTGAAATAGAATTAAATTAAAAGGGCAATAATATTACCATTAAAATGCTGAAAGGTTAAAAAAAAAACTTTATAATTTACACATAATAACATGGTTAATAAAAATAATATTAATAAAAAAATTCAACACAGGTATATTAAAATTTAATCTCATTTATTGACTGAATATAGTGGATTATTTAACAAATAGCGCTTTGAGTTGACACGAGAAAACGACTGTCCTGCTAGCTTCGTGCCTGCGGTCACAGGTTCGATTCCCAATTTGGGCAAATAAGTTTGCACCCTAATATTTAAATAACTTATCTTCTTATCTTATCTTTGTTACGTAGGATAAAATGAAGTCGCTTCCGCTCTCTGTTCGCTTAGATCTAGCTAACTACGTAACATTTTATAGCAGTTTTTAGCAATAGATAGAGTGATGAGAGTGAGGTTTATATGTACAATCAATTCTGGTTTATGCAGAGGTGCTACAGAAAACTTACATAAACCGAAGCGAAGCGAGGGTAGGTCGCTAGTTTATTATAAAAGAACACTCTGTAACTGACAATACCTATAACCTTGTGACATTCTTGTAAGGCAGGTTATGCACCTTTGCATAACCTGCTAGATCATTTTACCCTCCATAAGCTCCATAACTTCCTCATGTCCCATACTACGTCATGCACGACAAATGTATACACAGCATGATCCACTTTAATGTAACGCGCACTAAGAAACGAATTTGTAGGCAAGCCTATGTTTTACGATTATGCTTTCCTCAGGGGATTTGTGACGTCATTTCCGAGGGAATATAGCCTTACTTATTGTTGGCTCCACTAGTAAAGTTTTCTCGGGCTATTGCCTCTTGTGGACCCCCCTTCCCTCCCTCCTCGCAATCGAAAGGGCTATTCTCGTTAAGACAATAGCGGGATATAATTTTATGACCCTTTCGACAATTCGCAAAGTTTAAGTTATTTCGGGAAAGGATTTCTGTTGTTGTTGGTATTTGGATACAGAAATTGGGTTAGCATTTTGTTATGGAATTATATTTTAGTGAATTAGAGAGCAATCACTGGTTTTGTATTATTAAAGGTAAATTCGTTATTGCTGACGATTTTTGTAAAGTTTTATAAATGTTAGTCTACTTGGGAGCTTCCTAAGTGAATGCTAACATTAAAAAAAGTAACAACAGCCAAATATTTGTAGTTGAAAAACCAATCTAGGGGTGTAAAATTAAACCTTAATTTTTCGTTTCGTCACAGTGTGACACAAATAGGTAGGTGTAGTTTTGTATCAAAAAAAATGTTTCAAATGAAACTATTATACAGCCGTTGTTCCAGTAAAAGTATAGATGTTTTTAATGTGGAAATGGAGGCAGACTAATAATTTCATAAAAATAACTCCATAGCCACGCGTAAACCTATAAAGTTAAAAAAATGCCTTAAAAGCTCTTGTTTTTTTTTTACACATGTTACGAAAATAAAATAATATAATTATCAATTTTTAACTATTGTTAAGGACAAATTTGATCATTAAAAACATTGTTGCCACTTGATAATAAACTTAATGACAAAGAACAGTTTGGGTTTAACGGAAATATTTTTTACATTATAAAATCACTAAAACATCAAGCCGACTGCAATCCTCGGTGGAATATAATTTCAAGCACTTTAGATAAAACACATTTGCTATGATAGCTTACAAGTTGTAACAGGAGTGACCTACAAGCACTTAACGGTTTACCTTACGCAGCCAAAGGGGCATAGAACAATGTTGTATGAGCTTTACTTACGCTGTGTGTAAGGGACTAGAGAGTGATTCAGCCGGTAGGCAAAGCAAAGCTTTGTAAGTAGGTGCGATACAATATTTTAATACAAACACTTTTTTATTGAATACCATACCATAGACATACAGTAAAAAAAACACGAGTATTATTCGACCCCGATGGGGAGGTGCGTTGTTTTGATTTAGAACAATAATATAAACACATTATTTGTAAATTAAAAACCGGCCAAGTGCGAGTAGGACTCGCACACGAAGGGTTCCGTACCATTATCTACACAACATTAACAAAAAACGGCAAAACAAAACACGTCCCCTCTTTAATCATTATTTTATTGTAATTTAATTATTTCTTATTAAAATGAATGTACAACTAAATAGTCTGTGAATATTTCACGTGTCTACCTGTTGCCGTTATTAATATCGAGCTAAACACGCCAAAATGGGAGCCCCCTTAAATATTTAATTTATTCTGTTTTTAGTATTTGTTGTTATAGCAGCAACAGAAATACATCTTCTGTGAAAGTGTCAACTTCAACTGTCTAGCTATAACGGTTCATGAGATACAGCCTGGTGACAGACAGACGGACAGACTGACAGCGGTGTCTTAGTAATAGGGTCCTTTTTTGACCCTTTGGGTAGGGAACCCTAAAACTGGGCGTACAGGGAGAGGGGTTAGTTATTGTTAGCTGATTTTCAATACCTATTTTTGGTGGCAGTTATTATTTATTTTTAATTTACATTACAATTCGGCCCAGTCACAAATAAAAAAAATACTGTTAAATTGCTTTTCTGCTTAATTAATGCTTAAAAGCCAGCAGCTCGCTGCCACCGTGACTCTTATTGTGAACTAAATACTACCATTTTAATTAATGGTGTTAAAAATATACCGTCTGGAACTTTCATCAAGTCTGAAAGCTTTCTCGTCGTAGTTACTCGTATTTACCTAATCGTAATTGCTGTCTGGTTTTTTTTACAAAGGAGAACACTTTTAAAATTTATCATGAAAATTAATTCAAATAAACATTATAAGAGAAAAACTTGAAAAATTACTAAAGTTAGTTGATATATAATAAAGCAGCGTACCAAAACCACGACGCAAGTTAAGATGACATATTTGATAATGTAGTGTCTTGTTCCAACAAATTAGTAGTTAGAGAAAAACAGCCATGTCGCGGGCTGTATATTGCAGAAACCACAGTGAAAAAAACAAACACCCTGTAAATTCAACTAACCGAAAACAGAAAAGGTTTCTTCAGTAAAGAAATGGTGACGATGACGTCGATGTGAAAACACTATCCCATTTCTTCTGGAACAGGATACGACAATACCAAGTGATCTCTCCAATTTTAAACCAATTACGTCAAATCGTTTTCCATTTCACTCGAAGATCCGTAATAATGTTCCATTGCCAAATGCGAAGCCGCGGATCGGTATTATTTGGCGGGTATCCAAAATAATTACTTACGTAAACCAAACGTCCACTTTTGAGCTGTATAATAGTGGATAAGGTAATATTTTATGAGACATAACTTGGATCTATGATGATAAGATATTGGCACCTTTAATGGACTTTTAGATCAAAGACTAACTCACTTTACTCAAACTACGACGAATCTAATCAAAGTTTGTTGGGAAATTAATAAGTAACCCTTATTTTAATAAGAACCCAGTATCCCACATTGTCCATTGTTGACGCCTTTCCTTCAATACGAGAGGTTATAAAACTGAATAATTATAATAACAAACAATCGTCATTCTCAATTTTATTGTAACTTCCTTTTTCGCTTACCCTTCTGTGTACCTCTACGTAACACTTTATGTTTCTGCATTACAACACGGTTATTTTGGAATAACAATTAATGACCTGAATTACCGATGATCTCGCAAAAGTAGATCGCGGAGTAGTAGCGGCAAAACATCGGAAAAAAATATCATAAGCATTTGGATCACCCTTGAACAATAAGAAAATTATAAAGTTATAAATTGGTGGTAGCCCTAGTTTTGTCGACAATTATTTCAAAGAACAAATTCTGCACAGTGATAAGTTCCATAAAATATTATTTCATAGATCTTATCACTGTGCAGAATTTTCATTTTACCGACAGGCTTCTCTAGGCTTAGGAGTTAACAGTTTGTGGAACTCTAACCTAACTTAACCTACGTAAATAATATTTAAGACATCCTGAAATCATCACGGCTTCAGCAGAAAATAGCTTTCGATGTAATTACATTCGGTGAAGTGATAATTATTAACTTAAGTTCTATGAAAGAAGAATCGGAAAAATACACAAAATTACAATCATATTAATAGTACAAGGAAATCCGTGGTCGCATCACATTCCCATTGATAAAAGTTCTTAAATAAAATCAGGCCCCTCGTGCAAGGAATAAGGCAAGAAAAGAATTTTAACCTTCTCATTTGTGCCTAACAGGAAAGAATGTGTAATTGGAAAACCTAACCTGGGGACGGTGCTCCGAACTAGGTCGCCGACGGCTTAATGATGTGTGTCAGTGCTTCATAGGCATCATTAAGCTAATGATGCCCGCGCTGCCGACATTCACGCATTACCCGGGTCATCGACCGAGTCTTAACCTGACTAACGCATATTTTCGTGTCCGTGCCCGGCGTTCACTTTCGCCAATATATGCCAACAGTTTGGCCAAAACTAACCGCCCTGTATAATCAGGGTTTTAGGGCCGTATTAAAAAACTGATCTCGTCGGTAATGTTTGTCTCAAGACGCGTCAAAAATAAGAGTTTTCTTTTCCTTTGACATAACTTGTGACACCAGCCAAGATGAGTTTATTAAAACGATCCTTAGTCATTCTGATAGCTGGCGCGTGATCTATATGCCGTTGGGTTTTTAAGAAAACTATCAAAATGTTGTAGTGATGGGAAACCGTTGTAGTGATGTAGTGCGTGCCAGAAATCCTCAATGATTAACGAACTTGCATCTTGGATAGCAACATTTTATAAAGATTGGTGAGCAATTGGGTTATTAATAGTGCCAGTGTGCTATAGTGATGATGTGTACCTATCGGAGCACCGAACAAAACTTAACCTACGTAACGCATACGTCTGCTATTGAAGGTAAAGCCAGCTATATTTACGTTTGGCAATTTTTATGGACATGATATTGCTCAATTTCATCATCATCACATGAGCAAAGGACGTCCAAAACAGTAAATTGGCCAACGGCCACTTTTGTGCTTCTTGAATCTATAAGCTTTCCGTGATCTTTATCAGATCTTTGATCCTCCTTGTGGTTTTCAGGTATTTGACACTGAAATGGACTATACGTTGACGCGCTAATTTCGATGTTAGTGGAATTTGTATAGCCTTCGCATCCAATCTTCGGGATGCCGATGGCTTAAGAATAATAATGTCCTCGTATTCTATAAATTATACTTAGGACGAAAAATATATTTGTATGGCTTAGAGTGGGCAATTGAGCTCACAGGCCACCTGAAGGTAGGTAAGTGGTATCTCGATCTTAGGACGAAAATCATAAGACTGCAATCCCAAGACCACAAATACGCTGCCAACCTTGAGGACAGGTGCAATGCCTACTATGCTAGTTGCGCTGTGCTTTTCACTGCGTGAAACTTGGCAGGTCCTCGTCGCGTCGTCACGTATATCACGTCGTCAATATACACACCCAAGAAACCCGTATTCATGGGTAATATGGCAAACATCTACAGAGCAAGAACCTACACATTACGCCAATTAATAATGAGAACTTTACTTAGCTTTGACATAAACCAGTAAAATATTGATGAACAGATGCCTTATCCAAGCAAACTAGTAAGTGGAAGTCGGCGACAAGCCTCCAATACCGTGGTTGTATCAAATATTCATTATCCGCCGAGAAGCAGGAGGCAATTTGGCAAGTCCGCGAGCAAACTAAACGCCTGTGCTATTCAATTTTACAGCGCTATTTACTTTGAAACCACTGGTGAAAATAGATTTTATGTAGGTATGGTTGCCATTACAGGCGACGCGGTTAGCCTAGTTGATAGTGACCCTACCTACCTACTTAACTGCGGTCCCGGGTTGGATTCCTGGTATGGGAAAATATTTGTGTAATAAGCGCGAGTATTTGTGCCTGAGTCTTGGATGTTTTTTAAGTTGTTTAAGTATGTATTTCTCTATACAAGTAGTGTTTATCGTTGCCTATTACCCAAAGTGCAAGCATAGAGTGTAGTTTGGGAGTTAGTCAATTTGCTGGAGCCTGTACCCTGGCATTTTATTTACTTATATCTGAGACTTGTAACCTCAACATAAGAATGAAATAACCTATGATGATGCCACTATATATTTTTTTTTATTAAGTAGCGATCTTATGTACGCTCGTCGCAACATTATTAACATTATAGTGCATGAAGTAACTCGGAAAATGAAGGTATATCATTTTAACTTGCGTGCCTGAGAGCGCATGGGGAAACTTAATTTTGCAGGTTATTAATTCGTTAAGGAATTGAAAAGCGAGTTTTATAAGAGAATAGCATCATAAAGTAATAACTACCTTCATTCTTTAATAACTTTAATTGAACTAAAGTTAATGTTTTTCTGTAAAAACAGAGTTGTGATTGTTCCACAACCTTAACATAAGAGGCAAATCCCTTTTAACAACACAGATACTCGTTTCCCATACTTATACCATACATATTTAACAGTTTTTAACCAAACCAGTATTTTTTACTAAGTGCTATTCGTATTGTTTAGGAATGCCCGGAAGTAATAATGGATCCCTAATGATGAACGGTTGATGCATCGCATGTCGATACCAACAGTAAGCACTGTTTATCTACGGACGGAGCTCATCCATTTTGTAGCTGATAATTACACACTTAAGGAAATAAGCTTTTTAATGAGAAACAGAAACATGCCACTTGTTTGTAAGGGATCACTGGGGGGCTAGTCAAGATGCGCAATGCTAAATTAGCGGTTTTCGAAAATGGACTTAACTGATGGCAGTAGCGTCAACCGCTATCAACTCCATATATTTCGAGACGATAGAAAAGAGAAATTTTCGCAGATCGCCTATTAGGCAAGTACTCAAGTAGGTACTCAAAAGTGTAAAGAAATGGGAGTTTGGCCGAAATTTTTCTGGTCGAATGTATAATGTTTTAAAAACAATTTATATTTTATTTCCGGGATACCAACACCGCTTATTATGTCGGTAGGTATGCTTAGGTTACGATCAGCAATATTACTAAATTAAATTATGTTTTTTTTGTACAGTTATGTGCAGAACTTGCTGTTTTTTTGGGAGCTACTAGGTCATTAAAATCATATCCATTAGGAATTGAGAACCCCCTCCACAAGTCATCCTTTTCTAAATTCTCAATGAATCTGATTCTCATTGACCTAGACCACATCGAACACTGGCTCGCCTTTTATATTGACCTTACACAACTCCCCTACTTCAATATACAAATGGATGTGACAAGCTGTCACATGTAAAACTACCTATGAGATTCTACAACAGAAAGTTTCTTGTCGTTCCAAACATCACATTACAACTTTTCTAATTAAATCATATTTGCGCATTCCATTTCTCTGAAATTTCTAAACGAAATTAAAATGTTCTCACTAGCGCAGTAAGCTGCAACAGTGCCGCGAGATGAATCGCTCGCGTGGAGATCCTTAATGAAAAGTATAAATGAGAAGTTTGAAACTGCAGTTTTCGAATGAAAAAGACATTCAACTCGGTCCTGAGATTCAACGGAGTTATTACATTATTCGCAGTAGTTATAACAAAATTCAAACTTGTTTTACTAAAGGTATGGTTAAGTTTCGATGTTAACGATAAGGTCACTGAGAACTTTTCCGATTATAATTTCTATGCTTAAGAAGATGTACGGTATAAATGATAGTTACAAGAGTTTTATGGATTTATTTACAAGGTTTATTAATCCTGTGAGTACCAACTTAATGCAAATACGTTTTTAATTATTTTAAAGATACTAATAGTTTCGAGAGAAGCAGGGACAAACCCAACGGCGTTTTTAAGATCTATCGCGTCCTAGTGAAGAATTATTATTGTACCAGTTGTTCATTTTGAAAAAATAACACTATTCTTACTTCCGTTCGCAGCTGTCATGACATTCCTTAATTCCTTACACTATCGTAACCAATTTAGTGGTATAAGATGACAAACGACTCTTTGATCACTTTGACGTTATGTCGTTTTTTTTTACTTATATATTGCGGTTATAAGTGGCAATGAAGTTGTAATAAGGGTTACACTTCTATAATACTGACTTTAACCTATATTATGGCTGAAAAGAATGCCCACTGCAAGAGAGATCCATCAGAGGTGTTTTCTCTTAAAAACTGCTTCTTGACGAACGGTCAATCAAGCCAACGAAGTCATGCGAGCGAGTTTTAAGCTACTTGAAATACTCGCCCTAAAATGTTGATAGTACGCTCTGAAGGGACAACTTCAACTGGCCGGTTAATAATGGGTCCGTCTAGTAGTAAAGCGAGTTGGTTAAGAGAATCACCTACCAGCGGGCCTCTCATGGTCGAGTGTTTGTGTTTATCCTTGTAGATGACCTGGATAAAACATCTATCACTTTCTGATTAGTATGTATAATAGGTCAAAAAAGTCCTGATTTTAAAAAAGCAATGACTTTAAAACCCTATTCCTGGAAATGGTTTTCGAATTAGAGTAATCGTAAAAATATGAACAATCCCAATTATAGTCTGTCAAAAGTCTTGAAATTAAAAAGTGGCAACACTGTAGTGTCGTCTCTTTTTTTCTTAGATCGATTTGAAAGAGATGACACTACAGTGTTGCCACTTTTTAATTTCAAGACTTTTGACAGACTATAATTGGGATTGTTCATATTTTTACGATTACTCTAATTCGAAAACCATTTCGAGGAATAGGGTTTTAAAGTCATTCTGCATTATTACGTTTTAGAAATATTTATCTATTTTGGATATTTCCACAAAAGTATATTTAACCTTTGTTTGAATTTCGGCTTGTCTTGGAGTCTATCCCAATTGCAAGAGTGACGATGTTTTGTCCGTAAAGGTTAATTCGGGCACAGGTGAAGCACAGTTTAGCGTGGCATTTCGACTTTTTACCATTGATGCATTTTTCCCTGATCGGAGCATCAAAGTCTCTCGATTATTTATTTACCGTTTTTAAGCTCGGTTCTCGGCAAGGCGCTGGCGGCTCTCCAAGCAATTAAGCCTCACGGAGCGGGATTAACGAAGGATTTGCACTAAATCGATTATTGAACTCGAAACCAATAAGTATTTATTTATTCTTTGGCTTTAGGTTTTAGATACAACGCATCACTTGGAGATTTACTAGTGATTTATTGCATACGCAACATATTCATTCAGATTAGAATTAGGAGACTTTTTATCACTGAATTTTGCGATTTTTGCGTCTAGTCAAGCAATCGTACAGCTTACAATTTGAATTATTGTTTTCCCGAGCGTTTCATTTCCCAACCTGCTGTTTTTCTGTATCTGTAAATATTTCAGGGTTTATTTCAGTACTATCGTTTAGAACCCTATAGGTTAGGTTAAGATAGTTTTATAAAAATCCCGGAATATTTACAGTTACAGAAAAAAGAGTGGGGTGGCAAATGAAACGGTTGGGAAACGATACATTCGGCCATGCTAATTGCTGCCAAAAGGCAGAGAAACGAATTGTTGAGCTGCTAAAGAACCCTGTCGCAAAAACCCATGAATAATTTTGACTGTTTCTTATTCTCGTGTATTGACGCTGTCATTATGACAAGGTAAATTGTTGACAGTAGTTTTTTTTTCAATTAAGTACCTAGCTAATATTGTATTCTTTTAGAAAATTATTAGCCTAGTGTCGGCAGGCTCGAGCCCGGACGTTGCTGTCTCGCGGTTGCGGTACCGACACGTTTATACCTCAACGATCAGTATTGTTAACAAGTGTAAAGGTAACGACTGACTTGTAACATTTCGGTGTAATGTATCAGGCCCAGCCCTTATCTAATGGCTGCGATAATATAAGGACCGAAGGCGATACATTACACGGAAATGTTACAAGTCAGTCGCCACCTTAAGGGTGTTTGACAAACGGTTAACAAAGCTCTAATGGTGTAACAGATCTGGAAGAAACGAGTAAATGAAACATAACCACGACCCACATATTTCTAATTCCCCTGTTGGTATGGAGCTCAGGTGGTATTCACAGCACTGACGTCATGTAATGTTGGGATCATTCCAAAGCACACCCAGAAAAAACAAGGGAAATTACTGAGTGGATTATCTACTTAACATTTTAAAAAAACCTTTGGTATAAATAAATACGCTATCCAATATCCAGTAACCAAATACGAGAATTAAAGCTCACATTCAAATTCAAACAATAACTCCGATCCATCTGAAAGCGGAAACCTTAAAAAGGCTCCGGATTCCTTTGTCCCCGTTTCATTAGGAGATTAATTAATTAAACGAATTTGGTGAAAGCAATCAATAAGCATCGCGTCGAGTAATCCTAGCGACACAATCGCGTTTTGATGCCAGCTCGATCCGAAGCGAGTCGGGCGCAAGCGAAAGGCAAAAGTAGCAATCGCTGACCACTTTGTAGCCTTGAGTATATTCTGAAATATAAAAAAGTGTTTTAGTACGCTTACTTCTAACATATTAATGGTTCTATAAGTTAGGATGAAACTTCAAGTCAAGTTTCTGTTTGTGTTTCACAAGGGTTATAGGTACGAGATTTTGAATGATTTGTCCGTTGTGTGAAATTGAAAACGACGACAAATACTTTACACAGTAAAAACACAACAAGAGATACACTCTAATCTCTCTTTTAGGTTACTCGTACTCTAAGAGTACGGAGGGTAAGGAACGATAAAGCTCATTATAGTCACTGTTGCCCTGTCCCCGCGCTTCATGCATACCCAGCTCTCAATTAAGTGGTACGCCAATAAAAATATCATTAAATTTCAACATTTGTTAAGTTAATTAAACAGCGGTAACGTAACGCTCTGTGTTCTTTTCGAAAAGACCACGCCAGCAAATGTCAAGTAAATTTTGCTTAAAACGACAGCCGCCTTTGGTTCGGGCTGTGTCTCGAGGCAGGGATTACGCGAGAATTTTTCCCACTAAGCTAGACGTAATTGGATACTAAATTGACCGCGGAACACCGCTTGCGTCACTCGTTCCAAACGATTACGTAAAACGTTTGTACGAGTGAAATATGATGGATGAAGAATTGAGCAACAGCTGTTTACAGACGGTTCCTGTTTTGATAACGTGGTTTGGTTTGCCTCGTCAGTAGTGACCTTGCTTACGAAGTTAGTGCTTCTGGGTTCGATACTGATAAGTGCATTTAAAGTTGTCTTAGGGTTTCACTTATTAGTTATTGAGAACTATTGCCCAATTGAGCAATTGGATTTATTGAGCAATTACTTCAAATTGAATTCGATTGTCCTTTAATATTTATTAATAGGTACTTTAGAATGTTGATAAGTACAACACTGTTTATTTATTGGAGAATTTATCGTATATAATTATTCATATAAATGGCACATTTTTTCAGCTCAAGTTATAATTTTTTGAAAATGTCTTAAGCTGACGTGAGCTACCTGAATAAATAATTGGCTTGTATAAATCCTAAAAACTAAGTAATTAATAAGAACTTAATGACGTAAGGCATTCTCTACCAGTAAACTAATAGTAGGGGAGCCCACGACACTAAACCTAGTTCGGTAAGACTACCGGATAATGTACGAGGGCTGCACTGAAAGTTTCGGGAATCTAATACTTAGAAACATATTTTTGACACATATCATACCTTTTTATAATCTCTAAAGTTTCATTATTTTAACACACTGGCCACATAGAAAAAAAAAGCGATGGTTCGGTTTCAATTGTTTTTTGAAGTCGTCGAATCGCTGCTGAAAATGGAATTGTCCCGTGAAAATTTAAGAGCTATGATTTATTACGACTTTAAAAGTGGATTATCACAAAAACAATGTGGAGACCGGATGATTGTTGCTTTTAGTAATGAAGCACCTTCAAAGACGACAATATACCCGTGGTATGCAGAATTTCAACGTGGCCGTCTATCCCTCACGGACGACGTGCGTGAAGGTCGACCAAAATCGGCAGTCACGCAAGAAAACGTCGATGCTGTGCGTCAGCTGATAAAGGAAGACCGACATGTGTCATATCGGGAGATTCAAGAGTGTTTGGGCATTGGAATGAGTCAGATACAAATCATTTTACAGGAACAATTAGGCGTGCGAAAGTTGTTTTCCCGTTGGATCCCTCACTAATTGTCTGAGGAGCAGAAAACGACTCCTGTCAATTGGTGCCACAGAACTTTGAATAAATTCAACGGAGGAAGCTCAACTGCAGTTTTTAGCATTGTATCCGGTGACGAGTGTTGGATATATGCATATGAGCCTGAAAATAAAAACCAATCTCGAGTATGGGTCTACGAAGATGAGCTCAAGCCGACAAAAGTTATTCGTTCTCGCAGCATGGCCAAAAAGATGGTGGCTACGTTTGTCTCCAAATCGGGTCACGTGGCTACTATTCCTCTTGAAGATCGTAGAACGGTCAATGCCGATTGGTACAGCACTATTTGTTTGCCGAGTATCTTTGCTGAACTCCGAAAAAAAAACCCTAGTCGCCGCATTATCCTTCACCACGACAATGCCAGCCCTCACACCGCTCGGAAAACAACTGAGTACCTGGATGGTAAAAAAGTCGAATTACTGGACCATCCTCCATACAGCCTCGACTTAAGCCCCAATGACATTTTCACATTCCCTAAAATTAAGGATAAGTTGCGTGGTCAGCGGTTTCAGACGACGGAAGCAGCAGTGGAGGCTTTTAAAATGGCCATTTTGTCGACCCCTACTTCAGACTTCAATAAGTGCTTTAATGACTGGTTTGATCGCATGGAAAAGTGCATAAAATATAAAGGAGAATACTTTGAAAAACGATAAAAATACTTTTATTCGATTTAACTGCATATTTTTTTCTATTCCCGAAACTTTCAGTTTGACCCTCGTATATATATATTTAGTCTCGACATTAATGTGGGAACAAAAAATTTAAATGCTGCAGAATATATTTTTTTGTTTTAAGTTCGATGTCTATTTAAATGCAGCAGTGGATTTTCTTACGCAGAAATTTATGATCTTTCAGATGAAATTTGGTTTTTTGAGGAGATCGATCATAAAAGATACTTAAGTACGAGGCGTCACTAATCATGCTGCTGCCAGTTGCCACTAATTAGGCCAAGGGCTTGCAGCACTGCATTGTCGTTTATTCTTACCCTTCCCGTGTTCTGAAGAATAAACGAAACTTGGTAGTCTTATTATCACACTAGACAACAAAGTTACAACTAAAAAAAATATTGCTTACCGGGTTTTTTGAATTGCAGCATCACCATTTCGTGTCCCCCCATTAATAAAGAGAGTAAATATTTATATATCATCCGGTCTTATCGTACTAGGTTTAGTGTCGTGGGCTCTTAGAATATAACATCTTTGGACCTTTCTCGTTCTTTCTATACCATAAATTGAACGTTAGAGCCGACTTACCATCAGGTGGCCCGTTTGCTCGTCATTCTTCTCTATATCTACTCATTCCTTCAAAACACGTAGATGACTTGCATCTAAAAATAATGTCGAGGCGCAGCACTCACCAAAAACCCTAACAAAAAGCAAACACACTTTTAAATTCGTAAAACAGAACTTCAAACCCCGCTCGTCTAGCCTTGTTCTTTGCCCTGCCTAAAGGAAAGAATGCAGCCGCATTTTTCTTTCAAAGCATTCACAGGAAAGTTATTTAGCGCGCGCACATTTTTACAGCGTGTGAGTTTTGCTTTAGAATTGAAGGAACATTTAAACCAACTGAAGAACAGGATTTTTCATTTCTCTGTACACAATTTAACGTATAATTGCAGTACGTACTTTCTGACTTAAAAACATACCCTCAAAGTACCTTTAAGCTTTACTTTTAATTCATAATGAGTTATTTCTTTGTGTTTCTATGAAATGCATTACTGCTTATTTCAATGCTATATCTAGGAATTCTGTACTCTTATTAGCATTCGCAAAAAGCAAATTACCTTTCTATCCCCTTTGTGATAGCTTGTATAGCTTTGATGCCTTGTAGTTTCGTTTTACTTATAGAATGAGATCCGAATAGGAGACGATTTGCACTGGGTTGTTTATTCAATAGAAAGAATCAATCATATTTTATATGCTAAGTATTATATATATACAGTGTGTAAATCCAATACGAGCAAATATTTTAACGACGGTTAATATGCATCCTAATTAACATAAAAACATGTGTATCGTTAACCTAAGTTGTAATTTTTATTTTCATACTAATTAATTCGCCACGCAATGTATTACAAATAACTCAATTAACCTGCAATTAACTGCGACTTAAATCTTCGTTTCAACTGACAAGGTTTCAAGTGGTTCGGGAAAACTCGGTTAGACTCGGGTCACAGTCGTAGTTATGTGTATTTAAAACTTATTTAGAATGAAAAGCAGTGGAAATGCTTTTTATTTTGTTGTTAATTTAATAAAAAACACTTAGTTCATGCACATACTGATTCCTTCACACTTACAGAAATTAAAAAAAAATATCTTCGTTTAATCCTTAGTTGATCCACGATGTTCCAAACTCAGCGATGTAAATCAGGGGAAACCATTGTAAAATCACAAGACAATGTAGATACCTGTTCTCCATAATAATGCAAAATTATAACGTTTTTCTTAATAAAAATCTATCAACAAACAACCAAGGCACACAGCATTGATTGATACTTTAGGTTATGTGACTGACGGCCACTCGTAATGACATAAGGTCAACATTGGCTATACTCACCTGCCCTGCCAAAAGAGTTTTCTATCTTATTGGCACTATGAAAAATATTTTCGTTTCAAGCAGAATTTTTACTAGCTTTTGCCCGCGAGTCTGTCCACGTAGAAATTGTTTATCGCTTATATCGGGATAAAAACTGTCCTATGTGTCATGAGTCATAATAAGTCGATCCGTGGGTGTCGAATTCCTACAAAACCGTTAAACCGTTTTTGCGTGATTGAAACACAAACATCCACGGTACTTTGCCCGAGTTAACTTTGTAACTTCTTTCATTTCTTTTAATCTAATCTTTATTCTACAGAATAATTGTACCGAAGGAAGTTAGACACCTACTTAATTCAAAGTTTTGCATACTACAATAATAACATTTAAGTACTTAATCCCACTAATCCCACTAATAAATGTAAAAAATTCTCATTCTTTGCCCGTGGTTCTACTGCGTAGTCCTACTGACCAATGATTTCTATTTCAATATCAAATTGACAGGGTTGACGGATCTCCGCTGGCGCGGAGCTCCTATTTCTGGGCGTTTTAGCCCTTCAGGCCAGCTGCAAAACTAACATAGCTTAAACCTAGGTACCTCATATTTATGATACTATTTTCGATCAGTAACGATGATTGAATAAATCGTGACACTGCTGTATTGTGTTATTAGCTATACACAAGCGTAGTTCTTTACCAGTGCAAAGGTTACGACCAGCGACTGTATCGCGGGTTTTGCAACTGTATGGTGATTTCATCGCTGAAAAAGATGCTATGGGTGATCTTCCTAAGGGACATTAAGACCTTTAATGAGTAAATGGCGAACTGGATAATAACGCGAATATCAAATTTAATTTTATTTACAAACATAGGTACTGGTACTCTAAAAAAGATACTGTTGAAATTTTCACTGCCGCCGGTGTACATGCCTGAGATAGCTGTTCTCCACGTGTCGACCGTGTACTTCAATACAGGCTTCACAGCGTCGTTTAATGGAGTCTATGACATGGCTGAGATCGGTCGTTTGTCTCAGTTTTTCAAAAACTTCGGTTATTTTGTTTTTGAGCTGTTCCACCGACGTCCTTGGTTCCGAGTACACCTCGTTCTTAACTGCCCCCCAAAGAAAAAAATCGAGTGGCGTTAAATTTGACGTGGGCCAAACCTCCCGAGCCACCTGTCCTCAAACATTGAATTGAGGACATTTCGCACGCGAATTGCCGAGTGAGCCGGAGCACCATCCAGCTGCAGCCATGTCTGCCGGCGTTCTTCTTCGGGCAGCGTATTAACGTAGTCTGCTAAAGGCCCATTCAGAAGCTGTATAAACTTGTCTGTGTTTAGGTTACCGTCGATAAAAATAGGCCCGATAATACGATTGCCATGAATCGCAGCCCAAACGTTTACAGCCCAACGATACTGGTGCCCAGTTTCTTTTAAATTGTGAGGATTTACCCGTGACCAGTAATGACTGTTACGCTGGTTCCAGACCCCATTCCGTGTGAATGTACTCTCATCAGTCCAGATTATCTTGGCCAAAAAATCGCCGCCTTCTCGATGTTGGCTGAGCAACCACTGACAAAGTGCAATTCGTGGCGGCAAGTCCCTGGAGAGCAAAGCGTGAGCCTTTAAAAATTTGTAAGGATGTTGCTTGTCGCGCTTGAGGATATTGTGCACCACCGTTTGACTCACATTAAAGCGTCGCCCAGCATTCCTGGTACTATCCTCTGGGTTAGACGAAAAATGGAGCAGTATTCGATCTTCTGTTTGAACGGGAACCTCTCGATTCACTGCTGCACCATCAGTTCTTCCGGTCACAGGCAAATCCTCTCGAACTCGCTGTAATGCGTTCACAATCACTCGAGCGCTACTCGGAACTCTGCGATTCGGGAACCGCTCTCTGTACAAACTTAACGCTCTGTTTCCATTTTGTTGAGCTTCACCATATGCTAAAATCATATCACTCAATTCCTGAGCACTAAAATTAGATGGTCGCGGCATTTTAGATTTATGTAACTGTTTTCCAGCATATTTTATGTCATAGTTGGATGCTGTTACGCAAAAATGCGTTATCCCACAATTATTTAGCAATAAAATGTCAACCCACAACAAGAGTTCTAAGGGTTGACACTTTATTGCTAAATACTTGTGGATTGACACATTATTGCGTAACAGCATCCAGTTATCCTTTTTTACTACATGATGGGTTTTCTGTATGCAGTAGTGCAATTCCTCATATCTAAACTGTTTTCATAATAAAGAAGTATGTAGGTAGGTACAATACAACTTCAAATTCAAATTCAAATTCAAATTGTTTATTGGTAATATATACATTACATGTCAGTTTACAATTGCTAATAAATAAAATATATTAAATTGTTTACGTAAAAATTTCATTATGGTCGTAGAACGCCTGCTCGACAAGCCAATTTTTAAGCCTACGTTTAAATAGTGGTGCGCTTTGCGTAGCGGTAATATTCTCCGGGAGGTGATTGTACACCTTAGGACCCATGACGTGGATAAGCTTCCGGGATTTCGCCAGTTTGTGAGGAACGAGCGGCAGCTTTCCGGCGAGCGTGCCGCGGGTCATGTGCCTGCGCGGGGCGTCCATCCTAGGAGTTGTGTCTAGGTTTTCTCGTGTATGCACTGCCACGTGAAAAATCAAAAGTGAAGGCAGCGTCAAGATACCCAGTGACTGAAAGTGTGGTTTGGCAGTTTCAGTTTGTGGCACACGTGCTATAGCACGTACGGCGCGTTTTTGGAGACGAAAGGCCCTTGCCCAATCTGCAGCTCCCGCCCACAATTCGATGCCGTACTGCAGGTGTGCATGTACTGTTGCGAAATAGCACGCTCGGACCATATCAGCAGGAACCATCCTCGCCAGACGTTTTAGGGCGAAGCAAGCCGTTGACAGTTTAGTGCACACCTTGTTCGTCTATGGTCATCTGAATTGATTATGAAATTGTCATTACCACAGGTCATGACTCTTTTGACAGTTACAGTTCTTTGTTGATAAATACCACATTAAATCCGCTAAATTAATACATAATCTGTAAATGCAATATTATCCATTAATAAAACCAAGCCCACAAAAAAGATCATGTCAATAATGTGTGAATAATGTATGTGTGTGATAGATGACACACTGGATACCTAGTAAAGATAAGTAAGTAGTATGTACGACAATTTACGTGCATGGGTGCATTAAATTATGATCGTTTCACGTTAAAATCAATAATAATACAAAATAAAACGTTTTTGTTTAGAGAACAATTCTAATTTTTCACGTTAAATGCCATAATTACGCTAGTTTGGCTGCCGATATACGAAAGGTCTGAAAAAGTTATGCATTATACATTGCTGCTCGATGGGACCTTTAAAAATTAATTGCGCTCTATGTATTAGAGTTATTAACGAAATTCCACATTTACATGACTTGTAGAGCTATAACCTACGTCTAGTTTAAATGTTTGCTCGTATTCCATTTACACACTGTATATGGCGAATCGAATAGATAGGCTGAAAAAAATCATAAAGGAGGTACATTTTTTATTTTAAACTTTGTTTTTAAAAATTGCAATTTCTTGTTTATTAGACAAATTTTATACCAATCGAAAGTATGAAGCCTATAGAATATGCAAACGTTAGGTTGACTATTTTTTTCCTGTCAAACTATTGGGTAGGCAGGTATAAACAGGTAAGTCTGTACTAATTATTTGCACCAAAACTAACGTTTACATATTCTATAGGTATCAACAAGCATTTGCAATTTTTTTTTTTTTTTTTTTAATCTTGTAAGTACTGGACTGAAATTTTTCAGCCACCTATTCGCCACATATTATTTAGCGTATTAAATTTGATATAAAATACTTTTCATCGAAAAAACAGCCCGGTGCAAATCGTCTCCTATTCGGATCTTAGACCATTACTAATATACCGCAGTAACTATAGCAAGGAATAGAAGAACCTAATAGTAATAGTAGGACTTAGTTAAGTATCACTTAATTTTTGTCCAAAAGTATAGTTGCAGAAACAAAAATCATAATATTATACGCAACTGACATAACTAATAATCCTTGAGTGACCTATGAGCTTTTTTTTCTGGGAGCCATTTGTTTCCTATAATTTTATTGGTCATATTGATATTGTTGACATAATTATTAATAGTCATAACTTTTTATATCGCTGGAACTATAAACTTTTCAGAATTTCTGAAATATCTAACGTGTAGACAAGTCTAGGTCAGGTTAGGTACGAATAATAAAAAATCTGAAATAGTAACAATTTCTTAAAAAAATATGTTATAACTTGCGATGATAACACATTAAAACACATTATATTTCGCTCCGTCCGAAAAGATTAGTAACCTGAAATAAAGACTTTATTCACATTGTAGTAACGCTTAAGTTGCCACCACTCATTGCACTATGTTGAGATATGAAAAAGCGGGTAGAATGAAAGCAATGCATATTTTTATGTAGGGTAGTTCCCTTGTCTCCCCGTTACCATCCAGCGCCCCGGCTCGTCATTCGCAATTTAGTGCCTCGCCACTCAACACTAAATTTATAATACAATAAATAATTTATCTCCGCGTTATTAAAAAAAATTAGTACATTCATTTTACAATGCCTAAACGTAAGAAAGTGGATGTCACGGAACTGGATCGTCTTAATAAGAAATTAAAACGTATACAGAACGAACTTAAAATGAAAACGCGTAGTTATCGACGAATAAGAATTATGTCGTCGTCATCGTCGTCGTCGGCAACGTCGCGGATTGCTTCGCCTGTTCCGGATCAAACGCAAGGTAGGTTTATTACATATCTCATAGAGTAATCGCTAGTGCTCGACCTTGACCTACATTCCATATGCACTCTGAGCAGTCTTTGGGGCTGTCTCGACGCATATTGATACAGTCGGTTACCGTTCTGTTCTGTGGGGACTTAACACTACCGACTCATCGTAATGGTTAATTAACTACGCATTACAGTGATAAACTAAAAAATAAGTTAATGGACTAGTTCGGAACTAGTATAACTGTGAATTATGTTCTTGAGCACGTACATTAAATAAGCCTATATACCTACGTCCTAACGTAAAAACCATAACTATGTGGTTATGAAATTATGCACGACACCGTCACGTGTTTTTTTTCCTTACACTGTTAAGTGTAGATTTTGATGCTTGATGACGACCTTCGTCATGCAAAACCGGTTTGCGTAAAATTCTTCGGGAGTTTTATCTTACCTGAGTTACTTATCATGTAATAATTATTGAAGTCAATATCTTCACGTCTTTCAGACGGACCATCCTCGCATCCTATTGACGTAGAAATGAGCACGACGCCTGACGAGCAGGCTACATTTATTGAAGAGGAACCTTGTCGTTCCAACACGACAATGGAACAAATTCCACAGTTGGAATTTGAAGGAATAAATGATGTCGGTGAATCAACACTGGTAACAGAGACCACAGATAATGCCTTAGACAGCATTGTTTTAGATATTTTGGGAGAAGATCCTACCGTCATTACAGACTATGGCAAAGAGATTAACAAAGACTTAGCCAGCCGCCTAGAACACTTTGCAACAAATGGGCTAACCAAAGAGTCTAGGAAAGAACTCAATGATAAATATCTCATACCATCTAACTGTGCTCGTATCGGAGCCCCGATTCTGAATGCCGAGATCAAGGCAGCTCTTCCTGAATCTATCTTAAAAAGAGACCGGGCCATAGAGGCTAGGCAGAAATCACTAGCCAAAGCCATATCCTGCGTGTCATCTGCAATTACGGACCTATTAGTTATTGCAGATAAAAACCAAGAATTACTTAAAAAACTCATGGACAGTGAAAGGTTCTTATGCGATATTCAACATGCTGAATCTAAGACACGAAAAAACTTCGCATTATATGCACTGAAACAGGACCTTAAGGAACATCTGTCTAACACAAAAATAGACAAATATCTTTTCGGAGAAGGCCTCACGGAAACGTTAAAAAACGCTAAAGCTGTCAATAGGTCAGGAATAGATCTTAACGTAGATGATCGAACTTTGAAAAGACAACCTATGCAGGCGCCCTTCGCACAACCTCAGAAGAACTTCCCTGGGAAGAATTTAAACTGGAGGTCTGCGGCCCAAGCTCGCAGGCAGCAGGGACCGCAGAGGAACCGACAGCCTGCACCTCCCGGCACCAATTACAGGGACTACCGGCGGCACGCGCCCGCGCAGTCGTGGAAGCCGTCGCCGCGTCAGCCGGCTCAGCCGCGGCACACCCGCCGCCCGTAGACGAGGTAAAACTCACTGGACAATTAGCACATTACTATGAACAATGGTCTCTCATTACAACAGACACAACCATTTTAAAGTGGATTAAAGGTTATAAGTTGATTTTCTCTCGACCTGTTATTCAACATCATGTCCCAAGGACACCTAAATTTAATCACTCTGAGACAGTACTTGTAGAAGAGGCCATTAAAAACCTCATAATCGACGGGGCTGTATCTGAATGTCAACCGTGCGAATATCAATTTATATCGAGTTTTTTCTTACGACCAAAGCCGGATGGAAATATGCGTTTTATACTAAATTTGAAAGAACTGAACAAATTTATAGATACTAACCATTTTAAATTAGAGGATTTTCGTACAGCTATTAAACTTGTTACGGTTAACTGCCACATGGCCACAATTGATTTAAAAGACGCATATTTTTCCTTAAAAATTCACCCATCGTCTAGAAAATACTTACGTTTTCTATGGAATAATAAAACTTACCAATTTAACGTACTTCCATTCGGCTTAAATACAGCCCCATATGTATTTACCAAGTTAATGAAGCCAGTCGTAAAGCTACTGAGATTAGGAGGGTTTTTGTCAACTATATATCTGGACGATTTGTTTCTAATAGGACAAACTAAATATGAATGTAATGAAAACATACTTACCACCCAAAAATTGCTCCGCTCCTTAGGCTTTGTTATTAACATGAAGAAGAGTAATCTTGAACCTACAACGTCATGTAAATTTCTTGGGTTCGTTATCAATTCTCACACTATGCAAGTGATTTTGCCTGATCAAAAGAAAACATACATCAAATCGGAATTAAGTAAATTTATGAAATTAAAACGATGTAAAATTAGACACTTTGCGCAAATAGTAGGCCTTCTAGTTTCAATTTGCCCTTCAGTAGAATATGGGCTACTATATACAAAACAACTGGAACGTTGTAAATATCTAAATCTAAACTGTAATGGTAATGACTATGACAAATACATGAATATACCTAGTATAGTATTACCAGACTTACAGTGGTGGTTGGAAGTAATTGATAATTGCAGTAAATTGATTAGGAACGACAATTACGCAATAGAAATATTCTCGGACTCCTCAACTACTGGGTGGGGGTGTTCCTGTGGTCAGCAGACTGCCAGTGGCGCGTGGTCCGCCACTGAGCAAGAAAAACATATCAACTACCTTGAATTGCTAGCTGCTTTTATAGCCCTTAAAATATTTGCAAAATCATTTTCTCACTGCCAAATTCTACTCAGACTAGATAACTCCACGGCTGTTTCTTACGTAAACCGCATGGGCGGAATCCAGTACCCTCACTTGACACAGGTAGCTAAAGACATTTGGCAATGGTGCGAGTCACGAAATATCTTTGTTTTCGCCTCGTACATAAAATCCGCCGATAACATCGACGCTGATACCGAATCGCGACGAATCCACCCTGATATTGAATGGGAGCTATCAAATGGGTGTTTTCAAAAATTAGTCGACAAATTCGGGCAACCTGATATAGACTTATTCGCGAGCCGCATTAATAAAAAATGTCCCAAATATGTATCGTGGCACAAGGATCCTGATTCTTTTATTGTTAATGCTTTTACCATCAGATGGACTAACCATTATTTTTACGCTTTCCCTCCTTTCTCAATTATTCACAAAACCTTGAGAAAAATTATTGAGGATAAAGCGACAGGAATATTAATTGTTCCAGTATGGCCAACTCAGCCCTGGTACCCAGTCTTTACTAGGCTACTCGTTTCAGAAACCGTATTACTCAAAATAAATGACGACACAATAATTACTCATTCCAGAGACAACCAGATGTTCCAGTCGAACCTTATCCTGGCGGCAGGGATTTTATCGGGACAGCGCTATTGCAACGAGGTGTACCCCAATCTTCCATAGAAATTATGCTCGCTTCAATATCAGCAAACTCTTTAAAGCAGTACAATGTATACCTAAAAAATTGGTTCAACTTCTGTATCGAAAATAATATTAACCATTATAATGCGACTGTCCCTAATATCTTAGGATTTCTGACTGAGGCTTACAACAAAGGCAGTCAATACGGTTCGCTAAATAGCGGTAAAGCAGCTTTAGCCTTAATACTGGGACCGGAAATAATGTCAGACAATAGAATACAAAGGTTTTTACATGGTACATATCGGCTTCGTCCCCCGAAACCAAAATATAATATAACGTGGGACACAAGCCTCGTCTTAGACTTCCTTGAAACCCTTTACCCAAATGAACAAATAAGCTTAGAACAACTGTCCAAAAAATGCTCGACTTTACTGGCTTTAGTCACTGCACACAGGGCCCAGACACTATCGAAGATTAATTTGGATAATGTAGAAACGTATGAAACACGATTAGTCATTAAAATACCCGACCTTATTAAGACTTCGCGGCCAGGTTCCAAGCAACCCATGTTATTATTGCCATTTTTTAGAGAAAACCCTAAGTTGTGTCCTGCTATTACCCTGTTAGATTATATCAAAAAGACTGCACCTGTACGCAAATCTAAGTCACTTTTCCTAAGTTTCAAAAAACCTCACAACCCAGTAACTTCACAATCATTGAGTCGCTGGATTAAAAGTAGTCTAAAAGACAGCGGCATCGACGTGTCGATGTTCTCGGCGCACAGCACGCGGCACGCGGCGGCGTCGCGCGCGCGCGCCGCCGGCGCCAGCCTCGACCTCATCCGCAGCACCGCGGGCTGGAGCGGGACCTCCAATACCTTTGGCAAGTTCTATCATAGGACAATACTAAATAACGATGAAGCTTCATTAGCTAGTATAATATTGAATCGCTATTAATTAATATTGATTAGATACTTAACGTCCTGATATACTTACGTAATGTTACCCGATCCCTATATTACATAGGTACATGGTTAATTAATGTAATAAATTGTCATAAATGGTTATGTTTTGTTACAATGATAAGTTGGTTTTTGTTTAATAAAAACTGATTACATACATACATATTATTTTGTTTTTTGTGTGTGAATAATGAGATGAAACCCTACAACCTCTCTCAAAGTCTACAATGTGAATAAAGTCTTTATTTCAGGTTACTAATCTTTTCGGACGGAGCGAAATATAATTAGTGATTAAACGAACTTACCAAGTGAAGTTCTAACATAATTATATGAGCTCCGTCCGAAAAGATTAGTAACCCCCGCCCACCCTGCTAGGCCCAAGGTTGCCGGTTGTGGTTTTCATCATTGTTCCAGAGGCACCAGGCATCTCCAAACTAATGACGAGCCGGGGCGCTGGATGGTAACGGGGAGACAAGGGAACTACCCTACATAAAAATATGCATTGCTTTCATTCTACCCGCTTTTTCATATCTCAACATAGTGCAATGAGTGGTGGCAACTTAAGCGTTACTACAATGTGAATAAAGTCTTTATTTCAGGTTACTAATCTTTTCGGACGGAGCTCATATAATTATGTTAGAACTTCACTTGGTAAGTTCGTTTAATCACTAATTATGACTTAAAATAATTATGGCAGACAATATAAACCCTTTTTTGTATCCCACTGCTGGGCCTCTCCTCTGCTCTCCACTTATCCTTATGGAGAGCATGCTCCCGCGAACTCCTTTTGGGTCATAAATTTAAAAAAAAATAGACGCTCTCGGCCACCTAAAACAGTTACAAAATTCTTTTAGTCCAATACTACTCCAATTCTTGGCATACTGAAATCGTTTTGGCTTTAAACGCAACTCTGAAACACCTCCAACTCTCTATGTCTGTTTATGTTATCCGAGTCATATCATAAACACAGCGGCGATGTAGCGAACGCAACAAATGAGCCAAGAAACTACCTTCACAACTCCCATATACAGTAAATATGACTGAAACAGTAAAGCAACATGATTAAAGCATGGACTCAAAAAATATACGGACGTAGCGTTGTACTTCAATGGTGTGAAGAGTGCATGGTCAGGAATGTCATTCGCGTATGCTACGGTCACACAGATACACTAGGTCTAAGAATCTGCCGCCATTACGCGCCGAGCCGCAGCACGACTGACGTGAAATCTTACGCTGAAGAAAATGCCGTTAGTTAATGTGTGGTTAAAGCATGCCAAAACTACAGGAGTAAATTTAAAAAGTCATACGGTATCGCTTACCACTTGTAAGTTATGATGATTCGTGTAATGTTGCATAAATATGTTTTATTTACTTTGATGCAAATTTCAAAATGACAACAGTGTTGTCAGCTTTTACGGGAAAAAAAATCCTAAAAGTTAGGAAATCATCAGTAAATAACTGTGGAACGCTCTCAAACTTGATTTACCACTAAGTCACAAACAATCTAAGAAACTAACAGTGTTATCAAATTTTGGGAATCTGATTAACTTACTTACTTCTTATTTGATAGATAGTCTTGAAGTTTTGCATACTTATGTAATTACGATGACAAATCAATAATATGGTACTATACAACTGTTATGATAATGGAGACGGGTGATGTAAAAAATACCTCGATGGGTGATCAAGGGGCCTTAAAAAGGGAAAATTGAAAATGTATATGGCAACCCTCAAAGCACACACACACACTTAAACGGACAGCCATTTTGTATGCCGCACAGACGAGGTGACATTTTTGTAGGTCCATGGAGTAAAGCCAAACTTTGTCCGCGTGTGAAATAAAAAAAGTAATCAGGACAAAGATTGTTAACATATTGAATAAAGACGAGGGTTAAAAAGATGCTGTGTTCCCGAACTAAAAGAACTTATTTAAATTCTTATCCTTTTTTACCTGATAACCGCAAATAATCAGTTTTCGGAAAACCTCGCACATCTTGAATTCTTTATTCATTGTATTAACTGACTTAATAACTAGGCTTCTATTCTACACGGTAAAACCACATTACATTTGACATGTTACTATCGTATTGTCGACGCTACAGCTCTTATTTACCTACTTGACATTTGACTTACCTTGACTTGACTTGACTTGGCCGCATGAAAAACATTACGAATGGTTTTACCCAGTAGAATAAAGGTCCTTGTGTGAGACATTGTATTACGTACTGTTACAATATAAGAGTACTTTCGCCCTCTTACTGTGCCGTAGCTTCAGTATAAGTAGGTAAATTGCATTCATAATGCCCCCACATCGCCCGGGGAGATCTAAAGAGCCAAACAGAGAGTCAATATAATAAAATACGCAAAGTTTGCGCGAGCACTTTCTACCCGCTTTTTTATCTGGTACTCGATGAATATGTATGAGCTGAACTTCCCAATGTATTGTTTTTGCCTTAAGATTTTATCGAAACCAACATTTGGAAGACGTAAGCACGTATTTGTGACGTTAACTGTGATGCATGACGTCAAAATAAGGCTTTTCATTTCAATTTCAGCGCTGTTTCTGGGCACGGACGGTCACGAACTTTTTTGTTTCTTTACGGAAGGCCCTTGTCCGTGGACATCTTTTCTAGCTAATTATGATGACGATGATAATGTTTGTTGATGTTTTTTTAACCACCAATCTACACATACATCCATCTTATCTTTTAATGTGCCTCCGTTAACAGTGTTTGCATATATGTCTCGTTGTGGAGGTAAGCCAATAAGGTAAGTTACAAGCATAGAGGCATATCATACAGTTACCATCTTATTCTTAGGGTTTTCATCGCTTTTGCATTCTTGAGTTTCAAGTCTATGGGTCTCAGTATAATTTTGATCACGTTGCCTGTGGGCTTGTTTTTTAAACGACTGCCCAAAAAAAGGAGTAATGTTTTCAGGGTCATGTACGTATGTATTTAATGATTCTTTATTCCACAATAACTTCTAAACGCCTGAGCGGATTTAAACGTTTGTGGTATCGTTAGAATAATTTTACTATCCCGGGTGACATGGGATACTTAACCTGTTAAAATTGAAATAACAACAATGGAAAATGACAATTATTTTCTACAACAAAAAATTTTTTTTGAATGTGAGCAACTCAAATATATATGAATATAGTAGCAATAATAAAGGGGTTTATTATCAATATCAAAAAATAAAGTCGGGTTTTTAAAGCTCGCTTTTTATTTAGTTATTCTCCTTCCTGTAAAAAAGTCAACGCCACTTTTTTTATAAATTTTGATTCATTTTTAAACGCAAAACGCCAAACGCATTCCGTCATTACTTATTTACTCAAACTTAGCAGTTTTATCCTACTGTGGCGCGCACCGGATATTTCGATTGCTTTCGCGGGAAATTACTTTTGTTGTTCTTTATGCTTTACTAGCCTTTGGATATTTTGTTTGTGAAATTATGAAGCATTTCTTATTAATCTGTTCTCAGTTTATCTTCTTTGAGCGTCTATTATTTCTTTATTCACATTGTTATACCATTTATTTTAACTCCTAACTTTGAAAGGCTAAATCCTGATAAGATCACTCATGTGTCGGTTCATCTGGCACCAGTGATTTTTCCTTAATGTGACACGGCGCATGTGGCACCCACAAATTTCAATCGGTTTCCTTTTGTAGCTCGGAGCCCTCTCAACAGATATTATTTCTATTAGTAAAAATCACTAGCTCCTATTCTTTTTTGGGCGGCCGGCTTGTGTAGCCTCTTTCTTTGACCAACTTTAATAAATATGGTAGGCAAGTTTTTTTTCTTTCTTTGCAGTTTATGTAATAATTAATACGGACCTAAAAGCAATAATTTTATAAAAGGAGCAATAAGTTTACTTTTATACCTATACCCTCTTATTCTGTGTCATGGTGACATTAGCATCTGACAGAGTGTGGCAAATCATACTTTAACTAAAATAGGTTTGTAGTGCGTATATAAATAATTGGGATACTATGCGAGAGAGTTAAACTAAACACACACGACAGCGTTGCCACCACTAAAAATATATGGTAATTATATTATAGTAAGACAACACCAGAGAAGGAGGACGGGGGGGAAAGGGGCAGAGGTACTGATAATGTTGACGGCTATAAAACAATGCTGTTATTTTATTCGTTCACACGCAAAATAAGTACGGTAGCTATTTTCAGAACCCTGCAAAATGTTTTTGTTTTCTCGAGTACCTTCTTACAATAAGTGTTAACATTTTATGCGGTGAAAAATAAAGAAAACAAATTAGTATTAAGTCTGAAATGGTGTAAATAAATCGTGTTTATTTCTGTTTTGTATCCTTTTATTTTCTTAACTGTGTTTATAATACCTATAGTCTCTTGCAGTTTATGAGAGCAGTTAAACCGACCACACCAGACAAGCTGGGATTATAAAAAGCGCGCTCTGCAGTTTGTTTGTTCTAGAGATCCTTGTTAAACACCTCTCTGATATAAAGTGCCTCAGCCCGTAGTTTCATGAAACAGACCAAATTCTACCAAGGTGAGAGATTTTAATCGCATTCGACTAGTTTTTTTTTATAACTTCTGGATCATGTATACCATTTAAAATATAATGATCTTGTCTCTACTGTAAAAAAAAACTGTTTGTTAGTTTTTCTGTTTGTGAAGGGCCTCTATTCAACACAGTAAAGCCATATCATTTTTGAGCTGTTATCGTATTGTCACCGTTTTTATAGCGCTTATTTAGCTCTTGTTTTTACCGTCGGGAATCGAGGCCCTGGTTATTCGCGGAATTTCTGCTAGGTGATTTTCTTAGCTCTTCCATTCGGGGCATTCTTTAGCGTTTTAACTGCCGTTATTTTTGTCTACGCATAATCGGAATGCGGAATTGGAATGTGCGAGCCGAGCTGCATGACGTCTTCTTCACTATTATTGCAACCTTTTACCTTAAGGTACGTAACTAAAGGTGCATTTCCACGGGCAAGTTTTGGAGCAATAACTGCCCGTCAATAATAACTGTCTTACTCTAATTTGGTTAAATAGAATAAGACGTCAGTATTTTTAACTGTTAACTATTGTTCAATAACAATCCCGTGTATAGGTGCATCTTAAGAGCGAACTCAGCGAGTGGGGCACCTTTAGTTTACCGGTTAGTACTTCGTCTACTCGTTAGTACTTACTTCTTTCGTTTTAGAAAATAATGAAGTATTCGATTAATTGAGACTGTGTTCATTATTTTACACTAATCACAGCAACAACTATATGTTTTAAAAGGACTTCTTAACGGGATGTTTTTTTTACAACCGCAATACACAACTGAAAATATTATTTCCTGACACACGCAGTATAGCAATAACACTTAGAGGCAATCACGGAAGACATCAGTAAGTGCTTGAATAACACAAAGACAAAAGAGCCACGTTTACAGATTATTATTTAATTAATTTACAATATTTACGCAGTATGGTCCAACGCAGTGAATGTTCGTGTTATTTCGGTTAAACATACTGCTATTTTTACGTGCAGAAGTTAAATAAAATATACAGAACTGAGAGAAAAAAGGTCCTCATCCATACGGGCCCCGATGTTGCAAGGAGCGTTAATTAGAAAAATCTCCGTAATCTGGTACAATTAGCGCAAATTATACTAAATCGAGCACCTGCGCCGCGATATTACGGACTCAAGGAAAGCGCATATTTTCGCCCACTTGGATTAGTGACAATTAACTTTTACTGCTGTTTTTCGACATGAATACGTATTATTATTTGGACCGGGTTTTGTTAAGATGTATTTATTTATATCGAAACTTCGCCAAATAGAACCTAGGTAAAGTAAGAGTTCTCACTTATTATTGTGTTAAAATCCCTTTGAAACGAGTGCCCAGACCTTTTCATAACTGTTTTGCATAATATAATCATGAAATTTCGACTACAAATGTATAAATGGGTACCAAAAATTGGATTGTATTACGTTCCAACGACTCGTTCCGGAATCGGAACTTGGTAGACGTTGGGTAATGGGGAAACTTTGGAACCTTTTGTTCCTCTGAACGTTCGCGCCTGTAAGTACATTAAGGTCGTTCTTGATTAATATTTACCAATAAACGTTCGAGATCTAAAGAGATGATGATGTACCGTTACTAGCGAATAGATGATTTATTAACAGTTTTAAAAAAAACATGAATTTTGTTTTAAATATAATTTCGGTCATGTCGGGCGCGACGGTTGGTTCGAAGGAAGCGCAATTGGCATTTCCAATTCTTGGTCACTTTATCGAGCAACTGGGCCGTATACAGGAAATATTGAATTCCAAGTAATCCAATATATCTGTCGTGAATCGGCGTAGACTAGTAAGTTGACATATCCTTATGTAAAATTAAACCGAATAACTTTATTGGATGGACGATTAAGTCGAACGTAAAATAGGCGTAGCGCATGATAATTTTTGCGAACTGAATCATTATTCTCGTTACATTTGCATAATGTTCAGACGTAAACCTCATAATGTTATAAACCGTTTGTAGAAACAGTGATCTTAATTTAATGAAACCTAAAAAAACATCCTTTTTAACCCCAAAGTTGTTTTTTTTATTGCAACACGTCTCTAGCCCTAGAAACAAACTTAATTTTGATATATTATATTATATTATATACTCAAATAGACAAAGCGGTAGTAGGTGCAAAAAACACCTCTACAAATCATGCGTGCCTAGTATGGTTGCGTTTATCGCAACAAAATGTGGATAAAGCATAGTCTCGTACTTATATATATATCAATAAGTGAGGGATCCCCATTTTGTCACGCGATTAACGCATATTAGGCCTCCTGGTCTAACGGTCTAAATGATCTCCCGACGTTTTGATCCGTGGGCCAGCGCGTAACGCTTACGCGTGAGGTGATCCTGTCTTGATCGATCCATAACTACGGGTTTGTATGTATCTAAACACTTAGACACACGTACAAATCAGACATTCAAATACAATATTTAGAGAATAGGAATGTATAAAGGTGAACATCGTGGTGAGGCGAATGGTTTGTGTGTCTCTTCGTGATTTTTCTTTCATAGTTTTGGTCATTAGCACTCCCTTTTTAACAAATGTCATTGTGCCTCGCCCACGGTCTAGGGTACGGTCAACGAAATGGGTTTTTGAGCCTATGCAAACTATATCAAAGTAAGTCAAATCGTGATAAGTATCTTAGGATTTGATTGATTATGTGACATTGGTATATGGTTCCATAATATTAAACCAATTTGGTAATCAGGTGAGACTGAGGTCAAACGCAAACCCATTAATGACAAAAAAATAACAATTTGATTGACTAATAATTTATGCCTACGCGCGTGCGAAGCCGATGGCTATGTTGGTCAAGCGAAATATATTATGATGGAATGCCTCTATGCTAATCATTTCACCGGCCGTGTAACCTCCAAGCTGGAACACAACAATACGAACACTGCCGCTAGGGCGCTAGGTAGAAGGTTAGTAGCTGGTAAGATTCTGGTCATAATCCGGACGAAAACTGCGCAAGGTCCTACCACCACTAAGACCAACATCATAGTTATGATCATTTTCTGTTATACTGTCGTCATCATACCGTCAGCCGAAATACGTCTACTGTTAAACGCAGTAGTCCTTGCCTAAAGATAACCAGCCGAGCTATGAGTTATGTTCATCTGAAATTAAATTACTTATACGTTTTTATGCTCGATTGTTTGTTTCTGTTTTATCTCCAATAAAGTAAATAAATAAATAAATGTTTTCTTATATTCATTCATATTCACTGTTTTATATTATGCTTGGGTAAGAATGATCTATATGATGAGCAATATTTAAAAAAAAAAACTGGCTGTTGAGTTTCTTGCGGCGTTTCTTCTCAGCGGTAGTCTCCTTTCGGGAAGCACACTGGTAGATTTTTGACGTGTAAGAGTGGCCCTGCGGACTATTTACTGAATAAAAATCTTTTGTTTATATTCTATTAAACAGCCTCCCAAGCTTTCTGTTGCTCGAACAAGAATAGCACAATTTACGAAAACTATGCATTGAAAGAATTAACACAGCCTCACGCTTCTATTATTTATTTTGTACTTCCCGCTTTTACGAATAGGTACTACTCGGTAAAGACCCCGGAAGTCAAATTTAAAGTTCGTGCTAAGAAATACTTTAAGTCGTACTAAATAGCTTGAGGTAGTTTATATCAACAAAGTCTGATTTTTACATTACTAAACTAATTAGCTAACCAAATGATATTTTACGTAAAGTCGAGAACTTAAATTTACTTTACGGTCCAAAGTAAATCTGACATTCTACAACAATAAGGTTGAGTTTCCTATTAGTTACAAATGACTTGGCATCTCTAATGACATTGGCGACTCCGAGCATATTTTTGTTGAAATGAGTCTCAAATTAACGTTCGTGACTGTACACATTTTAATATCCTTATATTCTACAAGGTTTTGATTTCGATTTTTGTTGCCCTGGTAACCATTTTGGTGCCTCATTACTAGGGTTAGGATTTTGGTGGCATTTCGTGGTTCTAGAATCCATGGAGTCGATATTTCCTAATTATTATAATACATATTTTGACCTTCGGTATTATCATATTCAAAAATGAACTAAATACATATTTAGTTCGGTTTTTTCATAGCTATTAATATTTGCTTGTTTGTAACGCTTTCACATCAGAGATACCCTCAATAGGTACCAAAATTAATTTAAATTGGTGCGGCCGAATAACGAATAAATGAATTTTGAAATATTAAAATACCGAAGGTCAAAATCAAAGTGTTATGTATTATAATAATTAGGAATAGCGACTCCATTGATTCTGGAACCACGATTTGCCACCAAAAGTCCTAACTCTACTCATTACTGCATTAAAATATTTTAATGAGGTGCGAATTCAACTGGGCTTATTAATTCCGTAGTTGATAATTGAACGATCGTTCGTCTAGTTAAAATTAATACCCTAGGCATAGTAGGCATCCTATATATTATTTTTGGTAATACCATATTGATATTGTCATGCTATCGTATTGTCACATTTACTTACATGACAGTAATGGCGGCCGAGTTAAGAACAATTCGATGACATATCAAAGACAATATCGCTTTACAATAAGTTGACCTAAATCTATTTGCATATGTTTCTTTACTGACAATGGTCAGATAACTATAACATGTTGAGACTCAGTTATGTCTACGAGCCCTTTTTCTTGTCGGTGAAATAATATTGCTTTCGAAATGTTATCGTATGGTCAAAGGCAGAGTTGTAAACGATACGACAACATGTCAAAGGCAGAATGGTTCTAGCTATTAGAATAGAGGTCCCTACTCTCTAATAGCGATCGACGAGTTTACTCCTATCACACTTACACTCGCATTTGACAGTATATTGGTCACTCGTGTATCATTAAAAGGTGAAAATTGCCGTCAGCTTTAAACTAGTACAGTCGGTTAAGAATGTGATCTACCACCCTACGGTTGAAGTTCATTTGCACGTCATGATACAATACAATAAGTAATTTTCGATTGCAATTATACCTATATCATGACATTCATGACAGTGACAAGTGTCAAGCTTATCGATAATCAGATCTCATTACTTTTGTATTTGTCCCAGTAGTTTTGTTTTAATATCTTTTTTTATTTAGCTGACATTTTATGGATGACATGATTATTTTGAATTTGGGTTCGCATTTTCTAATAAGCTACAACAATTAAATGATATCTAATCATAAAAAGCGATTGTAATAGTGTTTTAGGGTGATTCTTCGAGGTCGTGATTTTTGTCTTATTCCTCTGTCGTATTTTTTTTTGCTTATTTGAGTAATAATCTTATTCTCCCATGAAAGTAGATTTATTTAAAAACATAAATATGGTTTTGGCACTCATTTTTATGAACTCGTTAAGAAAATAATTAACTTTTTAGTTTTTGTGCCCAGAGGAATAAGAAGTTGACGACAGAGACGACGTGCAATTATTCATTGTTGTTTTAATAAATTCAATAAATCACAATATTCTTATAATCAGCCTTATTTATTAAAATATATATGAATTTTTATAAAAATGAAAGTACACAAGTCCGCATGGTACGTGTCTGTGTATGTATTCTTAAAACAAATAAAAACTAAACTATTTCAACAAAAAACTTCAAATTTGTATTAGTTATAAAAAAAAGAAACAAATATTTCTTAGCATATTTTTTTACTTATTGTTAATTTTAATGTTTTATTTTATTTTATTTAATGATACCCATTTATAATCGGCCTTAATAAGAATACAAACTGCACAAGGTTTCATAATCCGAGTCAGTCGGTAAGTTTCCAAAACTTAAAAAACATAAAAATAAAGAAAAATGTTGTTCTAGGAGCCATTAAAATGTTATGAGCCATTAATATGTAACAATAAGAACAATAACCTTTTTGGTTTCAATCACATCATTATAATCATGGCACTTATAATAAGGCTTTGATTAAATAATCATTTAAAACTGTCACTAGTTTTTTACTTAGTGTTCATTTGAATGAAATATTTTAAATTAAGCATACCCGTTTACATATATCTAAGCCAATAAAAAATAATGGTCACAGTCCGACTGATAGTTTCGGGGAAATGCTTGAAAAAAGACATAGGTACATACAAATTTACAAATAAACACACAAACATACACCTATATATTTTTGTATATTTGTTTGGAAGCCCTAATAGATTATCATATGTGAATAAATTGCAATTTCAATAATATTACATACCTAAATACGTATTGGATTGATAACATATTTTTTTGAAGCAAGCTAAAACGACTGCATGAGTCCCTAATTAGTTACCTCCTATCTTTGATGAAATATATAAATTAAAAACAACATTGAAAAGGAAAATAAACTATGAAAACTGACTATTTTCTTATTCCACTGTCCATAACTCCAAAGCAATAAGGGACAAAGGAGTAAGAAAAAATTGAAAACAAGGTGATGGTTCATAATACAAACATAATGGAAGGCTACCGTTAATGCTACGGTAAGATAGCACGTAAAGCAGTTAATCAAGCACAACTTATTTTTTTTAAATATTACACACGCGGTAAAAAAACTAACAGAGTAATAAGAATGTTACGTGAACCAAGGACAGAGTAATGATATATTTACCTTCGTAACTCCGGAGTGATGAGCATCAGCCGACACGTCCACCACCTGACACGTTCAGAACGCGACTAAAAACCGCCCCACGTGGGAGTTTTTGCTAGGTTCTTAAATGTCTTTATGATACAGCTGATTGAAGCCCGCTCCAGAGTAATAAGAATTTAACGGCGGACAAACGTTATATCCTCAGTTATAAGAATAATATTGCATGTAAAAAATATTTGTTGAATTTTTTTAATGTAACAACTAATCTTCTTTGTATGTGGTCACTCAAAATATTGATAAAGTTGACTAAATTTAAGTTATTATCATATATTTTCAAGAAAATGGAGAACGGACACGACAGAGTAGTAAGAATAATGGGATTTTTTATTTTTTTTTGGAAATGTTTAGTATCAGTTACACAAAAATCGACCGATGTCCCAGTTAAACATGTATATCAGTAACCTCTGAAAAAAAAAACAAGCTTTTAAACTTAGAGTTAATTGAACTAAGCCCCCGGACGTCCAAAATCAGGGCCCCGAAGAATCACCCTTTAAAACATACTATTTCAAGCGGTTTTCGCCTAACCTAGCCGAAAACGAAAGTCAAACTAAGGTTAAATATAGTTTTGTCGAAATATCCTAAATAAATAAATATTTTGAAAACTTAATAATGCTGAACGGCTTTAAAACCCAATTCCTCGGAATGGATTTCGAATTAGGCAAGGCAAAAAGATGGTTAAATCTTAACTCTCAGAGCCACTCTGTTACAACGCTAATAATTTAACGGTCCTTCCACGTGACTTATTAACATACCTCACGTTAGCCGGCGTGCTTAGAATAATAGGTATATATTACAGTACCTGGATGACCGGTTTTTTTTTTTAGTAAATTTTCTTAAATTAAAACCTATCTAGATCAATTTATTGCCTCCGAAACCTCTGCATACTAAATTTCATGAAAATCGTAGAGCCGTTTCCGAGATTCAGATTATATATATACAAAAATTGCTCGTTTATAGAGGTAGGTATTAGATAGATATGATGATATAGTTTCATAAAAACCGAAGGTAAATATATAATGTTCCGAGGAATCGGATACGTAAACATAGAGCTATTAAGAATAGGACAGAAAAAATAGGAATAATGTAAATTCTGGTTTTTGAGTTTAGGGCTAATGAAGTTAGCGGTAGTGAAAAGGTTAAAAAATTTCGGACTATGATAGAAGAACCCTCGAGACTTTAAATGCGTTGTCAATCCTGAGAAGATGGAATGCGTCAATGCTAGTTATTCTACTTTTCCTCTATGTCTTATTATTCTTAGTCTACATGTAAGAATATCGAAAAAATAAAAATAAAATATAAATAAAAATAAATAAATATGTTTAAAAAATGACTGACTGCTGAGTTTCTTGCGGCGTTTCTTCTCAGCAGTGGTCTCCTCTTGGGAAGCGCTGGTAGTATCTTGACGTGTAAAAGTGCCCGAGCGGCCTACTTACTGAATAAATTTCTTTTATCTTTTTTATCTTTATCTTTTATAAGATATTCCTCTTGCTTTCAATTTATTTCCTCCGAAACCCCTTCATACTAAATTTCATGAAAATCGTAGATCCGTTTCCGAGTTTCGGATTATATAAGAATTGCTCGTTTAAAGGTATTTAGATAGATATGGTGATATAGTTTCATACAACCGAAGTCCTTAAGGAAAATATATGTATAATGTTCCGAGGTATTAAGAATAGGACAGAAAAAATAGGAATAATGTAAATTCTGGATTTTGATTTTAGGGCTAATGAAGTTACCGGTAGTGAAAATAAGGTTAACATTTTTCGGGCTATAATAGAAGAACCCTCGAGATTATAATCTCAAGACTCCAATCTTAAGACTTTAAATGCGTTGTCAATCCTGAGAAGATGGAATGCGTCAATGCTAGTTATTCTACTTTTCCTCTATGTGTTATTATTCTTAGTCTACATGTAAGAATATCGAAGAATATAAGATTTTCCTCTTGCTTTTAAACCTGCCGGCCCGTCCCTACAGATTTGGCCTTGCCGCTTAAAAATTAACACTTTCTCACTTTCCCGAATCCTGGTGACCCGATGAATAATAAAAAATATTTTGCGGCCCGCGGCTTGCGACTTTGGAACTGTAATAATGTTTTAATTATATTTGTGGACGAAACTTCGGGGTCGGGAGGATTTAACGTACTTTCGTTTTAGTAGGCGTGTTCAGGGAACCTTTTTAAATGCTGTAAAAGTTATAAAATAGACCGGTTTTTTATTGAAAGGACTTATTTATCGCGTTAATTACGATAAAAGTTTAGAATTATATTAAGTTTAAAAGCACTAGATTTGAGATTTTTTCATTTGGAACTATTACTAAGTATTTTATTTGTTAGCTAACATTATGAACTCTTTAAAATGTATCATTTTAAATGATATATTTTCAATTAATGAAAGCGGTAACTTTAAATTTACTTTTGATACAAGAACTTAGTAAGGAAGTATTTTTAAATATCCGCAAAGTAAATGCTAATTAACAAATAGGGCTGCCATCTGCCGGATAGTTTTCAGTACATCTAGGGCCGTCTGAGCAGGGTTCTCTAAAAGCATCCAGGTAAACCCAGACTATAATACTGTTTAGTTAACTCGACATAAACCTTACCTATTCACCATAGGACACTGCTTAACCAGCATTATGGTCTCAAGAAAGCATAAAATGAATAGTTTGCGCATTTGCACAAAACTCCAGTCGAAGTTGCATCAGAAACCAATTAAGAAACAGTAATTTCTTTAACGGGTTCTTTCCTGAATAGCACAGGTGAGCTGATTGCTTCTTTAACTCCTCTTTTATTTGCCCTAAGAGAAATACCTCTTTGAAAGTATTATTGAGGTTTAAATCTTTGTCTGTGGAATATATTATTATAATATATTGCTCTTTTAATGGGGGTTCCCGTGGTATGAGTATGTGTGGTGTCGGTGCGTATTTCGAGGGCCTTTTCGTCACGCACCTTGTGTATATGGAATCAGCTTTCGGCGTCTGTATTTCCAAACTAAATACGCCTTGAGGGCGTTCAAAAAATCGCACCTGCATTTACTCTAGTGTTGCGGGTTTTTATGGGTCGCGATGATCACTTACCATCAGGTGGCTCGCTTGCTCATTTTTCAAATTGATAAAATAAAATTTAAAAAATATTTTCCCAGCGTAAAAAAATGCCTACGGTTTTCAATGACTTGAAATTTATTCGAAGTTTGTCCTAGTGAGCCCACCTAGATGATAAAATGATTTCCATTCCCATTATTCAAACCACGGATAGATTTGATACTTCGGGGTACCATTCTACACGTTTTCTACATGGCAAACGTCAAATTTGTAGCCGAAGTAACCTTTTCCATAAGACGTCGCTGTTACGGCTAGGCTGCGTTTCCATTAAATATGTCGTGATGTTATATTTGTCGTTGGATGACTTCGGAACTTGGAAGGCTACGAAATAGCCTCTTTAGTATGAAAAACGCACTCTGACCCGTTATTTTTGCTCCTGAGTGTACATCATCACTATTCTTTCGATTCCACCTTTGTTCTATCACCACAATGGAACACTGAACAAGTGACGATATGAAACAATTTGTTTGACACTTCTTACGTCTGAATCATAAAAGATCCCACAGGTTCGAAGAGTATCCGTAAGGACTCCACCAAAAAGATAAGATAAGATACGTCTGAATCATAATGTCACTGTGATGCAGTTCTATGGTGGGTCAGGTTTCCATTGTGCTGACGGTACATTCCTATTTTGTAAATATTTTATTTGGATTTTCTGTTTTGTACTCTAAAGTGTTTACATGAAGACATACATACGTTACATCTGTCGTCACGTCTAAGTGTGAACATCATTTTCATTAAAAACTCTTTACTACATCCCACGTCGAAATTTCAAATAATACCCGGTTCTAAGTTAAATATATGTATATAAAATCGAAGTTCTAAAGACGATCAAAGACGTTCAATTTACTTCAGATCAAAATTATTATTTTATAGACCGAGCGCCGCCAGTCCGTGCCATTCGTTTCTTCTTCACAGCTCGCATTAAAAATAAATATTTCTAACGTCAACTTTTATTGAACATTTTCAATAGAAATTTATATCAACTCCTCGGTAGACACGTAGAAATTACAAATTCACCCGGTGGCCAACTGGACGTAATATGCCAACCTATTTAAACATGTAGGGTCTGAAACATATAAAGGACCAAGCTGCAAGAAATATAATCGAAATTAGTGTAACAATATTGTTTGTTCTATAATATTAATAATAAAATTTAATTATAAAAAAGGGGGAAAGAGCATGGAAGGTCATCGTCAATAAAAAGAAAGTCGAAATTAATAATTGACTTTCTGCAACAAGGTTCCATGTTAACTTTTTGATTAGAGTCAGTCGCCGTAAAAACAAGAAGCCGTAAGATCCCTCCCAATATTAACCGTTCTCGTAAAAGCAAACAACTTTTATGGACCGGCCTTAATGCAAATCCCCGACAAGGAATGAATTTTAATTTTTTCTAATCTTTTAATTTTCTGACCGTTCACGCGCCATTGTTTCCTTTCCGTTTCTTTAATTGCGCCGGCGGCGCTGAACGGAGCGAATTATTGAAAAAGTTGGCGTTTACGGACTGTTGTTTGGTACAGCAGACAGGCGGCAAAAACGAGGCAGATTTTTAATATTTTCTAGGGCATGCCTATGTATGGTTTAAACTAACGGTTTCCAGTGTTGGGATTGAAGTCTTAGGCTCAAACCATTTAAAAAGACAGAGTCAAAAAGGATAAAAAAGTGATTCTTTGAAGCATTAGTTTCATGCTTAAAATGTATCACTTGAGACTTAAGTTTTTGTTTCTCGATCGTTTTTCCATCCAAACTAGGAATACTCGTATAAGAACAAATCTCTATTTATTTATTTTATTCCAGTAACGCAGTCGACAAATAATCAGTCGCGACAGACAATTTAAAAATTACTTAAATAACCCAAATGATTTTCTCTTTACTTTCCATCTGTCGTTGACGCGTGAAGGACGACTTTGTATTGTACCTTGATTATTATATTCGATGAGGTATTGACAAAAGTTGACATCAAGCTAACAAACAATAAGCAAATTGCCTATATTAAGAAACCGGTGTCTGCGGTTGTATTTTAATGTTAACATTAAAGTATCGGTTATCGATGTGGTTGCATCTTAATGTTCACATTAAGATAAAGGGAAACCACAGATACAGAATTCTCACATATTCTTTCACAAAACAGTCACATAAACTACTGCTAAGTTCGCCTTTGTAAATACTTGTTTTTTTTCTGTTGCCGTTGTACTGTGTTTCTTTTTTTCTTGTACCATAAAGAGTATACATACATACATACTACTAATTTAGTTTCTAGTGGTTAAAAACCGCTCGTTCCCACCGCCAGACTGACACGGCTCGGTTACTTCACCTTTAGTCGGTAATGGACTCGCGAATGGCGGTAAAAACAACCACTGCTCTGGGTTGTACGCCACAAGCTTCTATACTCAGAGAATAGAATATTAGTTGGTTTTGTAAACCCTAGGGCCTGTTTCACAATGGACCAGTAAATTTATCTGCCATTTAAAGTTGGCTCTCTTCTTGTCTATTTTCAAGGGTAAGAAAGGGAAAGGGCTAAATTTATATGTCAAATATGCTTTACTGGTCTATCGTAAAACAGGCGGTTAGAATAATAAATATTTCTCTTTATAAAAGCATTTATTTTTATAATAAGTAGAAGCCAAAAACAGCAATGTCTTTTACGAATACCTTGTTATTTACAGAATAACAGTTATGCCACTCGGTGATACTGTCTCTTTTTTTTTGGCAATGGGAAGGCACGCGAGCACTCAGGCCACCTGATGGTAAGTGGGACCCATATACATTTGAAATCTCAAGACTAAAATCTCAAAATTACAAGCCTAAGACTTCAAATGCGTTGCCAACCCTGAGAACTGAAATGGAATGCCTCTATGCTAGTAATTTCACCGGTTGTCTTATCCCCATACCGGAACACAGCACTGCAATGCAATGCGAACACTGCTGCTTGGCGGTGGGTTAATGGATAAGATGGTGGATCCGGACGGACCCTACACAAGGTCCTACCACTACCACCACTAAATACATACTGTCACCGCTCTTATTAACTTGACATCAAGTAAAAAATAACAGGATAACCATACTTAAAAACAGTGTAGAATAAAGCTCTATTCTGCTCGGTAAAACTATATTGCTGATGACAAGTTGCTTATAAGCTCTTATTTACTTGGCAGTAATAGCAGCCAAGTTGAAAAAGTCCGGTCTGTTCACGTTTGCAAGCACTTGTTGATCTATTAAATTATTCTAGTTACGTACCTATATGGCTTTTGACATAGAGACCTCGTCGTGTTGTTCTCCTGCTCATTATTTTTAATTAAGTGTTATTTTGTAATGATTTATTTAGACTAGTTTTAATTATTATTATTTATTACTTTATTACCTTGTTATGAAACTTATTTTTTTGCATTATTGTGTATGATTGTTATGACCTTCTGCTGGAGTTCCTTGCGGCGCTTCTCATCCGCAATGGTGTTGTCTGAAGCGCTAGTAGATTCACTCCATATTACTGACGTATAAAAGAGCCCTCATGTGGCCAATTTACGGAATAAATATTTTGAATTTTAAAAAGAATAGAGCCCCTGGTTGGTATCCCTTACACCGGAACACAAAAAAGGATAGGATGGATGAACCCTGTACAAGGTCCTATCACCACTAAATACAGGAAAGATTTCCTTCCGCTGCCGCTAGTATCCAAGCCCACTATGAAAAAGGCCCATTTTTAACATCAAAAACGTAAGTGCATTATTCAAACAAATTGTTACACCCGACTTGGCCAGCGCAAATAGTCCCGCTAAAAAATTAACTAAGTTGGCAAACTTTTATAGTTCAGGCATTCAAGAACACGTTTCCCATTGTTTGTGAAAATTCTTTTAATTTGAAAAGTTTAAGCAAGTGTGAACAGTGATTTCCTTTTCCGTTCTCGTGCTACGAGCTACGCCTTAGCGGCTATTCATAGCACTGTTTAAAAAGGTTTAACTATGATGTAATAATCGTTTTCATAATTTTTTGTTATTTTGCAACATACTTGTATACAACAATATCATCATGCATTTTAATAATAGTAGTTTTAATTTGTTATTTTTATGCATTGTATAAGGTGAGTCGGGGTAAGTGCGCCTACGGGGCAACTGCACGAAACCAACAATATCTCCTAGAAAATATATGGTTTGTCGAACTTGGGGTAAGCGCGGCTAAGGGGCAAGTGCGTCACACTTACCCCATACATTTTTATGAGATATTGTTGGTTTGGTGCAAATGCCCCGTAGGCGCACTTACCCCGACTCACCTTATACAATGCATAAAAATAACAAATTATAACTGCTATTATTAAAATTCATCCTCCAAATGATGTATTGATACCAAGAAGTAAGTAAGGTTAGTTTTAGTTTCAAGTTTAATGAGAACCAAATTACTTTTACCGTTTATATGCTTATGTTACCCAAACTAGCAAAAATGCAATGTAACCAGATAAGCATCCAGCATAACAAGTCTAACAAAGAGCAAGCATTGTTCGGACACGCTGAGTTGAGACCGTTTCAGACCAATTTGTGCTTTTGTCGTATTTTTTTTCTTTCTCTCTTTTTTTAAATAGCCCAATTGTTGCTAACCAACTTTAAATCGTTATAAATCCTAAATGATCATTAAAAAAACCGGCCATGTGCGAGTCGGACTCGCGCACGTAGGGTTCCGTACCACTATACATCTAAATAAATGTTTTTCTTTATTCTTTATTATATTGGAATTGATTGAATGAAAGGTAAAATGGGGTTTACGATTTATAACGTATTAAAAAAAATACATCATATATTATTTTTACATTTATCATTCCCTTATTTTAGAAGTTACGGGGGGGGGGACACACATTTTTCCACTTTGGAAGCATCTCTCGCGCAAACTATTCAGTTTAGATTTTTTTTTATTAAAAACCTCAATATCATTTTTGAAGACCTATCCATAGATAACCCACACGTATGGGTTCGATGAAAAAAATAATTGAGTTTCATTTCTAAGTATGGGGAACCCCAAAAATTTATTGTTTTTTTTCTGTTTTTGTATGAAAATCTTAATGCGGTTCACCGAATACATCTACTTACAAAGTTTCCATAGTATAGCTCTTATAGTTACGGAATAAAGTGGCTGTGACATACGGACGGACAGACGGACGGACAGACATGACGAATCTATAAGGGTTCCGTTTTTGCCATTTGGCTACGGAACCCTAAAAATTAAAAATGACGAAATAAATCTAAAGACGAATTTGAAATACCTATTCAATCATAACTCACTCGTCCTAGTTCATCGACTTAATTATTTTTCTTTTTTACAATATGGCGTCATATCGAATTTTGATTATTGTTGTATCTTTTATCACTCACAAGATTAGGTTAAAACGAATGACATACGAATCATTAAAATGGGCCCTCGTGTTTAGTCTCTAGAGCACCACAAAGAAACAAACATACATACATATATAGGCTGATAAACACATTACCCTCCTCCTTCGGCAGTCGGGTAAAAGAATCCAATAAGTTCAATTTCAATAAATTCCAACTAACCAATTCTCTGGAGGCTCGCATAAACAAATCTACTAGTAATTGGCAACACCCGCCCGCGGTAAACAGCGACTATCGAATCATTCAAATTACTGGCTCGATGCGCGATTTCGTCGATGCTTTGTGTACTCGTAAACAGAATCAGTAAACGTAACATCGAATTTCCGTCAGAGCTAACGTAACATCGAACTTCCATTTTCAAAGTGTCGCATCTGTACATTATGTACTGTTTTGACTTTAGAACCGAAGCCAAATGAAAATCATGTTTCTTGTGTGTTATTCCCCCTTCAAAGACACAGCTCTCTATTGTTGACGGACGGATAGATGGACAAACAACGAAGGCTTAGTAGCTTTGATTTCCTCAAATCAAAATACGAAACGGCTTTAAATATTTAAAAATGAACTCTATCGCCTTACATTTTACGTTCAAAGTGAATTGAACAATAAAACAGTTACGGCGGCATGAAGCTCTACCCGGCGGCCTTTAAAGTTCGTTAGCATAATTAATACGTTAATATTTTGATTACAGATGTTTAGTGTCAAAATGGCGTCACTGTGCTTATCATAAATCTATTTTGTAATTTACATGTTATAAATTATGTATACTTAATTTAATTTTATGCTGTTGTTATTGTCCTTTATTATAAGTCTAATATATTATAGCATGAGTACTTGGTTCAGAATACACACTAGTTTCAACTTGTTCAAAACCTAATTCAAATTAGGGTTATTGTGTTAGTAAAATTAATGTTATAGAAGCTTAAAAATTACTTAAGTACGTTTTGTTTTCTATTTACGAGCAGTTATTGAGTCAAAAATTCTCACTGCACCTGAACCATACCCAAAAGAAGGGAAAAACTGCATTCATAATTAGTTCAGAAATAGCGTAATACCTTTCCACATGTTAACTGATGAATGACACTAGAACGTTTCTGAACTCATATTTTTACAGTTGTATCGCAAATTTTCTACAAATAGACGGTACATACCGAGTTATAGCGTGAGCGAGCTATTCGAGCGTTCGGGCGCTTTCATCAGCGTAGCGGAAATTGAGCCGAGCGAATGAACGAATGATTGGAACGAAACGCATTGTCTCTCGGACGTTTTAGATTGTTCCAATCAACCATGCTTCGGGACTCGACTACCTTAAGTACAGAGTCCTAGGGTTTAAAAGTCACCAGTACGCTGGTGGCCTCATATACAACAGGTAGGGGTGGAACTATTGGAGCCGATGACTTCTATTTACTTACTGATTAACATTAAAAGACTAGTAATGAAAGGCATGAAAGGTTGGAATTTCCTCCGACCCAGTTCAGCGTAAATTCTTATTAAGCTTTCAGAGTTCATGAATACTGACATTGAGATGGACAGTACCAAAAATAATCAAGAAACATTATCAGAACAAAAACCGGGAAAGAGCATGCCTGACCATGCTCAGTGTAGGGTTCCGAAGCCGAAAGCTATCTCAAATAACAATGAACTCATTCTTTGGTGCTGTCTTAGGTAATTTTAGTAGGTAGAAACACTTTAGTCGCCTGTATCTCAGGAACCAATCAAGTTTACTTAGTCACGTTAGTTTTTGTTAAAGATTCGTTGTAATGTCTGTGCTTTCCTCTAAGATATTATCCAAATTTGTAGTATTTGTAGTTTTGGCTGTAGTGGGCGGGGACACTTGACTTCATCAAAGATTAGCACTTTAAATCTCAATATTTCACAAATGGATCCCTTAATCTAAAAAATGTTTTCACAAACACGCAATATTTTTGAAAGACCTTTCCAATGACATCGCACACTACGGGGTAGACAAGCTTTTTTTTAAATTTTATATTATATCGTGTTGTCAGCGTTAACTACTTATGTATCTCTGTAGTCTCTGAGCTAACCTGCGGACGGACGGACGGACGGTCATGGAGAAACACTATAAGGGTTGCTAGTTTGACTACGGAACCCTAAAAATTGTTATGTTGTTGTAATAACTATTTGCATGATTATATACTATTCTAACACTCTTATTTTGCGTGATAATGATAATTGGCAAATTGTCATGTTTTGATTAACAAATGTTTTAAAAAAATGCTATATTTTGATTGCGATTAAGCTGCCTCAAATTTTTTCCACTTTTTATTTTATATTATTTGTTTATTTGTTCTAGTTTTTTATTATCTGACCTGCTGAATTAGAGCACTTTTAACGTCATCGGTACCAAACGTTTGACCTCTGATTAACAACAGAGTTGAGAGCAGAGGTAGCCATGTGGTGAAAGAATGACGTAAAAGAGAGGACAGCTCATATACTACAATGTGACCTGCCGATAAAAATTAAAGCGGAACTACAATATTGTACTGATCACGAGTTGGAAAATCTCTAAAACTATCACTACCTATCCACGCCAACAAATTGACAATCGCCCATCGGTGGGCGACTAAACGAATCTTCGTTCATTTTGCATACAAAGCGTTTTCATAGTCAATAGTTCAACGGGCATTAACCACCCTAACCAGTCGTGTTGTGTTACGGAGGTCGGCCGCCATTACTGTCAAGTAAATAAACGCTATCAAAAGTTTGACAATACCATTACAGGTCATAGACGATATGGTTTTAACCGACTAAAATCTCGGCCCTGGCGTACGTTTTCTGTAAGTAAATATTTTTTATGTGTAAATTTTAAGTGCTTAATATTTGTAGCACATAGGTAATTTAAGTAGGTATATGTTTTCAACATTAATAAAAATTTAAACAAGACTGAATAAGTTGTCGCAGCGGTTTCCCAACTCAGTCAAGACCTAGTTTATCCCTCTGCAATCCACGGGGCTTAACTTCGTTGCGCCCGACTCGAGGCTGAATTAAACAGATTCCAGCGCCTACAATTGCCGTTAATTTAAAAAAGAAAAAATGAAATACATCGGGTTAGGCTAAAAATGGGAGTCTTTTGGACTTTGGTAAGTTGAAATATATTTCACTGCTTGCTGTATAATAATTAAAACGTGTAATTTAAACGCTGATGTTAAAACGTGGTTGGAACGCGTGCAGCGGTTCTTGCAGCGGAGCGTTCTACCTTGCATCGTCGGGTGCAGCGTGCACATCAGAAATTTGCCTAAATACGTTGAGTTTGCACTCTCAAAATAACGTCCTGTTCCACGCGCCGCCGTTCCGAATTTGCGGCTAACTATCTCGGCCCATGGACAGCTACAACACCGTCAAAATAATCAGTCACACCAGGCAAATCAAAGCAGGAGGATTTCGTATATACTTGCTTCCTAACTATAATGCGGATTCACTTTAAAACAAAGGAAATTTGTATCATTATCTTGAACTTTGTGGAACAGGATGGCAACTATGTTTTAACGATAGTTTATTGGCATTTTTCAAAAAAAGAATGGGAGCAGTAATTGTATCAATGTATGACTTATTATCGTGACGTAATATAAAAGTCACCGTTGTTACATATAGTTAGCATCATAAAAAGCCATAATTGTTTACTACCTTATCGGTCTAACGTCCTGTTTGATTGAACTATCTCTACTATCACACATAGTCTAAGCTATTAAAGCGACAAGTAGGTATTGTTTCCTACAACAGTACCAACTTAAATTAGGCTGTACCCATCGTCATAATTCTAATCTGTTATTGCAATTCCTTTATTTATCGGTATGATAGTAATATAGTGCAAACCAGCCCTAAAACACCAACCTATCTATAGTATCCCTACCTTAATTCCTCTACGAGTCCCGCAGATGCAATTAATCTGTTGAACTTTTTCCAATTCGTTATAAGGGTCTATTCTAAGGGCAGCGTCCCACGGAGCCTTACTTTATGTTAAGGTTCCCAGGGCGCATGAGTTCATGGACTAGACGAGATAGAACGAGACATATGACATGGAAATAAGTTGTCTTTGCCTCTCCTCTTGGAAACAGGTGTAATTGAATATATGTATGTATGTAATAATACACGTAACCATATCGTTTCATCTTTATATCTGTGAAGTCACGCGTCGTGAATAGCTTAACATAGAGTAAATCTCAAGAGAGACAGTAACGAAGCCCGACAAAATTGGTTCATCGTTATGAATTTGTCGATACGTTGAATCTCGGGTAAACTTCATTATCGACTTTCTAATGATCAGTCCCCAAATGAATTGGCTAGTGGTGCGGAATTTATTGAAGTATTGAAATGAAGTATTGTAATATTACATTTTAAAAATGCCTACTAAACCGTTTTTTTTTGTCGAGATACATTTGTAGGAATTAGATAATATCGCACTGTAACTGCCAAGCCTTTTCACCCATTCTGCCTTCGGCTTTCTAAAAATCAGAGTTCTATATCGTATGCCGTAATTACATGTGGTTTTGGGTCATACTTATCACAAGTTAAAGCGTTTTTTTTTAAGAAACTACTACTTCAGGATTTTAATAGATCAAACCTAACCTTACCTAGCCTTGTTTACACGTTAAATTTTTAAGAAATTCAGAAAACTTACAGTCTCAGTGGTATAAAAATTATGAATATCAATAATTATGTCACAACGACCGGAGCCTGCCGTTTGGCAAAAATATGTTTGCCAAATGTATCGTTCCGCTAGTTTTTCATTTTTATACAAATATGTCAGGATTTAGTTCAGTACCGATGGTATGTAGAACCCTAGAGGTTAGGTTAGAGTTTGTAAAATCCTAAAATATTTACGGTTACAGAAAATAAAGCGGGTTGGCAAATGGAACGGATAGGAAACTATACATTTACAAACATATTACGCCCCCAAATATAGGTAACCCAACAATGACATAACCAAAAAACTATGGGAAACAAGGATCTCCCGAAAATCTTACTTTGAACTTTAATTGACAAGCACCTAACTGATTTATAGCCTAATAAGACCCCGGTTCCCTGTACTCCACTACAAACGTTCAATAAGAACCTTACCATTGCAAGATGTTCAGACATTGATAGACGGGGGTAGTTTGTTGTTACCATCACTATCTGTAATCTTTATCATCTAGGATGAGTTCTGTAACAGACGTATTTCGTAATTTCAATCACTTACTATACTCTCATGCGAGGTACTCGAACATAGGTAATTAATCAGTCGCTAGGTGTGTACTAATGTAATATTTATGTAAAGTTAAAGAAACAAGTGTAATACATATTTATACGAGCTGTCACAGGAATCATCTTGGATGAAACAGAATGTAGTGGTAGTGAACCAAAACTCACTACCAACTTCCCCAGAAAAATCGCCACCATGATTGGTCTCGTGCTACTTGCATCCATTGGTTTCCCGTGACCTTTATCAACCTGACGGACCACACTGCCAACAGTGCACACATTATACGCTATCTGGTGCATGGTCGCCGGTGCATACCCCATAAAAAACCTATTCCAACCCAAGTACTGGACAAATATGCCACACTTATAACTTTTGAAACGTCATTTTAAGCAATCCGTGCACTCGAAAACTAGTCAATGTAAATTCCGCCAGCGGTTGGCAGCACTGGGCCTGCACTGCGCAATTAACGCCGCGTGCTGCGATTATCGCTCCTAAACCGCTATTAACGCTGTCTCGCACTATTGTCTGTTGTGGCAGCATTGGGCGTTGCAGTATTGTAACTCAGTTTGTTATGATATTTATGTTACCACACCAAAGTTTATAGTAGTTGCCGTAAGATTACGACAAGGTTGGTTTCCCGCCAAAGAAGCGCGATGTATACTTATGGTGAAGCCGTTATCAGCCTCAAACAAGAGGACAAGGAAGGAGGGAGATGCCGTTGAAATACCATTTACGCTGCTCCTTTTTAACTGCGAACTGCTAAACATTCGCTTCCTTCGTCTGTATTACCTGAGACATATAATGGGTGCCTTCAAATCAAAAGTAAATTGAACAGGCTTTTATTGTATCAGCAAGATTTTTATTACTCATCATTTACCCATAATTTAAAGGATAATCGCTGGTCAGTCTAATATAAAAAAATACTTTCAAACGCATATCATCAGATAAGTAGAAAACCACCCAGTTAGTGTGACCACTTTATCATATCTTATAGGTACTATGAGCCCAATGGAACCATGATCCACCATATACCGGTGTGACATTATAAAACAGTTTGTTTGACTCTGACGTTGTTGTCGCATCCTACTGCTCATCGATTGCCAAAGTTTGGAGACATGCGGTAAGTATGTACAATTATTTTTAATAATTGAAAACGTAGAACGGCGAATGTACAAGTCAGATAACTGTCTGTCCTACTGTGCTCACACTGACTGTGTTCAAACAGTTACATGAAGTTGAGAAGCACCCACTTTTCGAATAGACATTAAATTGAAACTTCGAATAATATTCAGCGCAGTTGAAACTGCACGAACTAGTTTCGATTTTGGCTCTTTACATTATCTGTTCGCGGATATTATCTTTGTATCTCTCTTTTGTAGTTCAGTGCCCTCTTTACTGTTTCGAGTTTCTTACGCCGGTTCTTCTCGGGGCAAAGGTTTTATTTTTCGAACCGGTGGTAATGCTTTTTGACATTCATAGGTGCATTATATTATGCCTAAATTGAAGAATAAAGAACTTTGACTTTGACTTTGACTTTGACTGATTCTACGGACATTATTTCTTAAAACGACAATGATCGAGAGTTTAGGTTCGTGGTGTCTAATATGCCGCTTCGCCCAAGCGATTGAGCGGACCTTACAAACGAAGAGTCGCTATGAGATCTTTGCGATGGGTAACTTCATATGGTAAGATCCACCATACAACTGTGTCACAAAAGTCAAAGTCAAAGTCAAAGTCAAAGTTCTTTATTCTTCAATTTAGGCATAATATAATGCACCTATGAAGGTCAAAAAGCATTACCACCGGTTCGAAAAATAAAACCTTTGCCCCGAGAAGAACCGGCGTAAGAAACTCGGCAAGGTATATTTTTTTCAAGACAAAGGTTTACATCATTACATAATAATTATAGATAGTTTACAATATCACGGTATTTTTGTACAGTAGGTGCACCTTTTTTAAGCGTAGGTAAATTTATGCGTAGATTACTCATGCAGGACGGACGACTCACCGCCAAACATCCCTATCCATGATATAATCGTTTACTTTATAATATGCTCGGGAAATTAGTTTTTGTTTTACGACAGATTTAAATTTAGAGTCAGTAAGTTCAGTAATACTTTTTGGAATTTTATTGTAGAATTTTATACAATTTCCTAAGAATGATTTTGAAGTTTTGGCCAGTCTATAAAATGTGGTTTTGAGCTTTCCTGTGCTCCTGGTTGCTTTTGGCTTATCAATGTTCGTTGGGAAATTGTGTAGATTCTTCCTAACAAAGATGATTATTTCAAATACATATAGCGACGGCAGTGTTAGAATATCTATTTCCTTGAAGATTTCCCTCAATGACACACGCGACCCCAAGTTATAAATAGCTCTAATAGCCCTTTTTTGCAAAATAAACACTGTACCGATATCCGTAGCCGATCCCCACAAAATAAGACCGTACGTAATTATACTGTTAAAGTAAGCGAAGTAGACCAACCGTGCCGTCGCTACATTGGTAAGCTGCCTTATTCTCCTGACTGCAAAAGCAGCGGAGCTCAACCTACTTGCTAACGCAGTTATGTGGGAACCCCACTGCAATTTAGACTCTAATGTAATACCTAGAAAAACAGTTGTTTTTACAAAGTCTATGGTTTCACCATTAAGTTTAATATTCGAGGCTAAGTTTATATTTGATGAATTTGCTGATGAGAATTTCATACATTTAGTTTTTACACACACACAGTAACGTTATTAATCAAATTTTAAAGTTTAATTATTCCGATTGTACATTCACTAACGCTTTTATATAATAGAACTCATCGATAGCACAGTCGATACCTATTATAGCAACAACATGGCAACAATTACTAAGTAGTTCCATGTTTGAATTTTTCCACCCGTTCACTGCCAGCCATTTTGCTCGTCGACGGGCAAAGGCTACAATCGTTCAGCCTCTAATCTAGCCCGTTCATCAATGCGCCGAGTTTGAGTAGACTCCCGACTCACTAATTGCTTGCGATTGCTGCCCTAAACTGCCTTTATGTGTGCTGACTATGTCCATTGTTATATCTGTAAAGTCCTGCTTTGCTGATCGCCCAATACAATACGGCGTAATTACGAACTTTATGAATATAATTCAGCCTTTTATGAAATTGTTAAGTTGTTCAACTCTTCAAAATAATAAAGAAAATCTTCTCGAATTTCTCAGGTATTTTTAATTTACCGTTACACCCATTTTCGTGTAAAATGTGTGTACAGTGTTGCCATATCAGCTATCTAATGTACACATACAAAAAAGGCAAGCCATCCGTTACATTTTAACACGTGTCCACAACCAAGCCACAACCCTTCTGTAATCAACTTGTTTACCTCATAATCTTATTTTGTCCGAAAAATCAACAAGATAACATTAACACACAATAAACAAGTCTCATACACTCTCCCAGAACAGGGGAACAACAACAAGACTCAGGAAGCGACCCAAACAGCCGTTTGACGGTATTTATCACTTCCAGCGCAAATGTGCGCCAATAAATAACTCAAAATTCGCCGGACGACGCTACAAATAAGCCGTAATGGCCGTGTTTTGTGACTTCCCGAGCTTTTGTAAAGATCTCTATGGTCCAAGTTTATTTTTATTTGAACTTGCAAAAGTTTTTGTCTAAAGGAAGTTGGTTAATACTATTCGTACGACTTTGGTAGGAGTTTTCGCTTTCGTTCTATTCTACTTATAACTCTCAATACCTGTTTAATCCGATTTTAATTTTAATTCGAATCCAAGTATAGTGGCGGTATGAAAATAATCGTCGCTTTTGAACCTTAACAACATTAAAATGGAGTTAAAAATGACAATGCTTCTCATACTGTACTTACCTACTTTTTACTGTAAAGTAGCTAATTATACAATTTTGACGAATGAGAAATGCATTATACTTATATCCTGCTACTGCCCGTACGTCTGAATAGAAAACTGGAAGACATTTTAGCTAACCCTCAGCATTGCGGCCCGATACCGATGGAACCCGGCCGCCATTACTGTTAAGTAAAAAAGAGCAATCATAATTTTCATAATTGGTTTTACTAGTAGAAAGAGAGCTCCTGCGTTTCTGCACTTGTCTTCATTATCTTATCATAAGCTGAGACATAAGACTAGGTACTACGCTGTCCAAACACAGCTAGCTGTGTTTTACCGAACAACAGCGGACTCCCAACTGCCATGAAACTCGCGTTATTCTGATGCGAAGGGTACGAAGCCTGGCTAACCGGACGGCGCCGCGCCGACGCCGGCGGGTATCACTTGACGCGCAATCGAGCGTGAATGTGTGAATGATTCCCGTACGGGAGCGTTATACTGCGTAGAACGAGCAAAAATGATATATAAAGGTCCTGTGAAGATCAAGTGAAAAAGGGTTTAAGTCTAGTATATTCTGTTCATGTATATACCCTTTTTATTACGAGTTCAGTCTATGTGTACCCTTTTTACTAGGACCCCAATATGGGTGAAAAACTAGCTAATTTGGTGTAAAATTTAATGAAATTTTCAATTAAAAACGCCTAACACCTCAAAGTAATACGATTAAGATCATTTAATAAAAGAAAAGAACGAAAAAATCCAATTCATTGGGTTGAGTTGCGAGAGTGTAACTAAGTTAATCAATGGCTTTAATTTTGGTCGATAACATTGAATTAAATATTTCAACTTCGATATAGACAAGTTTTATCAGAAGAAGCAATTACGTTTAATGAACACAAAATTACCTTTGACGAGGGGGGAGGTCGGCCTTCAAGTAGCCGCACAATTTAGTGCTTTATCACTGTTAACGTCATGTTTGAACTACATTACTAATCTGTTGAAGGCTTTATAGTATAAAAGTGCAACTACATAAGGCCGTTTGTACCACAAATATTGTGTTTTCTCAACAGTCTTACTCCGTCGTTTGCAGAGTCAAGTTGGAAAGGCGGGAAAAGCTGTATTAGAGAAATATAGAGAGCGGTAATGTGCGACCTTAATATGTTTGTTTTCAAATTCACAAGCAAGGGGCGGAATGCAGGAGAGTAATTTAACCTCTAAAAGTTATCATCATCATCATGTCAGCCGGAAGACGTCCACTGCTGGACATAGGCCAAGGCTCTGCGCTAAGACCGGTTTTGTGCTTTTCGCATCCACTGCGCTCCGGCGATCTCTACAAGGTCGTTACTCCATCTTGCTGGAGGCCTACCTACAGCTCGTCTTCCGGTCCGCGGACGCCACTCCAGAACCTTCTTTCTTCAAAGTTGAACCTACCTAACTGGACCGTTTGTCCCAGGTAAATATAGTCGTCAACAACTTCGAGCGCAGAGCCTACGCCTATGAAAAGTTATGTCTTGTTTTAATTTGGTACTAACAGTTTACCAAACAAATGTAAATATAACTAAATGAAAAGCAAGGTTTAAAAACTCGACGGTATTTGTTATACTGTCGTCGATATACCTATGTGAATAATGGTCATTGTGACATTGTTGTTATTTCAATTCTAATAGTTTAGGTATCCTATGTCTGATTCTAACAATAACACACACATCTCAATCGGCTCAGGCGTTTAGAAGTTATGGTGAAATAAAGAATCGTACATACATGAACCCTGAACACATTAAACTCCTTTTTTTGGCAGTCGTGTAAAAATATGAGACTTCTGTTCGGAGTTACCACATAATCCATTTTTTTGCCAAAAGCAGTGGTTAATGTGGCGGTTGTCATTTGAAAATGTTGTATATTCCCAAAGGCCTGTAATTCTTTTTTACCGAGCTTTAGCTACTAGGTACGAAAAAATCCTTTTTTCGATTGAATTCAAAAACAATTTGAGATTACTAAAAACCTACATATTTTTAATAATACCAACAGACAAAGCACGTAACACCAGCAACGTTGAAACAATTAAATTATGCTCTTTAATTAAATAAAGATTTCCTTGCACAATAAAACGCGGGATAAATTACATGTACCTAACACAAGAATAACTTAGTTTGAATTTAATTAAAACTACCTATCTTTGTAAGCATTCCCACTCTGTAGCTCATTAGGGTTGCCGCTTTAAAGTAATAGCACATGTAAATATAAACTCTATTTCTAAGCTTATTTAGTTAAACTTCAAACAATTTTAATAAGGTCATAAAGCGCGCTAAAGTTTATAGGGCCGCGGCGGGGTAGTAGTTCCATTATAGTCCATTATAGGAACAATAAAAATAACACTAAATTATGTTTTAGTAAGTATGTAGACTGGTGGTTGTCGTGACATCAACTTTGTATGTGGTCTTATTACGTTTATTACAAATTAACGTACAAAACAAATTGAAAGATTTTTAGGGTTATTCAACAGGGAACTCGGAGACTATTGGTACTACAAAGCTGTAAATTTGGTAGAGTAATATATTTAAATTACGCCGACAAAGTTGTAAAAAAATATGTTGTATAAAATTAAAGCACATATAACAAATTAAAAAGAAAAACTATCAAGACTAAGTGGACTTGATTGGTTCTGTACTGATAACACATTACTGATTGAAACGGCGACGTCGGAACCCGACACTGAGGTTTGAGGTCTGAGGTATTTGGACTGCTCGACCCTTGCAGCACCTTCATCAGCGGCACTTGTGCTCCGTATTGTGTGACTGAGGTGCGAAGAAGCATAAGTTCTGAAATACGGTACATCCCACAGGAGACTACTGCCTCTAGCCCACGGAACCAGCGTTAAGCCGTCTTGTCGCTTACCATCCGAGCAATTAGACCCCATGCTTCAAGCACACAAGACACATTCGCTTCAACCAAAGCCAAATAATGTAATGTTTTTAATGTCAATAAACCAAACCAAGACCTTTCTGAATTAAATTCACATCGAGGTTTCTGCTCGTTTAATAAGCAAAGTGGACCACTTGAGCACCTGAATTGAGGAAGTTATTCCCGTGATTTGTACTCCAAGTGTCATATATTTAGAGTAATCCCCCTCGGCAAAAAAGATATTTAATAAAAAAAACTGGCTTTTCTTTTATGGACTTTTTTTTGGGGTTTTTGGAATTTTTGTTTAAATTATTTGCTTCTTCATCAGGTATTAGAAAAATGTATCTTCAGTTCCCAGAGTGATGTGTTTTTGTTTACAATCGACAGTTTTAGACCTGAAGACGGAAATAATTAAAAAGTTAAATAACTCGAAAACCAGTGACATTAGACCACCAGTTCGTTCACTAATGTTTTACCAAATCTAAACTAAAAACTATATCATTTTACAAACTTTCATTTCACAAAGAGGGAAGATACATCCGCAGTATTTTTAATTTTTTTGGTCCGTCTAATCTAACCTATTTAATAAGCCCATGTAACCTATCTAATATGTAATGGTTTAAGTACAAACTCGTTTTTGCTAAATGAAAAAGTCATATAGGTTGTCAAATGATTACTTGGTAAAAAGCCAGGATACCCCCCCAGTTAACTGGGATAAAATTATTGAAAATTAGCTCTGGTATAACCTCTTTGAAGGAATATGCCGAGTTACCTTTCTGTCACCCTGTGAACTAAGTATATTCAGCCATTTCTCTCACCGTTTTTTTTGGCACAAAAATATCTTTGACCGGGTATAGCGCACTATCGCAACAAAAATTTTGATTGGCTTTTACATATCTGGCATTGGTACAACTAGTACTCTTATTTTATATACAACATTCAGCCATTTCCCTTATCGTATTTTGGGCACAAAACTATTTATGAACAGGAATTGCTCACAAACGCGACCAAAATTTTGATCAGTTTTTGCATATTTGACATGAGTACAACTAATATTTAGGTACTAAATGTACAACATTCAGCCATTTCAAAGAACTTAGTATAATACTTATATTTCTCGACTTGCTCAAAAGGCGTTCACTGGCAACCCTAAGTCCGTTGGTCTAGCAAGAAAATTTACAAGATTTCATCCTCGTGTTGGCTGGGTTCAGGTCGTAGTTGAACTATTATTTACTTATTAAGCGTTTAGATCAAAGTAATAATAGGTTATGCGATAAAGTACAAACAACCTGTTAATTTTGCTCGTCAGTGTAGCTCGGAACCCTCCCGTCGCGTCATATCATATCCCGATAGCGAATAGGTAGATCAAGTTATTTGTGATTTTCAGGAAACAATCTAATTCTCAGAAGCATCAGTTTCCTAATATTCAAACTGAGAAATGACAAGAATTCGACTTAAGGAGCTTCCTCACTGAGAGCATTCGCATGAATATTTACTTACACACCACTCGATGTTCGCGCTGAATGCTCATTAGCTACACGTGAATGCTCTCAATGAGGACGCTCCTTTATACGTATTATTGCTAAAAAAAATCAACCTTCAACAGATAAACAGAAATATAATATTCAACAGTCAATATACAATAAAATGTGCTTTTAATTCTAAAGACATACGTATACTTAGGAATAACTCGTACAGTTTATACAAAATAAGGTGTTGTTATACTAATTTGCTTTAAATTTCCGTAAGGTACATTAATTACTTCAGATGCTATACAATCACACTTCACATAAAATTCTCGTGTCACAGCGTTTGTAACAAGACTCCTCCGAAACGGCTTGACCGATTCTTATAAAACCTTTATGTATATTCGGTAGGTCAGGTTCAACACGATAAAAACCATATCGTGTTTGAGCTGTTATATCGTATTGTCACCGTTTTTATAGCTCTTATTTACTTGACAGTAATGGCCGATGACGTCAAAACAAAACCATAACAGGTCAAAGACGATATGTTTTTTACCGTCGGGAAAAGAGGCCCTGAGGGCCCTGCCAAGATGCATTACCAAGGATAGGAAAAACGCCCGTCATTTTGAAAACATAACCCTGTTCCGTACAGCAGAGACTTCTTTGAGGTAAAATAAAAATATTACTAGGTATTTTATTTATTTATTGTACAATAATGTATATGTATTCAGCGATAATGTAATGGGAAAACGCAAACAAACCGACAAACAGTAACCCAACTTCAACGATTAAATATGCCCCAATGATGTCCGTAGACTGTGAACGAACTTTTTTGACTCATAAATAGGTCCTAAATTCACGGCGTTATGGACAAACAAGTAAAAACTTTTTTTTTAATGAAGTTATTTTTGATTGGAGAGAATTTTTTTCCCAAAATCATTCCAGTGTTATTAATAAATAATATTGTCGCTGAACACATGAATTATGGTATAATAAATGTAAAATACCTTCAAATATTTTTAATTAACATCATAAGGAAGTCTCTGCTGTACGGAACAGGGTTATGTTTTCAAAATGACGGGCGTTTTCCCGATCCTTGTGCATTACGCTAACTAGCGTTTCAATTCGTTTGGTAATGCATCTTGCCAAGGGCCTCTGAGAATAGGACGTAAACTAGGTATATTTCATAAGGTTTGTATAAAAAAACACCCGGGCAGCGCCGGGCGCGTAGAGATACGAGGGGCGGCTGAAAAGTTCTAAGCCTAAGGTAGAAAAAAAATGTTCAGATTTTTGTTACTATTTTTATTTTTCAATATAATCTCCCTCTAATTCAATGCATTTATTACATTTTTTAAATAATGCTTTTAGACCGTTAAAAAATAAGTTTTATTTTGGCTGTCGAAATGTTCCTGTACAGCCGCCTTCATCTCTTCATCACTGCCAAATCGCTTTCCCCTTAAATCTTTCTTCAAATTGCTGAATAGAAAATAATCACTAGGGGCCAGATCTGGACTGTAAGGTGGATGATCAATTTCCTCGAAGCCAGTTTCCTTCAGAGCAAGCTTGGCAACACGAGCGGTGTGAACGGGGGCGTTGTCTTGCAAAAACAAAATGCCTTTGCTCAGTTTGCCCCTTCGTTTCTCGACTGTGGCTTGTCGCACTTTTCTTAATAGCTCAGCATAATAAACTGCATTTATTGTAGAGCCTTTCGCCAAATAGTCTATTAAAAGAATGCCATCGCAATCCCAGAACACGGTGGCCATTAGCTTAGACGCCGATCTTTGAACCTTGAATTTCTTTGGCGGCCTTTCACCCTTTTCGATCCACTGCATAGATTCAGACTTCGACTCTGGATCATACTGTCTGATCCATGTTTCATCAACAGTTACTATGCGGGAACAAACTTCATCTAAACCTTCTTCACATAATTCCAAAAATGCCTGAGAAGTTTGAACACGACGTTCTCTATCGAAAGCTGTGAGCATTTTCGGCACCCAACGAGCACTTACTTTTGTCATATGCAAATGTTGATGCAAAATCTCTCCAACTCTTTCCTTACTAATACCTAAGGCTTCAGCTATTTGCCAAACCTTAATTCTCCGATCCTCCAATACTAACTTTTTGACTTTTTCAGTATTTTCTTCGGTCACAACCGATATTGGCCTTCCTGAGCGAGGATCGTCTTCGATCGACTCCCGTCCAAGTTTAAAAAGTCGACTCCATTTTTTAACAGTGGCATGAGAAGGGCCAGATTCACCGTAAATACTAGACATTTCTTCAAAAATTCTTTTCGGTGATTTGTCACTTTTCGTGAGGAACTTAATGACTGCACGGTGCTCAATTTTCGTGATATGCGTTGATAATTCACACATGATGACCTTTAGCGTCGGATATCTCGAGATGTAATAAACAAAAGACGACATTTTTTTCTTTTATTTATTAACTTTTTAAATGGTCTTTTTAGTGGCCAGTATCGCTAACGCATATGCAACCTCAAAATACCTTAGGCTTAGAACTTTTCAGCCGCCCCTCGTATATTTATTATAAAAGTTTCAGTTTTTATCAAAGTTGTTATTATTGGGACTGGTGCATAATGAGAGAAATTAAACCTAATTATGTGTACAGTCGCATACATAAATTTATCTACATACATGTCATAAGTTTTTTTTCAATATGTGAGATTGTGAGACTATTTTAATGTACCTGTATCATTCATTATGCAACCACATCGACAACCGATACTTTAATGACATGCAATGCTATACTTTAATGTTAACATTAAAATACAACCACAGCTACAGGTTTCTTAATATAGGCCATTTGCTTATCGTTTCTGATCATAATATGTATAATATTTTAATAGGGAATCTTAAAAAAATGATGTTAAAAGCATGAATTTTATTATTCATTTTATTATGCCAAGGTAAGTTTATTAGTAGGTGTAATTATATAATATGTATCTGTATTGTTATATTATTGTATTTATATACTAGTTTATTTATGTAGTTAAAATATATTTAATATAAATGTAATTGCGTTGCGTAAACTAAGTAAGATTTTATTTTATTATCGCTTAGCTTCTTTTTTACCATCCTCATGCGTTGTCCTCACCCAGTCATTGCAAGGTTATCTGGAAGAGATCCCTTAAAGGGATAAGTTCGCCTTTGTACATAATTTATATTCATATAAGTGTTTTCTGTAAAATGATTTATTTTTGTGCAATAAAGAGTTCACTTACTTATAAGGAACTTATGACATGGATGCAGATAAACCTTATTATGTTTAAGCTTTTAATAAGATCAATAATTATGGCATATTATTATAATATAAGTCAGATGGGTAACCAGGAAGGTTAATGTCAAGGAAAATGGAATGGTTCCCGAGGTAATAGGGATAACGCCGATAACGGAATACTACGCGGACGAAGACGCGGCCAACAGCTAGTATTACCATTATAACAATTCTACTACACTAGCTACGCCCGCGACTTCGTCTGCGTGGAAATCGCAACAACATTCTGTTTAGTTTACCTACTACGAAAACAACAGTCAAAGCAAACATGTTTGTCATCAATTTTGATTTTATACATACCTCATATTTTTTAGGTAACGAGATTATTATGTACAATTTGAAGCAAAAATATAAAATATAGTTTTAATTCAGGGAAGGCCTAGACAAGATGCATTTTTGAAAAACGAAAACTAGGTTCATTTTTTATACAAGTGGCTCTCACCGTTAGCGCCCCTTGCAGTTTTTACTTGAACAAGATTTAAGCTGTTAAAAACAATTAATTTCGACAATTCAATGCCGTTTTACGCAACAAATCAGAGGGCCCTGCCAAGATGCGCTACGCTAACTAGCGTTTCTATTCGTTTCGTTTTTAACCAATCACGTCACTGGTAGATCACGTGACTTTTCGTATCACGCCATCTACCAGCGACGCGATTGGTTTAAAAACGAAACGTTTAGAAACGCTAGTCAGCGTAGTACATCTTGGCAGAGCCCTCTGACCTACTTAGATTTCCACCTTTTTAGTGCAAGTAGCCATAAAATTCTGTTTTTAAAGCTAATGAATGGTTACAATAATATTATGGTGTTTTCGTCGTGCTCAGCCGCAAAAAAACTCTCACATAAATACTTTAGGTATTGTGGGATGGGCTAACAGTAAGCCGGAGTGGGGTGTGACGATAATAATGATGCATAAAAAGATTTTGCATTAGTAGCAAATGATTTTAGAGCTAACGAGGGATACCCATAAATTGATTTTATTATTATTATCATATTTGTAAAAAAATCTCCTCAATGTATGTAATAAAATAAGGTACGTAGTTTGTTTGTAACAATTGTAACGTTATTTCTTCGGTATAATTTTCTTCACGAAGGGATCTTCGTTGTGTAGATAGTGGAAGTTAATGAACCGATATCCCTGGGTAAGCTGTGCGCCCTCGTTGACGAAATGGCACGCGAAGAGCAGCAGGTTCTGTGGGTTCACACGTATGGCGAATCGCATGAAGGCGAGCGAGTACAGAACGAGTGCTGTGGGCAAGATGGCGGGTTAAAGAAGTGTTCTCAAACATACTATCGAACCAACGGAACCCTGACCCACCATGGAACCTTGTCACAATGATTGACGTACGATTGTCGTATAGCTTCGTATGACAGTCCTAACGTTAATCACTGTGACAAGGTTCTATGGTGGGTCAGGGTTCCGTTGGTTCGATAGTACCTTGTAATATTCTTATTTGAAAAAAAAGGTATAGGGCCAATATAATGGCAACCCCTTCTTCATAGCTGATAAATCGAAGAACCGAAATAAGAAATAGGGGTCTATTAAACCAGCTTTCTATCAATAAACCGCGTGCGAATCAGTCCATCCATTTAGGAGCTGCGATGCCACAAACACACACATATGTATACACGGATACAGATACACACGTTAAAATTGTAACATGCTTGTAACAGCTTAATGTTTGCGTAAACGGTTAAAAAATAACACCAACCAAGGGTCATATTTAGTTCGCACAACTTCAACCTCGCCTTCCCCGGCTTCTTGACTTTGTTTTTTAAATTTTTATGACCATTTTATACGCATGTTGAGGACATGTCTACCAAAAGCTGACCTCCCGGTATCTACGAGCCTCCTGTTGAGCCTAATGTACCTCCTATTAATTTATAACTATTAGATAACTAAAAAACCCCGATATAATGGTGAGCTGATATCTCTTACACGGCAAAATAGCTTGGTAAATGAATGCTCAACACATGCTGAGTTGGGACTTGGGACCGTTTCACAACAACTGTACAACTGTGTGTAATTTTATTTATTTACTTTTATATCTAATTTGTGCTAAAAATCATTACCTAAACCCTACTTTACGGACGATCATGCATTCACCCTGACCCAGGCTTAATATATTTCTTATCTCCCATGTATCAACAGATTGATATATAAACTATATACTTATTTATGAAAACAAGATAAGTGTTGCTTTAAGACTAAATTTGTTGTTTTTACATTTCTTTTATATTTTTAAATACAACAGGTAATTAGAAAATAAAAAGTTTTTTGGTCAATTCTACTTTATTAATTTTTATGTTAGAAAATGCATTGTTTTTAATCGAAAAATAGATGAATTCCTCGTCTTTATATATTATCCGAAAATATATCGCATACCCTAATATTACCTTACCCTGTGCCGTAAGCCCTAAACAATGCCCATGGCTGTTTCGTGTCCTCAAATTGTTATTTTAGTCTTAACAATAAAACAAACTGGCTTCGTAAGCACTTAAATTGGAAAGGCATGCAGTTAATTGTAAATACTTTACCAAATGTCATTTTGCCACTGATAAAATTCACATCCTTATTGAATATATCTGAAACGGCTGCTACAGGAATACCCCAATTTGCGACTGGTCCCCAGAAATGTGAGCTGAAATCAAAATATTTAAATTAACAATCATGGATGACTTACAATGACACATATGTGGGCGATGTCCAGCAGCGGACTACTGTGGTGATGATGGTGATGATGTGGGCAAATTACGAGTACCTTTAACCGACTTTAATGAAAGAAGAGCTTAGGCATTCCCTCATTCCCATAATTTTAAAATACCAGATAAAATTAAACATTTAGATTAAGGTAATTCGTATGGTGTTTTGATAACCTGGTCAAGTGAGTAATCTGGTATTTTGGGAACGAGCTAGTCGCTTAATTATCTCTTATTAGCTCATTAGAGCTGGAAACTCGTATACTCCTTAATTTTGACATTATATAAGTTGTCTCAATAGTCACATAAAATCTCGTGTCAGCGTCGTAAGTTATTGAAGGTCAAAAAATTCTAAAATCTATGGCTCCAATGAAAATATAATAATAATCTTTATTTTAGACCTAAATCCATAGTCCAATAATGTTACCGTCTATTATGAAACCTTGAATAACTTACGACGCAGACACAGGATTTGATGCGAATTTTAAGACAACTTTTAGAACGCCGAAATGAAGCTGTACTCGTAGTGTAGGCATACAAGTTTCCAGCTTATTATCACATTTATCACTCATTCCGAGTTGAAACCCTAATTTGACTGGGCTATTGCCCGTGCTCGTTGCCGACAGACAGATTGTTAGTTTTCAGAAAAAGAGGGACGATTATTGTTTAAATTTTGTGTTATGGCGAAAAAACAGATAACGAAGCTATAGCAAGAAAACCGCTTAAAGCAGCATTAACGCCGACTACTGTAAGGTGGCATCGTGACGTATAGAGATTAGCTGCGAAAAAGCCCGAGGGTACTTATACATATATACCTACCTACGGTTAAAGGTATATATAGCTACGCTAAAACTGCCGATGCAGACCAAGTACTGGATTCAGTTTTAGTGGGTAGGTATATCATCATGGCCTATGTTCAGCCATGGATACGTGGATCCGTAGATCTGTTCTCCAAGGATTTCCACAACGGTCGCTTTGGTGCTAGTCGCATCTATCAATAGGCAATGGAAGGACTATGTTCGGTGTTTCTCTGCGTGCGCAAGCGAATCGGAAAAGAGATCAGAAAAATCACCAGAGTTACCTAGATAGCTCAACGAATTACATTGCAATCCTCAAGTAGCAGTGAGTGAGGTGCATTGCTTCGAGAACTGATTACCTTTGGGGCGGTAAGGTTTTAGAAAGTGTTAGGTTAAGGAAATGGCGATCGCAGACTAGGAAGCTAAGTGTTGCTAGGCCTCACACAAGGTGGACCAACGATTAGGTGAAAATCGCGGTAAACCGATGGATGCGAGTATTGAGTATATAGAGGTGCCCTGGCTAATTTTCCTTTCACTATTTGTACTATTAATTTATTCTTTTTATTTATTAATTTACCTACCTTTTAACAAAATAGGGTGTTGAGTATATTAAGAATGGTCATAGTGAATATGGCTGTAGGCGAAAATCGTTGTTGGACATGGATGGCGCTGTGGCCACATAAACATTTAGCTAGCGTATTATTTTCATTTAAAAATAGCTAAAGTGACATTAGGAGTGTAACATACGGATAATTAGTTAGATACCAGGACAATACACCAAGGAAAATGTTATCTCCAAAAAATACGTGAAATTAACGTGGTTTTAACCACTAGGTAACAGTATCAAAGTGAACACTAGTGAAATTATGCTGTATTAGTTTGAAAACAATACTCGCGTCACCGGACTAGAACGATCTTATCTACAAAACTGTGATTAATGTGAAAAACGGACCTAAGAAACGGATATCAACACAAAATCTAATTCAGTAAGTTAAAATATCAGTTGCTGTTTGAAACACAATCAAGCGCTTGTAAACAAATCGCGCAGACCAATCACATTACATTTAAATAACTGAGAACAACGCCATCTATTAAACTATCGCCGAACCGAGAACAACGCCATCTAACAACGCCACCTATTAGATAACCGCCGAACTTGCTTCTATTTAAAGCTACCACAAACCTGTCAAACATTTTGTCATCCTGCAATATGAGTGACGCCATATTTAAAGTAAATGCTCCACAGATGGCGGTAGCATGCTGCGGCTGTCGACAGGCATTGCCTAAAAGATATTTTCTAACATGCTCCTCCTGTAAAAGTAAATATGATCTTCCCTGCACTAATGTCACAGAAAGAAGTTTTGACTTGATGACAAAAGAGACCAAGGGAAAATGGATCTGCCAATACTGTCGTTGCAATTCACCCAAAAAAGATAATACCTCTACGCCAATAAGACCACTTATTGAATATGACCCAGAAGACTCCGCAATTTCAAATAGGTATTACAATAAGAAAGAAAGGACATACCATATGTAATAATGATAATAGCATTATGCTCGAGTCCCAATCGGAACGTGGTCTAATCACGAAGGAAAGTAACACAGTATCTGAAACTATCCTGACCGAACTATTAAGCTTTCGCTCACAAGTAAATTATTGCAACTAGAACAACAAGACCAAAGATTCACTGACCTTGTTGAAAACTTACGCAGCAGCTTACGACCGAGTTCAACACGACATCCTGTTGCATAAGCTGTCCGGAATAGGTATCCGAGGCACTGCGCACGATTGGTTTGTGTCTTATTTAGAAAATCGCCAACAAATCGTCGAATTAGAATATACAGATAACACAACAAACAAAATAATTAAAGTTCGTTCTCATACGGTCCGCACTACATGTTCTACCCCCAAGGAAGTGTTCTAAGATGTATTTTGTTCTTGTTATATATTAACGACCTGCCAAAAATAATAAACACGAACAATATAAAAGCCTTATTTTATGCCGATGATATTTCTATAGTAATTTCTAGCCAAAATAGTAAAGATGTTACCAATAATTTAAACACTATTTTTAATAAAGTTCTGTCCTGGCTTGAAGATCATAACTTAGGTATAAACTTGCAAAAAACGAACTTAATACAATTCAGACCGTACCAAAGACCTGCTCTTAATATTAACTACTCCTATCATAATGATTAACTACAACCAGTAAACAGCTGCCCACTACTCGGTATACATATTGACGAACATTTAAACTGAAAAGCTCACGTAGGAAAAGTAGCTGCTAAATTATCTAGTTTCGCATACGCTCTCAGAGAAATAAAAATAAACACCGACTTAAAGACCGCAATTCGTGCTTTACCCAGGCTTGGTTACAATACGGCATAATATTATGGGGCAATAGTGTTAATGTTAATATAAAAGGTTTATTTTTACTGCAAAAGAGATGCATAAGAGTACTAACTGGCATAAATAATGATGAAACATGCAAACCGCACTTTATAAAATTCAAAAACCTATCTCTAACATCCTTATATATATTAGAAACTTGCAAATTCGTGCGTAAACATAATAACCTCTACCAAAAATCGCGTAATTTAAGACACAAAGATAGGTTAGTTCTTTCTGCTCCATGTATATAAGCTGCAAATGAACAATAAAGGTCCCCATGCAATGTCCATACGAATTTATAACACGGCTTCCTAAAGATAATGTGGTAATGCTTTTTGACATTCATAGGTGCATTATATTATGCCTAAATTGAAGAATAAAGAACTTTGACTTTGACTTTGACTTTGACTTTGATCTCTAAGGAAGAAAAATATGTAACATTTGTAAATAAATTAAAAACATATCTTATTTGTAAATGCCCGTACTCTGTGCAAGAGTTTATGGATTATTAATAAATAATATTAAGAAAATAGCATTATATTATAATAGATACAGAATAATTAATAAGAAAACGCAATATTCTCAAACCATTTCTGTTATAATTGTACTTAGTTTTTAAACAATTTGCGATGCCCTAGTAGGGTCCATGTATGTACTTTTATTTTTTAAGACCTCCTTGTAATACCATGGTTATGCAAATAAATGAATATGAATATATGCCGTAACACGTCATCGATATGTGTGTATGTGTGTATAAGTTGTGATGCCTATTTCGTTTACCTACCTTAAGGGGCTTCTAAACGGGCCATATTTTGCTGTAATTTGTGGCCGGCAACTAGTGCTATCTTACTCGTACATCGTATGTTAGAACAAGATGCGTATAGTTGCCGGCCACACATTGCCGTGAAAATGTTGCTCGTTTAGAAGCCCCTTTAAACTCACGAAAAAGTAACTCACCGCGAAAGGAAGAAATAAACTGTACTTACCTCATTAAGTAACTTCTGAATTCCTTACTTTTGAGCTGTTGCCATATTTTAGACATTTTCTGAAAATGTATAACAGTCAATGTTTTTTGATTTCATATCTGATAGCGATGTAACTTTAACGAGTCGTGATGCACCCCCAGCAAAGACTCGTGGGGGTGACGGGATACCTGGATAATGGTTACGTGGATAAAGTGGATCCCAGGGTCCCAGTCGGCTAGTTAAGTTCACGAATACTTATTTATTATTATGTTGTTGTTGTTGTTGTAACCTGTCAGTGTCACGCAGCTTACCAAACGAGAATAAAAATATTAATGTACTCATACGATATTAATGTGAAAACCCCTTATCTGGTTTGGTTTATTGTTTGATTATAAAGGGGAAAAAATCCAACTCCTATAATTATTTGTTAGTGCCATCGGGGTTTACACATTTTGCAGAATTTAAATGATGTGAGTTGGTTGTGAGTTAGCACAGATTATAGAAATCATATAAATCAAGGGGTCCTTGATCGAGTTGAACCACAGATTGAACAAGAAATGTATCGTGTAAAGACCGATCTGAGTGGAAAGCCTTGGGGGAGGCCTATGTCCAGCAGTGGACGTCTTTCGGCTGACATGATGATGATGATGATGAAAGATCGTATAGTCTGTTGGACAACCAAAATGAATGAAATTTATATTATTGAAATTGATAAAAAAAAGATAAAAGAAATTTATTCAGTAAATAGGCCGCTCGGGCACTTTTACACGTCAAGATACTACCAGCGCTTCCCAAGAGGAGACCACTGCTGAGAAGAAACGCCGCAAGAAACTCAGCGGTCAGTATTTTTTTAAACATATTTCATATTTCATATTACAATGGTACAACTTAATCTAGCATTTTATAAAGCTACAATGTAAGTATTAAATTAAATATGATATCAAATAACAGTAGGTAGTTCAGCAGGAAAACCTGCCAAAAATCTTACGGGAGAGAAAGATAGAAAAGAATAAAATAAAATAAAATAGAATCAACTACTCATATATGTGTATATGAGATGGTGCAAGATAACCACAATTTAAAATTTAAAATATGGGTCATATGTTCCACGCAATCAAAAGCTTTAGAAAGATCACAAAATATTCCTATTGCGTCGCAAGATTTTTCCCAACTGTTATATATATAAGTATTTAATGAGTACAGATGCCGCATCAATTGTTGATCGACCTCTTGTAAAGCCAAACTGGTTATTGCTAAGTAGTTTATTTCTGTTAAGGTGAGTTAACATATCCTTCAGCATTAGTTTCTCAAAGACTTTACTTAAAACTGGTAGTATGGAAATGGGACGGAAGTTCGTTATATCACTCATCTCGCCTGATTTAAAAAGAGGTATGACTTTACTATATTTCATGAGATCTGGAAAGATCCCCTCTGATATGCAATTATTGTAAATTAATGCTAGATGGGGTGCAATTACATCTATGATATGAAAGACCACTTTAACTGATGTGCCCCACAAATCTTGTCTTTTTTAAACTAAGTGATTTAAAGCGAGTTCTGAAGACAACCTTTGTTTTTTTTTTCTTTGCCCCGCGGCGCGGCGACTTGAACAGCTACTACCGCGGGAATATGGCGTTTCCACTATGAAGTGATTTCGCCAGTGTCAAGTATATATAAGTATAAATCAATATAGTCAAAAAACACAAATTGGTGGCAACGTTGTACGGTGATATGTAGACAGAGGCCAAGATAGATTTAACCTCTGTACCACTGCGAGTCCACTTGAAACGAGAAGTAAGATGCCAGGATACACGAAATAAGTCCAAGCCTTCTATCACTGTGCAACACAAAGGCATTAAAAGTACAAATCACTAACAAAAAAGAACTTTGAACACCTAAATACACAAAAATAAAAACTAAAACAAATTACACATCCGCCATCTTTTGACGTTGCAAATGGCCTCCCCAACCTTTGTTGACAGTTTAGAACTGCATAGCTGTCATAATAACCCCACTGAACTTGGTTAAGTTGGGGGGTTCTTCCGACCGTGTAGAAGGGGTTTATGTCTTGAGCTTGTTCCCTGGAATTAAACCGCGGTTAGATTAGGTTACCTTTGGGTTAGGGTCCTACCTATTTCAGAGTTAAAATTTGGCATTTGCCACATACAAAATGTGGCAACTGAATATTTTAAATTACTTTATCCATCCGTGATTTTAAAAATAGGAACTGAGGTTGTACTGTTCCACTACTCATACACGAGTTATGGCACCACAAATTACTCATTCACTTTATTAGTGTCAAAAGTCACTTCACTTCTTCGTAAAAATGTCTCAGCCAAGTTACGCTAGCAAAGCATATAGAGATAGGCGTTTTCCTACCTTTCATCTTGTGCTTGTCTTGAACGCTTGTGTTTTTGCCTTTTTTGCAGTAGGTGCGTAAAAAACGAAAGATGCGGATCCTGGATAAAGAGACGGCAGCGTGTAAGTTAGCACGGAACGCGAATTTAACGTGCCAGGAGCAAACATTGGAATGAAGTAACGACATTAGGTCGATTTTTACATTTGTTTCTTGAAGTTTATTTATTTCACTAGTAACTTATCTTTTTCATTGTTACCTCCTTAACCGAGATTCACAAAATCTTGATAATCTCAAGCTTTGTAACCTCTAGTAGCAGTAGTCCGGTTGACCGAACTAGTGCATCTTTTCAGTAGCAGTAGTTCCATTCAAATTTAGCACCGAACTACCGATACTCTTTAGTAGCAACAGTTCGGTTTTGTAACGTACCCGCCGTACCACTGGTGGCACTATGAGCAAGTTTTTTTCTATTAATATCGAATTTGACAGAGTCGAAGGAGCTCGAAGGCCCTCCGGGCCTGCTGAAGAACTAACATAACCGAAACCTACCTAATATTTAGTGGTATTTTTGTTTGGAAAAATTGTAAAACCGAACTGTTGCTACTAAAGAGTATCGGTAGTTCGGTCCTATATTTCAATGGAACTACTGCTACTGAAAAGTTACACTAGTTCGGTCAACCGGATTAACAACCGGACTACTGCAACCGAGGCACGCAGTTGCAAAGACAGCTTGGTTTTCGCGTACTTGATGGCTTCGTTCAAAAACGAGTAAAAATGAGCATAGGTTATATAAGTTCAAGGACTACTAGGGATGGCAGAACGGAACATAGTTTTCGAGAAATTGCCAGATTAATTTTAAATTTTGTACTTTTTCCTTATACATCTGCTGCTGAGTACGTTCTCGATATTCAGTTGGGTGCCTTATAGTAACTGTTAATAAAACAATCTTTAACAGATCAACAGTAATATAATAATTCGATAATCGATAAATAATCAAAAAATATACTCTTCATTCTACAAAAGCATACTAAACAACCTACGTATACTTAATGAATAACTCGTGTCGTGTCAGTCTATTAAAACAAAAGTACTCTGACAATGCTATTTACAATACCTATTTATACATATTATCATGTTTTAGGGTACCATAGTATTGCATGTCCGTTTGTAAGTCACAGGGACTATAGTATTCTCACTTCACGAAGTCCCGCCATGGACGCTACCATGCGACGTCAATTTAAAAAGTGGGGCGCGCCCTCATGGACTAGTTTAAAATTAGCTACAAATATAGATAATTATGATCGCTTCAAGCCCTTACAACACAATTAATTAGACAAAGAGAAACAGATAATAATATTAATTGGTAACATTTCACTGTCAATAAATGACAATTTTAACAAAGTTCCAGTTCCAGCCACTTTCGCCGGAATAATGTGTACCCTAATGGTACAATATGTCTGACAACAAATATAATCAGTTAAATCTATTTAGGTACATCCTAAAGAATAGCTTCACCAATATCAGGTTCCAATATTCAATCTAGGTCTTATTTAAGCCTGCTGAAGATGTATTATCTTATTTACGTATTTTTTTCTTTCTCTAACAGTGATAGATTGAAAATTGGAACCCGCCATTTACTAACCAATGTTATTTTAACTATAAAGAAGGCAAGAAGTCAATCCAGCGCCCGTATTATACTGACCTTTATCGCGGTGGATAAAGCAACCGTCACTCTCGCACTTACATACTGGCCAGAAAGTGACAGATGGTTTATCCACGTTTATCCACATCGATAAACACCTCCATAATAGGCCCGCTGACATCTGTCATATCAGTACAATTTATAACTTAATCTTGTGTTTGAGGTTATAATGTGTCGATGACAGCTGCTGCTGTCAAGATTAACTTCGTTTTGCCGCTTATTATACAAAAACAAACTATGAAAGGTTTATCAGCTGCGCAAAATTTATTTAGACGTTATTCATAGTAAAACGTACATAATTTAAGGATAGCTGCTTAAACAATTTTTAGATGTTTTTAATTAAGAATTGTTATGGTTATTTTAATAGTTAAGTCAATAGTTAAAATGTGCATTAGGTTTTTATACTACGCAGGTCAGGTAGCCTAGCTTCGATATGAAACATAATTTAAGACAATATTGCCAAACATAAATAAAGGTATACATATATTGTTAAGTTTATAAATCGGGTCTCAATATTAATAAACAATAATGATGGTATTATACTTCACTATCTCTGGTAACTACATCACATCGTTATACCGGTATAACCAGTAGATACTACTAGTGTAGTCCAGTGGTATATTTCACTATTAACTACCTTAAATCGCCGATGCGTAAAAAAAATATTCTTATATACATGATTAGGTATTACTTATTATGAAACCGCAATTAGTTGTATATGAAAAAACTGTCACCTCGAATCCCTTTCTAATCGCGGCTAGATAATACATCGAACATAATTATAGCAGAGTCAATGCGAAGATGCATTTTTATGTGTGCATGTGTGCATAAGAAAGCATGTACGAATAGATGGTATATGCTATATACATTCCATGTTTTAAATACCAACTATCGCTGAACCCAAACATGCATTTTCAAACGACAAGTTACTATTTTCAATCGATCTTTACTTCAGACTCGAAAGGTATACTCTTCTTGTTATAGTGCCTCTCCAACTAGTGAAGTTGGCAGTCCAGGTCCGCATATTTCTCTCGATGTTAGGCGAGGTTGAAAAGCTTCGCTGCACTTGTGACCAGTCTATTCCCGATTGTCTCGCGCCCACAATTTCTTTCTGCGCCCGACAGCTCTTCTTCCAGCAACTATTGTTACCCACAAGCACCAAATATGGCTCATTCGATTTTTGCTTATACAAATGTTTGCAAATTTAACTTTAAAAAACAGGATAAATCGCCAATACTGTCCGAAACGGCTTAGATTGAATAAAAACAGGATAAGCCCAGATCCATACTGACACACACAAATTTTTGCGCAAGGTTATGGACTCAGAAATCAGCTCTTAATAGATTTCCATGTATGACATCATCAATTATGTTTCGTATTCCATTTAGGTTTTATAACTGTCACTTTTAAGCCGCATTGAAATGATTCAAGGATTTATGGCGTAACCAATTCATTTGGACAGTTATAATTTAGCAAACATTTGTAAACAACTAAAAACAAAAATTGCGTGGGCCAAAGCATATCATTTTTAAATTTTCCGTCTCAAACACGACGAGGAGGGCTACCTTTAACCGGAAGATAGATTGAGTATAACCACCGCAAATGATTCAGCTACTATAAATTGAGCACTGGCAAGAAACTGACACGATACTAAAATTCGAATCTAAAATTTTGCTAATAACGGTATCATTATTTCTTCTGCGCGGGAGCTTCTTCCTTTTTCAAGTAGTTGTGGTTGATGAATCTAGCTCCCTGAGTCAGCTGGGCTCCTGTGTTGACGAAGTGGCAGGCGAAGAGCAGAAGGTTCCGGGGTTGGACGCGCCAGGCGAAGCGCATAAACGCGAGGGAGTACACAGAGAGAGCTGCGGATAAAATTACAGGCATTACAATTTTTCAAATACATACGTAACATAACAATATACATACAGCTTTATTAGTAAAAGGGGAGTAACCATCAATAAGGGTATGTTTAAAGACAGATGTTAATCAACCTAGGAACTGTCAGTTCATTAGTTCAGGTACACATGCGAGTACGGAAACGGTAGAGCTAGTAGGTCATAAAACCGTAGAGTAGCTAAGCCATGCTTTGTCCTTATCTGTCATTGTGACATTTGAATTCGAGAAAAGGACAAAGCATGGCTAAGCTACTCCACGGTTATTCCATGTTTCTTAATAACCCCGCTAAAGTTCAAGATGTTTATTCATTACCCCGAGAACAAACTATTACTTTCTACATCGAGTAAGTAACGTTAACGTATGGTCATCGACAAAATGTGTATGGCAATTGACATCAGCGCCATCTAGTATGTATTTAGTACATGAATTTGTTAGCACGTTGACATTGACGTTGACTTTCATAACGCCATGCCATCGAGTAACTGTATTACTCGATGGTGAAGTATACGTAAAAGTAATGTATCAAAACGTGAGTTTATTTTAGGGGTTCGCCCTAAGGAGAGGTTCAGTACACGTTTTCGTATAGTAAAAGCCCAGCCACACTGGATGCGTGCGCGTAGACGTGACGTGCGCGTGCGCTTTCTACTGCGTTGTATAGTGACATGTCGTATGAGAATTCATACTATACACCGCAATGGAAAGCGAACGCGCACGTCACGTCTACGCGCACGCATCTGGTGTGCCTGGGAATTAAAGTCGTTGTATGATTGAAATGTTTGTGTCTAAAGGCCTTTTAATAAAATCATCTTGACTGAGATGCCAGTCACTAAACACGTCAAAGTAAACGTCAAACCATAGAAAACTGTCAATTTTTGACGCATCTTGAGACGAGCATTAGAGTCGAGATCAGTTTATTAATATGGCCGTAAGTGGGTCCAAGGGGAATGGCTGGCTAACTCGTGCAGTCAGCAAGCTTTGGTGTGGTCAAATATATTATCTTCACAACTTCATTGTCATGTGCATTATAACGTGTTCAGATGTTTTTAAAAGCGTTAATTGCATTGATTTTCTAACGCTGAAATACAAATGATATTGTTCTTATCTACATCTTAAAACACGTTAGCAATTAACTTGAAAAACCAATTTCACTCACAAATTAAAAGTATCTTTCTAGGGAATCTGCAAGTTAACTCCAAACCAAATGTCACCAATATTAGTTCGGTGGTTCAACCGTTAAAGTGCAATAAAAATTTCAATCCAACCATGAGACAGAAAGAGAGCTGAAACACTTTTTTTACTACGAGTATATGCATAGGTACTGGCTTCTACCGGCGACTTCGTTCCTAAACAGCGTAACTAACAAATTGAATACGAATCAAATGCACTTTACACATTAAGTTAGTAAGGTGCATTTTACTCCTTATAAAATGTGTTACTTACGCTGTTTAGCAGTATCACACATGTTGTGTTAATTCACTGTATATTCTATTTGCATTGCAAATTTCAATCAAATCCGCCAAGCCGTTTCAGCGTGAAGAAGGTGTAAAAAATATACAAACTTACACAATCGCAATCTTTCGCATTTATACAAAGTAAGCAGTGTGAAGTATAGGGATTCAATTTTGAAAGTAAAGAAGTGTCTGGGTTTAGGTGTGATTTAGATAATATTAATGTCAACAACATACAATCACATATTATCTTTACGACAGACAATAGGCTACAAGCCACTTAGCTGTCATTCAGATAAGATATGAGCTACGATTTAAAAATGAAATATAATTAATTAGTTCCTTCTTGAGCTCCATTGTACTCGGTAAAACCATATAGCTTTTGACGTGTCTTTAACTCGGCTACCATTTACTGTCAAGTAAGTAAGAGCTGTAACATTCATAAAGTTGACTATGCGATAACAAGTCAAAAGCTATATGATTTTACCGAATATAAGATAGCCGCGGTTTTACAAAGCTGCGTTGCACCATGCGCCGGAGTTATCTACAACTTAAGACAGATGTTGTGGCTTAATGCAAGCGTAAAATCGATGCATTTCATGCAAAAACAAATAGGTATAAAACAATTAACTTTAGCGAAATGATTTCATATTATCTGGGTTTTAGTTATTAGTTTTACACAATCTAATTATTTATTTTACATCTTTACGTAATTTGAAATCCCTATTACCAGTTACTGATAGTAAACCTGTTGACCACAACTAAATGCGGTCTATGACAAACAAGGAATGCGAGTCATTCAAACTATTCACCACCTATCATTCATACCGTTATATAACCCAGTTTAATTACATATTTATTACGCATTTATTTCTTTACTTTCTCATGCCAAAGTACCTAATGCCAGTTATTCGTTAGATTAATTTCTCAACACCAATATTTATTGGTAGATGGGAGAATTTCCAATCGCTTTTAAAAAAATAGTTTTGCTACCGCGTTTTTTCCCTGACCTCTATTTTTTCCTGTAGATTTTTTTCGAACTCAAAATAACCAATCCGTGTCGATAGAACTCCGGCTTTTCCCTTCGAGCCTGCTGCTATGCTAGCATAACCTACACCTACCATTTCGATCAAATAAAAAATAGGAAAGGAAAATCTGCAAGGAGAAAATCATCGGGAAATAAAGTGTCTAGCAAAAAAATTTAACTGAAAAATTTCGCGAAGTGGTAAATATTCGTGCCAAAATTTGCTTATGACATATCTAACAAACGATTTTGCCGAGTAATGCTCGTTTACTTTTAAAGTTTGAACTATATCTGCGCAAACGCCTTGACCTATAGGCCAGTGATTTTGTTTGATTGATAAACATGAAATAGTGTTGTAATAATTGGCTCTGTGGCTAAAATCACGTGCAAAGTATAAGAATGGATATACTAAACATAGTTACGTCACATGTAAACATTCAAAAAGCTCAAAACATTTTTGGGAAAACATACTTCCTGAAAGAACTGTTTATATTATGAGCAATCGAGTCGCAATTGACCGGCTTCGAAATGTATTTTAACCGACTATAGAAATTACGTCGTAAGGAGAAGGTAAGTCGACAACTTTAATTTGGTACCCACCTTAGGTTCAAAGTCAATCTGACATTCTACAACAATAAGGTTGAGTTTCCCAAAAGTTACAAATGACTTGACATCTCTAATGACATTGACGACTTCAACCATATTTTCTTGAAATGGGTTACAAATTAACGTTCATGATAGTACATCCATGAAGTTTTAAGATATTGATAATGTTGACTTCTTATCTTCCTATAACGTGCGTTTGTTAAGTGCCAACACAACAACGATTTCGAACAGAATTGACAATTTGTAAGAATGTATAGCCGGCCAAATAGGCATGTGTTCTCCCACCCGAATGTTGAATTCAATTTGCACGTAATGAAACAATAAGGTTGCTGGGAGGTTGTTTAACGTAACGTGTGTATGGTTGTGTCTGTCTGTGACATCGTAAGCTTCCAAATGGATCGATTTGGACATGGTCCGTTTTGAAATAATAGCTAGTTTAATCTGGATATTCTTACTTCTTAGCTAGGTTTAATTTAAATCGGTTGGGCCGTTTAATATATATCAGCTCCGAAATAAGGAGTCGCCATTATATGAAGGGTCTTTATCTATGAAATAGTTATCTCGATACTCCAGTTATAAATCGCGATTATGTAATACACTCGAGATTTTAATGCATATAATAGAATCAAGAGTTATTGTGGCCATAAACAAGCTAATCGCATTACAATTACTTTTCGGTGATACCTGCTGTTAGTTATATTTTTATACTTAGTGTACTTGGAAGTGTGGATCTAACGAAGCACATCGATAGAGGAGCTCTAGACCTATCGATATTCACCCCCATGTATGTTCAGCGATTTTCACTAATTTCGGAGATACACCGTCACATGTCACGTGACGTCCATGTCACGAAAAATCATTAATTTCATTTCATAAGTTTTTCAGTGGTATCTTACATAATTAGAATCATTCAGCGATGTTTTTAAACCTATTTGGCCGTTTTTTTCAGTATTTTTTTCAAATAATCACATAGTTCTTTTTTCCATACAAAGTGAAAAGGAAACACTGGGATACCTAGCATGGAGAAACAAACTTTATGTGATAACTTTAAAAAAATACTGAAAACGAATGGGCAAATAGGTTTAAAAACTTCGCTGATTCGTAATGATTCTAATTATGTAAGATACCAGTAAAAACCTATGAAATAAAACATGAAAATAACTATTTTGCGTGACATGGACATAACAGAAAATTCAGATTAAAATGATCAATATCTCAGAAATCAGTGAAAATCGTTGAACATACATGGGGGTGAATTCAATAGGTCAAGACATCCTCTGTGAACCTGCTTCATTTGATCCACACTTCCAAGTACTTATACTAATGCCTTTCTCAATTCCTGATCCATTTGAACACTAAGGACTTGATATTCAGAGGGAACATGCTTTAGTACCCTTGGGGTTGCACTTAGTTTAAGCAGTAATGAAGTTTGTTTTCACGACAGTCGTAGCTCTAGAGTGCATAGGCTACTTTTCAACATAATATGTATATATTCAACGTTCCCACTCGTTTAGCAGATGGAGAAACAGGCCATTTTTACATAAAAATGTAGCAATATTAGGCATTATTACCTAAAAAAGTGGACTATTATAGCTTGACAAAGAGTAATTGGCATCATGATCCAATTTTTCCCATAAATGCTGTGTAATGTAGTGGTCATCCAAGAATATGTTTTAATGTTTTATTTGGACACAAACGGTACAATATTAAGTTAAAAGTAAAAAAGAACATGCATTTAACATTAACCAGCGAAGTTACCACAAGTAATATAACATAGCCCCCTTACTAATAAACGTTGAGTAACGGTGGTATAGCTATACAATGTTTTGTCCTTATCTGTCAAATTCAAATGCCACGATGACAGATAAGGACAAAACATGGTATAGCTATTTCACCGTTACTCAACTTTTATTAGTAAGGGGGTAAGAATATAATTAAATAATATACTTAATGTAAAAAATATTTTATTTTGTATTTTCATTTGTCATGTCATGTCATGAGCTCAAACTTGTTTATGCTTTGCTATGGTAAGTGTAATTAGCAATATCTTCTTCCTGCCCAAGCATGTTTAAGAAATTTCCGATTCCTTCCTAATGTCCTCTATGAAGGACATTTTTTGTATGGATAATTTAAATTACTGGACCTAACATACTAAATCTATTAATTCTTATGAAAGAACATTGGGCAGGATAGTATTATTTACAATATTCATATTCATACACAGTTCGGTGCTGAAACCAATTGTCAAATAGGGACATATGTAATATAAAATGGGAAATTCATCTTACCAACTGTCATTTTGCCGCTAATAAAGCTTGCATCTTTATTCATAATATCTGCAATAGCAGCCAAAGGAATGCCCCAGTTAGCCACTGGTCCCCAGAAATGTGTGCTGGAAATCAAAGTTAAGTCATTTTATTTTCCGATGAATAGAAAAAAAACATCTTTTTAAATTACATGGATAATGCTTAGTATCAAAATTGGATAATTTTTCCACCATTTGTAGTGTTCTACATTTGTATGAAATTGTATTGTTCAACCTTTTTTCTCTAGGTGTCAACTATACAACCTTATTTAAATGTCACCTGAAACCAAATGGCAACGATGACCAATGGCAATGCCGCTGAGTCAGAAATAAGTGAACACAAAAACAGTGGCAATTTCCCCAATAGTGAAGGTAACTCACCACAATTATATATGACACATACCTCATTAAATAGTTCCTGAATTCTTTACTTTTAAGTGATTGCAGTACTTTTGACGCCATTTTTACTGAAAAGGAATATGTTACAATTTGAAATTACATAAATTACTAAGTTTTTAAAATGTTGCCTAGGTGTTTCCTATCCTTTAAATAGACACTAGGATAGAAACCTCTAAAATTTGTAAAGATCTTGACAAAGAAAGTATTGCATGCGAACCCTACCTGCCTAATGAAGACCATCTAAAAAGAAACGGTTCTTATTTTCTAAATAAATCCAGGCCGTAGATAGGACACAGAGGCAAAGTCGCAGTACTTTACGATAATCAGGTAAACGATCTTGCATAACAAGCTGTACATCAACATGGACCATTAACTTGAATATCGTATACATTAATCTCAATGATATACGTTACGAACACTTAATTATCTCATGAAATGTCAAGGTTATATATATTATTAACAAGTGTAGAAAATACTATAAAAATAACACTGTATCACCTTACCTTGTTTAATTTATTACTAGGATATGAACAAAAAATAAAAATATCCTAGCCTTATAGAGTTGACTTGACACTTTTAGTCAGTGGCATTGGAGTTTTCACAATGTGTACCTACTATAAGTACTACTCGATTTTACAGTGCAAAGAATTTGCCTTTACAATGTTGAGGCCAAAGAAACACTGATCACTGAACTGAATGTCACAACTGTCAAGCACAGTGTTGCGAACGCATAAACTAAAGATTTGCTAGTCGTACATCCAAAAGTTGCTGATATTTTGTGAGTGCTCGAATTGGTTGCAATGCAAAAGATTAAAATAAATGAGATTTCCCTTTTAAAAGTAGTTACACGCTAAATACTGTTATTGCTAATTTTGAATAGTCGCAAGCGTAAATAGCCCGATATCTAAACAAAGTACCTACCTATTTGAAAACCAGACCATAAGTGGGCAATATGTATGTATATATCGCTGCTTTAATACAAAAGCGACGCAAAACAAAATGTGTCTGTGTTGCATTTGAAATCGGAATGCTATATACTTTCAGTTTTAAATCAAACTATATTTGTTTTTGATTTGTGGCGCTTTTGTATTAAAGCAGCGATATGTAAACTGTTTATTGTATATAAACAATAACAAGACATGTGTGTGTACATCGATATAGTAAATGTACAAAGCGAAGTTGTCCCATATTCATATTAACATTATACCTAAATTTATAAAGCCACGAAACATAAAAAGAAAAAAGAAAGAAGAAGAAGGGTTCGTCATATTATGTTTGGTTTTAGTTAAGTACTTAGTCTTGTTTTACTAAATATTAAGTTGAGTTAAGGGTAGATTAGATTCAGAGATTCAATAGGTCACGGGTCACGGTGACGGCCAATGCAACCACAGATTATTAAGGTATGTCTAAAGAATGCAACTAATGCGCGTGAATACTTATTGCGCCACGGCTGATGCGACAGGCAGACAGAAGGCGGCACCACAATTAGTGCCTCGTACTGCCACCTCAGTCCTTAAAGTCACGCAAGTCAGTCGCATCGGGCGCGACTTACGAAAGTTAATTAATATAAACACATTTTTTTAAAGGAGCCAAGTTATTAAGAAATACGCTAAATTTAGCCACACAGTTTCTATGTTGGCAACACTTGTCACGCACCCTAGTTCTAATTCACCGTGGCAATGGGCCTCAGGTCACTTCATTCGGCAGAGACGTCACGTTACTAGCGAGATGCATAACGCGCATACGGTTATGTAGAGTTGTGATGATAACAGAGATATAAATACTATATTTATATATCTGTAGGTACGACCTTATGAATCTTATGATACTTGTACAGTCGACCAAATAAGTGGGTTGGTTAAGGTTTTTGAACCCAAAGTGTATCAACGGGATCCTAATAGGTACGAAGCTGACCCCCCTGCGGGTACCCGCCTTTGCCTTAGCGGTGGGGCTTAGTAACCGTGGAATTGTCACCGTGGAAGTTAAGTAACTCTAAGCTGTAGGCCCCCGGGTTGGCCTGAGCGGGGCGTCGGCTGGCCGTGGAGGTTGCTCCAAGCGGGCTCCTTTGAGCCTGCTTGTGACGTGATGGGTGGAATGCGGGCGTGGGAAACTTCTACCCGCTGTTGGGGCGGGGCCGCAGAGGAAGAGATTTTCTGGTATTACGGTGCACCGTTGTCCCTATCCTCTGAGGCCGGGATTACGGGGGGCGAGGCGTGCTGGTAGGTATTGAGATCTGCCACTCTCCCTACGCTTCGCAATCTGACGGGGCCGCAACGCTGTTTGCGGCGGGGTGGAGCCGTAGAGAAAGAGGAGCACAGTGGCCTGTGTTATAAATCTACTAATTAAAATTTACAGGTTACAAGTTTCCATTTGACACAACCTCGACCAATGACGACCAGCCATTTGAGCAGTGTTGCCAGTTTAGACCTGTAAAATTGTTACTTGGGCGGGTAACAGATCGGGGGTATGTCGCCTTCTTGGTCGTGTGGACTGTGAGCGAACTGAATTCTCCCGGGGCGCTCTTTGAGTGTCGGGGCCCGCGCTACGCGGGCCTGCCGGTAAGGGCCGTAATAGAATGTGCAAGCAGATCCTGCGGCCCTCGCCAATAAAGGCGTGGAGGGAGAACCGCTGGGTTTTTGTGGATATTCTGGCCACTCTCGGTTGTGAAGTCCCACATAACCATAGGCTCCTCCGGCCCCGGGTGTAATGCGTAATAGCATAGCAGCGAAAAAAAATAGGTACCTACAAAGCTATCTGTCGGTCTCCGTCCGATCTGTATCTTTAAACTTTTGGTAACTGCTATGGTATCCCGTAGGTATGCCAATGAATGACAGTTAATAGCTTAATAGCGCGAATATCAATCCTACACCTATCAGCAATTGAGCAAAGATTCGTAGTGTTTGTTGAATTCTGCAGATATATGTCCACAGTATAGCATTCGTATTGCTAAATCGCTGATGGGTGAAGTAAAATAGAGGAAGGAAGTGCGCGTGTTTGTGCGTGGGTGTTTTTCCTATGGGCACATGGGTACTTTATCATATCATATCATTATCACTTTAACGTCGTGTTTAAACTGCTGCACTGATTTATCAAAGGCGTTAAAGCTACACTCAAGGTACCAGATTATGCAAGTACTTATAAGGCCGACTGTACCAGAAAACGGTATTTAATGTATGTTTAAACATTTAAAGAACAATACATAAAGTACATCCAGTACTCGGTAACAAATACTCGCGCTCATGACACTACGGCCAAAACTATACGGGCGGTTCGCCCGCCGCTGGAATCCGCTTGACAATACCTACATAAACAAAACCGCGCAGTGTAGTATGCAGCATACAACTTCCATATTTCATTGTGTCTAGTGCGCTTCAGTAGCGGATCCCCGCGGCGGGAGAACCGCCCATGTAGTTGGGGCCTAAGTAATATTACCAGAATCGAAACGACCGCTAGCCTTGTACATAGCTTTGTATAATTCTTTTTTTTTTTGGATTAGAGTAATAACGGTCAAATTCACACATGGTATAATTTAGATAAGATTATGAAATGGGTACCTACCTACGTTTTCCGCGGTAGCGTAGGAATTGGTTGCCCTTCAAGTCCATGGCAGGAATCACTTGCTGCTTGTTGTTTATATCCAGGTAGGTATATCCGGAGACAATGCATTTTTCCTCTTGAAAACGCTGAGTTTACGACGTACATAAAGTGTTCACCGCACGACTTTTGTCTTTTACTGACAGAAGTTTAATTTTGCTTTTGCAAAAATACCGTTATTCGTAGTCGTCACCGTGTGGCTGGTGCGGTAACAGTATCAAAATACAACGTCAAAACACATTTACAGCAGCATAAAACAGAAAATAAATATCTGAAATGTAGTAAGCGATAAGTGCGAGGACAGGATGTCTATTTTGAAATAAACTGACAATATACAATAGTAGTCTTTGCTGACAGTCATAGAGTAACAGCACACTTGCGCATGCGTAGAAGCCAACGCCCACCCTGGCCCACTTAGACATGGAATTAGTAAGTACTTACTAATGCACCCAGAAAATTTTGATAATAGCAGATTAAAGTTACGTCATGATTATCTCCATCACTTTTTAGGGTTCCTACGCTGTCCCTGTCAGTTTGTCCGTCCTAAGTTTAAACACCTGTATATTTTGACCCATAATAGATAAAACTACAAACCCTGAAGAAAAAAACACATAATATTATACGACATTCTCAAAATGGCTATTCAATGGCAACAAGCGACAGTTTTTAGGTGAAAATTGAATCATATTGCCAATTTATCTCCGAACAGCGCCCCAGTTTTTTCCAAACTTCTTTTGCCAAACTATGTATAAGCGATCTGTTCAAATATTTAATTTTCGTTACACAGTGGACAGTTGTAATGTTTTTTCAGTCGCATCCTCATTATAATACACTAGGTATATACTTACTTTAAATTACCGATATAAGACTTTTGAATCTGTAAACGCCTTTAAATTTCTGATGTCTTTTTTCAATAAAAAGGGCACTAACCATGAAACGCCTCCAAAATGGCGTCAAACATTTGTCAAACCATAGCGTCAAACGTCCGGGTCAAAAGATGGCTGACTTTTAAATCAGCTACATTATTCATGATAAATACTGAACAAAGTAACAAGAACTGGCACGAGACTCGTGACCAAACATGAAAACAATGTCCACATAACTAAAAACATAAATATACTAAAAAAAAACAACATGACTTACAAATAAGCCGATATCATGGGACTGGTCCGGGTCTTAGTAATAATTTACATGCTTTTATATATAACGGTTTATTTTGGATTAGTGGGGACTCTGATCTATATAAGAAGTGTTATATCGGGAAGCAACAAGTACGTGGGATTTTTTAAATACTCAAGGTAGACTTTTTGCATATTGTTTTCTTAGGAAAGAGTTGAATTGTACATATTATTAAATTATGTTTATTTTAATAACGGTCAGAATTATAAACAAGTTGTACATTTTAGCACCTTGTTGCTTTAATATATTTAACAAATTGTGGTGGCAGTTCTAACGTCGTGAGAAAGCGATAGGTACCATTTCCAAAACACAGATACAGAGATAGGGGCACGGACGTTTTCTCTAGTTTGTTTTTCTATCGTTTACAAAACAACATGTTAATGTAAGGTAATAAGGCAATATTCCTAGAAGTTTGCTGTCTACTGCCTGTTTTCGACCATCTAACAGACAATTTTGAGGGACTAAGGGCGATAAGAACTAATTTCTGTTGGGCGAGTACAACTATGGGGAAAAAGGGACAAATTGTAAATATATATTACAGTAATATATAGTTTAAAATCTATAATAATTCCGGGTCTACTTTATGTTCTGTGGTGGTCTTCCTACACATTTGCCCGGCGTGCCGCATATGTATTTGTAATATGCCACGATAGGATCCTGTCATAGTGACAGTGTCGAGTCGAGTCAAAGGAATTAAATTGAGTGTGGCCCATTGTTTTCCGAAAATTAATTTTTATTGGTAGCAGAATTTCCATTCCCATTTTTTTCCCAATCTTTATTTTGAGCAGTTGTGTTTTTTTCACTAGCTCGTTTTCCCCTGACAATTTTTTACCATTCCAGAAATGAATTTGATAGTGTCGACGGAGCTTCGCTTTAGCGGAGCTCCTGTTTCTGGTTTGGCCCTTCGGGCTGCTGCAAAACTAACATAACCTAAACCTTCCTTCCTTTTTCGACCTAAATATAAGTGAAAATTTTGCAATTGAGAGAAAGTCGGATAGGAAAACATGAGGATGGAAATTCTGCAACCAATAAATTTTGATTTTCGGAAATTTTGGGCAACACTCTACAATCGACTACAAAGACATGTACTATCAGCCCAATGGAACCCTGACGCACTATAGAACGGTGTCATAGTGACATTATAAAACCATGACATGAGACACTTCTTACGACTTGAATCATAACGTCACTGACACAGTTCTATGTGGTAGGTCAAGGCTCCATTGGGCTGATATGATAGTGCCTACCCACTTTTGCATTTTATTTTAATGGATTAAGGCGTATAGGGGATACCTAGTAGTTCGACTGGTAGTCGATTTACGCCGTAGTACGAAATAAATTCCTTTACCAGTTTTCGACTTTATTTGTATGGCAGCCATTTAGAACCGTCGGAAAGGTATGGCATCGTGATTTTCGTGAATAGCTACTTGACAATGATTAGCCGTGTAAAAATTTGCCTTGTAGAATTGTTTTTTTTTTATTAATGTATTGTCGTCGGTATGGCGGGCTGTAAGCCACACCGGAGAAGTATGGCATTACGCTACCGCCTACCTCTTTTTTCATAGACCTTTGGAAAATACATGAATTTTTGTGTTACAAGTCGTTCGAGTTCCGTAATTTATCCGACACGTTCGATTAACGCCCACGCGATTGGGCCGCCAGTACCAGCGCTAAGAGCATCATTTTCCTTTTCATCATTACGTAATTACACCCTGGAAGGATCGCCGTACTTGGTAAATGACCGGAAATTTTGTGTCAGTATCTCCCAGTCTAAGTGTTTTCCAAACCAGTGGGAACGAACCTAAAAAAAATACGGACGTAACCTCGTCTAATGATGGTCGTCTAGTGACGTCGGCTGCCTGTGTGCGTGCACTGTCACTCGCTGTGTCTCGGCGCGTTGACTTACCTAGTGTATATGTGTGCGTGCGGGAAGTCGTCTATAACGAACGAAAGTGCCGACTGCGCCGAATGCTTCACACCTTTTTAGTGCAACGTTACGTCCGTATTTTTTAGGTTCCCCCCCAAGAAGCCTACGATATCTTTCTAGAGGAGTCGCGGCCTCTACCTTCGATGGACTACATTATTATTACTGCATAGTTCTTACTACGAACCAAGGGCCTAATCAAGATGCATTACGCTAAGTAACCGATTTTCTAAAATCAACAAGATATAGGATTGGCGTAAGCTTGATGACATATCGCGTCGATCGCTTATGTCAACTCTGTGGTGTACTTAGTACCGATTTACTTACGTACCTATTCGATAATGACGATGATTTTATCGTTTGTAAAGTAATCTTAACTGCATGATTTTATCGTGTTTTATTAATCTTAAGTGGAGAAGACCACGGGGGTTCTGATCGCCGTCCAGCTCCAGATAAATTAAAAATTGCCAAAGCCGTGCTTGATGTAATGCTACAGAGTGGTATCTGCCGGCCATCAGAATCCCGTGGTCTTCTTCACTTCACCTGGCTCCAAGAAAAGCGATGGGTGGCGTCTATGTGGCGATTACAAGATGCTTAACGCTCCAATCCGCCACATTAAGGATTTTTCCCACAGCCTTGCCGGTAGTAAAATTGTTACGACCATCTGGTAAAGGCGTACGACCAGATCCCGTGCACCCTGACGACATCACGAAGACCGCTATAACGTCTCCGTATGGTGTCTACGAGTTTCTATTCATGACAGTTGGGCTCCGTAACGCCGGCCAGACGTTCCAGCGCTTCCTTGATGAAAAGATTAGGGGCCTGGATTTTGTGTACGCCTATCTCGACGACTTTTTGGTCTCTTCACAGGATCAGGAGACCCACGAGCACCACTTACGTCGGCTCGACCGCAGATTCAAAGACTTCGGGATGGTGGTGAACACAGCGAAGTGCACCTTTGGTGTAGCTGAAGCTACTTTCCTTGGTTATCGCATAACAGTTTGAATCGGACCTTTTTAAGCGGAAAGCCACTATAGCCAGTTTCCAACACCAAAGAAGGGCCGCTTGCCATCTCGCATCAAACTGTCTCGTCGAGAGGTTCCACCGGCAGCTCAAGGCTGCCATCACCTGCCACAGAGGTAGCAGTTGGCTAGAAGAACTTCCACTTGTCCTTCTGGGAATACGTAGTGCTTATAAAGAAGACGTTCAGGCTTCCACGACTGAACTTCTTTATGGGCAACCCTTTCGACTTCCAGGTGAATTTTTCAACCCTCAACCAGATGAAATCACGGACGTGAGAGACTACTTATCACGGCTTCCAAGTTTCGGCAGGGGCCTACACCCATCACCAGCCTCACGGCACAGTGGTAAGCGCAGTGCCTTCATCTTTAAAGATTTTCCCACATTGACTCACGTTTTTCTTCGAGACGACACGATAGGGCATCTTTGAAACTTGCAGACACAGGTCCCTACGAGGTTATCACGAAAAACTATAAAGAGGTAACAGTATCCGTTGACCCAGACACCTCACCTTATACTCCATCACACACCTACACAAACATTCATCGCTCAAGTTCATTCACACACCACCAGACATTACAGAGTGCCAAGGATGACGTCGTCAAAACGACGCGTTCGGGATTATTATCGCCGTAGACGGTATTGTGTGTGTATATATTATTAATCTTAACTTAATTACTTACTTGCTCGGTTATTGTTATAATCTAATAAATAAATCCTAAAATATGTACATACAATATACATAAAAAATAACAATGTATAACGTAATTCGTAATAATATTAGTATAATATTTAATGTTTTTGACTTTGAGCGGACAAACAAACCTAGAATTCATATTAGAGGCCGCATCACGCGATCGCCACTCGGAACGCTGATGTACCTACAACCGAACGGTTACACTGGCGCAGAGCATTGGCCTAGCACACTTCCATGCATAAAAGCACCAGGGGCCGGTCTTATAAAGCTACAATACAATTACAATTTGACACTACCTCGGCCAATGACGATCAGCCATTTGAATAGTGTTGCCGGTTTAGAAATGTGAAATTGTTACTTGTAGCTTTGTATAACGTTCCCCAGGGGACTGTTTTATAAAGCTACAAATTACAATTTGACACCACCTCGGCCAATGACGATCAGCCATTTGAATAGTGTTGCCGGTTTAGACCTGTGAAATTGTTACTTGTTGCTTTATAAAACGTTCCTCAGGGGACTGTTTTATAAAGCTACAAATTACAATTTGACACCACCTCGGTCAATGCCGATCAGCCATTTGAATAGTGTTGCCGGTTTAGACCTGTGAAATTGTTACTTGTAGCTTTATAAAACGTTCCTCAGGGGACTGTTTTATAAAGCCAATAAAAGCCAACAAAGTCAATAAAACAAAGTTTAGTTTAGAAATACAAGTTTTTTTTCAACTTGGCTACATGACTTGTTTGAAAACAGGCATAAGACCTTTTAGTTCTTGAACCCCAACCCCATGCCCCTATCGGTACAGTAAAGATCCAGGACATGCCACCTATTACAAGTGAAGTTTATTAAAAGCTTGTAAAATAAATACCCACTTACTTTTTTCAGTTAAGAAGAAATTTGCACAGATTAAACATGAGGAAAAAATCTTGGTTTGAAATTTGTTCATTGCCCAAAGGTAATAAAGAAAAGCATATGGTAGACATCGGTGTGAAATACAACAAATCAAGTTATAATATAAGGTTTGACGCTTGTATTGCCGTCTTTATTATGTTTGTACTCTTGTTTGTCATTGTATATCCAAGATTGTCATAAGGTTAAGAGGATAGTGAATTATGACGCTAAAAAATTGCATACAATCCCATTTTTACTACTTACAACTACAGTTCATTCGCACAAATAGTGTGCATTACAACCCTTTAAAGTCGCCGACACTTCTTTATACGGCTTCTTTGTAGCAACTGTAGCGGCACATCAAAGCATGTTAAGCCTGGAAACTAGTTGAACGAACGAACTGTAAGTTTAAGGGAAAAGGAATATTATCGCATTTTGTATGGTAATTGTTAGCTTCACAATCCTTTTAAGTCCGTATTACAATGACAATGAGAATAACAATGTCAATGCTCTAAGTAGGTATATTTAGATCAACATTTTCAATAGCAAATTAATCATAGAACGGCGTAGGGCACACCGCCGTAGGTATCCCGTAACCATAAGTAAAATATAGTATATGTTTAATATACTATAGTAAACACGGTTTATTTGAATAATTTTATTATTCTGTCCCTCAAGACCACGTGTATGTAGGTTTAGGGATGTTACCGAGCTTCGAATCCGGTTCGATAAGTCAGGACTAGACCCCGTTATCGGAGGTGCAATTTGGTAGCAGGACGTTCTTAGGCATGCCTGAAAATAATTTTGAAATATAGCTATGTCGATACTTTACCATACTTATTTAAACTCACACGATTTTGATTCATTATTATTACACTACACGGGACTTAATCGCGTTAAGGGATATATAATTAATTACTAAAATTAATTATTACCTCGACGTTTCGGACGTGACGCTACGCCCATGGTCTCGAGAGGACTGAAGAGGCGGGCATCAGCATCTTCTTGTTGTGCGAGTTTTTCGAACTACCCGCACTGGGTCAATATTTGCATTACGTGCACCAAGGTTGTCACTGTACCGGCACACAACACTCACGACATCTGGCGGTTGGTCCGAAGATAACCGAAGACCATGGGCGTAGCGTCACGTCCGAAACGTCGAGGTAATAATTAATTTTAGTAATTAATTATATATCCCTTAACGCGATTAAGTCCCGTGTAGTGTAATAATAATTTACCATACTTCTACCATAATGAGAGTCTTGAAAAATGAAACGTGTTTACTTTGTAAAACATGACATGACTAAGCTCATCTTATTAAAAATAGAGAGGACATTATTAATTACAAAATGTTTGTGTTCATGTTTAGAAATAAAAATCTTCAATGTTTCATAACTAACTACTTATCAGGTTTATCTCAAGAGCGTTCATGCACTGGCCTGCAACTCGAAGCATTATAAAAGGTAAAATTGTAACTTTGAACATTTTTGAAATGTAGATTCTGCTTCTGATGACATTGATTATCATGGAAAACAAAATAACATGTACCTATGTTAATTTTTCGTCTAAAAATTGTATATAAAACTAATTATAAAGAAGTAAGAGTATCGATAACGACATCATACATATGTTTACCCATGACTAAGAACGTCCAGCAACCAAATTGGACCAGCGATAACGGGGTCGACTCAGGACTTCCGATTGATATTACACCTCGGGTTCCGACTCAGGTTCCTTTATAATCGGAGTTAATAATCGGAGGTTGAAGCGCACACTAAATATCAACATAAAAAAACTACATTTCCAACGCTCTCCGGTACAGATGTAGTGAACAATCAAACAACATCGTATGTGTCGGATTATTTCATTTTTAGCTTGCGTTCCCAGATAACTTATCAATTATCCATGCACCTGAGAAAGCTAGCAAAAAACGAGCTTGTCTGACAAAATCCGATTTCGTTTCTGTATTTGCTAAATTATCATTATCATATACGTGGTCGGCATATTGAAACAAGTAATAACCATATATTTCTAATCACCTTTGTTAATTTAACATTTTACAAATTTGGTCACGTTGCTTTACTTATTCACTTTTAAAATTAGGATTTTGAGGATTACTTTTCTATTCATTTATATGGCTGTTTTGCTATTATTGACTTGTAACTTTTTCAATCTTAAACTAAATCATGAAAGTTATTTCCTTGATGTGGACCTAATTTCAATAGTTTTAACAAAATGATATGAATATGTAACTAAATAAACGTACTTATACGATCTAATTGCTTGTTCTTTTACTAAAAAAAACACTGTACACTGTATGAACATTGAACTAGATGTTTCCGTTGTTTGCCAAGTACAAAAATATTTCACTATTTTCATTATTATGTACGGTACCTACTATAGTTTGACCACATTACGGTCGGCTTGTTCTGGTCTGTGGGACTATGCTAGGGAGGCTAACCCTAGTAACCATAGAAAAAGGATACGAGACCTGTCAAGGACACACGAGACCCTACTTTGAAAATCGAAGGACGAAGTTACGTTGGCTCCGTCACTGGCACTCGTCATCCTAGACTAAACCGAAAGAAAGGGATGGGGATGTGGTAACTTCGACCTTCGATTTTCAAAGTAGGGCCCCTGTACCCCAGGCCAAGATCGGGGTAGAGCACGGTTATTGTTAGGCGCCCTTTGGTCGACGCTTTCACATCACATGAATCCATACTAAGAGCCCTTTCACACTAGCGTTTTTGCCGGCGGTTTCTCGGCGGAGCGGGAACGCGGCGTGCACGCGACGTGCACGCGGCGTGCATGCGGCGAGCACGCTGCGATATCTTCGCAATTAAATGCCGCCGTCGCGGTGACGCCGCGTAGACGCGGCGATCAAGTCACGTACGGTCACTACTGTTCTGCGTCACCGCGACAGCATGCTGGCGGCAAATAATCGCGAGCGGGAACGCGGCGTGGACGCCACGTGCACGCCGCGTTCCCGCTCCGCCGAGAAACCGCCGTCAAAAACGCTAGTGTGAAAGGGCTCTTATATTATAAACTAGCTTCGGCCCGCGACTTCGTCCGCGTAGATTTTGACTATAGTTATTCTCTCGGGAACTTTTAAACTTTTTTTAGCCTCCATCCATCCAGCTTTCACCATTCCAAATTTAATTCAAATCCGTCCAGCGCTGCAGCGTGAAGAAGTAACAAACACACACAAACTGTCGCATTTATAATATTAGTAGGATGTCAAAGTGTGTTTATATGTTTGTCCGTCTTTCACGCTTCAGCCACTTAACGGGTCGGGATGAAACTTCGCACACATATAGGTTAGGTCCCGGAATGGGGCATAGGCTACTTTATATTCCGGAAATATGAATAGTTCCCGAGGGAATAGCGATAACCGACTTCAACGCGGACGGAGTCGGGGGCACCAGCTAGTTATATATAATTCGATGTATGTGAACTGAAATTTAGCATATTTGCGCCCTGAGCCACCTTGCGCCTAGACTCTACCGCCACCGCTTCTCACACTTCACCCTAGGGCCAACGCTGCGTCGGCTCCGGCACGTAATGACCACCTTCCCAAAATGATATTGTTTTTACTGTGTTGAAAAGAGGCCCTGTACGACTAGCCTCCTGGTAGAAGGACCACATGTATAGATAATGGGATGGGATATTACAAGCTTTTTGCTGCGGCAGGACTAATTTTTTTTTTATGGTGTAGAGAAGGCAATCGAGCACACAGGCCACCTGATGGTAAGTGGAAACTCTGACCCATAGACATTGGCATTCACAAGACTGAAAGCCTAAGACTGCAAATGCGTTGCCAACCCTGAGGTCTAAGATGGAATGCCTCTATGCTAGTCATTACACCGGCTGTGTTATCCCCAAACCGGAACACAACAATGCGAACACTGCTGTTTGGCGGTAGGTTAATGGATAAGATGGTGGTAGCGATCCGGACGGTTACTTTTTTGATAAATAAGTAAAAAAATATATAATAAATTACCGATCAATATAAAAACTGAAAAAAACGAAAACAAATTTATAAAACTCTTAAAGGAACTTCTTATAAGAAAAAGTACTATAAATATGTACTTGGAAGGCAAACTACAAAATTAACTTAAACCTACACATAAAAATAATAAACACTGACATGGATAAATATTATAAATAAATGTCATATTAAGTACATTGGTAAGATAAGTTAGAGCTAAATACAAAAATATGATAATAATACACAGAATAAATTATAATTAAACAAATATAATATTAAATAATACAAAATAATAATAATAGATATTCAAGTTTAATTACTAGTTCAAATTAAATTTGATATAATTTACATTATATACCTTATGTATAATAATAATTAATAAGTAAATACAATGTATAGTATATTGTTGTAGAGGTTAGAAAGTAAGCAATAGATGGACGAGTTAATTCGAGGGCCGACGCGTAGCAGAGGCCCTCGAAAGTACGAGTCCATCTATTGCACTTTCGGCCGAGGCTTAACACAGTGCTTTTCACGACTACTGCGAGGAAATAAAAAAAAAAACTTATAATTAAAAGCAGACATATATGGCTGTATGGAATCTGATTCCTTTGCCTATCCGTGAAGGGATGAATATTATTAAAAAAATAAAACGACTTCTCATTGGCCAATTTAATTTCATATGCAGCACAAAGTGTGATCTGATTGGTCGAATTAGTGATCAGCGGACCGATGTTATTGGTCAATGGAACAGACCAACAATGTTAACATAGTTGGTCTGTTTAAATTCATAGTAGGCCTGCTCATTCAATGTACAACTATCGATTGTTTTGGGGACCAAGAACAGACCATCTTTCGCCACATTTCCGAGCAATGGCGTGAAAAGATTATTAACCTAAAGCCCAACAGGGTCCTTAATTAAGTTATATATTTATTACTGTAATAGCTTAAGTTTACCCTGTCAACTGGCAAAACACATTGTGGAGCGCAATAAACGTTTGAGTATTTGAGTATTTATGAGTTTGACCGTATCTGGGGACACTACCAGGTGATCCCGTCAGGTTATATCAGTTGTGATCATCATCCTTTCCATTGCGACTCCCATAGATTAGTAAGATAGGTATCATTGGCATTTTTCTTTTTAGAATAAAGATACAATTATAAAACGAAATTCTTTAATATCCTTTATAACAGCAGTTTAAATGACATTACTGTTTTAAAAATAAATTCCTATTACAGTGGAGGCCTTACGTCTATTTTTTTTAAATATAAAAAAATTAAATGAGATTCTAATATTTATATAAAATCAGTCTAACATGGACGGCATGATGTACAATATTTAAGTTCGTTTTTATCTTTTAATAAAGTGTATTACTTTAACTATTTTCTTAAATATAAATATAATTGCTAAAAGTTCAAATTGTAATTGGAAACAATATAGCAGCAGTTAGTTGCCAGTAGAAAAAAAAGGGATAAAACATGTAAATGAATAATAGAAATAGATTTTGTATTATTTACAAAAGAAATATAATAAAGCTTAATTTGCTCAAAAAGATCTAGATCAATGATATCAGAGATCAAAACGAGAGAAAAAAACATAAAATACAATTAAGATATATTTTCGTCAATACTAAAACTACTTGATATGTGACTACGTAATGGTTACAAGAATATTAGACGTAGGGTTCGTTTTACAAGATAAAAATATCGAAATATCGATTTTATTGTTATAAATAGGTATCGGAATGTCAAAAACAGTATAAAATTTACCTGTAGAAGGTAAGCGTTATATAATATACCAAACGTATAGCTTATCCAACTACGCTTGAATTGTTCGACTATAATTTTAAAACAAAAACACTGAGTCCAGTAAGTATTTCGCAAACAAATACATATATTAACCGTATTCCCATGCTGTTCTTCAAGTATAGACGAGATTATTTAGCATTCTTCCTTGGATTTAGTTCCTTTTCATTAACATCGACTGCTTTTACACTGTCCAATGTGTTACACTTAAGTGCAGGGCAACAAGATTGAAAATTCCCTGCGGGTTTGAACTGCTCTACCTCTCATGCACTCGAGATTCAAAGTAACTAAAATAATATAAGTAGGTAGTTGACCTAGTCCCAAACTAACCTCTAGGCTTGTACTAGACAACAATGTAAATAATTATACAGAGAAATATATATTCAAATACATAGAAAACATCCATGATTCAGGAACAAATATTCGCGCAAATCACACAAACATCTGCCTCAGGACCGCTAGCTTTGTAGGCAGGGTCACTACCATTTGGCCAGCGCGTCGTCCAAGTCTCACCGATATTTCCCGAACTCGTAAGTTTTTCAAGACTTGTTGCAATGTTTTTTTTGAACCTGTCTAAAATATACTGTGATTCTGATGTCAATTAAAACATCACGTACATAACTTTTATCTATATCCATATCATAACTTCCCTATAATTATGTTCAGAAACGATAAGCAAATAAGATAGCCTATATTAAAAAACCTGTATCTGTGGATGCATCTTAATGTTCACATTAAAGTATCAGTGACTAAAACCACAAATACAGGTTTCTCACATATTGTAGAAAACTTATGATACGCATGTAGATAAATTTATGTATGAGACTGTAGGTACACATAATAAGGCATTATGCGTTATGCGCTAGTCGCAAACTACTATTTAACATTTCTTAAGCTAGCGTTATCATTTCTCTAGTAAAGGCACTAATTTCAAGCTTATTGGACAAAACATACATGTGTGTTAAACCCAACACAACGTATCTAACACATACAGTAAGTATCAAAAATTCTATTCTAAGTGTGTCAGTGAGTTAAAACTATAAACTTTAAGAAACATATTTCATTTTAAAACATTCTTGGAGCTCTTGTTATACAACAAGAATTGAATTCTTATACTCGCGCCTTTAGGTCCCGATTTGACAAATATCAAGGTAGAACAAAATATAACCTAAACATTGAAGCTCATAAACCGGCTGAAGAAAAAAAAAAGATTCGGCCTTTTGAAATATAATTCAAGAGATAATGAAAGAAAAGACTTGGCTACGGCCTTCTGAATGTTATATTCAAGAAGCAAAATACAGAAGACTTGGCTTCGACCTCCCTTTAACTCTTATTAGAAGTAATATAAATTATGGCAGTATGGGCTCAGATCCCTTAGCCTTCGGAAGAAACAAACAAAAAAAAACTTTGTGCAAAGCTGACAGCTGTCAAAAAGGCCTGTTAGAACGACGCGAGTACAATATTCCTCTCTAAGCTCTACAATATAAATTTCATAATTGTGTGTTATTGCTCTTTATACATATGGATCAAAATTACAAATTTTGACCAGTTTTAAGTTTTCAAATCGTCTATATAGAGGAACACTCACTAAGTACGTACAACTACGTATCTTAGAGAGTTTTTCCTTTATGTAAAAGGAAAGGTTGTTGAGCCTCATATGGTGCACTCACGTTAATTATATACGTCGAAATGCCCCATAAATGGGTCACAAGAGTGTAAAGTTACACTATCCACCTACCGCAGCCTGTAAATTACCGCTAAAAGAGCTACCAACACGGCGAAGCTGCTTTGTATAGCAGCAGCGCCCGCTAACCTGCACTTAAACATGTCCATACGCGTCTCCTTGTCTGATATAATGTTTTGGAACTCCGCCTCCATAATTTGCCCGTCGTAGTATGTGATCTCGTCTTCGAAGGGGTACTCGTAGCCCTGGAGGCACTCGCATTTGTAGCCACCCGCCTCGTAGCCTCGCCCGAGGAGAGGTACGCACTGGGGATAACAATATAACTATGTGAGTGTCCCTAGGAATCCCTAATAACCGTTGTCCTTATTATTGTCCGTCATAAACTGGTTGAGTGAGACAACTTCGATTAGCGATTCTATTTCGATTAGGGAATAAGCTGCAAACGCATGAGGGCGGTGGCAGCCAAGGACAGTGCGAGAATTGTATTCTTGGGAATTTAACACTAAGCGGCGCACTGGAAAAGTGTTGGAGGTGGTACAGCATTCATTTATATAATAAAGTGTTTTAGTGCTTCTTCAGGAATACGAAAGTTACCTCCTTGTCACGCATTCGGTTACCGTAAAACGGGGTAAATAGGAATTAACACAACCTAAAATTAAGCATAAATTGCTGCATATAAGAAAAAGTATTTAATGAAAATAACGTTACGTTCTATTTACGTCATTTCAGTCTTATAATTAGTAACATATGCTTCATTTTAGGTTGTCCCTATTTACCCCTTAATTCCTATTTACCCAGTTTTACGTAACACTTTAACTGCCACAAACCTGCTAGGCAAGTCCATTTTGTATCAAAGCTCTTGGCAGTAAAAGTGGTAAAATATATACTGTGAAAGGATTGACAAGATTGTTGCCTAGGACCTCATCCTTGTTTTTTAGTTTTCTAATATGCTATATAATATAGAAAAAAACTTACATATGAAGACTTTCTGTCGCATTTATCTGTCCCCTTGAAGGCATTGGGCACGAAGTACTTATCAGGGCACTGGTTCACATCTAAAGCCATCAGTTGCATTGTTACTGCAACCACACCCCTGTAAAACGAAGATATATCCTAAAAATTCGGCTCAAAGGACCAATTTCATGAATATTTTAAAGTATTATTTCTTATACAGATGGGCACTTTCGAATACACTTCGACACTTTAGGATCTTTTCAGCAATTACCCTCTAACCCACTTAGCTGTTTGGATGTGCAGGTTTCCTTACGATGTTTTTTCCATTCCGTAAGAGCTCAGATTATGTATTTATAGCAAACCTAGCTGGGGGCAGATTCACCTACCTTATCCTGGCGTGGCCTTATAAAGTTTATACTATTACTATGCAGTTAATCGCCATCTTTGGTATGATGGTACCACGGCGCCCTAGACAAGAATAAGATAGGTAGGGGGGAATTCTTAACGCTAATGTAAACGATTTTCGAAAACTTTGAAAATATTAAGTATTAACGTTAGCTGACGATCTATCGCGCCGGCACCTTGTATCAACTTCATACATTTTAGTTAAAATCGTTAATTTAGCGTAATGAGTCTTTTATAAACAATACTTACTGCAAAATAAGTAACTACCACAAGGATAGAAAAAAAAGCCATAACAAAAAGTTACAATCATACTTACTTAAATTCCAATTTAACTTTAACACTGTCCCAACCGAAGAATGGGGCCGCATAAGTAATGACCCATTGTTTCAAATGGCCTTTACAATCGAAGTAAGGGCTCGTCCAGTGACCATGTTTCAAATTAGCTGCCATATAATAAGTAGGGTATCTTTCGTATCGCTTCAGATACTTTCCAAGGTCGTCATCACGAATTTTCATTTTGAGAAAGAACTTTTCTAGGTTATCGAAGTTTGTCGACCAGCGTTGCTTTAAGAATTGGAACCACGGTTTGTTGGTGTAAAGTTCATCTGAAAACAATAGCAATGGGTATAGTTCTTTATCATCATGTCAGCTAAATATACAGCTAATATATAGCTTTATTGACATCGGAAATTGACCATTTAATACTTGTTTATCATTGTTGTTTTTGATTATTTGAGTGTTGTGTTATTATATTATTGTATTATTGTAATATTATTTTATCATTTTGTATTAATGTTTTGTGGACGATATCAATGTAATTCGTATTTTTTGACATGCAATGCATTTATTTATCAATGTAATGTACTACTAAACTAAACTAAACTAAAGAGAAAGACCCCGTTGTCATAGTACAAATAAAACAGTAGTTCACCTTCAAACAAAGGCCCTCCTTCCCCACGACACTACTAAGCCGCACCACTGACCAATGATTTCTATATCTAATTCAAATCGCTGCTGTCGCGATGTTCCTGTTTCTGGGTGTCTGGGTGTGCTGAACAACTAACATAACCTAAACCTACCTCATACTTATGTTACTAGTTTGGCTCAGTAGTGCGCTTTAGTAGTGCCGAGGGCAGTCCCCAAACAAAGGTATTTCGCGCGACTTGCATGTGTGCGTGCCTCGACTGTACGCGCCGCGAGCCACCACAAGCAAACTCAACAGGACGGACTGAATTGATTCTAGTCACCGTCGCCGCGAGGTTTGCTTCGTATCGAGCGACGTCATGAAAGTTAATAAAATAGATAGGTACAGTATTTATTATATGGACATAGTCACTTACTAGTTGTATTTAATCTGGCGAGGTCCTCTAGCTTGTATTTTCTAGTATTGAGCTCGGTCTTGTAGGCAAAGGGAGCAAAGAATGTGCGGTTTGTAAATTTGTTCCTGTCCCATAATATACCTGTAAACAAAATTAGTAATATCAAATCATGTGTTCAGTGAAACATAAGATGCCAAGCCTACTTATTTCAGGCCACACCAGTGTAGTTGATTTAACAAAAATACAATACATACATATCTAAGTTATTTACACATGGGAAATTCAAAAACCTCTGCCTAAAAAAGGGTTAGGCTTTAAAATTCAAATAAGATTATGAATACTATATAGTAATTTACAATTAGTTGTTCTGTCCCCAAACCGGAACACAACAATGCGAACACTGCTGCTTGGCGGTAGGTTAAACGATTAGACAGAGGGAGCGATCCGAACGGACCCATTAAGGAATTCCGAAAGTCTCTACCATAATTTCCACTTCACCGAATGATGCTTTCCAAGCTCAAAGTATAGTAAGTAAGTGTATAAGTATTTTTAATGAGTAAAATATAAAATTAAATCTGTTTAGTGAGTAAAATATAAAATTAAATCTGTTAGTCAATAAATAGAGGGTAGGGCTCAGACGTCGGCATATCACCGTGTGGTGCAACCAGCGTAAACCAGTCTGGATGATAGCTCTGATAAAAAACAGCCGTGTATTACTTTTTCCGACCTGTCCCTCCTGAAATAACAAATTCTAAAGGGGTCTAGAAAGGGGTTTAAAAATGAAAGTGGTTTGATTATAGCAAATGGGGTGTCAAATGATAGAGCTCAATCTGCCCATTTCAAAACTATTTTTATTTTTTGTGATGTACTTTTTGATTTATAGCCGTGAACCTAAGTTTATTAATCAAAAATTGTGAAAAAAATCCTGACGTGTAGATAATTACTTATATTTTATGGGAATAATAAAAAGGAAATGTTAATTATTTGCAGTTTTTGACATACAGCCAAAAAAAATTAAAAACCTGTTTTAAAATTAAGGCTAGTCAAAATGGAACTTACTGCATAGACGATAAAGTTCATAACAAAAGAATTATTTTCTTTTGCAGTTACCAAGCATATTATAAATACGGAACCCTCGTTGCGCGACTCCAACTCGCACTTGACCGGGTTCTTTTGTTTACAACCAGGCCATCCCATCACGTGCGTCTCGCCCTCTCTTCTAAACCAAATCTACTCTACAAACTATTTTAAAACTCACCCGCCGACCAGATCTTTGAATCCCCAAGTATCAAGGCCAATGTTTCACCAATCATCTGATCCTCCGTCAGCGGTTTATCCGCAACCCTGGTGCCACTAAACACCTCGAGAGGGTCGGACACTTGCAGGAAAGCGCTGATGAAGTTGGCCATACGCACCGCCATCTTGGCTTGATTTTCTAGTTGTTCTTCGGCTCCGAACGCCATGTCACCGTTCAGGAATAGATCTGAGGGGTTGTATCTGTAAAACACATTTAGAATTGAGCCAGGGATTCACTAAAGGACAAAATTAAATGGCTCGCACCACGTGTTGACAGCGACGTCGGAGGTGTTCCCTTGTTCACCAACACTCATTTCATAGAACGCATTAATGTATCACTTTGCACTAACCTAACATATTTTAGATAGCATAAAATCAACACGGGTTCAGCAGAAAATAGCTTTCTATCAAACGAAAATTCTGCGAAGTGATACGTTCTGTGAAATGAGTGTCGGTGAAACAAAGGTAAAGCGACATTGTGTGAAGTGGCGCAACATTGCCAGATGTCACACAACATATCTGGCGATATCGCGCGATATATGTCGGCCGGGCGTAGAGCGAAGTCTTTGCGAAACTTTGCGAGACTTGTCTGGCAACATCGCGCAGCACATGTCGCCGTGATTTGCCGCACACGACACATTTCCCGCGATGTAGCCAGATATGTCACGTCGCTGCTGACAGCTGTGGCATAACGCTATTATCCTCATATGTACTGTGATTTGGCGCACCCGATCTGTATGCTGTTGCCAGATATGTCAGGCGAAATTTCGCGAAGTCGCTCGACTTTGCCCGACGTTGCTGCCGACAGCTGTCGCATAACACTATATCCTTATAAGTACTTACAGTGAACAGTTATGCGGCTGCACGCCTCTGATGAAGTTGAGCATTTCATACACGTTGGGGCGCTCCGTGTGCAACGCCGCGGGCCCCTTGCTTGCGTTCACATACTCGTAGTACTGGTCCAGGTACAGGGCTCTGATGAAGGGGAGGGAGCGCTGCCATTTTACCGGGAGACGTTGGATCCCTGTGGAAAATTGTAACAGTTAAAATATATACTATTCTAGCTTCTTTCCGCGGCTGCGTCTGCGTACAGTAAAACCACAATTATAAGTTACGTCGGCAATCTTCATCCACGCAGACAGGTGCTAAGTAACCCCTCGTATGCGTAGTAGCAGATCTGCTCCATATACGCAAACTGCTAGGGAGCAGATCTGCATCAAATCTTTGCGTGCCTTCGCGAATTTAATTTGAACCTTACTGTAAAGCTACATAGGGTTGAACTTTATTGTAGGTTAGCCAATAAAGTGATCAAATTTACCAAAAATCGCTCCTTACATAAAATTATTCAATATGGCCGCTATTTCTGTGGGTTTGATGTCACGTGACTGGTCACGTGACCGCGTCGCCGCACTGAGCCGTCAACAAATTTTCCTGCCTACCGCATACGAGAGGCTAATGCCGAAGATAAACTAACGTAAACATCAATTCAATACAGACCTTGTTGTGTTACGCGTAAGGTAGAACATGCGCCGCCAAATGAAATGGTGTTCGACGGCGTCGCTGCAATGGCTGCCAAAGATTTGACTAATAGCCGTCGAAGATTTTACCCGCAAACGCACTGCCTAATAATTGGCTGAAACGTTTTCGCGCCTTCTCTTGTGCCCGAGTCATGGATGTTTACTATGAACTTCCTTATATAAGTATTATCATTGCTTGGTACCGATATAGTACAAACCTAGAGCTTAGTTTGGCACAATTTGTGTGAGATTGTCATTTTTTTTCTGCCTTAATCTAGAAATTATTAGAGCAACCTTTGGGACGGCGGTACAATTGGCCAAAAAGTTGTGGTATGAAGCATGACTCGTGGCAGCAGTGATGAGGCCATTTCTATGTATTTCGTAGCCACACTAGCCAGGCTTTACTTTATTTTTAATCTTAGTTAGTTTATAAGTAATTCGAAAACGAACATGGGGTACGTTTTGCCCCGAAAAGTTAAACAGTTTCCGAGGGAATAGCGATATACGACTTCTATACGGACGGAGCCGCAGGCAATGGCTAGTATTTTCCTAAATTTCAAATTACATATTTTAATACTCACAGCCAATGCGCAGACAGTCGAAGTTGTTATAGTATTGGTCTGAGGTGGCCCGCTCGACGATCTCGCCGAGATACGGGCGACGGACGATGCTAGGCTGGCGGAACCCAGGCTTACAGCGGCACTGGTATCCTCCGCGACGGAAGCCCCAACCGTGAAGGGGTTCACACTGGGAACAAACATTAGTTAAAGACTAAACTATTAAACAAACGAATGTTCGTGAAGTTGCGCCTCTATTATAGGCTGTAAAATCCAAATCTGTTTTTGTGTCCCACTGCTGGGCAAAGGCCTCCCCTCTTTTTCCCCACTCGTCCCTATCTAGAGCGCACTCTTGCCAATCCCTCGCAAACTACTCTAGGTCATCTCGCCATCTCCTTCTGGGTCTACTTCACCTACGATGTCCGTCGACGAAGCCAATGGGTGGTATTTTTTGGCCCATTGTGCAGGTATTTTGGAGAACTTGAAAAAATATCTCACTTAGCTGAAAACCAGTGGTTACAGTGTAGCGACCATAAGTTGTAGTAATTTACTAACAGGGACTTCTATAATTGGTCTTTTATCATGTAATAATTTGAAGTAAGTTTGCATCCTCATTAGGCAAACATTAAGCAGCTGACTTTTTGAGTCTTATATGAAGATTTTTTAGAGCAGTGAAACTTTTCAATAAACACATGTACATTTTTAAGACAAGGTTTACCTCTGTTGTTTCATTCTTGCATCTCGCTGTTGCTTTGAAGCGATTTGGTTTGTCGTTACCCTGACTCTCTGGACACTGGTTTATGTCTATCCTGTCGTAATCTAGTTCCATCACGACAGCTGCTGTGTACCTGTGAGATAGTTAAATCTGATATTTAAAGACAAATGGAACTAATTTTGTAGCTTAAAAGTTTAACAGCAAGTTTAACAGCAGTAGTATATAGAGTATATTTACAGAACAATTGGTATATTGATTTCGGAAATGAATCGTCTTTATAGTAGAATCTGACACTATGTTCAGTAGATTTCTGAGCATAGTAAGGGGTCTCAAGTACTACCGCAACAACAAATTAAGTAACTAATTCTTGGTTTTTGCTCTGGGTTAAATCAAATGTCATAAAGAAAGTAAATACGGTAAAAATTTGTCAATATGTGATAGGCAATTGGAACATGAATGTCAACAAACTGGTCTGAAAAGTCTGATAGTGGGTGCATGCATAACAGTATGCACGACCATGACATAACTTAAACCAGTCATATTATTTAATATGTCTCAGCGATAAGTTTTATCTTATGACATGTGGATAACCTTTACTTGGGTTTTTCCATTGCACATGTTATTGTTTTGTATAAATCAACATGTAGCTACTTTAAGCCCTGGCACAAGATCTAAACTATACATTGTTACAAAAATAAACTTATAGAAGTGGTGTATAGGACTAATCGCAGACAGCTAGTTATATTATAAGGTTATTAGTTTAGGAATAACTTAATGAAAAGCAAGCTTTAAAATCTGGACTGCATTTTATTTTTAAACCCATTTATTAATGCTACTATATTCATATATATTTGAGATGGTTACAATAGGACCCTTCAAATGATACCCATATTGTATTAATGAAAATACTTTTTCTTTGGTACAAATAATTGATATTTTGCCATTGTTGTTATTTCAATTTTAACAGTTTAGGTAGCCTATGTCACCCGGGATATTGAAAGGATTCTAACAATGCCACACACATTTAAATCGGCCCAGCCGTTTAGAAGTTATGGTGAATTAAAGAATCATTACTACATACATACATGAACCCTGAAAACATTACACTACTTTTTAAGGGCAGACGTGTAAAAAACAAAAACGAAACTACTTACAAGCTTTTACAAGATTATATTAGATTTGAGTGCAAGAGGTAGAATGAAAAGGTCACTTACTTGGGATATTCAATGTGTCTAAATTGTGTGTGGCGAGGAAAGATATCTGCAACTGGAGAAACTGCAGCAACAAGCCACTTATTAAGTCTTCCACAGTCAAAGTATGGGCGTGTCCAGTTCACTGGGCCTGGCACCTAAAAAGGATCCACATTACAGGAAATACAGCAAAGCCTCAACACGTAAAATAATCCTGATTGGTAGGAAGGAACACAGTTAGTACTGTATGTATTTAGATGTACAAATATATATTACTGTATCTATTTATGTAGATATTTCATTAGCTTCTATAGATTTTATTAAATAATTTAATTTTATATTCTTTTCCTGTTTAAATTTGTAATGAAACATCCTGTAGCAGTATGAATTTTCTTTAGAACATCCTTTTATCTTCATTGTGCTGTTATTGTTTTTGTTTTGTACAATGAAGTACAATAAAATGTTTACATACATACTGGTATGTATAAAGATAGGAGCATTATTATTAAAGCAGACTAAATGAATACAGTTGTGTACATGCAAGCTAGTAGTCATTAACTTGGAATATGAGACTACCATTGTATTCATACATATACATGTTTTACAGAATTCAGATGCACATATTTACTGCCTCGTTTTTTTTATGCTATTTAATTGGAAGTATTAGAAATGGCTTAGGGAGACCTATACCTGTAGTGCAGCCATGAGTTAAAAATTGTACATTCAATATTTGGTTTTAATATAATAATGTCATGGAAATAAAGATTTAAATAAACAAATAATTAGAAATGGCTTTCTTACTAGAATAATTCAAGTTACCAGAACTATGAAAAAATGCCTTCACAAATTAGCATTTTAATACTAACTTCATCATTCCCTGGTGGTCCGTGGAAAGTAAATGTTTCATTGGTGTTGTTGGCATATCGGATCTCCACCTGATATGTTGTCTTCGTGTCATGCCTATCTCCGACCCTATCTGGAAGCCACTTGCTATACCACTCGTTAATACGATAAAAATCAGACGTGTAATCCTTTGACAAGCTCTCTGGATCAAATGCTCCCAAATCTTCTACAATGAAAGTATTCAAAGTCGAAATCTTTTGTAGATGTACAGGGTCATTAAAATCATCAGCTCTGTATGCTCTAGGAGCGAACCTAGGCATGGTTTTATTGAAGAATCCTCTATAGGACGACGTGTACGACATGTTAGGAGAAAAATATATCGAACTAGCATTTATATAGGGGTTAGCTGATACATCAGCTACTGAAGATAGGAAGTAATACATCATGCCGGGATCGTACGTATCATTGATAGCCGGACGAATAAACCTTGATTGGAGGATATAACTCCAGAAAAACGCCCGATTCATTGCCATATTGTGCAAATGAAGCAAAGCAGTTCGGTTAGGAAAAACAGGGTTGATATTGATCTCTTTTACATCAGGATGGTGAGAAACAGAGTCGGAAGGCAAGAACAAATCGTCCAAGTGTCTGATGTAGCAGTTATCAGCCGAAATCCGATCCATTCTGCCTCGAATTTCATCGAAAGCATCTCTCGACTGCCACTCGTACTGGCCGGCCACACCCCATAGTAAAGCACACAAGGATATGGCTAACAAAGTGCAGTTTGTTGTTTCCATTTTCACTTAAACACTTCACTAAGTTTATTAAATAATTTATTACAACATTTTCATACAAATAATATGAAAATTCTAATTCAAAACTTTTACGTAGAAACAACCAAACAAAGTAGACAAGACAAGCTGCCACCCTGCCGTACAAACTTTAAAAACCAAGTGCTAATCCATTCAAGCTATGAACAAAACGCCGAGTTTCGTCTCAAATTTCAAACAATTAAGAATCGTATCGTGTTTCTTTCTTGTTTCACGAATCTGAAAAACCGTTTAACGGTTTTTTCTACTGTTCGAGGTATCAAAGTAAACGATAGCAAATGATAGCTGTCAAATGAAATGTCAATGTCAATTGCGAAACATAACCTAAAGCCTCGATTTCCTCTGAGTATTAATCGTTTTAATTACAATAATAGGACAGTAAAAATAGTTAATGAAGATGGCTGGGACGCTTTTTCGTGAGTTAATTTTATTATTATTAAATGTAATATGTATATATGTAGGTTATGAGTTTAGTTACTTAGTACGTATTTTTTTTAGGTTCCATGCTAAACACAACGTTATCGGCTTATAGAACAAATTCTTCCAGTTTGGTGAGTTAAATTGTATTACAAACTTAATACTCGCGGTTCCTAAAAAAATATTGTTATAATTGTAACAATCACACCACTAAGAAATAGTTAATAATAAAGTTTGGGATATAGTGTAAAAAGAAATCCCTTATCTTAATTAAATAATGAAAAAGACTCATGACCGAACAATAAATTACTTACTGCATTATCCCTGGTGAGGTGACCTTTTTAAAAATAAACTTGGGATATATTCTAATTAGCAATAAAAGTAGGCAAGCTCCGATAATTACAGTAATTTATCAATACCCAAACCGGGTATCTTGCAGGAGTTACTTGCTTGCTTGCTTGTAGCTTTTTAACATAAACAAGCCTTTATTTCCCTTTGATAATAAACTATACAATAAGTAACACAAAAGTACTATCTATGAATATTAAATAATTGTAGAATACCCCTGGAATATGCATGACTAATAAAGATAACAGTGAAGATGTTATGTTTAATATTTTAAATCAATTTTTAGCGCGACATACACACCTCAACAGTTTTCTATGCTGCACGTAAAGGTACCAGAGCCAAAGCCCGCGCAAAGAAGGTCAAAGTTGAAATTACCAAAGTTGGATTTATCCCACATAATCAAAGAGGATCCAAGAAGTAAGTGGATTATGCTTTAATATGCACCCCATAACATGAACCTGCGCGCATGTCGATTGTAATGTGTCACAGGTAGACGATAAGCTGTGTGATGTGAACAGAGCATGCGCTACCATAGCAACTGCATTGTTAACTGCGCAGAAACCACCATATTGGTTCATGTTACATGGGGCGAATTATATAAATTGCATTATTGCTTATACTTATAGCTCTTGCAATTCATGATGGCGAGTGGGCTTTGTTAGTGTTTAAATGTGTACATGCAAATAGCGGTAGTGTGCGTGTCTGACGGAGCGATCAGTCACAAGTGCGCCATTGTCAAGTCACTTGTGCATATCATTTCCACAACGCTAACTGCCATGAAGTACTGTCAGCATGCCATCATGTTATTTAAAGTATATTTATTTTGAAATATGCTAAAATAAAAATGGTAAGTTTATTTAGAAGTGTGGGGTGTAGTAAATTTATCACGTCTCAAAATGTGGATAATACATTTGTCACTCTCTCACAAGTATATAAGTTCGAGAGTGACGGATGTTTTATCCACATTTAGTCACACGTTAAACACGGCCCAAATAAGCCCTCTGAAATAAAGACAAAACCTACAGACGGGTTTTAATTAACATAAAATTGTAAGTAATTTAAGGACAGAATTGCTATGGTTTCTAATGATCGTCCTGCTATTCACAAAATGTAAACATATGTCAAAATTCATAATAAATGTGTTCTATTCTATTCTAAAACAAAATAGTTTCTTTCTTTTCTTATCTTTTATTTATGCAGACATGTACCTACCGCTGACACAATATCACTTCTGTTTGGGTTTTTAATAAAATGCTATTGGATTGAATTATGCATCAAAGTGATATGATTAATATAAAATCATATACAATTAACCTATCTTTTGAAAGATAGGCAAGTAATGTAAATAGTTTAATAGTTACAGGGCTAATGAAAAGGATCCAATCCACAAATTTTACACCTGCAGATTTTAAAATTATATTGACAGCAATTATAATTCAAATTTAAATAAATACATTTGCATTGTGCTGTGGATCTTTTTCACTAAACTACGTCCTGTTCAGACTTTATAATCCTACTAATTTTGTATTATGTAACATAGATTGTAACTTGATTTGTGAATTTATAAATAAATATATTTATCAACCAATCTTCATTTCAGAGCTGTAAAAATCAACACACAAAAGCATGTTGTTGATTCTTTGAAAATAATATCTAAGGATGATGTCTTCCCGATGAAATATTACCAATGGGTAGTTTATTCTGCCGAGGATGCAGTCAGGGCTCATCAGGAAACACATCATCCAACCATGTATAATGACCTCAATGTATTTGTGTATGCTAAGGTTGAGGCAAACATGGCAGCTGCAAAAAAGGTGTGTTTTATATTTCAGTAACGATAATAATGTTTATAGTTAATTGCTATAATACTGTCGTAATCCTAGTATGTTATTGATTATTATTGAAACCGTCGCTTTTTTTTAAATAGTACTTCTATTTAAAATGTATGAAACGTAATCTGATGGTGAAAATCTCATCAAAATTCTTAGTGTGGTTTAGGAGGAGTTAGCGGATATACAGACAGACAGACAGACAGACAGACAGATAGATGCGGAAAGCGACTTTGTTTTATACTATGTACCTAATGTAAAGATGGCTTGTCTCTTAAACACAATTTAAATTCATGCGCCGCCTCGTCTCGTCTCCGTAAAATTAAGCATGTTTGTACTCTTATTTGACTTTTTCTATTAAATCTCGATCGATTGATTAATGTTGCCACTTTAAAATATTGAAGTTCCGCCTTTTACCACGTCAAACACATTTAATCGTCAATGTGTAGGTAGTTAACTATATTCCGTTTTAGCTTTATAAAATAATTAAAGAATTAGTTAATACTACTACGACTATGCAATTTATTTCAGGGTCGGTTCGTTGACTCTTTTGTCCGCTTGGCGCTTCTGCCGCATTGGTTTCCCCGCGATGAGGAACGCACAATTCTCGCCTTTTGCAAGACTCCTGAGCTCGTGAAACAAGTCAGTGAAGCTGGAGCCACTACCGTTGGAGGAATAGATTTGATAAAAAAAATACAGGTAAGGATAAAAAATTAAGGCCTTAAGGAGTCCTCACTACTTTTTGTAACAACTGTTGCAAGGTGTAACACTGTTACTGGTCGTATATCCTCGGTAGAGCCGTGATGTAGTGATAATGGGGAGAGTTGCAATTCACGAGCTCCCGCTCTTCTTTCACCGTTATTGGCTATGTTGTATCAATATAGTTGCCCGTTTGCATCTATGCAAAACCTATGCTAAACTGATACTATTGCGATTGTTGTGGCAGCACTGAATCGCTTCTGCCTCGCGTTGCAATGCGACAATTGCAAGTCTTAATGCAGTCGTGCGATCACAAAACACCTTAATGTATTGGTAAAAAAAGGTCATAGAGAATTTCTAAATATTTGTTACACTCAGTTTGGCAGACCCAAGCATAGCGCCATCACCCAAGATACATCTGATGTGTGTGCAATCCATTACTTACCTACTCATTAGTTCATTACTAATTATATTGATTTTACTCATACATACTTATGAAACAGAATGAGCGATTTTTCCATTACACGGCACCATAAACAGTGCCCGCTGTGCCACGCGGGGCACCCGGGGGAGCAAAATGTATAGATTTTAGTTAATTTTACAGCATGGCAAGCAATTTTTTTTGGGTCTTTCACACTAACACACTTCGATGAACTACGGCAATCTCCTCCAGGAAGGCGCCATCAAAGTAGGCGAGTATGACTTCGTGATCGCGCACCCCAACATCCTGACTGAGCTTGTGCCCATCCGTGGGCTGATGAAGCGCAAGTTCCCCAACGTGCGCTCCGGCACCGTGGACAATAACATCGTGGACATGGTCAAGAAGTTCGCCGCTGGGGTCCAGTACAAGGTGTTGAGGGACGAGAATCAGCAGGACTTCGGGAGTACCGAGGTTCCCGTTGGAAGGGTAAGAATGTAGTATAAATTAAAAATCGAACCTTCTATTGTTTTGCATTTCTTCCTTTGCACTGTCGTACGTGACCAGGAGTTTTAATTAAATTTGAACAGAAAAGCACAAGTTGTATTTTCTCGCTTATCGGTCAGTGCGTCTCTATCTTTACTGGCTAGATAGAAAGGGAGATCCGAGCCTCAACCAAGTCGCGGGTAACTTGTGCTAGCTTCTGAGATACAAAAGCATAAAGTTGTGATCTTGTAGCAGCTTCAGCGGCGGCAGCAGCAGTCAACGTGTCGCCGTAACATTACTGGTTTCTATATATTTCTATGAAATACCTTCCATAGCTAGCGAAACGTCGCCTGCCGCTCTGCCGTAGCTTCACGCGACACTATAGCACGACCGCAGACCTAATAACACCGCCGACGGTCGAGCGACTACACGTTGAAAATGAGTTTCTGTTTTCAAGGAAGATAAAATGATAAACCTGGTTAAATATCCCACACTGTACGACCACCCCAGTTCCCATCATTGCTAAGGGCACTCACCTATAATGCTATTTTTATGAATGTTTACTCTTTGTTTTCTATAGTTAAACATGGAGGCGAAACTGGTAGCGGAAAATATAGCAGCTCTACTGAAAGATGTACAATCTGCGCGACCAAAGAGAGAAGGGTTGTTCATTACAAGGTACTTGAAATTATTTTTTATAAGTTATTCCGTACCCAAAAGGAAAACGGTATGCGCGAGCCACACTGGTATAGTCCCTATTTGTTTCTCCTCCTCTTGTATTCGTCCTTACTTTGTTCTATGAGTAAACTGAAGTTTTACTTAGTGTTTGTTATTTTACAGGTGCGTGATAACCAGTCCACCATCGAAAGAGAGACTGAAGATTGATCCGTTTGTGCACGTAGACCGTACCCTAGAGCAAGAACAGGACGACAGTGACGATGAAGACGAGGTCGTAGCTGCGGTGCAGTGATTACATTTTATACCTTATTTTATGTAGAAATTGAGTTGATTATGTATAATATAGAGTATTAAAGACCTGTGGTTTATTTTATTTTAGGGCGAGTAAAACGCATTGAGATATTATACAAGTAAAATGCAGCAACGTAATCGTGATTCGCGTTTGCGTGTATGTAAACGACGTGTTTGAAACGAGGTTACAGATGTAGAGCATACTACAGCGTAGTTTGTTGAATAAGTTCGTATTATTTTCTCACTTAGTTTACTTAACCTGACGGAGAAAGCAAAGCAAGATAAAGAAGAACAAGCAAGAAACATTTCAACCAAAAGTGATGCCGTATTTCTTGAAAAATAGTTATTGACGATGTTATTGACACAATAACAACTTACACCATTTTCTACGTTTTCCGTGCGCGAACGCGATGTGATGTGAAAAACAAGGCCCTACTTTAAAAATCGAAATTCGATTTGCGACGGCGCGCCAGCAGTAGCAACAGCAATCGCATTGCGTCGCTTCGCGTTCGCGTACAGTTCGCTTACTTTGGGCTAGTAACACTGGGTTACAATTACAAACAAGATTGAATTTGAATTACTATTCTTAATTGAACGCATCCAATAAGTGGATTTGATAACGTCAACGCTTGCGCCGTCAAACTTTCTGACGAGAAATCTTTTCAAATTGAACTGCCAAAATTCTACCAATAGCAGAGTACAATATTAGTATACACTGAGCGGGCATTGGCCAGTTTTAATCGGACATATGTTCTTTCCTCAGTTCTTTGGTTATTATTGCAAAACGCCTCTGGTTGTGAGGGGGGCGTATAGTACTCCGCCATTTTGTCCCTGAGACAATTTAGATTTATTATTGTTTTAAACCTGTGTGAATGCAATTGATCCCCGTATCAAAGTGATAATTCGGAGGCTGTGCAGTGTTTAGAGAAGCTGTGATATTTGTGTCTCCAGTTATTTTTTGTTGACGTTCAGTTCATCTTGACGTTTTATAGCTGACCGATTTTGACGTCGTACCTATAGAGCTCTAGGTAATCAAAATGGGCACAAGAGAGGATGAATATGATTATTTGTTCAAAGGTAAGTTTCCGCTAATTTCTACCACACTATTATATACCCAAACATTGGAATAGACGTTAAATAGCCTCGGAACTATAAGTTTCTTTGATACCATTGTCCTATCTCTGACGTAGATTATATTCGTAACCCATGTAACAAATCCCTTTGTTTTTCGTGTTAACATATTTTTATAACTCGTTCCTTTAGTTGTGCGCCTATATCGTTTGTTTAAACGTGTTCTTTGACATAAAAACGTAAGTTAAATATCAGCTGATTGTGAGACAACAATCGATTTCACGTAAATTGTCGAAGTGAGTCACCTTCAGAATCATCGTTATGAGCAATTCTTCAACAATTAACCCTAAAAACTTGTTAATCTAGAACGGAGCCCTGTGTTTTTGTTTCCAGTGGTCCTAATAGGAGACTCTGGAGTGGGCAAATCCAGTCTTCTCTCCCGATTCACTAGAAATGAATTTAATTTAGAGTCAAAGTCTACAATAGGCGTGGAATTTGCGACAAGAAGTATAGAGGTGAGTGGTTTTGCTGAGAATCTGTTTCTAACTAAGACCATTATGCTAATTTTATGATACACTTCTCTATTGTATTAGAGTGAAAACATTCCTTTCTTTGTCTGGTAGGTGGTTGACATCTATATTGTAGCATTACAAAAACTAATTATAATAGCTAAGTTAATTGTAGTCTAAATTATTAATGGTTTGATCCGATCATTTGTGAGCTTACAAAAACACTTTATGAAGTTTAATGTATGTCAAATGATGATAATTGATAATGAATGGTGTGAATAATATAAATTTGTTATTGAACATAGCAGATAAATAAAGATTGCTGTGCTAAAATAATATGAACAGTTGCTTTACTTTAATTTGATTATAAGCAACCCAGTCCACTTTTTTCAGTCTCAAATGATTTTGCGTTTGTAGTGTTGGGCATTTATGAACTGTCTTATAGGTGTCTCACTGTTGTCAACTGTCTCACACCTTACAAGAATTTGTGATGATGATGTGGTGGTTCTGGTAAGGTAATTACCAAAACAATTAAGATATTAATTTGATCATTATATCATTATTGTCAAACTAAATTTGTTTATTGTTTTAAATAAATCAGATGCTTATAAATTCTTCTTTGTCTAATTCAGGGAGGGGTATGGTTTTTATGCTTCTTAAACCTACATTCTGTATCAATGTCATATTACTTTCTCTAACCTATTGTGTTACCTGAATCTTATAATGTGGCACAAATTAAATGATCACGGCAAGAGTTCATAAATATAAAAGTACTAGCTGTTCCCAGGGCCACTTTGTTGGGCAATATTTTTTCGTGTAATATATAGACACAAATAACGTGGTTCCTATTGGTAAAATAATTTTCAAAATTGGTTCAGTTAATCCTGAGATTACCCCTTACACGTCACAAACTTTACCTCTTTATATTATTAGTTTAGATTATTTAATCTAATATCTAAATCAGTGATCCCCATAGTGGTGTCTATATGAACCCCCAGGAGTCGATGACAACCTGCAAGGGGTCCATGTGAGCGGAAAAATAAATGGGGTTTCCATAAGGGGAAAATGGGGGTTTACAATAGTGGATCTATTTAAACACATTGTGACTTGTTTTGTTTTGGCTTTCCATTGATAAGATCTCGTGCTTAGTTTTTATGTGACAGCGTAAAAATTAGGTAAGCAGGGTGTCCATCTAAAACTGGAAAAATTGCCAAGAAGTCTACAAGCCAAAAAAAATGTGGACCTCTGATCTAAATCAATAGAAAAAACACTCACTGATTTATCATTATCACCAATATACAAACACAAATTGAGGTCAGTCCTTAAGTATCAACCATTAAGAATAAGGTTTGTAGGTTAATTACTGTCCATTCCATTTAAATATGCAGTACAAATAGCCCCTATGACTGTTATATTGTAACATTAACCCATGACCAATAGGGATATTTATTAACAAAAGATCACAGATAATAACAGGATTAATGCCTATTACAACAATTTTGGGGACATCCCTTGTTGTCCATTAAGTACTAGTTACAAGAGTTTTTTTTCATAATGGCTTTCATGCATTCTTTTTAACCAACTTCAAAAAAAGGAGGAGGTTCTCACTTAATTGGGATTCGTTTTTTAACAAGTTTTATTTTGCCTTCGAGTGTTAGACTATCACCATGGACTTCATTATAGAAATATAGTCCATATTACAAGTGAGGACAATTTTATTGTTTGGTTAACCTTTTCAACGCTATGTCAAATAAAAAAGACGTCACTCACACGCCAATGACAGCTTAAAACCAGAGCAAATATCAAACTTGCCTCATAGACACTCAGGTCTATTTTACGCTGGCAATCATGACGGAAATAACCGTCGTTTGCCGTTGAACCAGTGGTGCGGATATATCCGTCAATGGCGTTGAAAAGGTTAAAGAGAATTTTCTCTTTTCAACTAAACAGAAGCATTAATCTGTGGTTTTCTCATTAATTATTCTAGGTCAACTTAAACAACAGAGGTTTTTTGGTATCTCATCAACAGACAAAAGGTTTAAAAGCTGACTTAATGTACAAACGATACATGACATATTACTGTCACTCTTTAATATCTTTAATAATTTAGTAATTTATTCATAGCTGCTACTGTTCTTAATATTTTTTTCCTGATAGGTATACCCTGGGAGTTTAGACAAATTTAACTTGGAAGATTTGATTACAGATACTGGCAGCAGGGCCTCTATTGCAATTTGGTCATGACTCATTGTGATTTGTTGATATTATGTTACCCCTTATTGACAGTAAGAGAGCTACTATAAAGTCAACAATAAGATTATTTAATAAAAATGGTGGGTGATGTTTATTTTGGAAATACCAATGTGAAAAAATAGCAAGCCATTATAATAAATTCCATTGTTCAAATAATTTTGCTGTCATATTAGATTTTTGACGAAACATGAACATGGTAAAAACATAACAATAGTGCCTACGAGTTTCAAAATCAACATTTTACGTTAATTTATTTATGTTATCCTCATTCCAATTAGTTTTGACCAGTGAATTTGTTATTGGGAGATGATTGTTGTTTTGAATTAGAAATGTAGATTTCTACAGAATTGTGTAATACAGGTGATATTAACCTTTTTCATTTGTAATCACATCATGCACTTGAAGACCAGTGGATATAATATAAGTATTGACCGTCTAAATTGCAATAATGAATCATGTGTTTTTGTGAATATTGAGTTGGCATCAATAGATATTCATTAGCATTATTGCCAAAGTCTAGGAGTATTTGAGGCAGACTATGACGTAAGTGCTAGTTTTTTATATTCAGTCCACCTTTGAGCATTTTTTGCAAGTTATTTACAAGTGTAACATAATTAACATAACGAGGTTATTACAGTTAGTTGTTGAACCACTCCAAAACTAACAATTTATTTTTATAAAAAACAGACTTGGGAATAAATACTTGTGCTCATCAAACAAATATCAGCCCTTGCCGGGATTTGACCTGGGGATGGCTGGCTTCATAGACAGGGTCACTGCCAACTAAGCTAATGTGTCGTTATTGACTATTGATCTGCATTGTATCTCAATCTTTAGTTAAAAAGTTGGATTTAGCCTTGCTCACTCACTAGGTTAGCTCATCAATGGGAACTAAAGCTAAGTTAGACAGCAAGATAAATAAACTTATCCATCCAAGTGCGTTTTTGTATGTTTTCACTACCTCTTTTCATCCATGGTTTTTTATAATAATTACTAAGACCACACTTAATTAGGGATAGGATTTTTTTGTGGCCTGTTAAAAATTTATATGTTTGTCTCAACTGCATACATTTTTTTAATTATTTTTACACACTGGGTTTTTTTTAATTTTGTCAGTGTTTTCGATGCCCGCTTTGAACTAGTGGTTGGAACGACTATTTTGTTTTTATTTAAGTCTAGCTCTATCTGTGACGTAAAAACGACCATTGTGGAGTTTAATTTCTTTAGCCATTAGAAGAAATTTGTTTATTTATTTTCTCAAAAAACAATGAACAAAAGAAAAACAAATAATATAGTATGCTTTTGAGACAAACCTCTATACACAAGCATGTTTTTTTTTAAATTCAGAACAAATTTCAAAAAAGTTCCTTTTTCAATTGTAAACTCATTTTTTACTAACAGAATATGGGTGAAAATTCTATTAAAAGATTAGATGACTCATGTTCACATAACCATGAAATTAATTTGGAAGTGGTAGTTATATATTGTATGATGTATTTAACATCCTGCCAGTTAAATGTCATCATTTGTTTGAGCAGTACTATTTTATAAAAACACTGTCAAGCATCTGTTGATTACATATCAACATGTGTTTGTTTAGGTAGTTTTGTGGTGTTTTATAATTTGTTTAGTTAAATCATGCGATAACATAGGTACCTATGTACCTACCTCTATGTTATAGTTTTTTTGTGATTGATTTGCTTGCATTCGATTTTACGGAAAAAGCGTAAGTTTTTCACTACTGTCTGACGCGTCCTACCTTCGTAAAAAATATTAAAGAGTACCTAACATGGTCCTGCCCTCAAGGCATGCTACGTACGAAACCAATCAGCCTCTTACAAAGATCGAACCAAATGAGTTTGATGGGATTTGTTAGGATGATCAAGAGTTAGATGGTTATTTCATCTTCACTGGCTGATGCTGACCACTTCGTCCACGCATAAGTTAATCCATTTTCCAGGATAATACTCTGTATCTGTTTTGGGGGCTATAAAATATCTGTCCCACACATTGATCGATGCCACGTTAAACACATTTTCGCGTATATAATAGATATTCTTCAATAATCAATAGGCTTACACACAAAATGGTATAAAGTGCACTGGCATTCGTATCTTTGACTAGCAATTGCTATGGTATTAGAACAATGAATTTCAACACGTAATATTTATCGCTGGATGTTAGTACTTGTTACTAACCAGCGCCTAAACAAGTAGGTATATAAGGCAATTGACAGACCATTTACGATGTTTATTCCTTTAAATGCTCTTTAGACATTCCATGTAGAAATGCTCTTTAGACATTCCATGTAGAATAGTACCTATACTGCTATGTTGTTATTGTTGTTACGCTGTGGGTGATTATTCGGCGTTTTAACCGCCGTCATTATTGTCTTCGCATATCATTCAAGATAAACTTTTTAATTGTCTGATGATTTTAAATGGAATTAATACTACCCCCGGGCCTGTTGACTTTGACATCAAAAGTTGCTGGTATTTATCATTGTTTTCGTCAATATATTGAAGACAACAATGACGGCGGTTGAAATGAAACGCCCAAATATTCACCCACGTATTTGCTAATTCTAGACCAGTATTATATGGATATTTTGTAGAGGGTGCGGATATTAAGGTAGTAAAAATTAAAAAGAAACCATTTAATTGATTATTATTATTAGTATTACAAAATTAATGTACCTAATTAGAGTAATTAAAATAGGTATGATGTCAACCGACATCGGTATTCATTTACCAGGTAACTTAGGAAATACGTAATTGTTCCGCAAAACAAAATTGTTCACCTGTGTTTTTTTCATTTGATACGTTGTCTTCCATCATTATCAGAACGAAACCAAGCATTCATATTTTCTGTAGTATGTTTTTGTCATTAATTTTCAATTAAATCTTCCCAGGTGGACGGCAAAACTATAAAGGCCCAGATATGGGACACAGCAGGGCAGGAGCGGTACCGTGCGATCACCTCCGCGTACTACCGCGGCGCGGTCGGCGCCCTGCTCGTGTACGACATCGCGAAGCATCTCTCGTACGAGAACGTGGAGCGGTGGCTGCGCGAGCTGCGCGACCACGCCGACCAGAACATCCTGATCATGCTGGTTGGGAACAAGAGCGATCTTAGGCATCTCAGGTCAGTTATTTTGAGTATAATCAGTTAAATCAGTTATTTGACGACGCGCTGGCACGGCGCGGACGTTTTGTTGCGCTGGACATCCTGAGTTGAAATCCCAGTAAGGGCAGATTTTTGTGAGTGATGAGCGCGAATATTTGTTCCTAAGTCATGGATGTTTTCTATGCATCTAAGTATATATTTCTCTATATAAGTATTTATATCGTTGTCTAAGTACCCATAGCACAAGCCAAGAGCTTAGTTTTGGACTAGGTCAATTATTGGTATGACATTGCTCCTGATATTTATTTATTTATTTTATTTTATAATGTGACATTTTGAAAATATTACGCTCTTGGAAAATCAATACATATCTGGGGACAATCTCATACAAATTTACTAATACTCAAATTCTGGGCTTGTATGGTCGACTACAAAGAGATATATTCTCTTTTGGGTCTTACTGCAATGCAATAAGGTAAAAAGTGGATAATCTAATTGTACTCGACTGACTACTGTTATTACATTTTTGGGTACGTAGTAATATTTATAGGCTAAACATCTATGACGTAAAAACAAATATTCGCACTCACATACATATAATACCGGGAATCAAACTCTACACTACACAAACGGCGTCACTACCAACTAGGCCTACGTCTAATAGGCAACTAGTCATCAAGAACAAGGTCAACGTCTTAGGGTCTGAGCGTCAGCTGTCTTTCGGCTACAGAGTCGAGCGTCCTTTTACGACCAAAACATATGAATTACACAAGCTTCTGCCCGCGACTTTGTGCGCCTAGATTTCGAATACCGTTATTCCTTCGGGAATTTTTAAATTTTCTGGGATGACATGTAGCCTATGTGTTAATCCAAGGTAGCTCTATTTCAAATTTCATCCAAATCCCTCCACCCGTTGCAGCGTGAAGGAGTAACAACACACAGACACACACACATACACAAACTTTCGCATTTATAATATTAGTTGGATTGTGATCTTGCCTGAAACTTCGATTTTGGTAATAGTTCCTGGTCAGTTGGAAATGTTGGAACCTGCTGGTCTATTGCCTAACGCACTTACAATCGCAATCGACTTCATAGAAGTAAACCGATTGTTTTAATTTTGTATGCAGACTCGCCTTCGACTTTCAAAATGAAAACATTGCGAGTGCGTTAGGCAATAGCCTCCCGGGTTCTAGAGGAGTTCGGAGTATTTTTCTCTAATCATCAATAATTTGCACACTGAATGGTTTGATTTCAAGCGTAAATATAGCTGGAAATTACTGCAATAAAGCAGTTTTGGCAATTAATACATTCGCTGCCACTAAGAGCTCAGCGTATTTCAGCTTCGTAGCGAAAATTGCAGACAAAAAAACGACCGACTAGCGAGTTGCTGGCGCTTACTCCCGTATTTATAGACAAGGAAAGCAATTACTTAAGTAAAAGTAATGGCTTATATAAGGATTTTTATATGACTTGATATAACTATTACTGACTACTGAAGTAGTTACTTTTCTTGTGTAAATGTGTAAAGGGACAACATTAATTTACATCATAGTTTTATACAGTTAGTTTCAAATACAATGGACTTAAGTGTAAACATTTTGCTTTCCAGGTCCATCCCAACAGAAGAGGCGAAGGCTTTCGCGGAAAAGAACGGTCTAAGCTTTATTGAAACGTCCGCTCTCGACTCCACTAATGTGGAGCCAGCATTCCAGAACATTTTAACTGGTAAGCTAGTTCTTCAATTTATATGTACAACAGCAACTATGTACAGTCAGTTGCAGAGATAAGTATACCCCCCTGCATAGGAAACTTGTATGCAGGAGGGTATACTTATCTCTGCAGCTGACTGTACGTTCCGTTATGGATGGTTTTCAAAAAAATATACTTAATAGATACAGGAAGATTGTATGTTTATAAAATAACAATACATAAATATAAATAAATACATAAATATATATATGTATACATATATATATTTATTAACGGAACGTACAGTCAGCTGCAGAGATAAGTATACCCTCCTGCATACAAGTTTCCTATGCAGGGGGGTATACGTATCTCTGCAACTGACTGTACATAGTTGCTGTTGTACATACATATAGTTTACATAGTTGCAGTATATAGTTTTTTTACTGTAAAAGCGCATCACAGCGTCCAAGGCGCATGGTGAAAGTACGAAAACCACATAATTATGCTTGATGGAGGCAAGGAACGCGTTAATTTCTTTTATATCACGTTCCACATACAAATAAAAGAGTTGCAAGATTGTCACTGGTCGCGTCGTGTTGCAGAGATCTACAGGATCGTGTCGCAGAAGCAGATGCGCGACCCGCCCGAGGGCGACGTGATCCGCGCCGACGCCGAGCCCGCCGACGTGCACGCCTCGCCCGACAGCGTGCGCCGCCAGTGCTGCCAGTAGACAGGTACACGCGCACGCCGCCAACCCGACCCACCAGCTCAGCACTGCCTCTGCTCAAATTTAAACATTAAAAAGTGAGCTTTGACTCCTGCTACTACAATACAAAGTTAAAGTAAAAACAACTGCCGGGGACCAAAACTCAAAACGTCAACGGAAAAATGTATCATATTAACACAAATCGAAGCTCACTTTTCAATGTATCACTTGGAGCTGAGGCGGTGCTGATATGGTGCCGGGGCGCTTTAGTATGCGATGATGCTGATGAGCATAACACACATTACGGATTTCATATTCTATTACACCAAATTAGATAAAGGCATTTGTCTCACCACCGACGAGGAAGCGATTAGCTTACACTATGTACTCGCTCAAGAAACGAAGAAAAAATATAGATCCCGTGTCAATAAAGAGACAAAAATATTAATAGTTGATTCCTGGCTGTTTAGTCCCGGCGAGTCCCTGCAACAAAAGATACTTATCCCGTGTAAATAAAAGAGACGCATATATTAATAGTAGTAGTCTTTTCTCGCTCATCGTCGGCGGTGGGACAAGTGCCTAAGACATAATGTTGGCGGGTCATTATTCAACTGCCCGTGTAAGTGTAACTTTAGAGTTAGACCAGACCATTGATTCTCTTATCTGAGTTATCTCCCAACCCGACTCCCAGTGAGCGTGCGGGCCCGCATCGAATGATGAATCTTGTTTCAGTGAAATAAAGTTTGAAAAATTGGATCGTCAGCAGTACAACTGATAATATTCTGATATTTTAGTGCGTACTATAATCAATAGGGTAGCGAAACTTCCCGCGACATTCATTTAAAAAAATTGCTTTTAGGTAAGCTTGTAAGGGTTTGTGTATAAGCTAATAACAACTGGCAACTCCATAGACGGACTGCGTAGAGCAGGAGATCAGCTTGTTGGAACTGCTTACTCGACAGAACGCTGACTATATATCTGGCTAAGTTCCGTGTAAAGCGTTGGTCAATTTTGTATTGAAAATACAGCAAAAGTTCAGTCCATCCAACCTCACACTGGATTTCGGCTGCGACCTCAAACAAACTGCTATATGCGTGTATAGCCAACGTCAATTTTGTATTGACAATATAGCAAAAGTTTAACCCCACTCACCTCCACACAAAAAAAATTGGTAATTTAACTGCTTTTTTCAAAGTTATCAACCGTACCCTTTTCTCCAATTTCAGAAAGTCCAGTCAAAATAGGAGCCGGAGAGAAAACGGATGGATAAACTGAACGCAAACATTACGAATCATTCCCAGACAGTGGTCTTAACTAACAACATACTAATAAGTTGCCCGCTCGCTTACACATCACAAAGACAGCACCACACCGGTCTCGCGGCCACGTAGCGCTTCGTCGGCGGACTCTGGCAACATTCTGCAGTTAAGAGTGGCGCATGTAGATAGCTTTGTATAATTATCGATATTTAGTGTCGGAACGAAAATAAATAATAATTTTTGTTACGCGAAGACATTTCATCAACTAGAAGCTTCAGTTTTAAAACGCACTGAACGGTTTGGCGCTCTTAACATGTGTGATTTATTCGATCGTTTTTCTTTGGACTTTAGTTGATAATTCATGTTATATCTATTTATTTAGTAAATTAATAATATCTAGTTATTTCGAACATTTTAAGTTGGTTCGCGTCATGCTAATAGATATATTGACATTTCCTTCTAAATTATGAAAAGAGCAATAAATTCCGCTGGAATAAAGAAATTACTAAAAAATAACTGTTAAATAGCACACAAATAAATAGCTTGATATTTAAAAGTACGTCTTATTCTTTTTGTATTTCACTAGCGGTAGTTTTGCGTAAGTAACGAAATAGCTTTTTTAAAGGGACAATTTTCTTTACTGATATTATGTGCCTTTGGTGGACATGGCGAGTCATGTACATTTAATAAAGCTTTTAATTGTTTTCGCCCTTGCGTTGTTGTGTGGACTGCTGGTCCTTTAACATAAAACCGGGACTCTCTGTCGACAAACTGAATGAAATGAATTGCCTGCTTAGTAGCAAAAGTATTACACAATCATGAAGTAACTGGTCTAAAATGGGACACAAATTATGTTTGGAATTGGCAATTCCATTCATAAAAGTTTCTGTCAGCAGCCACATCTTTATGACATATTTAAACAAATTCAGGTACGAGTTGCGTACGATAAAACCATACGACATGCCAGCTTTAGTTTGGTTGAATTTGCCGGGGACTGCATAGGTTTGATCACGCTACGTGCACTAGTTGTTTCATTTAGTTTGCCGCTACGAGTTCCTATAGCAATACCGATTAAGAGCCGTGTGGTTGCCTTGCAAGCCGCAATACTCAACCGGCGAGAACCGTGCCATAAGCAGGCCGCCGGTGCATTTCCTTCTACAGGCTCTGGTCAGCCATTTTGTGGCTTCGGGTTATTTTTGAGACAAGCGGTGTTCGTTGTATCTAAGAAATATATAATTGTATTATGGTCTTACATATGCATGGTTATTTTTTTAGTGCCTATCTGTAATTACTTTATTAAAGACAAAGATAATAAAATATAATGTAAATTCGTTGGAGTTTTATTTTGGTTGGAGGAGAAAACAAATATCATCGGCGCAGTCAAAAGACTTCAGTGGATTTTCCTTGCGATATTACCAAGGAACTAATAAGTACATCAGGAATGTGCACTGCGGCTAAAAAACGATCCTATATAGATATAGTAGGTACAAGGCAAGTTTATGCCACTCTTAAAGGTGACCATATTGTTTGAAAACAAATAAGCATTTTCTTTTTTTAAAGGGCTTAAATTTGGAATACATAATGTAAACCTAATGGCTTATACCGTCTTTACCATAAACACACGCACACGGGGCCCGTGTCCAGGGCTCCCATCCTCAGATAATTTCTTTCACGAGAAGAAAAGTTATTATTCTTTACTTTACTTTCCAAAGCCCCAGGAAAGTTAAAGACGTGCCAATGGCAATACAATATTATCGATTTAAGAGCTGATCTGGTGATGGAGTCTGAAGGTGGCGACAGGATCTCTGCTATACTGCTACCCTCGATCCACCGTGTTGGAACTCGTTAATTTAGTCTTCATAAGCAGATATTTACTGCAAAAAAGTACAGTCGGTAACAAAAGTTTGTTCCAAAAGGATTGTTTTGACAGATACTTATCGCATTTTAAATAATTCAATTGACTTACTATCTGTGGATAAGATATTGTCTGAAGGTTAGAACCGGCCCTCCGTTCTTAGACAGTGGGAAAAACTAGGCGGTTGGCAGTGGCAGGTATAGGTGGACTACAAAGAGATGTATCTACTTTTGGTTCTTATTACAATGCAATCAGGTGAAACAGTGGATACAATTTTAGTCTGATTTACAGCTCATCGACGACGGTCTGAAAGAAATGTTAAGTAAAACTATTATAAGTAGGTACTCGGCTGTGTCTCTTCCACACTCTGACACAACAAATATAATGGCATACCTATGTCAGGGTTCCGTACCAAAATGGTAAAAGAGGAACACTTATGGTGAGACTGCTGTGTCAGCAGGTTTTCTCAGAAATGGGTATTATCTTAAATTCGGAACCCTCAGCGACCGGGTATTTTTTTGTAACTCACTACACTAACAATATTAGAGCAGCTACATGTCACTTCACGAGTTGAGAGGTAGATAATTGAATTGAGTGAACGAATAAATAAATAATAATAACAAATGTCAGCGGACAATGTCACACCACTGACCTAGTCCCAAACTAGCTCTAGGTTTTTACTATGGGTACTAGACAACGATATAAATAATATACTTACTACCAATAATACTTATAATAGTGAAATACTACACTTAAACACAGAGAAAACATCCAGGACTCAAAGAACAAATATTCTCACTCATCACTAGACCCCGTTATCTTGTCGCACTGAAATCATTTTTCAGTAGTGCTTGATTAGTTTTTTATCGATCTTCTTGATATCGTTATTAATATAATACAATTTAATTTGAATTTACCGCCCAATGTGGAACTTGTCATCACGAAAATCCCTAAATAACTCTTAGTTACACTAACGTTGTACAGTTGTGGACCGTTTATTGTTATTATTGTAGAAAAACTATGATAAAACTTAACTAACGAGCACCCTACACTTATGTCATCGTTTATTCTTGTATATATTTTATACAAAAACAATAGTACTGACTTAGTGTCTCCTTTTTGGAATTATCAGTGACATATTGTATCGACATTTAGATAGTCGATAAAAAACATTCTCGCACTACCGAAAAATAATGACAGTGCGACAAGATAACGGGCTCTACTCATCACACTGCCCTTACCGGGATTTGAACCGCTAGCTTCTTAGGTTGGGTCACTACCAACTAGACCAACGCGTCGTAATCCAAACTTCGTATATCTTGTATCTTACATTCCTCATTCGTGACTAAGTCGAGAGTAAGGACATAACGTAACATCGAAATTCGATTTTCAAAGTAGGGCTTCTGGTCACGGGATACATGGAAAGAAAATTAACAGACCTTGAAAAAAAATACCTACTCAGTCCATTGTATTTGAAACATTTAATCTTAATCTTGTTTACTGTCTGATAAAAAAAAGTACAACGTTATTTTGACACACCCCACACGATCAATATGTGATATTTTAAAAGATAAGTCGTGTAATGATATGATTAGATATTATATTGTTCACGGGGCCTCTTCAGTTGACTGATAGAATCTTTTTTACTGGATATGATAGTAAAGTTTTACAAACCATTTGTACAATTAATTAATTAATGTTAAAAACCCACAACCAAGGACCTAGAAAAAAAATGTTTTTATGCACAACCACAACAACAACAACAACAACAACAAAACACAATTAAAAACAGGTCAAAAGCAATATAGTTTGTCGTCGTAGAATAGAGGCGGTGAAATAACAATTAATGTAAATATTAAGTAGGTACATTGTATCGTTATAAACCTTTCTCAAGATTGGTCAAAACCGCGTTAAAGTCCATCTTCTTAGTAGTTCTGAGGTAAACACAAAAATACATACAGAAAGGCATTTGATACTAGTAGTCGTTGGAAACTTACTATCATTATATTTTTCTTTTAAAAATAGGCGATTAATTATTTACATGGAATGAACGGTATCTCTAGGTGTTTACTAGTGTATTTTTTAATGTAAATTTAAAGAAACAAGAGCAATACGTGTTTTTATGAGCTGTCACAGGGCTCATCTTAGGTGAAAAAGAGTACCTACTTAATGTAATTGAAGTAATTGTTTTACATTACTTGCAAATTATTTACAATTACTCAGGGGAGATAGTTCGACCCGATTCGAGTTTAGAGTGAGTAGGCATAATAGTATTTTTTTGGTTGACTTTAGTCACACCCTTCACAATGCAGTCGAGTATTATAGACTGGTTGTTCCTGATTTTTTAACCGTTTTTTCACTTCCGCACTTTGATTTGGGCCAGCGGTCTACAATTGGGTGTAAAGTTACATTGCTACCGAACTTAAATTCTACAATTCACACTCTCAAACAAAACAAAAGCTACCAAAAACAATTGACAGCCGCTTTTTAAACAAGTCGGGAACCCGTTAATCCCACAATGGCGTCATGGTCGTTGGGTCCAGCCAGCCTTGGTTGGGAGGTCAGCTGACACATGAGAACCTGAAGACATTGTGGGAAGGACATCTTTTGATGAAGGTTTAAGGAGCTTTTTTATACATATTATGTGAGGGAGGCAAGCGAGCATGCTTCCTTACGTGATGCAGTGGGTAAGTAATCCCGTCGCCTTTCAATGCCAACTCAAGAAGGGGTGTCAGACCGTGTTGGCGGCTTCTTAGGGATATGGTACCCTTATGTCAGAAGAAAACTGATTCTGAAACAGTGCAGATTCCACAGTTTTTACGATAAGGGAAGAACGATATTTTTTTTGTTTTGGAAGTGGTCCACCAAAATAAAGGGGTGCTACGTATTTAAAGCATTTATTTGTGTGTATCATCAATGACCGATGGACTAATTTAAATGAATGTCGATTAAAATTTCAATCCGGAAGTGGTACAGTCAAGGATTTTAATTCCTATATCACTTTGGACTACGTCAAAGTGACACTGCAAATAAAATCATAAGAAGTCTCTTACGTTTTGATTGATTAGTACGTCACTTTGACATGGTATAAGTAGTGGTATAGGAATTAAAATCCTTGACTGTCCTAGTTAGGTCGATTTTAATGACAAATCGGTTAGGTCAATTAAAAATGTTCAGTATTGGACCAAATCTCATCGTGGGTTTTTAATTTTACATGCATAGTTTGGCAAAGAAAAGTTCAACCTGGTGACAGGTGGAATAACAATATCACACCTGTGGTTGCAAAAGCTTCGGTAAGAATTTGATCATGTTGCCTATTTCACTCTCCCTTGAACCCACTTGCGGAGCTCCGTCGACATTATTAATTTCAAATCAATTGGTGTCGACGCAGCGGATTATTATTTAGTTCTGGAATATTCCCAGAACTGTGAATACTAAAGGGATTACGAGAAACAGTTCTCCCATTGATTTATCCCATCAATGGGACCACGAGAAAACGGGGGAAAAAAGGGGTCGCCATTTTACCAGGCGTTATAATCCGTTCAATCGTTTTTTCAAACTAAGGTTAACTACTTACATATATTTTCATGAGTTTTGAACTTAGCGGCTTGATTCTCTAATGCAGCTAGTACATTCCTACTACTAGCGTTTTTCGTACGACTCATACGAATCCACGAACATCCATGACGTGGCATTCTAACCGCTATACCCCATTAGCACATCAGAGCCCAGATACTCCAAATGAAGACAATTACCTATGGAATTACGGAAGTTTGGCATTAATGAGTTTACCAATCCATGACGACTCGGTTTTTCTATTATTTCGTATCGATTGCTTGCAGTTCCGTACGTACAAGGTTATGCCGCCCTTCCGTTACGTTCGATTTGATTAAATTGTTTTGTGTCGCTACCCAGATCAAACCGATATAACGACGGGGGGCGTTTACGCTGTTTTTATTATTACCTACTGTTCATATTTAGTATGACAATCGCATAACTCCTAGCTACCGATGGACTCTTGATTTGGGAGGCCTTGTATAGGTAGAGCATATATAGAGGTATAGTTCAGGAAATATGAATTGGCCGTCTGTAGTGTTCACTAAGATCTTTTTGTTAATATGAGAAACAAAAGATAATCGTAAAACTGCCCTCGTTCTAACAGCACAGTGGGTTGAAAGGTTAAGGATAGGTCTTAATGCAGAAACAAAGATCGCAAAGTAGGTAGATAACAGATGGCCAAATCATTTTCCAGAACTATAATATAAAAAACTTGGTTTCGCTCATTACAATTCTGAAAAAAAATCGTGAGTGGTAGACATTCTGCGCCTGAAAAGTCATTAAGTAAGTTTGAACTGCCATACGATTTGTCAAAGGAATGGAAGCAATAAGGTAATAAAAAAAAAATAACCGTCTAGCGTCTAGGACGCGCATTGATCCGTTAATTTAAAATCCGAGTTCGCATCAGTTTTTTAAGAAGAAAAAAATAAAACACAACAAGCATTAAGTACTGACTCAAAACTGTCGATTGTTTGTGTAGGTGTTATGTATATTGAATTGGTACCTACCTACTTAATTTACAGAATAAGAACAAATAAAAACCACGCCATTTTTAAAGCACAGCTGTATCAATAACTTTACATTAGTAATTTATCACACTCCCTCTGGAAAGTACAGGCAAAGTAAAGTAATAATAAAGTAGAAATCGAGTATCATTAATCATTTTCATTCTACACAAAAACAACGTACAGACAAATCGCTAACTTCCTTCTTTTGTAGCTAACATAGTTAGGTAATGCATAATATAATGACAGTATAATTATAAAAACTAAACCATGACTTTTAATTCCGTAGAATTCTGACAGCTGTCACATTCTGACTTTTTAGGATTTTCAATAGTATTTAACATGATTGAAGTAAATAAAATACATAACATTGATTTGTAACAAAGAAAAAATAAGGTTAAGATTTGTAATAACAATGATTAGATTCATCAATCAATTAATCAAGACCAAGAAACGTCAGAATTCTATGGAACTAAGAATCAAGGTTTAGGAGCGTTGCTCGAGTTTTGAAGATTTGCTTATTAAAATACTTACTTATAGGATTTCAAGCTATGTATTTTTGTGTCGATAAGGGAAAGGTTTTGAAGATTACCTAATCATCGATTTCTGCATACAATTCATGGACAATATAGGTAATAGTTATTCGTCATAACATAACATAACTCATAGCCTTATGGCTGGTAGGGTTATCCCTACCAGGTACGTTATTGTTGGCTCTGTGACCTCATGTCGAACGAATCGTTTGTTACTGAACTGCAAGTCATGCTTACTGTTCAATTTACAAACCGATTCTGGCTGTTACTTTATCTTTTTTTTTCTACATATTAACTTACAGTTTGACTCACTATTTATACTTAATTTGTGTTCAGCACACGTTCCGCAGTTACATATTAAGCTATGATGCTATGTTGATGTATGGAGGAATATTATTTTAGTCTTTGACATAGTTCTGTAATGTAGGTTTGATAAGCATTTTACGTCAAACGTGTGACAGTTAGGGGAGATGTGTACATAATGATCCCCCTAAGGGAAAATCATCACTGTGGTCAGAGTTTAAGATATAATCACAAGATTTTAATTGTTAAGGATAGTGAATTTATACATCTAGGAAATAGCATACTTATTTTTTATGATTTGTATGTATTTTATTAATTACGTCATGTTTTCTAAAAGTTTACTAAGGGATCATTTTAAACACATGCATGTATAAAATGATCCCCTGGATAATGTGATATTTAACATTAATAAAAAAAACATCCAGGCGTTTACTTTAATCATATGATTGCTTAAGACTACGAAAATATGTAAGCGTTTATGTCTCACATAAAATTTCAAGTCGTGAGCGACCATTTTTAAAATTAAATAATACATGATTAACACAATTAAACTTAAAATAGTTGAAAAAAACGTTTTAAAGTGATTTATCGATTTTTAACTCGCGGCATGAGCTGCAAATATTCAAAATATTGGTTTTATGTCATTGACAAGGCAAACGAGCACACCTACCACCTGATGGTAAGTGGGACTTGTGACCAATAGATATTTCCTAATGGGGTAATTTGATCCCAGGGATCATTTTATACACACGAAAAGGGATCATGTTACCTCAAACATTAAATTTCAAGGCATCGATCAAAATATGAGTTTCATGTTCAACGTGTGGTAATATAACATCGCTTAATTATAGGTGAACGTCAATGTAATCCGCCAATAAAATCAAATTTTAATAAAACTCAACATGCAGAAAGTAAATAAACTTTAAATATAGGCGTACCATAGATTAGACATTTACTTTTCCATTTTTTTTAAATAAATCCACGCTCAGTGCTTCCAGCTTCATGACACTTGGAGTTACAACTGGCTGGGTCGCGGGGAATACGGTTAATGAGTATTTGGATAGATATCGCTAACAGTAACTCGGATATGATGGGGAATCATTTTACCTCCGGGGATCATTTTGTACACATCTCCCCTACGTAGATAGTTTCTCCTCTTTTTTGTCGCACTCTAAGCCTACCGGAAAATCATGATAAATTTAAATGTAAAAAAATTACACTCCTTATTTTTTGGGCAGTCCCGTAAAAATAAATAGATTTTATATATATGGCAATGTTGCCTTACGCCTGTAAATTCTTTTACCGCTTGTAAATAGGGGTGTTATAAGTTTGAACCCTAAGTGTGTGTGTTGTGTGTGTGCGTGTGTATATGAGTATGTGTGGATGTGTGTGTGTGGTTGTGTATCTGTCTGTGGCACCGTACCTTTTCAACGGGTGAACAGATTTGGATGTGTTTTTTTTCAACGGACCGACCATGCTGGTCGCAGCCTTGTCGCAAAGGCCGCCCGTCGGCAAATTCTATTCTTTGCTGGGAACAACAGTCTACAGTCGGTATCGACCAACGTTACGTTGTCGGAAAGGTTTATTGGCGACCGTCTAGCATCATGATATCATGAAAATCGGTTAGGCGGTTTAAAAGATATTATATCGAGGGTTTTTATCTATATAATAGTTATTGTTCGTGGTTATGTATATGCCTATATGGGCCTCTATTCTAGGCGGTATAATATAAACCATATCGTCTTTGAACTGTTATGTTTTTTAGCAAATGATGGTAAACAAAAGTTAACACCTTAAAATCGCAAGTACAATTTTTTACATCCCAAAACGACAGGAGCCCATTCTAACAGGACAAAACAGGTTGTCTAGGTACAATCCCGGGTGGGAGCCATTTGCAACGTTAAAAAATGGCGGATGTGTAATTTGTTATAATTTTGTATTTTTGTCTATTTAGGTGTTCAAAGTTCTTTTCTGTTAGTGATTTGTCCTTTTTATGCCTTTGTGTTGCACAGTGCAGATAGAAGACTTGGACTTATTTCGTGTATCTGGCATCTTACTTCTCGTTTCAAGTGGACTTGCAGTGGTGCAGAGGTTAAAACTATCTTGACCTCTGTCCTACATATCACCGTACAACGTTGCCCCCAATCTTCCTAGAGAAGATTTGATTGTATTTTATTGCTATATTGATTTATACTTATATACATAGGTATACTTGACACTGGCGAAATCACTTCATTGTGACAACGCCATATCCTCGCGGTAGAGCTGTTGAATTCGACGCGGGCAAAAGAAAAAAAAGCCCGAGTGAATTTACATAGAAAACAAAAGAAACTGTGTGCAAACTCACCACTGTTGCACCAAACAGTAATAAACGCAGGTGTAAATCAAATTAACACTGCGCTGCGGTAAAAACAAAAGTAGAGTGGGAAGTCATGCTGAACGAGGGTAGAACGACTTTCTCTGATTTTCAAAGATAAATGAGTTGATCAGAAAGTAACTTGATAAATTCGGGTCGAAGGACCATTTTGTTTTGTCGGCTACCAGAAAAAGTACTCAAAGTTGAGGGGTGCTGTTTGTAATACAGCAAAAGTGGGGATTTGATAAGAGATATATGTATAATAAATGAGAGACCACCTTACATTACACAAAAACTAGCAGGGCGAGGCAGGGCTCCGTCGAATATCAGGACCGCGAGTCCCAGGCGGCTTAAGGCTGCGTTTCCACCAGAGATGTGCGAGGATGCGTTGCGAGGGATGTGTTTGTCATTAACCAATAGAAACGCTTCATTTACCTATCCTCGCTTAGCTTAGCTCTGGTGAAAGCGTTTCTATTGGTTAATGACAAACACATCCCTCGCAACGCATCCTCGCACATCTCTGGTGGAAACGCAGCCTAATAGAGTGACGGATGCTTTATCCACATATTGTCACGCGATGAACTACAGGTGTAGTGCATAATTGCTTTCCTTCGTATTTTCACGGAAACGTACGAACGTGTCATGCTACTTCAGTCAACCTCAGTACTTTTTGTACTGTGACCGACTGAAATAGCAAGACACGTTCGTACGTTTCCGTGAAAATACGAAGGAAAATAATTATGCACTACATCTGTACTAAGTATTAGTGGTTGTAGAAACCTGTGGAGGGTCCGTCCGGGTTGCTGCCACCGTCTTATCCATCAACCCACCGCCAAGCAGCACAGTTCGCATTGCTGTGTTCCGGTGTGGGGATAAGACAATCGGGGAAAAAGTAAAAAAAAAAGTCCTCAGGGTTTGCTCATTTGAAGTAGGGTTGCAGTTTTGCGTTGTAGTCTTGAAATTTCAAATGTCTATGGGTCTCAGGTCCCACTTACCATCAGGTGGCCTGAGGCTCGCGTGCCTTCTCATTGCCATAAAAAAAAAACGCATACATACTCGGCAGGTCTAACTCAGTGGTCCTATTATTTTGCGTCCCACTACTATTTGCTTTCGACAACCTTCATCATTCATCAGAAATATTTTTTATTCCGCAAAATTAGGTTGTAGGTTAGGTTTGTTAGGTATATTTAGATACCTGAACCGTCTAGAAACAGGACAAAAAGCAGTGGGATCAAATTGAACTAGGACAAAAACCAAGCTCTAATTACCAAGCTGGTATACATGGGTAGTTCCTATCTATATTGCAAACATCGTAGGGTGTAGCATGACTATATGTGACTAATCTTCTTCTTCTATATGACTAATCTTCTAGACCAACTTTCTGTCCTATTTTTTTAAAGTCCTTGACGTCATGTTATCTATGATAGCTGATAGCAGTCGATAAGATATTTTAAATTCAAGTTCAAGTGTATAAAATGAATTTAATCACAGGGTTAGAAATGAACACGGGAACTTGACCACTTATATTGTCCGGCTTCAATTGATGTCCCGACGTAACACGACTAATGACACGAGGAAAATGTAAATATAACCCGGCAAAATCATGTCAAACTACTTACCATGCAAATCCATCGATAGTACTACCCTTTTACTCTACAGTTTCACTGCAAGGTGCAGGGCTAAAATGACAATGTATGTTTTGTAAGATTTCAAAAACCATTGGATTCATACAACATTGTATAAGTTCAGACGAACAGACAACCATTAAAATTAAAGGTTCCGTCAAAAACGTACCTACGCATCTCTACTCCTTCACTGTTTTCACATACCTTATGATTATGATATCGTATTTGGTCGGAAAATACGAATTTATCTTGCTTTTCATTCTTCTTCGTAGCAATCGATAAACATTGAGATAGACGATTCTCAACTTATCCGACAAAATAAGACGTCGTATGCTGTCACTATGTATCTGTATTTTACGGTGACTCACTTAAATTTGGACATCTCATACGAAAACCGTGACGTCAAAACAACACAGTCTACAACCTATAGAAGTCACACTTTCCGGGAAATACAGATTTTTGTATATTTAAAAAACACATTAACATTGTTACAGTTATTTTTGCCATAAAGCTGGCTGGATGTAGCTTCTCACGTTATCATTTGGCGCTGCGAGCTATGAATGCACAATTGGAGGAACTATGCTCGCTGCAACGATGGCAACTCGCAGTCGGAAGGTAGCACACTTAAAACCCGGTAAAAGGCTAGCACTCGCACACGAAGGGATCCATGGCACGCCGATAAATCACGTTATTGGTTTAATTCATATCTTATTTTTTGCTAAAGCGGCTATATAATATAATACACGCTGAAAATTTCAAGTTTCTAGCTGTTACGAGTCATGAGATTCACCCCACTGACTGACAGACGGAAGCTGAGTAAAACCGGGGTATAGTGAGCCTACCTCACGGACCTAAAAAAAAACATGTATTTTTTGGATCTCCAAAATCCATCCAAGATCCAGTAACTAACATTCGTTGTTGCCAAACAATTATATGTCAAGCTCGAGCGAATTTTTGACCGGTGAGTTTGAACGTCCCATCAGTTCGTTGGTACCTATTGTTACCATTTATAGTATATTGTATATTTTACCTGCGCATTTTGTGAATTTGGACAGAGGAAGTGATGATAGGTATCTTACTCTATCTTATATGGAAGTTATTTGACGAAAGAACATTGTTAGTTTAAAATTCTCAGAATCAAGCCCTAAATGACATGATTTTCAGTGACTTGCAACTATTATCTTAAAAATGACGGCAGAGGTAGATAATTTCTGAACGGACAGCGTCCTATCTTGAACAAGTGTTGACCGGCGGCGCTTCAATATATAAGCCGCGCACGCCTCCCGCCGCGCACTCTGTGACTTCAACTCGGACTGTACGGTGTTTCTGTGAAAATAAACCGTAAGTATAATCTATGTTTCCTCTTTTTAAGCTAAAGTTTAAATAAGTTTCGTGGATGCGTCAAAAACAACCAGTATCAACAAGATTAATGTTTTCAAATATGGAATGGGAGGTCGTTTTTTTGTTTTCTGATAATTATACCTAAATTATCTGTTTTTTTTTCAAACTTAGTTTTTATTTTCAATTTGGAATGCCATGAGGAAGTAGTGAAGTGACATGTCTGATTTTTTATCGATAAAACATTTGACAGCCACTAAGCTGTTTTTTGTAACTTAGCATAATAAATAGTAGGTACATAGATGTTTTAGTACCAGGCAAATTATTAAGAAGTATTACTCTTTGTTTATATTAAATTTGGCGCTTATACCTATACCTTCATCTATTTTGTTTTCATATTTAAGTAATTACGCCCTGAAAAAACGTATTTAATGCGAAAGCAATAACATTAAACGTTTTACAAGTTCATGTCAAAAAAAAGTTATTTAGCGAAAAAAAACAATACTCTGACAATAACTTGAGCAAGTACCTCGTTCAAAAGTGTATCAAAGTGAAAGCAAATGGACTTGAACCAGTTGGCCCGTTACTCACTAACCATTAGGGTTAACATTCCATTTGCTTCCCACACTTTTATTTTATCGACATATTTAATAAACCGTTATTTAAACATATTAAGGTGCTCAATAAAATGGGTCATTTAGGTTGGTAATTAAACTGTGAGTGATTGGATACTATTGTATAATTTGATCAAAATTGATTTAAAAAGCGGTAATAATAATTTGACTCAAATTCATATTAAATGAAACAAGCCGATGCAGATAGTATAAAAGCTAATACATAATACATACAGTCAATTATAAGTCGTAATTTAACGGTGTATTTATAATGTATATCTCATATCGAGAGAGATGATTATGATGATGATTTGATGGTGATTTTGTTATTTAGTATTTTACTGGTTTTTTGGGTGACAATAAAAACTTCTTATTCTTATTCTTATATTTTGTACGTTTAAACATGAAACTTGTAAAAACCCATGGGTATCAAAAAAAGAAGTTTCCCGAATACCGGCCGGCTTTTGTAACCGGTTCTTATTTAATTGATGTAACAATGTGAAAACATACGAGAATACGTAATGTGCGCGTGCGCTCGTATCTGAAATGAATCAAGGTAATGAAAACCTTTTATTGAAATCGTAATCACTACTGTTTTGGAGATTTTTATGTTTAATTGACTAGAATCCTCTAATTTGTGTCTGTGCTTTCTATTTTAGGTACTTATACTTTAAATGCACCTCTTGTATAATAAAAATATCTCGTTTCAATGTAACATTTTTTAATACTTATTACTTGTGAGATAGTAACTTTTTACTCACAATTTTGACACTTATAATATATACCAGGCAAATTAACTTGTTGCTAGGAAACAATAATATAGTAATCGTACGTTTTTATATACAACGGCAAAACAGGCGTATGATTTGTAGTAGGTAATCGGCGGACATGCCCGCTAGCCTCAAGGTTATTATAAAAATAGCACTTTAAAATCGTTACGAGAGGCAAAAACTGTTTACCAATATCTCATTCGTCATAATATAACAAACATAAAATGCATACAGATATAATTTAAATACATTAGTTTTGATAAGTAAAACTGTAATAATAATAATGTTGATATGCTCTGCTTTGTGGTAGGTATGTTAAAAATGTACTAGGTACATACCTGTATAACTTGATAAGTTGAATAGAGGATGGGATAAAATAAAATAAAATAATAAAAAGCTGAAATGACAAGGCTTAATATATTTGGAGATAGGGTTTAGTTTATTTTCAATATAGTAAAAAGTCATTATGTAGCTCGATTACACTTTTCCTTTCTAATTGAAGGGTACTTTTGTAACAACGTTGTAAAAGAATTGATGACGTCGATAAAAAAGCAATTGGATAGGTTGCTTCCCTTTATGAATCAGCCACGCCATGGTAATTTGTTAACTGAAGGCGCGCATGTAAAGCATATATTAGGTTGTTTCGGTACTGCTAGAGTCCGAGGTTCGATGACACAAGCAATATTCTCAAATTCTTCATATATCAACAATTTTACCTATAAAACAAGCTGTCACATTATGTGTACCTATCCAGTCGCTATGCATTTCGTGTTACCAGCTAGTGATATTTTGAATTTGTCGCCTTTTTTGTGTCATCGAACAAACGAAAGATACTCTCTTCTATTTTACTGTACGACCTCTTTCACTCTTAGCTCTTCTCGTTTTCCTAATGAATCATTTACCATCACCAGCAAAATGCCAGACCTATACTACGTCCCCGGCTCAGCACCCTGCAGGGCGGTGCTCCTCACAGCCAAGGCCCTCAACGTAACCTTAAATCTGAAGTTGGTAGACCTGCACCACGGAGATCAGCTCAAGCCCGAATACTTGAAGGTAATTTATAAATCACTTAATATTTTATGCCGTTTTTTCCCCAGCTCCTGTTTAACCCTTAATTTGGCAAAAATAAAAAAAGTCGGGAATTCAAACTCTTTTTGATTTTGATCAGCAAAAAAATAAAAACACATTTCCAACTTAAAAAGTAACATTATGGTATGTTGACTGTGACATACATTGCCAAATTAAGGGTTCAAAGTGGTTTAAAAAGCTGAAACGGCTTCTACATAATGTTAATGTCTTGGCTTGGTACTACATATTTTTACATATGTTGTAAGATATTACTTTTTTTAAAGACCCTTGAACACGCACGTTATTGCATAATCCATCATGGCGTTTCAACGGCTACTCGATCAATACAAGCTTGCGTTCGCGTTGGTTCCAAAAGCAGTTTAAATGCACGTCTGTGGGTGAATGAACGGACATTTGCAAGAATTCGGAGGCCAACCGGTTTGGTTCCGTCAGTGCCCTGCGATGGCTGCGACATGAGCTTATACCATAGCCTTTAATGAAATTAATTTAAAAAGGTTCACATAAAAACTGAACAACGTCGTGCCATCACATCTTGCATATCATCATAGTACCTATGCACTTTTTCTTAGAGTTTAGATAACGTTTGCGATGTATTATCGATATCGATTAAAATTCATTCCGCATACTACACTAATATTACCTACTAGCAGACATCGGAATGTACGGGGCAAAATTATATGACGGCTAGGGATCGCCTGTTTGGTGAACGATTGTTTCAAAATTTCGGATGTTAAATTTTTCCGCCTCGACTGATGAATCCATTTCGGTGGCTAAAAGACTTTTCAATTTATGTGGAAGACTACTTCAAAAAAGACCTAAGGGGCAAAAAAAAAACACTCTTACAAACAATGCTAGGCGCGATCACTAGTAAGTATATGGGAAAAGCATCGATAATTGAGTTTATCGATATAGGCGATCCCTAGCCGTCATTTAATTTGGCCATGAATATTCCGAGGTCTGCCTACTAGCAATCTTAAGTACTGCATTGATTAGATTCATGCAATTTTGTTTTACGTAACCTAATTCTTGCAAACAACGCAATGCGTAATAAAATCCTTACTCATATGAAGGCATGCCATGCCTTCATATGAGTAAAGATTTTATTAGGTACACGAAAATTTAAAAATACAATTTTTCAGACAAGACCATTTCGAAACTTATTTTATATAAGTAGTTTTAGTTTTGTTTAGCTACGACATATTTTAGTCCACATAGATTCGGTTAGAAAAAATAATGATAATATATTTGGTTAGGTAAGTATGTACCTACATACATTGCAATAACAATTTAAATAAGCTGCTAATTAGTACATCAATAGGTATTGTTACAATTGTGGTTTACCTTTTTGTAAGCAAAATAAATAATAAGTTTTCCTTCAGTATGTTATTCGTTAATAATCATAAGGTTGCTATGAGGATATATGTCAGCATGACGCTAGAAAATTATGTTATTTGATTAATAAATCGTGACTTGCTGAAATTCCAAGTACATAATTATCTTATTCTTACGATTAACTAGATTTTTTGTAAAGCTACAAGCTACTGTGGCCTGTTTTATAAAGCTACAAATTACAATTTACATGTTACAAACTTCCATTTGACACAACCTCGACCAATGACGACCGGCCATTTGAGCAGTGTTGCCAGTTTAGACCTGTAAAATTGTAACTTGCTTTATAAACCGTGCCCCTGGCCTGAGGTGCTACTTTGAAAATAGAAGTTTGAAGTTACGTTAGCTCCATCTCTGTCACTCGTTATTCGGGTCTAAATTGTAATTTGTAGGTTTATAAAACAGGCCGCAGGAGTCCAGTAGCCAAATCATTAAGGTTCTGTAGCAAAATGGTAAAAATGGAACACTAATGGTGAGACTTACGTGCAGTTTTTTTAAAATTAAATTCTCAGGCATATGCCAAGAGCAACTGCCATAGACCAAAAGTCTTAATCACTGGACGGCATTTCAAACTAAACAGGACTTTAAATCCATGGGTTTATAGTGTAGATTGTTAAAGAGTTTCCTCGAGGCCAAATTGGTAAACGCATGGTATTTGCCATGCGAATTATCTACGTAATTGCTAACAATTGAATTGTTGGGGTCAATAAACTTTTATGATGTCAATTTCAGTCGTGACAAAACATTCATTATCTTTGTTATATTATATTTACTCATTATTTGATAAGATAAGGTAATAATCACTTAAGTACTTACTTACTGTTTGTTGTAACGATGATTTTATTATACAACGTGTAAATGGAATAAGAGCAAACATTTTAACGACGGTTAATATGCATGCGAAAGAAGTTTGCAGAACCCAGAGCTTTTAATTATTATGGACAGAGAACGATAAGCTAATATGATACCACGGATTTTCATCTCAGAGGACGAATGCTAAATAAGAACGTTTTTAAACGTAAGTTGAAATCCTGGCTAATACCTACACACCACTGAGATAATACTTAGTTAAGGTTATGGTTTAAGAGCTTTATTCTCATGAAGAATTAAGGTTGCTGATGCGTTCTATTATATTTATTAGATTTAGTACGTTATCGAAATAGTACTCGAAAGTACCATTTTAATTCTAGTCTAGTATTAACTACACTCTACCAACTTTTAATATAAGAGTGAACATGCTTCGCCAACAAACTGTTCCACAGTTTGGCGAAATTTTGTTAATTTGACATGTATTTCAACTACCCAAGCAAATAAATAAAATAAACAAATAGTAATAAATCCTCATTAACATAAAAACATGGGTATCGTTAACATAAGTTGTTTTTTTTTCATACAAATAATATTCGCCATGAAATGGATCTGAAATAGGCCAATTACCCTGCAATTAACATAAGACCTTAATCTTCGATTACATTATACATTGCTGCTCGATGGGACCTTTAAAAATTAATTACGCTCTATGTATTAGAGTTATTAACGAAATTCCACATTTACATGACTTTTAGGGCCATAACCTACGTCTGCACTCAGGAGCAAAAATAACGGGTCAGAGTGCGTTTTTCATACTAAAGAGGCTATTTCGAAGCCTTGGTTCCTCGCCAAGGAATGCTTTTATTGAATTCTGTTGATGAATACCGCGAGCATCGAAACAGGACTTCCAGAGTGCTTAGGATACCCAACTGAATGAATCTGCGGTTAACGCCGGAATTGTGTATGTTCTGAAAAATCTCTAAAATGGCAATAAAATGTAAGAAAATCCAAATGCTGACCCAAACTGTCCCGCTGTGGTGTTAACTGATTGTGCGATCAGTTAGGTATCTTAAGAACTTTTGATCTCCTCTATTGAACCTCGGAGTATCCACCATTAAACCTCACTCGAAACAACCCCTGGCAAGGAACCAAGGCTTCGAAATAGTCTCGTTTGTATGAAAAACGCACTCTGACCCGGTATTTTTGCTCCTGAGTGTAGTTTAAATGTCTGCTCGTATTCCATTTACACACTGTAGATCTATTAATATCATTTAAGTCTTTATTTAATTTTGTATATTTTTAATGGTTAGGAACACGGTATTCAATCAAAACAGGAAAACCGTTTGGTTTCATTGGTTTTAGTTCGTTAGTTAATGCAGGATCCGTTACTAACATTGAATAAGTACCCAGTTCACAGTAATGTTTCATTTTTTACTTTGTATGGAATATAATTCAACCACAGTACGAAGCAATGACGGACACTCAAAATTTATGACTGACTGTACAAGGTTAGAGCTTTGTTCGAGACTGATGTCAATTAGTGTGAGATTTTAACCTGATATTTTTATTTATTTACTGTAGATTTATGACCATTTCAACCCGTTATATAATGTGTATGTACACTAAGTAACTATACGTATAATTCAGTAATTATGGTTTTTGTTGAATTATACAGTCAAATAGATGTCGTGAATCCATGTCCCTTCCATCTTAGAACCCTGTCATAATGAGGTGACGAAATTAACGCCACGCTATTCAACCCACTTGCTACCAATCCTGGGTCAAAATAAAATGGACATAGCCGAATGCAATGTTGCGTCAGAGAATGCGTCAGCTAAGTACTTCCCTTTAGCCCCGGTCTCCTTGAACCGGTTCTGTTGCAAAACGTAATTACTAGTTCCGTCGGCGTGCACGCACTACTGCGGGCAATTAAGGGCCATTCAAAAGGAGCTCGGCAAAAACGAATTCGGAAAAAATGAGGGCGCTGTTTGAAATATTATTGTCAACATATTTTCATTTAACCTAATCGCGATCACTTAAATCTGGGTCTATCTACACTTCTAGTCAAAGAATGAATTGGTCAATTTGTCGCCCGTAGACAGAATATTACCTAGACGACCTGCTCGCGTATACCCCTTTGAGATAGCAATAGAGATTTTGCCGATAACGTTGGTCATCCACTTTGAGTTGCCCTGTCCATAATTTCGTACTAAGATTAATGTTAAGTGCAGTTTTTATGAAAACTAAAGAACTGCTGAATGTTTCAAGGTTCTTTCGAAAATTTCGAGGCGCTTATGTGGGTAAGAACCGATTGCACAAAAAAATAAATGAAATTTTTGATGCAATTTATAAAGCTCTAGCTAGCTGTTCTCGTGCCCACTTCGTTGGGATTTTTTTTTATAATATGCATCCTATGACACTCACAAATAACGTGGCTTTCTATTGGTCATAGAATTTTCAAAATCGGGTCAGAGAATCCAGAGATTATCCCTTACACCGTCACAAACTTTACCTCTCGATAATATTAGTATAGATTACAATAAAGTGTTTGACATGGTGTCAGGTCGAACTACATTATTCTCATGTGGCAATATTGTGTACTCTTTTTTGGCGAACTCTTTCGCTTCGCGTAGATGAACGAATGAAAATTTAAAATATAAATCTTTACATGGTATAAAACAAAGTCACTCTCGCCGCCTGTACGCTTACATCTTTTAAACTTCGCAACGGATTTCGGTATCAGTAATATATAGGGATTTAAGAGGAAGGTTGATTGCTGGATTGTTCCCGGGTGTTGCAGAAAACTCACTTAACCCAAAGCGAAGCGAGGGCGGGTAGCTAGTATAATATAAAAGTACAAATATTGGCAATTACATACCTAGTTTTCCTTTTCTTGTTTCAGCTGAACCCCCAGCATACAGTCCCAACCCTCGTCGACGACGGCCTCTCGCTCTGGGAGTCCCGCGCCATCATCACCTACCTCGCCAACCGGTATGGCAAGGGCAGCACACTGTACCCGGAAGAGCCACGTGCCCGTGCTCTGGTCGACCAGAGACTGTACTTCGATATCGGCACTCTCTACCAGAGATTTGCTGATTACTTCGTAAGTACTTTTTATGTAGAATATAAATTGATATGTACCGATCATTTGCTTCTGCGGTTTATTATTTCATTAACCATCAGAATCTGAAATGCATTTAACGTGTTATGGTATTGTTTTTAACTTGGCCGCCATTACTGTCAAGAATATTAGAGCTTCGTAACTTTGACAATTCGAATGCAATATGGTTTCACCCTGAAGATAAGTTACAAATTACAAGCGGAAGTCTCTTTCTAACTCCTTTTGCTCGAAAGAGACTTCCGCTTGTAGCCTGCGTATACTTGTCTTGCCACCTTTAATAGTAGAGCCATTTGCCTTCCTATTTACATTTTCTCTAACTTACCATGTTAGGTGTATAGTCAACAGCATAAATAAGTGATCATTTATGTACCTTGTCGCTTTCAATCGTTTCACAATTTTGTATTACATTTCAAACATGACGTTAAATTGACAAGGTACATAAATGATCACTTATTTATGCTGTTGACTGTACATAGCAACCTTACAACTGATACTTTTTTTAATTTTTTATTGAAACAATTTTGTGTCCTATGCACACAAATGAAATCTAATGAGTAATGAGACTAGAATTTCCACAGACCAACAGTCAGACTAACAGACCGAGGCCGCTTTGTTCTTAATATTTAATGCAGTTATGAAAGAGATTTTTTTACTACCTAATTAAGTAATTTCTATACATAAAATACTCTGAATCTCAATTTTTGATCTTTATTTTAAAGCGTTTGTCATGTATTTATGTAGTTCTATGCATATAAAATAATCTCAGTCAAATAGAGAAACTACTTTTTTTATCGACTGTTGCTGAACGTCGTGTTCGTTTGCAGTACCCACAGCTGTTCGCCAACGCGCCCGCAGACCAAGGCAAGCTGGCCAAGATTGAGGAGGCTCTCAAGTTCTTGGACACCTTCCTGGAAGGGCAGAAGTACGTCGCCGGCCCCAACCTGACCCTCGCCGACTTGAGTCTCATCGCCAGTGTGTCCAGTTTCGAAGCCACCGATATTGACTTCAAGAAATACTCCAATGTCAAGAGGCAAGTTAAAAGTATTGCTTACAAACTACTAAGGAATAACAACGTGTATTGCTTTTTCAAACCTTCATTTGGGCAAGCATTTGGCAGTAGGTCAATAATAATTCTGCCAGTCTCAACTATAGAAAATATTTTTAAAGATAGCTCGTATTCAAATTAGCTAAACACATAACACCTTTATTAAATCTATATGCTTGTCATACTACACACTCCATGACATTTTGGCTGTCCTCCGTCCGGGTTTCCCCCAAATTTGTTCTAGTTTTAAGATTGTCCGGGGGCCGCCCTGACAAAATTCCTTAAGGAGGCTTTACGTGAAGCAATTTATCGCATGCAATCTAAAAATGCTAATTAACCACGTAATGTCACAATAGAAAGATTGCACACGTAAATTTCAGACGAAACGACCATGTTTTTTCGAAAAGCAAGCATTACGATATTATTTGCTGTTTTATTGCAGGCAGTTCTTCATAAATCTACCTTAAGGTGACTAAGCTACATACTCTGTGAGTTACTCCGAGACAACAAATGTTTGTTTGTACAGTCAAAAACACTAATATCTAAACGACCATCGCGCCAAATATTATAACATAGGCCCTATTATCAATGGCTTAGGGGGTATTAATGAACTTGACTGTAGGTATTTGCTTGGCGTGCCTCGCAAGTGTATACAGCCGGTGTTATCCGTACGGGTATGTTGTAAGATGTATAGATTATTACTTAAAAAGTAACCAATTAATGTTCTTGTATGCAGATGGTATGAAACTGTTAAGTCTACGGCTCCTGGATACCAAGAAGCCAACGAAAAAGGGCTGGAAGTCTTCAAGAACCTCGTCAACAGCATGATGAAGAAGTAAACTCCTTATCATCATCACAACACGAATTGTTTTCATTCACTCACGCGTTGAATCGCGGTTGTAATTTTTAAGTATCTATATTTAAGGCACAAAATAAATTATAAAATATATTTTCTGTTTTCTTTTAAATCTTCTAATTCTGTGGTTATCTTGAAAATTATATTAGTTGACCCGACCAAGATCAACAATTTGTGAATAGATTGTGCCCTTGTCAATTATTACCTGAGACTAAATACGTACGCACCTATGTTTCATCTCAAATGGCACGAGAAGACAGGACATTAGGCAAATCGAATGGAGCCAAAAAGCAAGTAACCAAATGAATAAAAAACCGTGATAGAATAATTAACGGCCCTTTACGTTGCACTATTGTAAATCGCGATACGAAAAAACCGTTGGACGTGATTTTAGTTTATTTTCCCTTTCCCTATTAAGTACTCTGTGTATAATTATTTAATAAATCGATGTTCAGGGTTCCATAGTCAAACTAGGAACCCTTATAATTTTGCCATGTCCGCCCGCCGTCCGCAGCCTAGCTCAGAGACTTAGTACTAGAAAGCTCTAATTTGGTATGAATATACATATTAGTCACGCAAGAAAGTGGTACCTACCATAAAATCTTGGAACAAATCATCTTTTTAGTAGGTTTAACTCCCCTGCACGTAACGTGGGGATGTATTATCTTTTTCTCATCTACCCCATAGTGTAGGTAGGGTGTCGAAAAATATTACGGGTTTGTGAAAACATTTTTTCGACTAAGGTATCCGTTCATTAATATTAAGCTTTTAAGTGCAGATTTTTACTAAGAGTCAAGAGCCCCCGCGTACAGCCAAAACTACAAATACTAAAAATCTGAAAAAAAAATTTACATGGAAGCACATATAATGAATCGGATCGGAACACTATCACGACTAACTAGACTTCATTGGTTATTGAGTTGTTAACCTTTTTAACCTATGGTTAACCTATGGAAAACTTATTTGCGGTGTTGGTAAACTGACCACGACATATGTCAATGTATGGGGTTAACAGTTTTCCAACGTCAAAGTTAAGTTTGTCTCAAGGTCTGATTTGTTTGTAGTAGTCGGAACCCTAAGCTACTCTGAGCATGGTCCGACATGCTCTTGTCCGTTTTTTTTCATTATTTTTTTTTCAAAGATGGTTCTAGAAAATTCCTTTTTTGTTATAAGTGCCCTCTGTTGTTGAGTAGATGAACTATTACGTAAAAAGGGAGACGTATTACTGTTATCGTTTTTTTATCTATATTTTTTTAGTAGTAAGTAAATCATAAGAGTATCTACTTTTAATGAATAGTTACCTATCAAAAGAGTGGAAATACAATTATAATTAATCATATAACTGCAATATTAGTATGCCATTACTTTTATTGTTGATAAGTCGACTCTTATAGAATTCAGCCAGTCAATAAAAAAGCGCGTGAAAAATGGATACAGTTGATACGGTGCGTCCAAATAGATAGTAGATTGTTCAACAAGGGACTAAAACAATCCATAATGACACGAGATGTATAGCCACGCGAGCGAGCTTGCGAGCGAGGGTGGCTGTAGTTCGAGTGTCATTATGGTTGTTTAGTCTCGCGTTAAACACTCTACTTTTCACTTTGAATGCGAGGAAAAAAACGACGTTCTAAACAAAATTAAATTAATTATAAAAAAGTTTTTAACAATTAAAACTAACAATTTTATTGAACCACGCATAATAAAAGAGTTCGGCCTTAATATGATTAAATAGATTCATATTCGTAATAATTAATCGTGTTTCACGAAATTAAATCCTTTTTTTAAATATATTTGCACAGTTGTCATTTTGAGGTTATTTCGACACCCAAAAATATGGTCCATACACAATCACTGAAAATGGCGATAATCCTCCATTCACAAACACCGTGATTGGTTGTTTAGGGGTTTCCAAAGTAAAAGCATTTTAAGAGCATGAGAAGTGAAAAAACTATTAATTTAGTATGGAGGAAGCGAGAGAGTTTCATAATAGGATCACACGAGTTTTTAAGGACTACTTTATCTACACACACATATCATAAGTACATTTCAAACCCATTTCGAGGAAGAAGAAGCCGACGACTTGACGATAAAAATGGCGGCATAACAAACCAAAGACTACTATATACATTAGGAAATAGACTGGCAACTCTGCTCTTTTGACAAGGCTTAAAGAAGCGCCATCTCGTTGCCAGCTACCGAAACTTCTGTGCATATACATAACTATAAATATGTATAGTTATTTGTGCAGTTCTTTTCAATGACGCATGAGGTATTTGCAAACCTTTAGTCGCTGAGTACCTAAAACGCAGTCTGCCAATTTCGCGTTATGCCTAGACCTAACAAGTTATTGGCATATTGATGTTTAGACCTATTGCGTTTTAGTTCATGAGCGAAGTAGGCGAATTGAGATTTAGGTTTAGTGCGTATTAGCTCAAGGGCGAGGTAGGTATATTGAGCTTTAGTTCATGAGCGAAGTAGGCAAATTGAGATTTAGTTCATGAGCGAAGTAGGCGAATTGAGATTTAGTTCATGAGCGAAGTAGGCGAATTGAGCTTTAGTTCATGAGCGAAGTAGGCGAATTTCGAGCCTGTTTAGGGTACAAAAGCGTTGGGACCGCGAACTCTAGCTACCCTGTAAGATAAGGATGCGACTGTCTAGGTAATAATCGTAACATTTTAACCCTTTGAACGCTTTTTGAGAAAGGAATAAGTCACGAGTTAGTTTATTATATTTTTATATTAGGCGTGTATTACGCTAAAGGCCAATAAGGCAACGTTTAACAAAAACTTTATAGTTATTTACTTGCATAAATTTTAGTTTGAATTGTTAGTTATTAAAAGTAAAGTTATATTATTATGAGACTCAATGATCCCGCAGTCAATAATAAAACATGCCATGCCGTTTTTTCTTGAACCAAAATACACCATACTTGACAGCACCAGCACATAGATTGCTTTGACATTGCAAGGACTGACGCCTACGGTCGACAAGGTCTCCCAAGTGTGTAAGCGTCAGAACCCCTGGACCACTGGAGATATTTAATGTTTAGAAAATGCCAAAATACACTATCCATTTGTTACTATTTGGTACCTTACTTCAAATAATTAGTACCTCGATTGTTAGCGAAAAAATTGTTACCAAATAGGTATTTTGGTATTTTCTTAACATCAAAATCTACAATGCCCACAATTCGAAATGTGTAAGAATGACACATAGTTTTTGTTATTTATCATAAGTAGAATAGTTGAAGATTAAACACTTCAGTTTCAAGTATGCAAAAGAGAAAATACTGTGATAAAGCAATTTGTAAATGTCGACATAGTCATATCGCTAAATGGGCAAAACGGGGATTAGACCTATCGCGACATAGTCATATCGCTAAATGGGCAAAACGGGGATTAGACGTATTGCGACATAGTCATATCGCTAAATAGGCAATACGGGGGTTAGACCTACTGCGACATAGTCATATCGCTAAACAGGCAAAACGGGGATTAGACCTATTGCGATATAGTCATATCGCTAAATAGGCGATACGGGGGTTAGACCTATTGCGACATAGACAAAAACCTACTTAGTCGAAAAGATTATTTTAAATGACATTTTGGCATAACGCGAAATTGGCAGACTGCGTTTTAGGTACTCAGCGACTAAAGGTTTGCAAATCGATGATAAAAAGCGAAAACGCTGTAAAGCATTCATTTTGAATTACAGAGTTTTCGCTTTTTACCATCTATATGCAAAGGGAAGGGGTGCGGATAACTGGGACTGCAGCTGGACATAAATGAAAAATTAGCTTTCTTTTTACTGTTTATTTTTTTGCATATGATTTAACATTGAATGTGCATACAGGCTTACTGGTAAATCAGAATAATGAGAGATTATAGAGAAGGATTATTTATAATAGTTTTAATATACCACTATGCATTATGAAAAATAAACTATTTTCAACAAAATATTACTTAATCAACAAAGTTATACCCAAAATCTTTTTTCCATTTTTTTCTGCTTAAAATAAATACTAGGATTTGTTTTACATTGTTAAATTTAAACTAGAATTATCTGTACAGTCAACCAATTTGCTTCCTAGGCCACTTTGGACTTTGTCAACGTGACGTTGTCAACCACTTTACTTACTTACTATTTTAATTACTATAGTAACTAGCTCAAGTCAACACACAATTCATAAGCTACAAAATGTAATCATGTTTGTTAATAATAGTGGGCACTATTTTTTCCTTACCTGACTACTTAAGTACGTCCACAATAAGAATTTATGTTATATCATATAGCTTAAAATTACTACTTATTACGAGGATTGTGAAGAGCCGCTAAAATCACGTAAGACTATTGCGTCTGAGGGGCAATTGTAACTTTTCATACAACGACGTGTTCTACTTTTAAAATTAGTATTTAAAGGCAATAAGCCCTTAACTGTAAAAAAATAGTCCATACAAATTTAGCTCCGGGCGATAACGTTTCTCTAAATCAAGTCCAATTTCTACGATTTTTCAATATCTTGTATTTTTTCAAGAACTAGGTCAGTACGTTTCTGTTTTCATTCTAGAAAATATTTCCTTGGAAAGCAAAACGTACAGACATAGTTTTTCATGATATTTACAACATATTCAAAAATCGTAAAAACTCGGACTAAGTTTAAGGGTAGGGAAATGTTATCACATTTTGTATCAACATTTTTAGCTTCACAATCCTCTCAAGTTGAGCTCCTTAATATCCGTTTTCTATTTTGAGCATTGAATGCTTCAATAGAAAATTCTAAAATAGCAATGGGGCGCTACTGGAGGCTCGACCAGCCCCTATTAGTATACTGCCTAAGACACTGATATTTATACAGGGAGGCCCAAAAATAGCACGTCACAGTGACACCGGAGATTCCCCAGCCTAACATAACCTCAGGAAAAGTTGCACCGTTATGCCTATTTTAAGTTTTTTCTTATTTTTACCACCTTTGACATTGTAATTGCCCGCATTCACTTGGATAGCTTTAGAATTAATTATTTGTACGCTGTCATGATTAGTTAATTAATATTTTAATAGAAACGAAATAAATCGAATCGAAATAAAGTTATTTGCTTTATTTCGATTCGAGTGTTTTAAATTTCGAATAAATCTCATTTAAAATTTTAATGGCCAGTATTGTTATTATTGAAATAAAAAGGTTGTCACCCCTATCACCTCCTAACGGGAATAGGTCGACTTACCAATAACCCTGTATTTGGAATGACCTATTTAATAGCTTTCATTCGATACCCATATTGTTATAATAAAAATCCTTTTTTTTTTCGCGGACGCCATATTGAATTATTATAACCCTATATCACTTCGATAAGTAAGACGAATCGAATTGCATGTTAAAATCCGTCAAGCCATTTAGACTGCAGAGCGTGCCTAGAGATTGATTGATTGCAACTTTTACTGAGGTCATGTTAGGCCGATTTGGTTGGTCTTAGGCTGGGGAATCTCCGGCGTCACTATGACGTGTTATTTTTGGGACACCTGTATTTAATTTGTATTCTGCCTCGTTCTCTTTCTACCTTTATTTTTTAGGTAGTGCATATTCGCTTTGACTTTCATGGGGTCATTGACATCCCAAAAGGTCATTTTGCCTGCGAAAAGATTGTTTACGTCTTTACACCAATTATATATAAAAAACATTGTGCTTTTATTTTGTAGATATCTACACAGCGATTCCCCGTGTGTTATGCATGTTACAAATGACATGGAAATATTTATGTTTATTATAAGTTTTATATAATTCGACACATTTTTCTTATTTGCGTGACCTTTCAAAACTTCTATGCAAATATGTTCTGCTTGGGCAAAAAAATCGAATAATGCTTTGGTTGGATAACACAACCACCTTTTACCTTGGTATTCTTTTTTTTTAATAAAGTTATGGAAACGTTGTAGCTCAATCTCCTCCAAATCATTTGTGCAGGTGACACAGTTTTTATAAATGTGTCTCTTCGCTAGTTGTGCTATCCAACCACTGCAATACCCTATTGCTGCACTACGTTCAACGTCCTCAGGGGTCTCGCTTGTTATCAATTCATCTGTATTTACGGTACCGATGCATAAATGACTACTATTAATTTCCTCTTCACATTCAGTCGGCATATCGCTACCTACAAATCTTGTTAAAAAAAATTTCAATGATTGCAGACAGACACTGTCATCTTTTTCGCAGTTTGAGCCAACTGAATGTGAAGAAGAAATATTATTAATCAATAATGTTTTGTAAGCACCTTCAAATGCAGATGCAGTGGGCATTATATTGCTGTAGCCATGAGCTCTAATTGCCCCAAAGAAGTTTTCGAGAGGGTCTTGGTTGAAATTGCGCAGCAATAGGGAGTTCTCTCCTTTTGAGTATAAATGCCTAATAACACATTTTAAACTTTCTATAGTTTTGACCCAGCTTAAAAGAGAAGGCACTTTTCCATTATTGGTCGCATTTTCAAATTGCATCGATTTGAGTACCGGTAAACTCTCGTTCCACAGTTTGTGATGAGGTGATCTTGGGGTAACTGCAGCCCTATAAATTTTTCCCTGCCTCACTTGGCTGTAGCTCCCGTTGACACTGTCGAATAGGTCGTCAAAAAACATAAGCAGATCTGCTGTATCTGTGCTTTCCTTTTCTATTGCGCCAGATTCTATAAAAAAAGAATAATACATTACCGTAACTTTCATCATGTTTCCCTTTAGAACTATCAAATTCACCAGCTATATTTATTATTTATATCAAATTTCATCATAATAGATACAATACTTTTTGCATGATGCTCAAACAAACAAACAGACAATTATAGTTTTATAACAGAACAAGCTGCTTTTATTAATAATTGTCATTTTATTTATTGTATACTAGTAGCTATCACCAGTCAATGTAAGATATTTCTAGTAAAAGGGAGGTACAATATACAAAAACATAAAAGACGCATACCTGCCATGTATCCAAGTGCTACTCCAACAGACTTGCTAAACACTTGAGTGCAATTTTTCACCCTCATCTTGGGTATCTGTTCAGGTAGCACATGTTGTGCTGTTAATTTTGGCACTAACTTTACGCCTTTATAGCCTGGGGACCTATTATATAAGGCCACAATGTGCTTCCACTTAGCGACACGCGTTTTTCCGCTAACAACGTATTTCAAATTTTTTGTGACCAAGTTATTTCTGATCCCTTTTATTAAATGAGGTGGATCGTAAACATGAAATATTTTCTTGCCGTCAACCTCAAAAAAATCCTCCCTCATTTCTTGTCCACCTCGTAAATACCTTTCTTTAGTCACTTTAATTAAAGTGTTGATGGCCGCTATGTTAGAGGCACCTTGGTCGCACACAGTGGCTACTACTGTTAGTCCTGTTTCTTGGACTTTTTGAATAATTTTCCCTATTTGAGTTTTTAACTCCACAGTTTTTGTGCTTCCACGACAGTAGTAGTATGCTACAGGTTGCTTATATTTTTTTATGACCCCTCTTATCATGAATACTAAAACATGATCACAATAATCTGGTGAACATTTCTCTCCATCATCTACAAACCCTATCAATCTGTCATTTTTTTTGTCATATGATACCCCTGGTCCAATGGCCATTTCATCGAACAATAATGCACAGTACTTGTGAGATTCAGGCATCTTGCTCACTCTTCTTTTTAAATTTTGAAATATGATTTCATTAACCCCAGCTTTTAAAGAAAGTTTGCGTAGCAAATTTTGCAGGGTTTTTCTGCTAGGCAAAACACACAGCTTGCTTAACATCCTGTAAGATTTTGGAGATGGTTTATAAAGAGACAAGGCCAATATTTTCTCCTCCAGTGTGAATCTTCTGCCTTGTTTCTGTTTCGCACTCTGCGAGAATTGCATCTGGCAAAATGTCTTGGCAGATGATGACATTTTGTTTGTGACAATGTTAAACGCCGCTGTTTTGGTAATTTTTTTGGCCAAGTTGTATCTTTGTTTGAAAGAAGTTTTTTCTTGCTTCAACTTCTTTACTTGCTTTAGAAGTAACTTGTATTGTTTATGTTCTTGTACCGATACACGAACGCCTGTAATAATACGAAATAAGTTAAATAGCATAAAAGACCAATTAGACTGAAATTTTACTTGCGTTGGAGTTGTTTAATACGTGGACTCAAACTATCATAATACGTCAGGTCAGGACCCCAATTCTTGTGCCATTCAATATGTAGTTTCATTCAAGATGAAATGTGAGTTGCATACAATTTCCTAAAAATCTCGCATATAAACTATTGATCTCGACTGTCATTAGAATCAGACTCCTGAACACCTGAACACGTTTGACATTATGTGGTAAGTCATATACAATGATGTAGTCTGCTGCTAATTTATAAATACTGTTTATAAACTAAACTGTATGATTCCAAAATAATAATTAAAATATCCTTGCAATTGTGATGAAAAACATTGTATGTTACACGGGTGGTAAAGGAAATACAAAGCTCGAGTCATTAAAGCCCTCAGCCTATGGCTTCGGGCTTCTAACAGACTCTCGTTTCGTTAAAATTGAAGACGCAAAGTATAAAAAAAAACAGCAGGTCATTTTATAAAATGATCTCAAAAGTGAAAGACAAGCTATATTAGTTGTGTTAAATGGAAACAAGATAAGTAAGGTACTGAAATTCTTATTATGAAACCGCAATTAGCTTGAGATTGGTTTCTTTTTTATATTTAGAGGAACAAAAATAAAACTGAAGAATAAGGTAGTGGCAAGCCCCAAGAAGAAGAACCATTGTAAGTGAATGATAAATAAGAAAAAATAAAAATAAAAACGAAACGAAAAAACTGAAGAAAAACAAGATTGTTAAAAACTCATTTGGTATCAAGGAAAGAGCCCAGTTCAAACACCGTGCAGAAAGAGCCTACCCGCAATACGTTACACTCCGGCGACCACGGGATTATGATGAGGAGGACCCCTTGAGGCTATTAGCTGGAAAAACGTAGACAACATCCGACGATTCTAGGGGAATGCGACAATCATCAGCCGCGACATTCGTCAGCCTGCAGGAGGAACCAGTGCCAACTAGATAAGAGGTATAAAAATTAGGGTGGTGTGCACGACATGCCATTATAGGCGCTCATTCCCAAAATACCAGTTCTTAAAATACAAGGTTCTCAATACATCGGAATCCCAAAACTAGGCATTCAAATTATGGTTTCGTTTATTATCTTCACCCAATATTTTGATTCTGATATTTTGATAACCTGGTAAAAATAGTAGTTTGGTTTTTCAAGATTCTGGTATTTCGGGAATGAGCGATTTTAGGACTTAAAAGTGTCAACATATTATGTTCAAAGTATATTAACAATTGATTCTAGCACTAACTGTATAATAAAGTTATGTTTGAAATTAAAATTTGTAAGTGTGTAATTAGTTTCTATGGAGCAATATCTAAACAAACAATAATTTTGTTTTAATTCTTTAAGTGTGCAGTATAGTATTCCTATGCCATATGTTACACTATTTTAACGGATAACTTTTGCCCGATTGTTATATAGGGATAAATATGACAAATAATGTGCCCAATAACCTATAACCCTGTTATTAATTTTTAAGACACACTTTTGTTACTTACTGTTAAATTCAAATGCCACTATGACAGAGCTTACTATAGGGTCGAGGACTATCTAACAGATAAAAATGCTTGGCTAAAATAAACACCTAAAAAATTAATAATAACCTAGTCATAAAATTATGTAAACATTGTATTTTGTCTAGAGGCAATGGTTTTTGTAGGAGAAATCGAAATTTTCATGTGGTGTATTTTATGTGTATGTATGTGCTTTCTCTCTCAGTTGATCTACGAGTCCAACCGATTTGTACCCAACCCGAGAGCCTTTCAACCTGTTAGTTGAAACAAACTAATTTAATTGATGGATAATTGAGTGGCAAATTAGTATGAAAATTGAATTGCAACTGTTCATTAGGATGCATATTAACATCTTTAAAATCTTTGCTCATATTGGATTTACACACTGTATAATAACCTACAGTTTTTGAAATATTAAGCTTTATATGTCAGGTTCCTTACCAGAATTTCCAGGGGCAGTGGAACAGGATGGTAAGATGGCAACAGTCTGTGTGTACATATTGGTTGGTGGCTCGCACACCAAGGCACTTGTACAACCCTCTGCAACAAAAACACACATAGCAGTTAAAACATAATAAATTTGAATTTGAATTTGAAAAAGAAATACTTTTGATGAAGTACAGTGTTCTTCTCTTGGGATTGGGAAGCTTGGTAGATTCAGACCTTTAAAAGTGACTGCAGTATAAAGATTAATTCATACATAAGAGGGCTTATGGCCAAACACACTCGCAATTTGTTTTCATTTTGACAGTCCGAAGGTGAGTCTTCATACAAAATGTAAACAATTGTTTCACTTTAAATAACTTGATTGCTTTGATGAGGCAAGTAAAAGAATAATCTTCAAATGCAGCATTCACTCATAATCATTATTGATTTAGTTACTTGAGATTATGTAAACAGATGACTTAATTTGCTTTAAAAGTGGCAACATCGTAATCATAAGGGTCTTTTGCACCAAAGTTTTCGTAACAAGTTTTTCACAAAAATGGATATATCTCGAAAACTAAACCGAATTGAGCCTAATTTATACGATATATATAACTTCAAATTAACTCAGGAACACGCTGTTAAAATCCTTCAGGTATGTCCCGGGTATGGTGCATATGCACAAAAAACATACCCTTCTTGGCAGTTGGGTAAAAAACAAGATGACCCCATATCGGGTTTAGGCCTCCACCACACTATACATATACATAGTTACATTATAATTTACCTGGCATGTGCAGAACAGGGACTGCTAATTTGCACAGTCGGTTTTGGGGGTACAAATTGACGTCTTCAAAATGTCTGCGGCAGACACGTCTATTGTTGTAGACCATAATTTGGTCCAATGCAGCTATCTCGCCACCAATATTGGAAATCCAAGCGTTAAACTTGTCTGCATTCGTTTCCGGATTTGGAAATCGATGAAGAGGTACTCCTAAAAACACAATATCTAATTTAAAGACATATTTTTTTTAAGAAGAAGCATGTACATTCAAACTTTTTAGTAAAATACAAATACTTGCCATCTTCTAAAGTTATTGGACAGCCAGGTACACAGCAAGATTTCTGCGACATGATTATAGTTCACTGTTCACAATTATCGGTCTATATAGTAGTCTTCGAAACTTCGCAAGTTCGGGGTCTCTCTTACGGCACGGAGGACTATCGTGAACTCAACGTGGACGTGGGCACGTGGTAAGATTTGTAACGCGGCACAGCAACACGGAGGAGCGAATACTCAACTCAACTCAACGTATCAATACACCCGTAACAACGACCAGAACTTAAACGCCAAAGTAAAATGTGCTAAAAGCAGAAATTGCAGAAAACACCATGCTCCATGACATTTAAGACCGGCAACGCAATGAAAGTAAATAATAGACGCCATTTGCATTAACCTGTGTTACCTACATAAAAGAGATTATTTTCCTCACAAATATGGTCAAAATCTTGAAAAATATATTTTATCTAATTTTTTTGGTGATAACAAATCTCCCTAATTTATTTTATGATTGTTGATTTTAATATTTGAAGAAAAATAAAATATATAATCAATTTGGGCTCGTAAAAGTCTCCAACATTTGAATTTTGGATTTTAAATGCGGTAACACCTGGTTTTTAGTACAAAAGCTGGTGCGTAGATGGCACTGATTTTAATAAAAAAACTTTTGTTCTAAGTTACCATAGCAATGTAACAAACTTTTGCTGCGTCAGTGTCACGAATATGAAAGTTTTTAAAAAAAATCATAGGCAAATGAAAGTCCCTATTCTCATGTCACTCGAGATCAAATGTCGTACGGTTTATATTAACAAAACTTAGATGTTTCGAATAAAACTGTTTTAAATTTTTAATATATATGTATACTAGAATAGGGACCCCTCTTGATTTTTGACAGCTGTTCCAAATTTAAACTCATAACTTTACAAAAATCTGTACTGTTTTACCTACTACCACAGACAAGAAAGTTCTCATAGTAAAATTGGTTGTAATAATGCTAGTCATTTCCTAAGGTTTCTGAACACATAATAGAAGTCTTATGATATGTGCGTAGATAAAATGTTATTACAGTCGCACTGATAATAGCTAGACTGCGACCCTAATGTCAAAATCGAAGTTTAAAGTTACGTTCTCTCCCTCTCTGTCATTCGTCATTCTTTACTAAATCGAGAGAAAGGGATGGAGCTAACGTAACTTCAAACTTCGATTTTTAAAGTAGGGCCTCGGGTCAAACTTTACCTATCTATAGCGATGGCTAAAGTCAACCCGCCCGAACCAAGCGAAATTCTAAAATCCAATGATTTTTTGGGAAAAAGAGTAGAGCAGTAAGACACATCCCAAAACCAGGAGATCTGGCAACACTGAAGATTTGACGGATGCCGACCGAATGACATAGCGTACATGGTCAAGAAAAAAATATTTAAAAAAAATGTCGGATTTCAAGTCTACGCATTACCATGCAAGCACGATGCGCGATTGAACTGATATGATATACGGCAGGGCTATGTATCATCCAGCCGCACGTCATGCGAGAAGTGGTGGGGGGCTCGATGGACGAAAATTCGGTCATGCAAGTCCATCACGGTAATAATAATAATTATTGACGTCCAGCAAGCCTACGCACTATCGTTTTGCGTCGTGCATCGTGCCCGGAGGGACAACACGGAAGGATAATGCGTAGAGGACTTTACGTCTCAGTGTTCAAAAGCAAGCTACCCACGTTATATTTCGTGGTACGGTTCTCGCATCGCAGAGGTCGCGGTACCGTACAAAACTAAACTCCAATACCTACTTAGGCATTACGTTCCAAAGCCATTGCGATGTGAAAACGATGCCACACCGGACTATTTAACCTTATAATTATTTTTAGTATTACTTTCTCATTTTAAGTGAACTTTGTAATATTCTTATGAGAATAAATGTCTTAAACTATAAACCATAAAATCAAAGTTTGAAGTTACGTTAGCTCCGTCTTTTTCACTTATCATAGGGGACTAAATTAACCGAAAGGGATGAAGATAACGTTAATTCGAACTTCGCTTACAAAGTACGGCCCCTGTGAGTTCACAATCCTTGTGCCGCAATTGACAGAAAAACGCCATTTACCTTTTTTTACACATGGCAACTCTACATTATTTTTTATGAATCGGCGAGGCAGTGATCCGGCGAACGTGCTAGATCGTGATATCGAAAAATTTGATCTTAGAAACTGAAGTTGGGTCAGTTATTTCATTACTTGAGCAGTTCACAAAGTGTTTTTGTGATCAATCATCATGACTGAAGCCGCGATCCCACCTCCTGTTTTATGGGCCCAACGGAAAGAAGACGTATTTCTCACGTTTAGCGTCGAGACCAAAGACCCCACTATTAAAATAGAAAAGGACTCGGTATACTTCAAAGGCCTAAGCGTACCGGAAAATAAACCACACGAGGTGACTATACAATTGTACGACGCCGTGAATCCAGAAACTAGCGCTTTCGTTAATAAAGGCAGGTGCATAGAAATGATTTTGCGCAAAGAAAAGAAGGATGCTCTTTACTGGCCGTCATTAACGAAGGATAAGAAGAAGCCTCATTATCTTAAAATAGATTTCAACAAGTGGAGAGATGAGGATGATGAAGAGGAAGAAGGTGGAGGCGCTATGAATTACGATATAGAAGAAATGTTGCGAAACATGGGCGGCGGTGGAGGCGGCGCGGGCGACAAGCCGGAGAAGCCTTCCTTCGATGACTTGGAAAGCGACTCCGATGACGAGAATCTACCGGATCTGGAATGAGCCCACTCAAAGAAATAATACCCAATTGTGTTTAACATTTGCAGTACATTATTGTATATTAAGGTTTTTACAGTTATAATAAAACATTTTCAAAATTTGGTTTTATAAGTTACTTTGAGCATAGTAAACCAAAATTCCAAGGAAAGATGCCAGATTGTGGATCTTAGAATTTGTATTCAATGTATAATAGTGTATAAAGTCTGTTTCAACATTTTAGTGAGGTTAGCTAAAGTTTTACTAATTTTTATTGGTTAGGTTAGGTAGTTACAAACAAAATTTTATTGGTTAGTCAGTATTTCTTTTTCCCTTGTAATGGGAGTACAATGTAATAAGTTAAATATATAATCAAGTGCGTGGTAGTTAACCCATTAAATACATTGGATTTTAGGTCCATGGAAGTCTGGCAACTTTGTGTTCATTGTGTTAACATCTAGTCCATAATGCAAATCTTGCTACATCATCATCATATCAGCTGGCAACTTTGTGTTCATTGTGTTAACATCTAGTCCATAATGCAAATCTTGCTACATCATCATCATATCAGCTAAAAAACCCACGGCTCGATATAGGTCTTCTTAATATTAACCCCTGGATTGCTTCGGCATGGCTCCGTACTTGAATTTTAATACATTCAGTGCCAGCAATGCTACAAGTGCTATGCCTGTAGCAGCATTTTTCAGCTATATAGTGAAAATCGGCTACAAACAGCGAACCCAACCATAGTCATAAGCACGTGAATGTGTTAATACTTTTTTTTTAACTTCCTGTATATGAGCATCGAAGGAATTGCAGCAAAAAACTTGTGCGGCAAGAAGCCAAGCTAGATAATGTCATAAAAAATATCTTGTCATAACTTAGCACATCCTTCAGTTCAATATTCATAGTGGACTTTGTTCAGATTACCCATCGCATATTTCTGTTTGTTTTCATTTCAAATTCTCAATAATTACATACCGAGAGATCTTCTCAAGAAAGGACGGGATAGGCTTTTACATCTGCAAATGTTCATACAAAATGCAACAGTGTCCCCCAAACCTAATCTGACTCACGATTTTTAGATGTAATGTACAACCAAGTATGAAGGTTTTCTTAAAGAAATTAAACTAAAAGAGAAAAAATTATAAACCTAGTCTGAAAATCTGAGGTGGAATTTAATAAGGCTTAAATTAGCAAATTAATTAATGTAAAGGGGGTGGGTAGGAAATAGATCAATAAAATTGCACATTGTGTAATTTTGTATGTGTGTACCAGTGTAAATGTGTGTGTGCAGTGTTTTGGTAATATTATGTGATCAATTGTCTACAATGTTGAATGAGCAATTTATTGTGAACAGGATTCATACCCTTACTAATATTATAAATGCAAAATTCCTTTTTTTCATCAACCGACGTGAAATTTTGTAACGAAGGTACGGTAGGTACCCATATTTTATCTCGGAACTATCTTGCAGGTTCTCAGGGAATAGAGATAAACATATACGCGGGCAAAGGCTATGATGCTAGTCAATAATAAAGCCTGAATCCCATAGTCGCACACCTGACCGTGGTTAAATTCCATTAGTATCATAACTTATGAAGATACTCCTACGGCAGCACACGCACGAAATGACGTGATACTCGCCTAAAATTATTGATCCACGTGGCTTCGTGTGTAGCGTGTGCATACGTTGCGTGCGTCGCAGTCCAATTCCGGCTTACGAGTACACTTAATTTAAATGTCATTGCTGGACTCAAAGCTCATGGGTGCCGGTTTGGGACGTCACATGTAATATTAAGTTGTGTCGCAGACATCATGCACAGTGTAAAGTTTTCGCGATGTCAAAAATACTATTATTAAGATATTAAAATTTCTGTAAATTAGGTTTTTTACAATAAGTATTCAAATATAAGTAAAATAACCAATACAAAATAATAAGCATTATAAAAAACCTAACCCATGAGTGCCGCCGACAGCGGGGAAGGGCTCAAAATAACGGTGGTTAGGGCTGCAGAGAGAGGAACCTCCTCACTACTGCCTTCTGTATCTGGTCCTTGATCTAGACATCTAGCAAGAGTCTCTTGAGGTGCTGGTCGAGGCTTTTCGCTATAAGACAGTTTGCCGAAACAACTAGGTAACGGGACAATGATCGTCGACTCAACATCCCACATGGCGGTCACCTCGTGAGCCAAATCAAGGTACCTACTTGCTGAGCTTGTCCTCGGCCTTCACGACGTTTCGTCGTGCGGGATGGTGACATTATTTTTATTATTAATTAGTGTCCTAATATAGTGTCCCACTGCTGGGCAACAGCCTCCTACATGGATTTCCATACAATAAATACTTCACGCCTGCAATCCCCGAGTCGGGTAGGCAGAGCTAGAGAATTACCTAAAACTTTAAAATCTTGTTGATAATTCTAACATTTTGCACAAATAAAAACATCACAAAAAAAATATTCAACTAAAAATCAAAATTTAATTGAATTTGTAAAGCATTCAAAAACTTATTTCATAGTTATGAGTTGAACATAGACCACAATCTTAATATAGTAATAATAACGCCAACCGCATTCGCCCTTTTTTCCAAGGCTTGCTCTTTTTCAAGTAAACGCATGGGGCTATTTTTATATTATTATCATAAGTGTCGCCGATAGTAATAATATTGCGTTAATATTGGTGTTATCAGGTTAAGTTCAACCTACTCTGTACCACTAACAGGAATGCCTTGGTAAGGTTTAGTATCCAAACAGAAGGGATAGAGGGTTTTACACTTCTATTTTTATTATCATTTAAATTATTGTTAACCTTGTGACTAACATGTTTCTGCCATCAATTTCACATTGATTCTTCTCAATGTTAGCAGTGATTCGACGAGCGTCCTTCAAGGATAAGTTCTTGGTTGGATATTAAAAGTATTCAAACTTGGCTTGCATTCTGATTTTTGGATTATTACAAAGCTAAGCACCGTAGGAAATCTGCACCTATCTGCACATATCTTCGAAGAGTTTTAATGACGTATGAGCGGTATGAGGTTCACTTCTCTTATTCATCATTTTGGAAGTCGAAATACGTTGGAAGTAGGTACGATTTATACTAGGAACATCTCCATTGCTGATATTTTTGCTGGACGTAATTTTCGTAAGTCTTCCCTTCTTTTTTTATTAATAAATCTTCCCTCCGTCTGGAGTGCTTGAAGTTTTTTTTAACAAAACAAGTGTCCACACAACTGTCAATTAATAACAGATTAACTCTCCCAATGATCTTACATTCAGAAGGTAAAGGTCCATGGTACCGAGCTATACAACTTTTTTTGGCAGTCGTGTAAAATACACTAAAGAGTAATAACAACCTGTTCCCTGCATAGCCATGGAATATAATAGGTAGGTATGTAGGTACGATTATTAGGTATGTACTATCGAACCAACGGAACCCTGACCCACCATAGAACCTTGTCACAGTGATTGACGTTAGGACTGTCATACGAAGCTATACGACAATCGTACGTCAATCATTGTGACAAGGTTCCATGGTGGGTCAGGGTTCCGTTGGTTTGATAGTACCAATATGGCACCTCATTTTTAGGGTTCCGTAGCCAAACTAGGAACCCTTATAGTTTCGCCATGTCCGTCCGTCTGTCCGCAGTCTAGCTCAGATAATCTTAGTACTAGAAAGCTGTAATTTGGCATGAATATACTTTTTCACGCCAAAAAAGTGGTAAAATAAAATTTCGAAAAAAAAATTTTTTGTTTCCCTCCCCTACACGTAACCTGGGGATGTTTTTTTTCTCGTCTACCCTATAGTGCGGTGAATCGTTGGATAGGTCTTTCAAAAATATTGTGAGTCAGTCCTAACAATTTTCCGATTAAAGGCTCCCTTTATGAAATATCAAGCTTTAAAATAATTTTTGTTACAGTCAAGTGTCCCTTACAGCCAGAACTACTAATACAAAATATCTAAAAAATATCTTAAACGAAAGCACATACATCGAATTGAATAGGAAAACTATCACGACTAAGTAGACTTCATTAGTTCTAGAGTTAACGGTTTAAATGTACCGAAAACTTATTTGCGGTGTTGGTAAACTGAGCGCGACCTATGTCGAATATGGGGATAACAATTTAACAACGGCAATGTTAAGTTAGTCGCGAGGTCTAAATTGATTGTAGTTGTTTATTTGTTGTTGTGGCTTCGGAACCCTATACTGAACATGGTCCGAAACACTCTTGCCCGGTTTTTTTACTAATGGCGGTTCTGTAATGATAAGAAAAAAAATGAAAAAAAAATTTTGGCACATAATAAAAAACCGTTTACAAGCAAAATGTCTTAACCTAAATACACGCCTATGACGAGTGAGTGAATATCTTATATATTCATCTTATATAAAGTAAAATCGGACATTTATCGACAAAAATATCCTACTTTTTGATTTCTGTTTCACCTTAAGGTAGGATCGACTGACCATCATAAATTGACCCCCTATTCTGTACCTATTTACATTATTTGGTGTTAGGTATCGTCTATACAGTGAACCAATTTAATTTCAACTTCAGTTAGAAAATCTCACTCCAATTTCAACTGCTGGGGTTCGAACTCGGTAGGTACCTACCGTATAATCACGCGGCGACACCTTAAGCCAAGGCACGTAAGAAAATGCACTTTAATCGGACTGAATCCATCGAAGAGGTCGATTTACCGATAACCGGTTGACTTGTGGACGCTTACCTTTTACAATGAACGTGCTAACTTACCTCTTTTCCGCCATTGCATAGTGCATACAAATCAAGAAGAATGCGTCAAAAATAGAGTATATTTTGTTTTTCTGTCAATCGTAATATGTGTTTTGTACCCAAAGTAAAAAATGTTTTAATGATAAATGAAGATATTCATGGCTACCATTAAAAGAGACTTTGTCTGGTTCACATAGCTGAACTTTACAGCTTTCGTTTCATTGCACCTTGAAGAAATATCCTACATTGAGTTGTATATTACCTCTAAAATATATAAATGAGTGATTCTGTGATACAATTTAAAATGCAAGAAATGTCGAGGAAAGAAAAAAGGGCTATGTATTTGGAATTGGTGGATGGGGACTTGGTTTCAGGAGAGCCAGTGAAATGCAAGGTTTGCAAGAAAACTGTGAGCAAGTGGGCCTGCTTTGTAAGCCACGCGAAGTTGCACTTAGGGTTTAAATTTATATGTGAAGTAAGTATACTTATTGAGTTCCGGACTCGTGGTCCCACTGCTTTTTGTCCCATTGTTATTCGAGGAAGTCTTGTCTCGCGGCAGGGCTCCTATATCTGGGCGGTTTGCCCTTCGGGCATTTAATGATACCTGACTAAAATAATCTACCTACTTTTGCGGGGTTTCGGACTCGTGTTAAATTTTTATTTATCGTATGGCGATTAGCGATTACACTGGTTAAATGATTTCTCAAGAAAGCGAAAAGCAGTGGGACAACAATTAATGTGACCACTAAGCCTAACCTGCTTTTTGTTGCCACTAGAATTTGTCTTTCGACTGAGTGCTACATTAAGACAGGTCGAAACAAGCCGAGCCCATACAGGGCCCGCTCCACTCGCAGTGGAAACGCTGCTTGATAGCTAATAACTAGACCCCGGATTCTTGCCGCGATGACGTCACAATAGAGTAATTTGGGGAGCAAATGGAACGGTAGTAATTAATACGGATTTATTTAGATAAGATAAGATAAAAAAAAAACTTATGGTGTAAATTAATACGAAAGTGTTACTCATTATTTTTTGGTATATTACTGCGAAACTTCCTTTAAATCAATTGTCAATTGATTAAATTATCGACATTGTTCTTTCGTTAACTGACTCTCCGTAACAGATCAAAAGTTGTTTAAATGCCTTGCCTAAATCGCTACGTATTCTAGAAGAATATATCCACTTCAAAAAGGAAAAGCTTCTTTCCACTTCGACAGATGTTATTGGAGCGTATTTGAAAAGTTTGCGGTTATCAAAGCAGGATTTGTAAGGATTGCTTGGATTTATTTGTATACACCATTTACAATATAATTTACTGTCGATTACTTTCAAAAAGTCAAATTTAGTAAGATATCTATCGAAAGACATTATTTTATTTTAATTTAACAAATCATTAAAGCAAACGCCCTGTGAGACAATGTCTTGACACATTGATACAATCAATGTGACGTGCAGTTGTCTATAAAGCAAACAGTTTATAATATAAACAGTTTATAATCCATATGTTTATAGACATTATCTAAGGTCAATCTTTATTGAGTTAGTATAGATTGCATAAATTGATAAAGTTAATTTTAATATATTACATTGTGATCTACTATTACATGTCCTGAATGAATATTTGGTGAAATGAATATATATTTTAGCTTATCTTATTCTTAATGTATCATTTTGTGCCACCGTTCCATTTGCTCCCCAAATTACCCTATTGTGACGTCATCGCGACAAGAATCCGGGGTCTACTAATAACTCTTAAACAGTCCAACCGATTTGCAGCAATTCTAGCTAGGATCCACTCTGGTTTTTCTTGCTTTAAATAAACGTAGATACACCAGTTAAACTCATAACGACACCAGGGGCGTGTCAGACGTTAGAAAAAAAATGGGTTAAGTGCGAGACGGGCTCGCGCACCGAGGGTTCCGTACCACCCCACAGTAGGTATTATTATATTCTGATTCGATTTCGAATCGAATCAGCGCCAGCCTAACTCACACTTGACTTTTTTTTTTGTATTCAAATGGACGTCATAAGTCGCAAAAATGTGGACATTACTAAAATGATTTTAATTAAAAAAATACCTTAGGGGAGACCTAGGTGGGTTGTAACAAAGGTAAGTTGACACAACGCCAATATTTCGGGAACTGTAGCGAATAGAAGTATGGCAACAACGCATTTCAAACCTTGAGCTCGGTCTAGTATACTTGTCAGTACACGTCGCGGCCGCCAGGTGAACGGTTACGAAGATACAGCGTCGGAGGTCAAAATTGTGCGAAAAGTAAGTTTTTTATCATTTTTTCGGTACTATTTCTTTAAATGTAATGAATCCGATTTAGTGCTGAGTGTAGATGATTTTTAAAGCATGATTAAGTAAGTTTTACATGCATATTTCATATTTTAGGTAAACTAACGGCATGTAGGTTATAATCGCAATGACACGATAAGAACCGTAAATTTCAATGGAGAGGTAAGTTGAAACACCTTGTTTCAACCCACCTCGCTTGTTGCAACTCACCTCGGTATTTTTTTAAACTTTTTCTTGTTTTGTTTAGAATGCCAAATAATTACGTGCGGAGAGCAATGAACAATAACAAAAAGACTACAAAGAACAAGAAGAAGAAAGTCTCACGAAAAAATCCGACAGTGAACATGAAAATTATGATGATTGTTTATGTCTGTGCTGCTTAGAGCCATATCAAAATAGTAGACCTAACGAGGAATGGGTGCAGTGTATGGAATGTAAGGGTTGGTCTCACGCGGAATGCACACATGGTGAATTAAATTATATCTGCCAAAACTGTTTATCAGATTGAATCTATTAATTCTTTGTGCAATGTTTTATTAAGATGTTCTAGTTTGTTATCCTGTGTTACTTACTAAAAATAGTCCAACAAAGTAATACAAAATTAGAATATGTTGCAAATATCTTATGTTTCCCAAAGAGTCTTAGGTTACTACTTCATAGGTAGGTACTTCATAAGAAGAAAGTATTTAAGTTATTTCAGTAATTCAGTCATTTTTTTCAGTTTGTTGATCTCAAAGAAAGTGTTCAAGTATATTATTGTAATTTTAGTGAGATGGAAGACTATAAGTATTTTTAGTAGGTAACTAAGAATTAAATATTTCTAAGGTACAAGAAAACGACAGATTATTGTAAGTTTAGGTTAAAAATGCCTACTTGAAATTAGACGACAAAGAAGGTAGTCTCCAGTAGGTAAGGTCATAAAGAGAAGACCATTATAAGTTACAAAAGTTATTTGTTTGTAAATCTCAAAGATGTTCTTTCATTGTGTTAAAGTTTATTACCTGATTAAATAGTTTTAGCTACATTAAAGACTAAAATTTGACAAAGTATTTAGGATAAACCTACTTGCAATGTGCCTTACTAATTATAATTAAAGGTAAAATATTATAAGTAAAGATATTGTACTGTTGATTGATGACAGAGGCCGTTTCTTTAACATTAAAAGGTATTTTTCACTTAATAAGCTTTTTTTATTTTAAAATGCTTCATCTATCTAATGTGTCAACTTACCCAGGTATCTGTTTCATCTTACCTCTATACTAGGAGAGTTGAAACAGTCTGACTTGATTTAGAAAATGTATTTTTTTAAATATTTAGAACTTCTAATTACCACTTCAACTAAAATCAATTGTTAGAGTATTAAATTTGCTTTCTAGCGATATATATCTCATAGTTCTAAAACGTATAGTGAGGCAGTTATGACCTGAATTGTAAATTTTGTGTCAACCCACCTAGGTCTCCCCTACCTGAACCTTATTCTTGATCCTTTGCAGGACAGTAATAAATAAATAAATAATACAAAGACGTGAGGAGTGGCCATTAATATTTATCTACCTCCATTAACATCCGTGGATTGTGAAAGGAGCTTTACCTACTCGTACACTTCATAAGAAAGAATAAACTAACGACGGAAAAATTATAAAAAAAACTGTTTAGTTGCTTTAATCTAAGCAATAACAAGTGTTTCTATTATTTATTTATTGCTGCCTTGCAAAGAATCAAAATTATTTTTAGGGTAAGTAATCAATTAATGTAATTTAATTTGTTTAATTAAAATCTTTGGACTAATTTGCGGCACATTATTGCGGGGTCACGAGAAGACTGAAGTGGAGGGTAGGCTCCCTTCGGGCACGGAACCCTAATAAGGATAACTTCAACAAACACAGTGTGGTGGTTTCAGTACTGCGGCAAAGACTTCATTTCCTCAACGCAGCTAAAGCGGCATTGCCGCTCGTTTCACGGAATGCCTCGAGAGCTGACCTGCAACTATTGCAGCTTCCTGGCTATTGACTCGCAGCAGTTGTTGGTAAGTCTAGACCTAGTTGTACGGTGGGCGTTGTAACTGCGCACTTTAGTTCTTTGCCACTTTAAAGTCATGTTTGATTGAAGTACTACACTAATCAAAGGCGTTAAAACGACAAGCTACTAAAGTGAGCATTTTCTCTTAAGACCGATTGTACGCCTCACGAGACTATGGGAGACTTTTTTCATTTTGACAGTCTGAAGGCGAGTCTCAGTCAATTGTTCCACTTTGAAGTCGATTGAGATTATTTGGCCGTTCTAAAGAAGCCATTATAAGACAACTTAGTTACGTAAAGTTGGTCACTGACTTGTGATGGCGGTTGTCCCGGTGGTTACGCTATAGAAGTAAAGCTTCTACGGACCAACCAACAACCGGTTGTAGAATTATTTTAAATTTGGAAAGATTTAGAAAGATGGGATACTTAATAAACAACCAAGATGATTTGATATGGATTGGTGACCTGGAATTAATGAAACTATGGCGCCGGCCTGGCTATTGCTGCTCATATTGGTAAAAAAACAGCTTAGTTGGCAATAGAAAAACAATACCTAAACTCGGGGTCAATAGAAATGATAAAATATGTAAACAAAACCAAACGGATCTATTTACCATTATTACACCATAATCACGTAGGACTTTTGGACATCGCGTGGCATATACACGCTTGTCTGTTACTTTAACATTCTGTTTAAGATTAAATAACTATTCAATATACGTTTTTTTAATCTGGTTTGCAGCTGTGGGTCCAGCAATGATGGATTATTTGTTGTTACAGGTGCGTTAGTATTTACCTAGATTGCAATATAGTCAAGAGATACAGCTCAATGATAGACATATAAGGCTTAGTAAGGCTTTGGGTACGAATCCCTAAAAATGCCAAACAGTAACTTACCAATTCAATGGAATGGGCCCCCTAAAATAGCCGCATTATCGATAAGCGAAGGGGAAACTAATTGAGAGGGGGTAAGAGTGAAACATAAAGAACTTCCTCAGAAACGCGTTCCACGCAGACAAAATCGCGGGCAGACGGTTATTGTGCAATATAGTTCAATTACCTATATCTTTTTTCAAACGTGCATGGAAAATCGGGTTCTCTGTCTTTTAGTACAAATATGTTTGGCAAAATGTATCGTTTCCCAACCGTTTCATTTGCTATCCACTTTTATGTGTAACTGTAATTATTTCAGGACACAGCGGTACGATATAAATCCTGAAATATGTACAGTTACAGAAAAAAAAGCGGGTTGGCAAATGAAACGGTTTGGAAACGCTAGGTACATTTTGCATAACATATTTCTGCCAAAATAACCCGATTTTTTATACACAAGGAACATGTCAATTGCTTGTAAAAGGCCTCTGTAAGTACTTATGGCGTTTATAGAATATAACGGAGGTAACGGTCGCCAGGCATTGCATTGATCAATCAACGTACCCAGTTGACGTAGTTTCGTGTATGTAGGTACGCGTATATGTTAATGAACGAGCAGGTCATGGCCGAATATGTTTGAACAATGCTTTCTTACTGTTTCTAACATATTATAGTTGTTGTTTCAATTATTTTTGTATTCTTTGATTATTTTAAGTACTTATTTATATTGAAGATCTCAATGTAATTTGCAATTAATATTGCTACATTGATGAATAAATAAACTAAACTATTGCTAAAATCACACGATAATTAAGAATTTTAAAGATTTAAGTAGGAGTAAGTAAATATTAACTACATTAAACCTATTCTCCGTTTTTAGGGTTATGTACAGTCGGCTAAAAATGTGGTCCACCACCCTACGGTTGAAGTTCATTTGCACGTCATGATACAACAAGTTCGATTTTCCCTTACAATAATATTATGACAGTGACAAGTGGGAACTTAGCGATAATTAGATCTCAAAGAATCTTTTGTCAAAACTGGTACTGGTACTGGCTACTTCGGTGTTTGTATCTTTGTATGTTGCAGCTAGTTGTCTTAGCACTACAGAAGAAATTTAGTGTATATTTAGTGTATTTATATAGGGGAAGATGGGGTGGCCTCGTACACTTTTTACTTTAAGAATTGTTAAAAAAAAACTAACTGCTATTTCAAAATGAGATGAATGCTACTTTATCATCCACTTATTTGGCTATAATAATTGTATATTTCAGTTTGGATACAAAGCAACTGTGCCAAGATATAATAGTTTTCCCAAAAAATGAGAATTGTACGAATGCACCCCATACGTGGGGTGGCTTCGTACACTATTAGTTTTTCCCAGGATTTATTAGATTTTCAGCTATTTCACCTGTTTCAGTCACCTTTTAGGCATATCTTACTGATCTGGTTTTGTGATTATAATTATTCTTGATATACATTATTTTAACTTTCATGGGGTGCATTCGTACAGTATATAATTACATACATTTTGACTGTACGAAGGTACCCCAACCAAAACGAACCGAAAAAAAAACTAAATAAAAAATAACTGTTAAAGTAATCCCAAAACTATTGTTTACATATTAATCTCAAGCATCTAATTACAAACTATATATATATAAAAAATCTAATACGAGTAAAACTAATTAGAGACAGACACATTCAAAGGAGAACCAAAAATTACTTTCGGGTCGCGAAAACACATATTAATTATTTCTGGCGAAAGCTGCTGCCGCACTGCCATCGCTTTTTGAGGGTAGCCTACGCATATGAGCGGCAGTCACGCATACAAATATGAACGCTTCAGCATGTTGCATAGTCGAGATATGACCACTGTACGAATGCTCCCTTTGTACGAAGCCACCCCATCTTCCCCTAACCTGGTTGCCTCCCTGTCATCTTAGATACAAAAAACATGAAAAAAGGGTGATATTATTGAAAACGGAATGTTAAAATTTAAAGTTATTACAGGAAATAGTAGTGGTGGTAGTGTTAGGAAAGGGTAGGTAAGTACACACTCTGAGAATAATTTTCATAGTTTTCTATAGTTGCCAAAAATTTCCAATCCCTCTGTGGCCCTAGACAAGATGCATTGCGAGATCGCCATCGTTATCGACAATGTTTAGGATTGCCGTAAGCTGCCGGGTGGTCGCGTCAAGCGATCATGTCAATTCCATAGATATTAAGCATCATGTCACTGGTAGATCACGTGACTTTTCGTATCACGTCATCTACCAGTAACGCGATTGGTTTGAAAACGAAACGAATAGAAATGTTAGTTAGCGTAGTGCATCTTAGCAGGGCCCTCTGATCTCCCAAGTTTACTCCGGGCGAGCGCAAAGCATAGCTGTCGTCGAAAGCGTGGGGCCAGCTCAGCTGTGTTTTTCAAACAATTCACTGGTGAGCTCGTAAAGATAAACTGGTGGAACCATCAGTGCGTAAATATTGCGTGACAAACAAACGCCTATTCATACCCCCCGCCGTACCAAGGGGCAAGTTATGTCCGACTTCGGACCAACCGCGCCGTACTTACTCTACTGAGAGACATTTTAGAGCTGATTATTCAATTAATCTTCTTTTTCAAAGATGTGTTGAAAAATCGTCACTACTTGGAACGACAATCGACATTTACCTGCCGCACTCAGAGACTTCAATAAAATTTGATGCTTGATTAAAGTTGCTGCTGTCACTTTCTTTGCTATAGCAATAGAATAAGACAACACGTCACTAAACAAGCATTAAATTTAATTGACGTCTCTGAGTGCGGGAGTAACTGACTCTGAGTGCGGCCGTTACGAGGGTTGTGAAGCTGAAAAGTTCCATACTAGACGCGATAACCTTTCTCTCTCCATAACCTAGTCCGATTTTTGAATTATGTTGTAGATATTAAAAAGAAGCTCTGTACGTTTTCCTTTACAAGAAAACATATCTTTAAGAAAAAACGCAAAAGGGAAACACATTCATGATTTTTCATAACAACTACAACATACCTATTCGAAAATCGTGGAAACCGGAGTTGATTTAGGGGTTGAGAAATTTTATCGTCCGAAACCAAATTTAAATGGATAAAACGTCTCCTAATCTTGGGGTTGTCCTTTAATCTAGCGCTTCTTCTTCGTCTAGAGGTTTGTTCTGCCACAAACCTCTCCATCTTTTACCCGTTATCTGCTAGGCAGCGAGTTCACAGAGTGAGACGGCTCTGGCCGTCAACGGAAAGTAGAGCCACTGACACAACAACGGCTACAAGTTCAGGATTAAAAAAGAATCTGTTTCGTACCAATAAGGTGTAATAGCAAACTTGTTTGGCATGTGAGTGACTTGTTGGTTTAGCTGCACGAGCGACGCGAGCACACCGGCGAGCGGCCTTACGTTTGCCACGAGTGCGGCGCGCGCTACCACAGCCGTCGATGTCTTCTGCAGCATCTAGAGAGCCACAGAACCACTAGAGACGTACAGGTAAATATAAATTTATTTCATTTATTAGCCTATAATGTCCCACTGCTGCTCCCTTCTTTCCACGTAACCTTGACTTGGGCAGTCTCCCACCAGTCCCGATTGAAGGCATCAAGCTCATCTCGCCAACGTCGCCTTAGTCTTCCTCGACGCCGAATTCTACCCCGTAGGACCCATTTAGTACGCATTTTAGCCCACAATTCCTCCGGCATGCGGCAGACATGCCCAACCCATTCCCATTTGAGTTCGGCGGCTGCTTGGGCTACATCAGTTACCTATTTTAGTTTTGGAGCATAATGTATTCCTGATGTCGTCCGTTAATTTGACTCCCAAAATACTAAGCTTCATGGCTGTCTGACTAAGGGCAAATTTCTGAATATTTGTCAAAGACCAAGTCTGCGCTCCGTAGGTGAGGATAATAAATGAATAAAAATATAAGGTGGCCTAGTCAGGATGTATAACCATTTTTTTTTATGATTGACGTCAGCTGATGACAGTTCGCTTCGACCGCTTTTGTCAACTCTATAAATTTTGAGTCTATAGAAAACAGAAATCTTGTCTTTGTTATTATTGTCGAGCGAAGTCATACGATCGAGTTTTAAAGCTCCAATAGTTAGTTACGTATATAACTAATGTACTAGGGTTTACAGTTATGTAAAATTAAATACATACATACATAAAGTCACGCCTTTACGGGCAGAGCTACAGAATCACAAACGAAGTCAATTTCATTTCAAAAGGAATGGAAAAATGGTCGCAGCTATTTGTTAGAAAGAGAATCTACGATTATAATTACGAGGTTCATTCTCACAGATGCATTTCTCGGCCTGTGAGTCCGATTGTTGATCTGTGTGAATTTTGAAACTTGAATTTTTAGGATAAGCTTGTTTTTTTTTTGGTTTTAGTGTCCTGAGTGCCCGATGCGGGTGAAATCTCGTCGTCATCTTGCGCGTCACCGTTACAGCGTACACTGTCGACGCCTCAAAATCGAGCACCCTCGTTCTGTACAACCCTTATAACCTGTGGTTCTGTATAGCTCAGTCATTACGCACGTCAAACCCGAATTTCACTGCGGCGCACGCTACGCACAGTGCACACGTACGTACGTGAGCCACGTAGATCTATTTGTTCTGCATCATTGACGTCATTTCGCAAGTGTGCCACTAGTGGACTTAGCATTGCCAGGTGTCCGGCTTTTTAAAAACGCGCGAGCGTCTCATTCGGACATGCATGACTCGGTACCTATCTCACAGGAGTCGTATGGGGCGCAAGGTAGGCTTAATGTGACCTATTTAATTAAGAGTAGATAGAGTAAGTCTCTAATTAATAATAGTAATAAATTAAAAAAAAACAATGTTTGGCTTTCAAGGCAAAATTTCTATGTAGGCTATGTATTATTGCTCGCGTGTGCGTAACGTGCAACGTTCTGTGTTTCCGATTTCAACGTAGTGAATTACCGAACTTTGGCCGTTTCGCGGAAGGACTGTACAATATGTGTCATTGATTATAAGTACCTAGTATTTTTTTTTGGATGTAGAATAGTGTCTATAATGTAATTTTGAAAACGAGAAAATGCGGAAAAGCATACAAAAAAAGCTACGCCATTACAAACATTCGGGACCCGGTGGGATGTGGGAGTATTAGGGTGGGGAAAAATTAACGCGGAAAAGGGTAGTCAAGGTCATAAAAAAGTCAAAAAGTGGGGGTCAAGGTCATAAATTGGTGGTCAAGGTCAAAAAGTTATGGTCAAGGTCATAAAATGACAAAAAACTGGTCAATGTCGTAAAATGACAAAAAGTGGGGGTCAAGGTCATAAATTGGTGGTCAAGGTCATAAAATGTCAAAAAAACAACAGAATATACTTTTTAACACTTTATTATATACACATATCTAATATAAAACACAAACATAATAAGTTAGGTTAGGTTAGGTTAGGTTAGGTTAGGTTAGGTTCGGTTAGGTTAGGTTAGGTTAATATATATATATGTATATAAACCTAACCTAAATAAACCTATTATGTTTGTGTTGTATTTACATTATAGACATATTTTATACTTTTAATTAATTCCTCAAACGGGTCTAAATGGTTAAATGTAACTCGTCTCCTCCATGAAAATTTGATGAGCCAATTTGTGAAATCACGTTTATAATTATCTTTGTGGAAGGCCCTTTTTAACCCTCTCCAGTGACTCTCAATCCGCTGTGTGTGTGTGTGTCCCATCTGGTGCCACAAACCTGTTTTCAGGATCACTGTGATTCACTTTTCTGTGAATGTAACCATCAACTAACTGAAACAAGCAGGAAAAAATTACTTTTTCACCTGGGCATAGAGGAGAGAAAGGGGGAGAAGGGGATGAAAGGGGGTGAGGTGCGGGGTAGGAGGAGGGGGGGAGGGGGGGGGGGGGGGGGGAGGCGCGGGCTTCGCCCGAAGGCTTGCTTCAACGGCCCTCCGGCCGCTCACGCACGAGTCCCTACGCTAGCTCGGGACGTCGCCGGCTCGCTACGCTCGCCACCTCCCCCCACTCGCGTCGCTCCAGGCCTCTTTGCGCTCGCTGGCCTACGGGCCTACTCCGCAAACCTTCGACCTCAGCGTCGGACTCCGGGACAGAAAGTGACTCCGGAACAGAAAGTGACTCCGGGACAGACAGTGGCTCAGGGACAGGAAGTGATTTGCAACTGCTCCGGCCCTTCAGTAACACTATTTCCATAAAGCATAACTTTATTAATATATAATATCAATTGATATAACAATTAAAGTGTATAATGTACATGACACCTAAGATATAAAACATATATAAATCAAAAAATATAATGCACGTATAATATAAATAATAAATGAATAAATAAAATAAATATGTGGCCTTTTTAATTTTACAATCAAATTGTTTCGCATAGTTTTTTCAAGGGATGTAAAAAAAAAGACCCTCGAAGGCTAAGGCGGGAGCGAGCTCCCGCCTAAGCCTTCTAACCTAACCTATCCGAGTCGGTTCTGCCCAGAAGTTGTTGGGTTTTAGTGTTTCAAACCAGTATTTAGAAAATTTAGTATTTCAGATATTAACTACGGCTAATTAAGCACAAACCTGTTGCTTTCAAGCCCCATAATGATGTGGCTTCAAGGAAAATCAAGAAAACCTAGCGTAACCATATTAAACCTAACCTTTCGAACCTAACTTTTTCAAACCTAACTATTTCAAACCTAACTATTTCAAACCTAACTATTTCAAACCTAACTATTTCAAACCTAACTATTTCAAACCTAACTATTTTAAACCTAACTCTTTCAAACCTAACATATTCAAACCTAACCTTATTTAACCTAACTTCATAAACAATATAGATGAAAATTAAATAAGTACTTACATCAGCATCATCATCCGTAGCAGTAGAATAGCCAGGCACAGGGGATGGTGGCATCGTAAATGCCACCGACTCGGTGTAGGTTTGGGAGACTGTAGCCTCGAGCCCTACGCAAGCGTCATGGACGCTCGACTAAGACGGGACTCCGTGTACAAGCGGCTCACTTGAGTCCAACACTTGCACAAACGGAGACACAGAAACCGTAGGCACAAGCGGCTCACTAGATTCCAAAACTTGCACATACGGGGATGCCGAAGAGGATTTCGTACCAAGCGGCTCATCAGAGTCCAACACTTGCACTACACTCAACACTTCGGATGGCGGGGCGGTGGAAGAAGAGGCCTGGGGCTTCGGGAACACCATTGTAGTCACTGAGTATCAACAGGAGTACGGAAACGCTCTCAACTGCGAGTACAAACAAACAATTACTGACTGACGCCTGGCGGACGAAGTGAAAAAGTCAAAGTAAATTGGCGTTTGCGTTTCGTTTCACGTGTTTTACAAATAATAATTACAACTTTCGCATAATTACCGACCAAAAACGCGAAATATTAATTTTTGATGACGTTTGTAAATTTATAAGCAACAAGTTTGAGTATAGAACAGATGAAGCAGAATACACCTTGAAATAAAAACCTCACTTTTGTTATAATCATACTGCGAAAAATGGAACGCACCGTTTCTATTGCCGACAAATGTCATTCCGATTACCTACTTGTATTAATTTAGACTAAACTTTATCATTTTTTTTCTCGGTAACTATGCGTTTCCGCAACTTGAAACTTTGTGAAAATGTTTCTTATCATCAGATCTCTCTCCAAAAAAAAATTGAGCCTCGAACTCGGTGACACATATTGTACAGTTGAGCCCGTTTCGCCACTCGTCTAGTACCTACACATTCGTCAGATTCCTTTTTCGTCAGAATAAATTATAGCCTGTTTTTTTTCGGACGAAAACGGACTTTCGAGCAGATTCCGCTATCGTCAGAATAAAATGTAGGCTGTTTTTTCGCTTCCGACGCATAGTGCCAGAAACACATATTACCTGATACGCGGATGACCATAGAATACGTAGGTAGGTTTAGGTTATGTCAGTTTTGCAGCAGGCCCGGAGGGCCAAACCATCCAGAAATAATATAATGTAACAAATATAACAGAATATTAAATAATATAATGTAACAAATAAATAAATTAAAAAAATTAACCAAAGTTTTTTCTGTCCAAAAAGGAATTCCGTTTTCGTCCGAAAAAAAACCGGCTATAATTTATTCTGACGAAAAAGGAATCTGACCAATGTGTACTAGATCTTCTACGATGGCACACCACTCACAAAATAACCACGTTCGTTTATAAAAAAAATGACTGAATAATCGTCACGAAGGAATCTCTGAATGCGACTATGAATAGTTTCAAGTTCGTGGTAAATAACGTTGGGCATTACAGTGTCATGTCAAGACCCAAAAACTGAACAAAATAACAAGCTCGATTATACTAAAGTTATTCATTCAATATGACAGGGTTCTAAGCATGCTACAGATTTCTTTATGGTAACCTTAGTGATAGGAGCGGAATGGTATTAACGGATCGAGGTCGATCAATCCAATCGACCTGGCAATATTGATCAATCGTCGATTGATCCGACGTTATTTGATGAGTCGATCGATTGTTGTGGCAGAACCCTAATGTAAGCGGTTTAAATCTGTAACGATGAATGTCCGGTTCCGATATTCAAGGAATCGTTTTCCTTTCGGGCCGTAGCGTTATGACATTTGCGGCGTACAAAATGTGTCAAATTTTAATGAGTCGTAAGGAAAACGATTCGTTTCTTGAGTATAGGAACCGGGCATACGTTATTACCTAGATCGGTAATTTACTTCATAGAGAAAGGCCATGCCAAGATAAGCATTCGGCTTGTAATTTTTATGGAGGGTTTGGCTCTAAATTAGTAGTAACAAGTTTTCAGTTACCAAAACTAAAACTTAACTAAAGAACCGTGCGTTATACATGACTTTGCTATCCCATTTTCATCCTTATTCAATAAGTACACGAAGATAAAAATAAAACATCCATACAACCGAAACACATCTACTTTATTGATTGAGGATTCCATGAAAGTAGTTTTAAGTTATACAAAAAAAAAAAACAACAAAAAATATGCGATAACATTCAAGTGTCAAGTATCACTGGAATGCTACTTATTTCAATTCGACTAGACTCTTCATAAGTTTTTTAATGATAACATTAATAACCATAATTTGATTAGGGCTTGTAAATATTAATAAATATTATTTTGAAGTAAATGCGTTTTTTTTATTACCATGACTCCGTGTTTTATTGGGATGTCTTTGATTTAATTAGACACACGTAAAGTCAGCCACAAAAAATCTAAGCATTCTATGCCAACGCATTTTTACTGTGCGGGTTGTTCACAACTGAAAATGAATTATGAATTTGAGTAGGTACTTACTCAAAAACAAATGAAAGTACGTAGATTAAATATATTTGAACTTTATAGCCTTGATACTTTTCTGGGCCTGAAGTAGTTAGCTTTTTTGTCGCTGACTAACAATAATTTTGCAATTACATTACGAACTCGAATTAGCAAATGCTTGACAATCGCCCAAAAATTACATTCGAAGTGATAATTTTATTTAAAATATTAACCTTGCCAGAAGGAGCTTATTGCTATACACAAAAATAAATGTTTAAAATGTGGATGAATTTATCCGGTTCGAAAGACCAATGAAATTAAGATAAAAATAGATTTTTAGTCATAATGTTACGAACGGGGTGGAAGTTAATTCCAGAACCAGTGAAATTGTAAACGTTCTACTACCGTATACTATAATAAGGATACACCACTACACATTTAATTTTAACCTATAGGTTAATAAGGACATTACTGGATAACAGTATATATAGAATAACTACATTTAGAAAAAAATATACAACAAACAAGATTAAGTATTATTGCAAAAGCTTCAAAAGTCATCCTATGTCCTATGACTCTGATGTACACGGGTCGGAATAGGCAGTACTTATCTGTCCTAAACTGGATGCATCTTCATTCATTAACGTATTCTCATCTCACTCACGCATGGATTGCTCCTATTCAGACCTCTGGTGATAATACCACGGTGCACTTGCACGCTTTTTATGAGCAATTATTGCCCGTCAACATTAACTGTCTTACTCTAATTTGCTGCAATAGAATGAGACGCCCGTACCGTAAGTGCAACTTTAGAGAAACATGATGGCAAGTTTATGATTATTATTTTCCCTTGAGCAGGGAAAGGAGCACACAGGCCGCCTGAATGTAAGTGGGCTATGAGGCCCATAGATTTTTGCGATCTCAAGGGCCGTATTAACTCATCTCAAAACGCGTCAAAAAATTAACAGTTTTCCGTGGGTCTTCTTTGGTGTATCTTGAGACGGGAATCTTAAAAATTAATATGTAACTAATATATTATAATAGTAAATAAATAGCACAGAGCCATGAGACACAGTTCTAAATGTAAAGAAGACATAGTCATACTTAAATACTATAAGTGTAAGTATTTAATACCTAATAAAAACGTACGATTTATTGGAGACCACATCACAGATGAATACATACATTTTTCTCACAGTACACATTGACATTACACTTAACATTAAGATAGTAAATTCTTATATTTAATAAAAGTTTTGGCAAATAAAATCGACCATTATGTTTTTCATTTTTAGTTATTATTATAATTGCACTCGTAAATGCGTAAGAGTTTAAAATGGACGAACATTTTAATTTACATCCGGCTTCTGAAATATTTACTGCCACAAGAAATGGCAACGAGATGGTGGCTGTACCCAATACATTTTATAAAGTGAATCTTAAATATGATTGTCAGTAAGATAATAGCAATATGGATTATTCAGAAATAATTTCGAAATATTCTCATGTTTATTCCACTTATTCCCTATTATACAGGCAGGCTATTTTCAAATGAATGAATAAACTAGTTTAATGGGACAGGTTTATTAGCTTGACTACCGTTAGGGTGGCCGTCCCATGGTCTGCGGGACGCAGGAGGGGAAGGCGCGTCTATGGGCTGGGCGAGCGAGAGCTAAAGACTCTTATCTATAGCTATAGGGACTACAGAAAACGGTTGTACTATACAATTCAATTTCCATTTCCATGAGAGTAAGTACCTTTTGGCGTCCATAACCACCTCGCGTCGAGAGCGACCACTTCTCGTTCTCACCTTAGGAGCAGCGCTGCAGTCAAGTTTGAATAATCTGGCTACGGTATCTTCTATGCATGCTTACATATTACTCTAGTGAATTATTTTCTATCGAGTCTGGATGCGCGTCAGAATGTTGTGGGTTTTAGTAGTAGAACAATTTAAATATAAAAAAACAAATTGAAGCTTCGTTTACAGCTAGCATTGCGTGCCCCTATGTATACTTGGATCCAACTATAAATGTTTAAACCATTTAAGTTCCAGTCACTAAAGTAACAGCTATGTCTATGGAAGGTAATATCCTACAGCTAATTCTCATCTACCTTGAATTCTTCAAATTCGTACACAGAGTATATATATATATATATATAGCCTAGACAAACTGCTCGCGTATACCCTTTTGACATAGTAATACAAACAAACCGACCAAATCACATATCACTTTTAGCAGACAAAGCTTCTGTCATCGAGTGCCTACCTTAATTAATCGGTCTATGAAACTTACGAAAACACAAGCAACACACAATAAAATATTTAAAAGCAACAATACTTTAACAGTTCCAGTGACAAACAAAATCGGCCTTGAAAAAAACCTACGCGCGCAGTGAGATAAAAAGTATAGATGCCGTATATTTATATGTCATTCCGAATAAATGTTTTGCTTTTACTCTATTATTTTTTCGTGTCCCGTCTAGGTCATACTCTGTAATTTCACAATCCATCAGCATCCAAGCCTTCTCAGCTAAACTTCTTGTTGAAAAACGACGATCTCACTGACCAGCGTGTCCCCGGGCTGCCAGCAGCTCTGCGCGCAGGTGAACACGAGGACGGAGAGGAAGTGGAGATGGGAGGGGGTGTGGGGGAGGAGGTGGAGGGAGGAAGAGAACTCTGGGACTAACTGAAGTTCCGGGACCAGCCGCGCGCCGCAGCGCGCGCAGGCCTGCGGCGACCCGTCCGGGGACGAGCTCGGCAGCGGCGCGCCCAGCAAGGGGGGTGAGTCGCGCGAGTACCTGGAAAGAGGATTTGATTGTGACAGCATGCTACTCCCACAGGTTTCAAAAAAATACGTTTTCTCCCACATGGTCGGAAATGTTAACCTTACTGTTGTAAAATCATACGGAGTTCTGAGCCCAAGGCCCAGGCAAAATTATTTTTCTCAAAAATGACAGGAAAAGTTGACATTACTATCTATATATTGGGATGCGAAGTACATAGTTTACTGACAGATCTCAAATTAAAAAAAAAAAACATTGCGTGCTCGCTACACAAGCACGCAATGTTGCATACAAATTTCATTACCATCTAGTATCTAACTTTTTAAAAAGTGAAAACGGCCTTAATAAAATGAGGGCACAAGTCTTATTACATCCAAATTTTGTTCGGAATATAACTTTTTTATCTGTATCTCGAATAGCTTGAGTAGTTTTAAAAAAAAAGCTTGCGTTTCTCCTTGTCATAAACAAAAGACGGTAAAGAGTAGGTAATATATTGTCTGTATAGATTGTGTGGTATTTCTTTCCTTAATAAAGTACTTTACTCCAACATAATTTTATTCTTGCGATTTTTGAGAAAACCACTATATATGCCTCGGCAGGAACGGCAATTGCGGGCCTCGTATATTTAAACGGACTCGCAAGCTCGTCCGTTTAAACCAATCCTCGCCCCGCAATTGCCTACTTCCGTGCCTAGGCAATAATGTACTATTACTTTTTAAATGTATTAGACTAAAAAGATAAACCAATTCAAACAGTGTTTATTTACTGTATATTTAAAAAAGAATCAAATAGACAAATTACCGAAATACCTAAAATAAACGCGTAATAAGTATTATAATTTGAACTAGGGTAAAGACATTCACATTCACAAGACTGATATCCTAAGACTGCAAATGCGTTGCCAGCCCTGAGGACTAAGATGGAATGCCTCTATGCTAGTCATTACACCGGTTGTCTTATCCCCAAACCGGAACGAACACTGTTGTTTGGCGGTAGGTTAATGGATAAGATGGTGGTAGCGATCCGGACGGACCCTGCACAAGGTCCTACCACCCGCAAAATGTTTGATGCCTATTAAAAGAAAGTCGCAAAGTGGCGTGACAATAAGATATAGAAGATACTCAACCTGCGGCCCTAGCGTTCCCAGTATAACAAAAAGATCATTAAATTTCATAACACTTTATTTACCACGTAGACATACTAAAGTGCCTAAATAAAGAGGAAATAAATAACACTAGATTATACATGGAGGGGATAAAGCACTGTTTTATATCACGGGCGCGATATTGAATCCTGAGCAAATTAGGGACTCCAGATTTAACTCCCGAGTGTAGCGGGGGTGCACCGAGTTAATTCCTGAGCGAAGCGAGGCAATTAAAACGGAGTCCTGAGTGCAGCGAGGGATTCAAGCTCGCCCAAGACGAAGACAGCTTTCTCTACTTTTCTCACCTTTCGCTAAACAATAAAAACCAGGGCTACTTACTAGAAACAATGTTTTATTAAAACTTAAAGTACCTACCTTAATTTAAAAAAAAAGTACAAATAGTAATTTTTCAACGAATTCAAATCTCATTAGTCATGATTGCTGGTTAGTCGATGGCTATAATGACTTACATTAGGTGAGGTTTGCATGATATATAAGCGGGCAATTTCGAGCATGTAGTGTGAAAAGATATTTAGTCACTACACAGAACACATACAAACAAATAGACATAAATAAAAGAAAAAATAAATGTGATAGGAACAGCACGGAGTGTGTGTCCACGCGGTAGTGAATCGGAAACTGACTCAGCATTATACTCAATACTCAATACATTTATTGCATTCCACATTAATTTTACAGATGTTGTTGTAATCATAGGTATACATGTACATGATGATATGTATGTGGACCCTGTTGGGCACAGCAACAATAGCAGAGAAAACGGAGAATATGCTGAGGTCTCAGACACCTACAGTGCTAAGTTTCGCCCACCACCTACAAACATAATTACCATCATACCATACCTAATAAACTCGGAAGGATCCATAGCTAAAACGTCTTTGTTACCCGTATAATAAGGTAGCGTATTGCTGGGATAGATGGGTAAGCCTACAAAGTATCAGATTATAGTAAATTTTATCATCACATTAAAGTTCTAGGGTTACCTTAGTATCTGCCCCGGGTTTTCCCTCAGGCGGGACAGGAAGGCGTGGAACAGCCGGTCCCCGTGCAGCGGCGCAGACTCCTCGTACTGCTCGTCTTCCGCCCCTCCGGCTTCCAACTCTAAAGTAACATATTGCATAATATAAATCAAAAGGTAAGTTTGATGATAAGTGAGGACGGCGGTGAGGAGCGTCGATCGGTCTCCCGGTCATCCGCCCAGTTCTCCTTGGTTGAGCAGTAGCATTTTTGATGAGCAGTAGGTTACTGTAAGTTAGTTTAGGAACATTTGTGGACTGACAGAAACCCTCGTATATTTCGATATCGTTTTGCACTTGGATACTACAAAAACTGTCCAAAAACAAAACAAGTGGGCTGGTGTGCTGAATTTCAACTTAATCAAAAGACCATCTAAACATCCTCCCAAACTTTCATTTATTCATTTATTTAATTTAAGCATAAGAACAAATCATATAGTTACAAATACTTAGGCTAGGTATTTGTAACCATGTGATTTGTTCTTATCCTATATAGCTGGTGGATTCAAAACAAGGGTAAGCTTGTATCTTGGCACTAAACAAGTTGGTCGAAATTTTGCACAGAGAATCAAGACAGATAATTTATTTACACTTGAAAAGGTTAGTGCTGCAATATTATAATAATACAAATAAAAGCAAAAATGATTAATATCCTATGCTAACTGACCATTCTCCTTCTTATATTTATTAAGCATTTCTGTGATACGGTCGTCACCGTCGCCTGCTTTCTGGCATTCCGCTTCTACGTAGATGTACTTGGGCACAAATTGCATTGGCGCAATCACCAGTCGGGACCGTATGTCTTGAGGCAGTTCTGCCGTCTGGAAATAATTACATAGTAAAGTAAGCTTTATGTCCGATCCTTACAAGACCATTTTTTTTTTGTTTTCTACCAACCATTCTCTGAACATAACTGATGTCCACTCCAATTTAGTGAAAAAACATTTTGCTAACTATAAATCATGAGAATTCTATTATTTTTTTGTACTTCGAGGCACAGATAAAAGAATACAAGTACAGATACCCAATCCCATACAGCAAAAGCGTGCCGTCCTAAAGTAGGCAATTCTGTAGGCAATTTTAGTCCCGTAGTCACACCAGTAGATGGCGTATCTGAGCCACCACTACTATGACGCTGGCAGCCTACCTATTCGTTTTATTGAGATATTACCAGATGGCGTTGACTTCAAAAAATATATTTGACTTTAAAATTGAGGCATCTAGAAAATTGTTGTACTTAGTAGGAGATCCGAATAGAAGAAGATTTCCACCGGGCTGTTTATTCGATAAAACGTATTTTATATCAAATTTTATATGCTAAGTAATATACGGCGAATAGTTAGGCTAAAAAAATTCAGTCCAGTAGGTATAGGTATAATTAATTAAAAAATAAAATAACTTTGTACTAAAGAAATGCAAATTGCTTGTTTATTAGACAAATTGCATACTAATCTAATATGCAAACGTTAGGTTGAATTTTTTTTTCCCGTCAAACTATTGGGTTGGCAGGTATAAACAGCTAAGTCGGTAGGTACTAATAATTCGCACCAAACCTAACGTTTACATATTCTATAGGACTTGTATTCTTTTATCTGTGCTAGGCTTCATACTTTCGATTAGTACCTATATAATTTGCCTTTAGAGCCGCGTCCGCTGCGCCGCGTTTTTGATATTTTTAACATCTATCATGTTATTCCGAACAGAAAAGGAGCGTGGCCAAAATGTTTAGCCGCGTCCGCTGCGCCGTGTTTTTGATGTTTTTAAACATCTAGGTACTTAACATGTTTTGTTAGTTTTTCAGCCACAACCTATTCGCCACATATTATTTAGCGTAGGCATCTAATTTGACATAAAATAGGTAAGTACTTTTCGTCGAATAAACAATAATAATAGAATAACAATAGGGATGAGCACTTCGAAAGTGAATGGCGATGGCAATTATACATTCGGGCCGGACAGGGGCATAAATCATGATAAATTTTGATCAAATAGTCCTATTTTTATTTTTTTCATCTGATAACAGTGATAACACAGGTAATGTTTCGGTCTCTCAAGATTTTGAATGGCGTAGCTTGAACTTATTCCTGACTAAAATGAGGAGCAGATTTAAAGACAAAGGTAGCGTGCGGACAGGCTATGGTAATTGACGAACGAGGGTTCAAAAAATAAAATAATTAGTAATAAATAAATAATAAAGTTAAAATGTTTATTCTACTTATACAGTGTGTGGCCCAAAACCGGGGCGAAAAAATTAAATGGGGATTCTTTAGAACACTTCAATTAACTATCACAAGAATCTAATATTACAAAGTCTATAATTTTGGAGAAAACGGCCTACAAAGTTAAAAATCGTAGGTAATGTATTTTCCCGTCGCGATATCGTCGCTTGGTCACTTGGTACGCGGTATGTCTGAGTACAGGGTGCCATTGACAACACGCGGTAGATTTAGCGGTGTTTGCATTACATTGAATTTGCGATTAAGTTTGTTAGAAAAAAACTGAAAGTTAAGTTTTGATTTTAATTAGGTAAGACCATTATAATGTAATTACCGGTGATCTATAGAGCCCCTGTTTTTAATATTATCCCCGGTTTTGGGCCACACACTGTAGATAAAAACATGAAGTATACAATAAAAAATATTGCACTAACGTCTGAACGTATTTAGGTATTATTAATGAGCCGGACACGCAAAATGTTGCATTTTTGAGAATGGCCGAGGTACGCTTAATTTTTTGGAAATATCAATAGGTACCAATCTGATAATTGAATAAGTTTATAATATGTTCTGTGAATAAACATTTCACTGCATTTCATTTCATTTCATTGATCATGTATAATCGTTCCGTGTTTGTACTAACATTTAATACACCAAAACCGCCAAAACAGTATTTTGTAATGGCCATTTATGTTTGTTAAGACATTATTTTATCTATTACGTTTTTTTTTGGTTTTAATATAAAAGTAGTATTTTGAGACAATATTACGCATCACCCAAGAATTTACAAAAACGAAACGCTTGGAGCCTGTGATTCCATAGAACTTTCGCGATCCGTGATGGCGCCATCTAGTGAAAGTACCCAATAAGACGCAGTAAGCTTGAAAGCTCACACGTATTGTATGAGTTAGATAGTGTTCATATAATTTTTATTGCATTTATTAAACTTATAAAATATACCCTTATTTTATGTAGAGAAGGATGTTTTTAAATATAATTTAGATGCGTTGAATTTCTTAATGTGTAAAAATCATTCAATCATCACGATTACTGGTTCAAATGTTTGGATCGATACCTGTGCCGCCATCTATGAGTTTATTAAAGTAATTAATTATACGTTGTTCGAGTTGGGAGGCCATGTTCGAGGTTAGGGATATCAAATATCTAGCTAGAAAACGGAGCCGACGCCTAGCAGGTTGCCGGCAGTGAAAATGCCAAATGTGGGTTACATTACATACCTGGTGTAAAAGCGCGTCAATATCATTAGTGACAGCGGTAGGTGTGTCAACCATGACCAACCCTGACTCGTCACCGCCTTCCAGCTCAGCTGCTGCAACCGGCACACCGATAGCGCCCATAGCTCCTACATAAAGAAAATATTTTATCCTGTTAGCTGTTCTGAATGGTCAGGGACAGGCATAACAAAAAACAGAGAGGCTCATTTCTATTTGTACCTTGTACTGGGGACATGTTGGCGTTGTGAGCGTCATACATTTGCAAGTTCCCTAGAGCTTGTTCAACTGATTCTACCTCGTAAGAATTGCTTTCGTCATCATCAGAATTTCTGTAATATAACATTTTACTTATAATTATCAAAAAAATATAAATCCAATATATAGGTATTCTAGCTATTATATATTGTTTAAACAGTTTCAACATTATTAGATAATGTAGACAACTTTAAAAATGCATTTTATCATTTATGACAATTATATGTGTGAATCCCCAGTTGGGTGGTGGCATTGGCGGGAATAAGATAACTATGAGTATGCCAACCGCTTGCATCTACGCGCACCCAAGATTGTTATTTGGGACTCACTAAGAGAGAGTGGTCTGAATACCCACTACAAACCCAGCAATTCTCTCTCAACCCCATTGTTGTTGACGTCTGCAGGTTGTGCTAGCATATTCAACTATGACCAGTTATGCATGTGATACTTTACCGTTATGTAAACCACAAACAAACTTGATAGGGAACAATATCATGCATTATAATGAATATTCTTACCTATGTATTCCATTATTAGGACTTGGAGCATTATCAATATTCATGAAGTTTCCATTTGCTGAATCACCATTGTCATTCTCATCCCACTCGTCAGCCCCCGAGCACCAGCTAAGGTTGGTGTCAACACTCGGCACATTCACAACAGCACTAGTGTGTTTGACAGGGTCTTGGTACTGACTCCGGACACAAGACCAGCTGAAATAAATCCAATTAGAAGTGGTAAAAATACATTATAGGCTTTCTAGGCATTTTTATGCCCAAAGTTTTGTATTGTTGTTTCACTTGCATCACTACATATTTAAATAAAAGTTCACTGCTGTGTCTATCTGTCTTTATCTTCACGGTTATCTCAAAAACGACTGAAAGGATTTTCACATGGTTTTCACCATCAGTTAGGTATTTTTTACGGAAGGTTTTTAAGTATAATAAAACTCAAAATTTTAAACTGAGGCAAAGAGAGAGCAGATATTTAGTTTAGATATAATATAACCATAAAAATTTCAATTATTGATGTGATTGTTGTCATTTTTGATTTACTTTCAATCTGATCTAAATAAGGGACTGCAAGCGAAAGACATAACAAACACAAACACAAATAGATAAATCTAATTTAATTTAATAAAGTAGCTAAACCACCGTATGTATATAGATTGTAAACTGTCACAAATCAATAACTGTATTTTCAAGAGTAAATATTAAGTGCTTACCTTTCTGATAGAATCCAACAATTAGGATTGATACAGGCGAACACATACAAAGTGCGATGATAAACTGAGTTTTCTAGGGGGGCATAGCATTGGACGATTAAAAGTCTGTGCAGTCCGCATAATTGACACTTGGAGGGATACTGTACGTTCTCGAGAGGTGGCCAATCCTGTAAAAATAAAGTTACAACAGATATTTGCGTTCCTATTAAACAACTTAACATAAAACCGTCTGTACAACTTACAGGAAATCCACCTATTTTGTTTACGGTGTAATTCAATAGTGATTGACTTTTATCACCGACGGTTTCCTCTTCGTACCCTAAATAAACTTTACCCTGATGTTTTGCCATCTTATATCCATAGAATAACTATTATTTTAATATAATAAATCACGCAGAATGAACGACAGGATTGAACACTAGAAGGACAGAATTGAATTGATCACAGAAATTGATTAAGACTTTGACGTTTAATACAGTGTTATCAGTTATTACATTCTTAGGTCCAATTGCAAGTTTACTAAATTAAAGATCAAAATGTCGAAAAATAAAAAATAAATAACACGGCACAGGCAAACTTTGATCAACTTTTGACTTTATTGCTAGGTTTTTTTCAGTTGCAAAAAAATGAGGATGCAATTTGGTATGTAATTGGCAACATTATTTAATTTTACCTTATGTAGGGCCACTTAAGACTCAACTTTGAAAATCGAAATTCAAAGTTACGTTAGCTCTATGCCCACATTCCATTCTCTCAATTTAGTGTCGAGTGATAGGGACTCGGCACCCGCAGATTCGTATTTAGTGTTCATCGTGAGCACCTAGTGATAACCTATAAATGCTTATACCAACTAAGGTGACCTTGGGAAAGTTAGAGCGGCAAACTGAACCTTTCTCCAAACGGTCGACAGTATACATAATAGTAAATTAAAATAAGGTTTTACTTAGATTCTTAGTGGTGCCCCAGGCTTATCCACCAGTAATGCTCGTAGACCTCGGCACGGCAGCGTAGACTTTCATTTAAGGGATTTCCATAAAACGAATATTCCTACTACTATCAGCTTCTTACTTAATATAGCTCTTCTGCCGCACATTTTTTGGTCTTAAGGGATGGGGGGGGGGGGGGGGGGGGGGGGCACTGGCACTCTTGGGGCGATCAATCTTCACCTAGAGAGGCCTACGCATGGGGACTAGCAGCAGCCTTTAAAGTTAGATTTAAAAAAATAATTGTATGGGGAAGCATTTTACAGTCTCGACGAGTTTATAACTTATTTTGACGGTAATTTGACATTATTCATAAAGAAGTAGGTACTTACCCTGAGTATCTGAGTATCTATTTAGTAGATAGGTGGCCAACCGGTTTTAGGTGCTCATTTTCTGGGAGGAACTGGTACTGACCGTTCATGCAGTTGCTTCAAACCTTATTAGGAGATAATTATAAAAACATAAAAGTCTGTTTCACATCGATTTCCTTTTTAAGCTAGATTAATGAAAGTTAGGTAAGCTTTGATTTGAATTAGGTACCTACTTTTGGCCTTGAGAATCCTTACATAGAAATGCCAGTAACCGCTTATTGACCGAACCTAACGGGGACCATCTTAAATGGGCATACACACTCACCAATGCGTTACATCACACGAATTTTAAATGGACGTGTTTACAAAGGACCGGGCACCGGGCGTCCATCAAATCGAATTTCCACGTTGCAGCGCGAGAGCTGAGAGTTTGACCAGAACAATAAAAAACCGGGCAAAAGTATGTCGGACCATACCTACTCAGTGTGGGGTTCCGAAGCCGCTAAGTAGGTACTACAAACATAAAAACAAGAATTAATAACTAGGTAATTTTCTATTTACAGTCTTATTTGGTGCAGTTTTAGATGATTTTAAAGAAATACATCCCCACGTTACGTCTAGGGGAGGTACACAAAAAAAAATGATTTCCAGATTTTATTTTACCACTTGGTTGGCGTGACTAATATGTATGTTGCCAAATTACAGCTTTCTAGTACTAAGAGTCTCTGAGCTAGGCTACGGACGGACGGACGGACGGACATGGCGAAACTATAAGGGTATAATAATAATAGTTTGACTAAGGAACCCTTAAAAACACAAGCGGAGGCATTACTAATTTACTTTAAAAGTTTAAAAGGCTTTTAAGGGGTCCGTAACAAAATGCTAAAAAAGGAACCCTTATGAAGAGACTTCCGGTGTTTGCTTGTCTTTATGTTTAGTAGTTTTTGTCAGCATCTACAAATTGAAATTGAGAATAAATGTTGTAAAGTTGCTTGCCTGTATCTGTTTTACCCGGCTGCGGCAAAGCCCAAAGGGAGGGTTATGTGTTTGACTTGTATAAATGTCCGACTCAATGTCCGCTCGTAACTACTTAACGGCTAAACCGATTTTAATAAATCATACGTGGTTAGATTCGTCTTAACCACTAGAGTGTCATAGGGTAAATTAAAACTATTTAAATGTGGTAATGGTGAAATAAAAAATAAAATACATGATAAGTAAGTAACATTACTTTGACGACATTATCCGAACAGCATTTGATAGGTATTATAATTTATGACATTGACATTTATTATTTTACAGATATAAGAGAATGTTTCCTTGGTCCTAAAGCTTCCTTGCCACAATAGGTCAAGAGGTCCTTGCCAAGATGCAAACGCGACTAACGTTTTCCTTTTCTATCACTCAAAACGTATGGGACTAAATTCTCGTGCGTTACCATAAACCACGTGGTCAACTGTCATACCATACATTTTGAGTGATAGAAAAGAAAAACGTTAATAGCTTATGCATCTCGGCTTTGGCTCCAGTGCTGCATTTAACACTATGGTGGAACATAAATACATGCACAATGCGCTTGCGGCGCTGCGGAAAATACGAATAATTCGGACCGTAAGCAATAAATCAATTAATGCTCCTAAATATGATGAAATTAAGGAAAATTGTCACGGATGTCGACGATCAATGAAACGAACCGTAAACAAACAAGTCAATCATGCAGTTTCATGCTGGATTCCTTGAAATGTTAGATCGATAAATTTGTAATTATAGTGTTTTACGTAGACGCGCCCTAAAAACAAATGTATGTTGCGTTATTCTGCGTAAATGAGTTAAAAACATAAACGGAGCAATGAGTATTCCGTGTCAGGCATAGTATTAGGGTTCCGTCCGTTAGATTTTCATATTATGTGCGAAGTAAAACAGACAGAGTGAAAGACGGACTTGGCGAAACTGTAAGGGTTATAAGTTTGACTATGGAACCCTAAAAAGCAAGCGTGAGAGAGGGTGCTGTTCGTAAGCCCGTCCTTTGCTGGTTATTAGGCCTTCCCTAAAGATCTCCAGATTATCAAGGTCCCCTCGCATCCAGCTATTTCCTACGACCTTAAAACAACCACGATTTTTGAATATATTGTATATATTTTTATGGTATAACTGCGGTCGCCAACCCGCCTGCCAAGCGTGGCGACTACGGCATTTTTCCCCCCAATGGTATGAGTTTGAGTGGAAAGCCTTGGGGGAGGCCTATGTCCAGCAGTGGACGTCTTTCGGCTGACATGATGATGATGATGATTATTAAGAACCAGGTTATTGTACCTACGTTTCTATTTCTTTTCTTTGTTTCTTGAAAAGGACAACGTACAGACAGACCCATTTTTCATAATACCCACAACATATTCAAAAATGTAAAAATCGGACTAGGTTTAAGGCACGGGCCGCTACAGACGATCAGTCGAACTGATGGGCAGAGAGGGACCCGGCTATTTGATAGAATGAGAAAGTTATATGTATACGTCTCTCATTCTAACAAAAAACTGCGTCCCTCTCGGGCTGTCAATCGGAATAATCGTATGTGGCAGCCCAAAGACATTAAGGGGCGGTTTTATAAAGGCCCGTTAGTAAATAACCCAAATCAAATAGTTTCACACAAGTTTTGACATTCCTGACCGAAATTTGATCTAACAAATCTTTATAAAACCCAGCCTAAATGTACTTAGTAGTACAGTCGACATTAAAGTTGTGTACATTTTTTCTCATTCTTCCATAGAAATAAGGTCCGAAAATGTATACAAATCTTTGACGTCGACTGTACCTACCTATATTTTAAATCTCTTTGGTTTAAGGGTCTCCCCTTAATCGCATTTTGTAATTAAATTGTCAACTTATTATTATTATAAAATTTTACCTAGATGGAGTCTCGGGCAATAGCTAGTGCCTATGACTTATATTTTTTTTAGTAGCTTAGGCCACAGGTTAGGGCACAGCTTAGGGTGTCGAGTTGCGATTCTATGGTACCGAGTTTGAACCCGAGCGTTTTTTATGTACCAATGAATTTGTACTAAATACTTACCCATGATTTTACGGAGGCGAAATAACATTTCGAGAAAATCAGCACAAGTAAATTATTTTATTTTTTATTTATTTAAGAAAGACTTGAGTAGTAATAAAATTGAGAGTAGGTAATACAGGAAAGCAAGAATTAGGTATATATGACAACTGTAAATTGCTGACAACAAGTCTCCGCAGTACCGATATACTATTCATTCATCATTATTAATACCTAGACACAATGTGTTTGTAAAATAAAATGAGGGATGGACTATTTTCGAATTAGTTCAACTATTTAAAATCGTGCTTAAAAAAAACCTTTTAAAAACCTGAAATCTGAAGTAGGTATACACTGCGCTATGTTGTGTCTATATTAGAATTAATAATTAGGTATTTTTCAATTCTTTTCGAGTTTCTGCAAATGGCATGTTTATTAAAAATCATCGTAAAAGTCTACATAAGTCATACGTATGTACCTAGACTAGCTAAACTAATTAAAAATTTGGTGTCAAACGTAAAGTAATCACTAAAGTAATTAAACACCCATAACCAGTAGGTAATTCCCAAAAACATACTGACATGTGACCCGGTTTGCGAATTTCGTTAGTGGGTATAAGAATTTAAATATATTCTCGTAAAAGGCGCGGTCATTGGCCAAGGATCAGCATTCGAGCCACGCACGTGGGTGGCCAAGGAATAGTAATGCAAACAGCCGACCTGCATTCAGAGAACAGACGGACGCCGCGCCGAATAGTTTACTTTTAAATTTGGAATAATGTCGCTCATAAAATTCGGATCGGTCCAATTGACACTGGTAAGTTTAATTTTATTTACCGCTAATTATAAAAGATAAAATAAATTAAATTTAGGGTCTTAGTTACGTCAGCTCTCCTAATAACAGTAATAACATAAATATTATTATTATATTTATTTTATTTAGAGAACTGATGGATGCCTCGCCAATTAGTTTCTTTAAATTTGGAATAATGCCACTTTAAAAAAAACCGGATCGGTCCAATTGACACTGGTAAGTTTAAACTTGCCACTAATATGAAAGAAAATAATTTATAAACTAACGTACTTTCTTAATTTATATTAAGCTGAGTGCAATGTCCTTTGTAATTAGTATTACTTAATTTTAAATGTCATTAATCCGTTTCTTTATCTAAGGTTGTGTGGAAGAGATCGCCATTTACATGTGTTTTATACCTCTTTCTTTAAATTGTACTAGGTATTCTGTTCTTAAAACAAATGTGGTGTTTAATTAATCGTATTTGTATTGTATTGTATTGTAAATCTAGTTACAGTGGAGTTCATAAATATTTGTAGGTACACTTTAGTACCTTGCCTATTTAATGTCATGTTTAAACTGCAATCCATGAATTGCCTCCGCTATTTTTTTTGACCTAGTAAAGTGACAAGGTACTAAAGTGTACACACATTTATAAACTCGACTGTAAATATTTATTTACTGCAAGGGTTCTATTGTACTCGGTAAACACATGTTAATATTAAAAAAATATGTAAATATGATTGAAAACTCCTCTTGCAATAGTATTTATCATCCTCATTGTCTAAAATTGAACTTATTATGCATATTTCAACTAATTGTGATTTTATCACATTTTGTAATATTAAAAAATAAATAAAAAATAAACTTATTATATTCAAAATTGCTCTCTTTGGGTTGGATATGAGGCTATTGCAGATCATTTTAGGTATATTCAATAATGATTCAACCGTATCATATCTGGCGCAGCCCAAACTTGGCATGTTTTGAAAAGGTTTTGGAAATCATTTTAATAAGTGACTGAAATATTATGCTGCGATGATTTTTTAGAATCTGCTTAGTAAGCCCTTTCATTAAATACCACACACGATGGGTATCAGAACAATTTTTTCCCGATACAAAAAAAGATGACGTCATAACTCCTCTCATTTTTAGGGTTCCGTAGTCAAACTACCGCCGTCCGTCCGCAGCCAAGGTCAGGGTAGTACGTATGTATATGTACTAGAAAGCTTTAATTTGGCATGAATATACATACAAGTAACGCCAACAAAGTGGTAAAATAAAATCTTGAATATTTTTTATTAGTGTACTTCCCCTACACGTAAAACCTTAATTTTGTTTCTGGTCAACCCTATGGTGTGGGGTGACGGTCTTTTAAAAATATTGCGGGTTTGAAAATATTAATCTTTAAAGCGCTATTTTTTGTTAGAGTCAAGTGTCCCCCTACTGCCAAAACTACAAATACTAAAAAACTGATAAATGTCTTTTAAATGAAAGCACAAATAATGGATTTTATGGGAAAACTATCAAGACTAAGTAGACTTCATTGGCTCTTGAGTTACAAACGGTACCTACCGAAAACTCATTTGCGGTTTTGGTAAACTGACCGCGACCTATGTCGATGTATGGTGATAACAGTTTTCCAACGGCATAGTTAAGTTTGTCAGAGGTCTAAGTTGTTTGTAGTAACGGCTTCCGCCCTACACTGAGCATGGTCCGACGTGCTCTTGCCCTAATTTTTTCGTGCTGTGGGTCAAATTGATTTATATGGCCTTAAGATCAATCGTTCCGATTTTCATGCTTTTAACACAATTTGCAGCTTTTTACTGAGTCTCGGGGTGTTATCATAAATCATAACGTTAATAATTAGTTATTTATGTGACTGGAGCATAATGAGAGGCATTACGAGTGTGTTTTTATGAAATGAGCCGAAATTCATTTTCTTTAAGATCGTGTTCGAAATTTAAATGTGATTAAAGTTTTGGCTATCTATATTGTAATTTAAACATTACGATGCAACCACGGATACAGGTTTAATAGGTCATTTGCTTATCGTTTCTGAACATATTATAGGGAAGTTATGCCATGGATGTAGATAAAAGATAATACGAGTGAACCTGTGGGCTACAGCCCCACTGATAGCGCCCTTCGCCCCCGCTCCAATATCGTCATCGTCTTTGAGGTCCTTGGTAAGCCAATGCCCCAGATATATAAATGGGTATACATTTTTTAAGGAGACACCATGTCGCTTAGGCCGAGGCACGCTAGTAAAATTAAATTTTCAGTACTTTATAACATAAAATAATAAAAAGCGAAGAATTTTGTGCAACTCTCCACGAGACGAATCCAATGACATATCATTTATCAAAATCGGACCATAGTAGGTCTGATGCGATGTACATCATTACTTTGAAAAAACCTCGTTTCTCATATTTCGTGACGTACAATTTTAAACTTAAACGAGAAGTAAATATTATTTAGTTACGAGGAAAACAAAATTTTATTATATTATTACACAGTTTACACGATAGTACCAAATTATAACTAAACTAAATACAAATCAATTAAAACTAAATAAAAACTAGTAAAGTGAGGGCCCCCGTGGCAAAGTACCACAGATGCTGGCAGCATTTCCTCGTTGTATAGCAATGCTAATACGCTGTCCGAGGTAGCTGCCAGCTCTGTGGTCACCGGTTGTTTCAATTAGCCTTTTTGTCATGTCTTTAAAAAGGCTAATGGCACCGGGTCCCCACGGACCAAGGGTCTCGACGCCAAAAGGAACAAAGTTATATTCTGCGCCGAGACCCTTGTACTAAAGTCCGTGGTGACCCAGAAAATCAACTTCGTTGCCACAGGGGCATAAATATGTGTGGAGTAAATTAAGTTCAAACTGATACACCTCGAAATACCAGATAGGTACGAGTTTTTTTATAAAGTAGTAACGATATATAGATTATGATGTCAAAAGTTATAAATGGTTTTACCCAGTGGAATAGGCAGGTGTTATAATAATGATCGGAAACACGTACATTATTTATTATTTATTATACACATACATAATTACTTAATAATTGATTAATTCCATGATCTTAACATCGTTTCCGTGACCTTAATACAATAACATGCGATGATATAACTATCGTGTTATTCTCAGAAATTATGGATTGATAACATTTTTTTATATCACGTTTTGTTATGTGCCTTCAGGCTTCAGTAGCTATCTAGCTATTCTACTTAAATATTTAATTAGTTTCTTACAATGTAAACGGACAGTTTTTTTTTTTTATGCAGAAGTTTTTACTGAATACACTTGTTTAATCTTTTTATACCACGGACGGACGCGTACACCTTTACAAAAATCTACCAGCGCTTTCCAAGAGGAGACCACTGTTGAAATGAAATGAAGCGCCGCAAGAAACTCAATAGTCAGTCATTCTTCAGTATTTATTTTGTTTATGAATATTTCTATTTATTCATATACATATATGTCAGTGATGTAAACTTATTGATTTATGACTAGGGTTCGGAGTTTTCATATTACCAGAAGATGAAGGGAGCTGTGGAGTCGAAATTAACATTAATATTCTTATATAATCGCTTTTATAATCGCCCTAAGCCCATGAGAAAAGCTTCTAAGCTAAGTAATGTAAGATTACGATTATAAAAAAGAACATGTATACATTATTTAATAATATAATGAATATTAAAAGTGAAAGTTAATATCTATATTTATAATAAAAATATAAGTTTTTGCTTTGTTTTCTGTGCACCTCTTTTTTTAGTTCTATCCGATTATTTGGTTGGCTTGTAGAGAATGCCATTAGGAATTAAGTCTGATATATATACTTTTTTGTACGATAAAGTTTTTTTTTGTTTTGCTATGTTTTTAAACACTCATAGTAAGCTACATTAATTGGAATGGTGCTTACCTGTTTGATGAAAAATGACTGAGTCGACTATGAGCCACGCCATTATCTAGGGGATTTTTTCATCTTTTTCATTAATAACCTCCAATGAAAACTAACCCTACCTTACCATTTTAGGTCCTGATTTTCTTCGTGCCCTTAGAAGGAATCACGGTATCGCCAGTACGGTGTCCTACCAACAAAATCGCCCCTCACAGGCGGGCGGCATATTTCGACCACATGAGAGTCAGGACCTTTGGGGCCTATTATGATTTGCTACAGCCTAATGCCCCTTTACAATACGGTCCTAGTTTACAAGAGAAACCTCAGGCAGACGATCCTGACGACTGTGGTGACATCGAGGATTATGACGAAACAGATTTGAGTTCACGTAAGTTACATAATTTTACTGCAGTGGCGTCACGTAGGTAAAGAGCTTTGTTAACATGTTTCGTTGTTTCGTAATATTCTTCATCGTGACGCGTTAGTTTAGTTGGTTGTGACCCTCCTACGAAGCTAGCGGTCGCGGGTTCGATTCTCAATATGGGAAATTTATTTGTGAGATTGCGTTGCCAACCTTCAGCACTATTCGTCTTGTCTATAGGCTTCAGCTGTCCACATACCATCAGGTGGCCTATGAGCTTGCCTTCTCGATGCCTATCAACTTAAGCCTAAATCTAGATCGCTTTGCTACAAAGTGGCCCTTACGATTTTCTTGCCAGCCCGTCTACATACGACATGTGATGTCGAAGAATCTTAAATATTGACTTAACTATTTTATACAAAGCATAATGTTATCTAGTGGTTATCTATGACGTATTATTTGTAATGTTTAGGCACTAGTTCCACCGCCGACAAAGAGCGGGAAGCGAGTAGAGCCAGCGATGAACTATTAAAATTTGTGTCTCTTTTACACGGGATCTATATCTTTTGTTTCGGCAAACTATACGTTGTTTTTTTTACTGTAAAGTACTATGCCAAACAAGTTCTATGCAAGAAACAAATGAGCGCTACATATAAATAGAATTATATGGGCACAACTTTTAGTGGGAAGAGTTCTCGCCGGCATGCGGTATTGTGAACAGGCTATATACCTAGTTTCCAGTCATGGCCCGGCCGTAAGAAGTACCTAAATCCTGTCACTGCACAACCATGAAGTTTCTGAATACAGAATCCATTATATAAAAAAAGTTTTTAATATTGATAACGTTTCTTCATATAAATTCAGCATTGTTAGGGTTCCGTAGCCAAATGGCAAAAAACGGAACCCTTATAGATTCGTCATGTCTGTCCGTCCGTATGTCACAGCCACTTTATTCCGTAACTATAAGAGCTATACTATGAAAACTTTGTAAGTAGATGTATTCGGTGAACCGTATTAAGATTTTCATACAAAAATAGAAAAAAAACAATAAATTTTTGGGGTTCCCCATACTTAGAACTGAAACTCAATTTTTTTTTTTCATCAAACCCATACGTGTGGTGTATCTATGGATAGGTCTTCAAAAATGATATTGAGGTTTCTAATATATATTTTTTCTAAACTGAATAGTTTGCGCGAGAGACGTTTCCAAAGTGGAAAAATGTGTGTCGCCCCCCCGTAACTTCTAAAATAAGGGAATGATAAATGTCAAAATAATATATGATGTACATTACATATCATATCATATCATATTTATTTATTTCTCAACAGTCATACAGTATAAAATTACCTTAGCACAAGACAAAAAAATACGCAAACATACTGAGATCGTCAAATTAAATTATCTTATAATGTAATAATAATATACTACCTAAATACAATAACAATTCAGCGATAAAATATAATCGTAAAGTAACTTTGATGTGGTTTTAATCTTGATGTCACTACTTATATGTATCTATTCTAATATTCATTTCCTAGGTACTCTTTGACATTGTACACTTCCACCGAAAATTGGTTTGAACGAGATCTAATAATTAGTTTTTTTTTAATACGTTATAAATCGTAAACCGCATTTTACCTTTCATTCAATCAACTCCAATATAATAAAGAATAAAGAAAAACATTTATTTAGATGTATAGTGGTACGGAACCCTACGTGCGCGAGTCCGACTCGCACTTGGCCGGTTTTTTTTCTGCTGTCAACATTATCAATGTTCAGAAAATCCATGGTTGCGCAATGTGTCAGGATTGCCTTCTTACGGCCGAGCACTATAGGTAAGATATAACCTGTTCGCGCCGGCAGTGGGATAAGTGCCTAATACGTGTCATAATCATTTCCAGTAACTCAACCGTATACCCGCCACGGGCATAGCGAAAGCAAACTGTTCTTCAACGGCTTCCTCTGGAATAGGCCCAGCACTGGGAAGCCCACGCGCCCGACCCGGCCGACCTATATGCCTCCGGCATTGTATGGGTCCGGGGGATACTTTGGGAGCAATCACTACCGACCACCAGTGCATCAAGATCCGTCAGGTTTGTCGATGTTTTCACCTTTTAGTATTTGCGGACCACTTACACTTTATTGTTGTTTTATTTTTAAACAAATTCAAAAAAGTAGGGGTTTCTAAATTCGACCGTATTTTTTTTTTCTTATGTTTGTTCGCGGATAACTTCATCGTTTATGAACCGATTTTGATGACTCTTTATTTGTTGGAAAGAAGATATTCCAAGGGTGGTACCATAATAAGGAAACCAGGATTTCATGAAGGGATCAGTGAGGAATTGAGGAACTCCTCAAATATTGTAAGCAAACATATAGTGATTTTAGTATTTTTAGTCACAAGGCCAGCATTTGCATTCAGACAGTATCATTTGCTGAAGCGGAAATGATGACGAAGACCACCGAACTCCTGGAACTCTTCAACGGTACCGATTTCAACGCTGGCGATAAGATATCTTGATTAAGATGATTTAGTAACTACAACGATGAAATTTAATTGTTTAAAGATGACTATGATTTTCCCGCGGTGTTGCTTGCGGCGAGCTTGTAATGTCTTAAAGTTTCATATCAACTAAGAAGTGGGACTAGATAACAGCTTATTATTATCACTAAAAAGTATACAATTCAATAAATGTTTTAAAAACAAATAACCGTCTTCGAAAAAATGGTAATAGGTACAGATGTAGTGCATAATTGTTTTCCTTCGTATTTTCACGGAAACGTATGAACGTATCTTGCTATTTCAGTATGTCACAGTACAAAAAGTACTGAGGTTGGCTGAAGTAGCATGACAAATACGAACATTTCCGACAAAATACGAAGGAAAACAATTATGCACTACATCTGTACCTATAGGTCAGTCCAACTGAAGTTGGCTTTTGGTTAAAAATATTGTGAGTTGCCGATTTCGTTTATTTCAGTTTATTAAATTTGTCACCCACCTTAGTTCCAAAGTCAATCTGACATTCTACGGTAATAAGGTTGAGTTTCCTATCAATAACAAATGACTTAGCATCTCTAATGACAATGACATCTACAATCAGATTTTCTTTGAAATGGGTAGCAAATTAACTTCCGTGACCGTACCTACCATTTTAAAAGAAGTTATTTTTGGGGTTTTGAAGGCAGTTTTTTGTTTTTTAAAACATTTTTATACCATCACTTAACTTGACGTAAATACTACATTGGTATCTAGCGACGCCGTTCAGGAACTTAAATAATTAATCACCTATTTTTAAGTACCTCGTAAGTAAGTATGGTACCTAAGTGAAAATGGAAATTACGGTTTGTTCCCAATTCTACAGATTTCCTTTACAGAATCCTGTCTCTACAGATTCCCAATTCTACAGACTCTTAATTTTACAGATTTCCAAATCGACCGATTCCCAATCCTACAGAATCGCCATTCTACAGATTTCCAATTCTACAGATTCTTAATTAAACGGATTCACATCTCCACATATTCCCAATTCTACAGATTTCCAGCAGTACAAATTCCCAACCCAATTAATCAGATTTTTTTATAAGTGATAATTTTCTTTAAGCTTTATTAAAAAGGGATAATCAACCCACACTGTCTCCCCTACTGATTTACAAAACAACTGTTTTTTTAAAATAGGTATTTAATTCATTATTAAACATTTAACTTAAAACTATATCATACAAAACCAAAATACGTAATATCCGTGGAAAAATAAAAAGCCGCTAATCGTTGTCTTTAACATTTATTCTGTCTGTTATGCAATCTTGTACAATTTTTTTTATTTGAATGTGTTTCAGAATGACATTTGATTTGCGTTTTTTGGCTGGTGAGTGCAATTGGCTTTGTCGTATTCTCTGGTCTTCGAATTTGGCTTCTTTTTTTAACACGCTGATAAATAACAAAATGCTTGGATGCATTCTGTGATGCCAGCATTCTAATGAATTGCTTGTACGCACGTTCTCGTGGGCACAACTAAATACATCACTGGTAATTCGTTTTATCCAGTACCTACTTCAAAAAATACTCATCAAATTTTGAAAAAGTCTTCTTACGACGATAAATTTCTACCAACTCACAATGCTGATATGTCCTTCAGTGACTAATTGAGCCGGTAGAAACGCCAGCATACAGTAAGACCTGACTATGTTTTTTCCTTCATGCATAAGGTCTATCCCAAGTTCTTGGGCTTTTGCCCACACGTCCTTCTGGAAGTGGTAGTAGCAGCCACTTATTATGACTTGCGGATAAATTATTTTAAGGGCGTGAATAATTTCTGGTATGTAGCCCGAGTTTTATCAGAAAGTAACGCGTAGAGAAGCGGAATGAATCTATTTTCAGTGTCACTTCCGGAGAAATTCCCGTGTAAACTATATACCTGATAAAATGGCCTTGGTGTAATTTTAAATGTACCATCGCAGAAAATGGGATAAATTTTCGTAAGATTTTCTAAAGCCAGAGAAGTACCTACTAAAAAATTGAATTTCGTCCAACTTTGCACCATCATAAATAAAAAAGTCGTATGTCCTCAATTTTTTCAAAAGTAGATTTAGGAATATGTAGGTATTGGTACCTTGCTCGATACAATGCACTCTTGCAGGAAGAAAACTCTGGAAGTGAAATATTACTCTCACTATATTGAGGCGACTCTATTTCACTTTCGAAAATTTGCTGGACCGGAGCCATAGATTGACACACGTTTTCTTTGCAAACCTTCATCAATTTTTCTTTCAACCGATTTTTAGCCTCAGATGTATCTGAGAAACATGCGTGAACTCCTTTACGCAGAACTTCGTTATTTGCACTCATAGTGACGGAGGCCTGCATTCTGTTATTTTACAGCATCTTCAGTTTGTGCCTCCAGGTTTATTTTTGACGCTAATGTAATATTTGTTAGAGCCGATAACCAAAAGCTTTTTTCCTCTTTCACCAATCACAAAAGAAAATTACATGTTCTTACATATAAATCAACCGACACGTGGACAATCTTGTATTGACCAAATAATAAGCAACATAAAGAAAGCAGTTGGCGAGGTCAAGCATTTATATCTTTCAGACCATGAAACCTGTCGTCGACGTCGCGTTGTAATACAGACACCGAATGTACCTATCACAATCAATGAATGTGTTACTACACTCAGGAGCAAAAATACCGGGTCAGAGTGCGTTTTTCATACTAAAGAGGCTATTTCGAAGCCTTGGTTCGTCGCCAGGGAATGCTTTTAGTGAAATCTGATGATAAATAGCCCGAGCATCGATACAGGACTTCGAGAGTGCCTAGGATACCCAACTGAATGAATCTGCGGTTAACGCCGGAATTGAGCATATTCAGAAAAACATCTAAAATGGCAATAAAATGTAAGGAAATCCCAGTGCTGACCCAAACTCTCCCGCTGTGGTGTTAACTGATTATGCGTTCAGTTAGGTATCTTAAGAACTTTTGACCTCCTCTATTGAACCTCGCAGTATCCACCATTAAACCTCACTCAAAACAACCCCTGGCGAGGAACGAAGGCTTCGAAATAGTCTCGTTTGTATGAAAAACGTACTCCCCGGTATTGTTGCTCCTGAGTGTAGGTATATTAATTATATTATTTTTATACATCAAATAGTAGTTTTTCGAAAAAAAAAACCATTTGGTGCCTCGCCTCCCATCTTTCTACGCCCTCATATTGGGAGGTGCGCCCCACTGGTTGGGAAGCCCTGCTATAAACATATCATCATCAATCATTATCATTTATTCTTTAGTTTATTTTATTTATCATCATCAGCCCTTAGCAGTCCACCGCTGGACACAGATCACTGTACACACGCCACTGCGCACCATTCTCGGCTTCCCACAACTGCTCCTTCAACCACCTTCCATCATACATAAATATTTCTAATATTTTCAATTTTCATACAAATCGGGCTCTTTTTCGTACTTTTGGCACTCAATTTGTTGCACGTTTGAACCGTTAAATCCGGAACCGAACTAAGTAATGCGCACGATTGCATTCTAATTGAAAGTAGAGCCATAGCTCATTTTACAAGGTTATACATAATCCTTACCAGTAAAGTTAAAGGACCCCTACTGTGTATAGTCATGACGCAAACGATCATTCGTGCATGATCCATGACAACAGCGCCACTATCTACGTAGAAGTATCACATTTGTATGGGAAATTAGTTCCATTTTGAACCACCGCGCGTCTTTAATTAGATCGAATATTTTCGTACATAAATCCTTCAGTTAAACTGGTTTGTTTACGAGTACTGCAACGGTTGGCAAGTAGAGCAGAGAGTTACTAAATATGGAATTGTGTCAGACCGCAAGTTCTAAGCCTAAGAAACTAAACCGTCTATAACGACTTAGGTAAATAATATCTTCGTTTAAATTGAATGTAGGGTCTGTTAGGACAAATATTACGTAAGGTCCCCTTAATATAAATAAATGACCGTGATTGGGTATTTCGTCGAATATTAATCCCAATTGAAAATTGTACACATATACTTACAATTTAGTACCAACGTATATTAGAAAGCTATAACACGGTAGGAAGTATGTACCTTTACTTTGTAGAAAACCTTTACTATTTTGAAAAACATTTATGTACATACTTACGTTTGCCTAAACCACTTGCCAATACCACCACACCGATCGACTTTGCCCTGCCCGCATCTATCTATCCACTCTAGAACGTGTCGTCCCCAACGGCCATCTTCTACGAGTATAAGCAATGTATCCCGCCTACTTTCAAAGCTTATAATTTCGGTCTAATTCTAAACCTGTTTCCTACAGCAATTTAAGACAGATCTTACATTTTAACACATCTAGTTCTAATAGATTTTGCGGAAACGCGCGGGTTTACCTTATATTGAAATTATTGACGACGTGTTTAGCCTAGTGTTTGGTAGTGACCTAGTGACCCAGTGACCCTGCCTAAGAAGCTAGCGGTCCCGGGTTAGAATTCCTTCGGGAAATATTTGCTCCTGGGTCTTGAATATTTTCTATGTATGTTTACCGTAGTCTTGTACCCATAGTACAAACCTAAAACTTAGTTTGGGTTCAATTTGTGTGAGACTGTCGCCTGATATTTCTTTATTAATAAGGCGTCTCTTTTTAAACTCGTTCCATTTCAGATTACGTGAAACCAGTTCACGAAGGCGCCTCCGTCGAGAATCAGCAGACTTACCGCCCGGAGGTCGTGGGGGGTCCGCTCGGCCACGTGGTGGGACATCCCCCCATCAGACCCTCCACTAGGCCCCAGGATCACCCCACAACGACACCCTATCACCCCACGAGGCACCCTCAGAGAACCACTGAAGCAACGGTCTACACTACAAGACCATCAAGACCTAGAGCATACAATAACGATGGAATAATTGGCTCGTTTATCGACTTATTACTATTTAAATAACATTAGATACTATGCGGATATTTATATAGAAGGATAGTTGTTTCAATGTTAGCAGTTAAAACGACTTTCATAGACGACCTTTCATTGTCCGGAGGAGGGCTAGAAATACCAACTTTTAACCTTTTGCGTGACGGCTAGGCACGGCAGAACAATCGCATTCTAGTCATAACTAAAATTAGTTTGATACAAATAATGGTTATATGATCCACTGGGTTGGGTATCATACTCCAGTCTAATGGGGACCGCGTGACATGATGATTAATGAGTGTTCGTAATTTTGATGTTCATTTACCTCATTAAAATTAATCAAATAAAAACGTCATGTGATGTCATCGTGGAGTTTGCAATACACGCCTTAGAGCCGTTTAAAAGTTCACATGTGTTTTACGGAGTTAGTGGTTCTGTGACTTGTTAACTAACGATACAAAATGAATACAGTGTTGTGGATATTGCTGTTTGTTATTTTTACCCTGGCTTATGGAAAAGGTAAACTTTGATTTCATTATTATATAACATTGTTAAGTGCCGAGTGCGATTGTTATTTAAATCTAACAGCCCGAATGACAGTTGATCTTCAGATTAATTCAAAATACTTCTAGAAGAAATTTTTATTCGGACAAATTATATTCTAAATCCGAGTAATGTTGTTGGAAGCTAATAAGAAATAAACATCTAAGTACGCACTTATCTATATCTCTTGGGCGAGTGAAGCGTAATTTGACTGTAACTACAGGGAAAAACCTTTTAAATGAGGTCAGACCGAACCGAACAAAACAAAATGAAATACCTAGGTATTCGGCAATTTGCTAAGTAATCAGGAATGACATAGATAAAGTTTGGCTAAAAGGTATTTTTTTCCATATTTTCATTTGAGGATTTGCGTATCGATTTTTGAGCAGTTTATAGCCCAATTTTTATTGCCGAACTGCTTCATTTCCGTGTAACATAGTATGCAAGGCGCTTAAATACCCGAAGCAAGTTCTACAGGACTTACGTAGTAGGTAGGTACTAATTGTCTTGACAAATACATCGCCGGTGAACTGAACCGGAAATTATAATTTGTTCTCTTTGCCTGTCAGTATGCAGCAATAGGCACCTAAGTCCTTGGCAGATATAAAGTTCTACCAAGTCTACGTGAAATGTTCAGTTGGATTTGTTACCTATTACACAAAAAACATTTTGAGAGATAAACAATCTAGTATTTTTTTAAAACGTGACGTTTTGGATACATTATGCGTGATCTGTTCTTACTTTTGAAGCAAGACATGAATGTATACAAATTGTTGCTTAATATGATACCACCAATAAATAGAAAAAATTACGATACAAAATTGAGGAATCATTTTTATGTATGGTCATAATCTCTATTTTTTAGGGTTCCTACCTCAAAAGGAAAAAATGGAACCCTTATAGGATCACTTTGTTCTCCGTCTCTGTCTGTATGTCTGTCTGTATGTGTATCTTACTGTCTGTCTGTCAAGACCCTTAATATTTGGAACGCTTGGAGGATCGAGTTGAAATTAAAACCACATACTCCGGTCTACAGTCCCTTGAAGCTGTGAAAAAATCAAACTACTACATAAACGTAAAAAAAAGATACGGCCGTTCTTGCCGCAAAAAACGTATGTTTCGACACTCTCGAGGGAATCAAAAGTATAGAGTATTTCTCGTTGACCTAGAACTATGAAATTCAGCAAGTAACACCGTCTTTTACGAGAAGTACAGGGACAAATCTGAAAGCAGCACATTTTAAATTAAATCCCAAAAAAACAGGGTTTTTATGCAATAAATAAATGAATAACATAGGGGACAATGTCACACCAATTGACCTAGCCCCAAACTAAGTTCTAGGCTTGTACTATGGGTACTAGACAACGATATAAATACTTATATAGAGAAATATATGCTTAAATACATAGAAAACATCCATGACTCAGAAACAAATATTTGTGCTCATCACACAAATATCTGCCCTTACCGGGATTTGAACCCAGAACCGCTAGCTTCGTAGGCAGGGTCACTACTAACTATACCAGCGCGTCATCGTTTTATTATTTTATTATTTTAATTAAATCACTCGCACATGTCCGTTTTTTATTTATTTAGTAGGTACCTACCTGTATCTAATTACAGTGGAGTCATGACCAACGCTGCACTATTCAATTAATATGTTTACTTGCAACTGCGCAATACACAACGCACGCAACATCTGCGTCAATGTCATCCCAAGCAAGAAGTTTTGCGTGTGTTGCAGATACTTGTATCTCCCACAGTCCCAATCGCAAACTGGCTTTGGCCAGTTATCTGTTGCAGAGTGGAAACAATCAACAAACCCTTGAGATAGCTCATTTAGGTACTTAAAGGATACAATATTTTATTTAAAAGAACGTAGAACCGCATTCACAACCTTTTTTAAAAAGCTTAGGTACTCAACTGAACCAGGAATCTAATTAACTAAAAATGCAATAAATAAACATAGTCATAGCATTTATTCATAACAATACAAATTTTTGGTTTTATATATGTACCTAGTCCTAAGTCTTGTTCTTCAGAGGTTTCTATCTATGATTTATTTTTAAGGGACTCAGTGAGCAAAATTAAAACAGAAGCTAGGTACTGTCAGAATTCCTAATTTCTTAAAATAATCTCAACACGAGACTCATTGAGAAACGTACGCACAGCTGTTTTCTGATTTATAAGAGCCCTAATAATATTATATTGGAAACTATTACCTCAGAACTTAATACTTATACCTCAAATTGGACTCTATTAAAGCGTAATAAAAGGTAATGCTTCTTGGAAAGAAGTTAACCTTATTGTATTAAAATAGTCCCGAAGTGTTTTTTTTTGTATTTTAGTTAGTATCGAACTAGCAAGCAAATTAAGCTTTTCAAAAAATCTGTAAATGCACTTGTTCATCTTCAAATGAGCTAGAGTCTGTCTAATGAAAGCTGAACCTCGGAAAAAGCGGCAAATTCAAAAAATCTTCATATGGTATTACCGATCAGTGTTGGAATAAACGATTTTGGTACTTTTCTTATTTATTTATTTCGGTCGGCAAAAAAAGAAAGAGGAAACGCGTACTTTTTCACAATACTAAGGCCGGCATTAATAAACTATAGGTACTCAAGTCTACTAATACCGCACTCAAGTGTCCGTTTTACCATATTAACACTTTAACTGCCAAGAACCCACCAGCCCCCTATTTCACCATCCTGATAATGACGGGTGACAGGTGACATTTCAGTGTACATGACGCAGCTGATGTGAATCCCACTGATGTGAAAGCTTGTTAACTTTGCAATATATAGTGAATTGTCACTTGTCACCTATCATTGTCGAGATGGTGAAATAAGGGGCTGGTGAGTCAATTTTGTATGAAAATCAGAGCTCTTGACAGTAAAAGTGTTAAGACCACATACGGTAGGTATCATATTTAAGTACAGGTTATCAATAGAAGCCCAATAGGCTAATAGTACGTAAGGGTGGATCAACTTTTTTGTTTTTGTTATTCTGTCCCGTAAGCCAGGAGACAACTGTGAGAGAGTTTCTTGGAAAAAATGGGTTTATGGACGATTTTCGATTTTTACCTAATGACAGGTACAAATGGAAAATCGTCCACGTGAAATAACCATTCTGAAGTTGGGTCAGAAGTAATAGTATCCAAAGTGAATTTACTCAAAATGAAATTGTGCTGAAAAGTATGAGTATGAGTAACCCAGGAAACGTCACCATGGCAACGAGCTACAAAGAAAAAGTTATTGACCCGTATAGTCAGCATCAAATAGATAGTGACACCCAAAGTCGCCAAACGTGTACCGATTTGGCGACTTTTGAATGTCAGGAAGTATTTGATGCTTTGTAACTATCTATAAAAAATAAATGCAGACCACCATAATCATGCTTGCACCAGCATGCTTTCTCATTTATGAGCTCTTTTATTCAATTAAATCATCAATAAAAAGTCATGTAGTAAAAACACTTTATTTATTATTAGGGTAAAACATTGTTATAATTTCATAATTATGTACATAGTAACATTACACTTGCTTCTTTACAATATAAAATTCGTTCACCTTGTTTCGGATGGCTTGGATGTCAAAACCTTGCGTGGCCTTATGAGGTCGCTTCTTTCCTGGAGTACTGAAGACACCATGGTTTACTTTTCCTTCATTAGTTATCCTCTTCAGTGTTGAAACACTGATATCTGTAAAAAGAAAGAAAGAATGAAATAAACATTATTTATATATATTAAATTTACAAATACATTGAGACATTCAATACAGTCCCATTGTACAGTCCGACTGCTCTAAGAACATTTGGGTTTAGGTAAATTCAAATCGCTATGAATGTCAGTTATATTAATCATCATCTGTCTATTTAATTGAATAAAATTGCGAATGTTAACAGATTCAACATGACATAGGTACAGAAAATACACCTATAAATAGGAAAATACAATGATTTAAACAAATATTCAAATATATAATATAAACTAATAATAATGTTTACTCATAAATTTTAGTAGGTACTTACCGGTCATTGATGATATTTCTTCTAGATAATGTATCTGCCGTAGCAAACCGTGCTGGTCTAACTGTTTCAGCTTCCCAATACTATCCACAACGGTTTGTTTCTCCTCAGAGACGGCAAGCTTATCTGAAAGGAATAGATACATCGTTAAATTTTTAATGGAAAAGAAATACCAATATTAAAGATAGTTTGTTCAGAAAAAGGTATATAATGAAGCTTAATACTATTAATAAGGATCAAAATTAACTTGACGTACTAACCTATGAATTCGATCACCGTATCTAATAACTCAATTTTCAGTTTCGCCAACGCTTCCCTCTCCTCTTGTTTTGGTTTTAATTTACTTATCATGGTAAAAATTACCTGCCGCACACCACTTTTGATTGTTTTACCCATAATTAAGCACTGAATTTCCAAAAAAACCTCTTCATATTTAACTTTAACAACAACGGGTAATGTCAATATGACATTTTAATGGTGTTGCCAACTGCTGCCGCTCAAATAATAGCTGGGTCAGCTTTCATTAGACAGACTCTATCACAAGGATTTAAGGTACTTCCCCTTCGTGGCCCATTGATTATTTCCACCCTGTATCCTGTATAGTTACGTTACGTTATCTATTAAGAAAAAAACATTAAGTTTAGAAAACCAAATAAAACCGCGATATGAAATATTCCACACTGTAAAAAAAACAAATATTATGCTGAGTGCGTTAGGCAATAGCCCCTCTGATTAGCTAGTATGTTTTTTTCCCAATCAGTTAATCATAATTATCTACAAGGAACAAAATCTTCATATCATGCAAAACACATATTTGCCCTTCCAGGGACAAATTCAGAATACAATCCTTATATTGACGCTTTGAGTAAAAGACCGTGGAAGAGCGTCCAAAACTATGTCCAAGTACGTCCAGGGGCTTTTCTGTTCTATTGGTTGTACTACGCTGACGGTACTTCAATAGGGGCTGATCAGAAACCTCTTATAATATGGATCCAGGGTGGCCCCGGATTAGCTGCGTCAGGTGTTGCCAACTTTGCAGAATTTGGGCCGTTGAACATGGAAATGCAGCCTCGAAATCACACCTGGGTAAGTAACGTGTCCGTACCAATACGTTTGGGATCGCTAACTCCATCATATCCTTTAACATACCTATCGCCAAACCACAGTAGTCGCATTCGGCTATTCCCAGATGGCCGCACCCCTTTGTTCACAACCCTATTGTCCGCAGGGTGAACCAAGGGGTGCGAACTGGGACGAGGCCGTCGCATTGTTGTCTTCCGGTATGGGGATAAGACAACCGGTGAAATGACTAGCATAGGGACATTCCATTATACTCCTCAAGTTTGGCAACGCATTCGTAGTCCTAGTCTTAGGTTCAGTTTTATGAATGCATAACGTCTATGGGTCTAAGATCCCACATACCATCAAGAGGCCAGGGTCTCTATTCAACCAGGTAATAACAATATCGTTCTTCACCTGTTGTCGTATTGCCAAGGCTTTCATAGCTCTTATTTATTTGACAGTAATGGCGGCCTAGTTAGAAAAAATACCATTACAGGTCAAATACGATTTGGATAGTGTGCTCGTAGATGGCTGGCGGTATAGTTTGTGATGTGTCTATGTACTTTAAAAATAACTCTCTGTGCTCTGTTCTACTAAGTTTTTTAATCTTCTTAAATAATGTCTTTCACTCCTTGTCTTTAAAAATGTCAAGTTTTAGCCAATCACCATGAACTTAGATATTAAAGGAATAAGTCCATGGATATCACTCGCGAGGACAATTACAACACTGGACTGGTGGACTAAACAGAAGCACATGTAGTTAGCTTTACTCGCTTACGTCAAGTCCATGTCTAAGTAATTAATTACATAGGTCTACTCGTCTTTAGATTGACCCGTGTGACAGAATAAGTAGGTACTATTTTAATTTGCCTCGCGATTACTATCATAATGAATCTATCTACATCCCATGTATACAAAAAGTCTTCAATGAACTGCTGTTAATTTTAGATGTATATTTCAGGTCAATGGAAAAAATGTCCTGCTTATTGACCATCCCGTTGGAACGGGTTTCAGTTACGCAATAAATGATTCGTTGTTAGTACACACAGATCGAGAAATGGGTAAGAACTGAGAATTAAATCATACATAAGGCAGAAAAAAACGTTAGAAAAAAATTGGTACGGTCGGCCAAGAAAGTGCCTCTAGTCCCAGTAGTTCGGTTGATTAGTCCGGGGCCGAACTACTGCCACACTTTTCTTCCCATTAGTTCGGTTGTGACGTCAAACCGGACTATTGGGAAGTGGTGTGTAGTTCGGTTAATGATGTGCAAACAACTTTTATTATTAAAAAATCCGGCCAAGTGCGAATCGGATACGCCAAAAAATCTGTATTTTGGATTGAGGGACAAACTTAACTTGCCATTGAAAAAATATTGTCCCTATACCTACAATATACATCGACATACGTCGTGGTTAGTTTATAAACTGCAATTTAGAATGTAATTACAAACTTAACTATTTGAATATTTTACCCGACTGCGGCGGAGCTCAAAAGGAGGGTTATGTTTTTTACAGTCATGTATGTGTGTCCAGTTCTATGTTCCCCGCTACAGTAAAAACGGCTTGGACTATTTTGACAAATGAGGTATCATTGGATTTGTCTTCGCAGCGAGAGTGTCATAGGCTAAATTTAATCTCGGGAAATCGTCCCGTTTTTTTTTGGGGATTTAAATATATTAGTGTCGGTACAGTATGAACGATTGTAAGGCATAGATACCATTCCTTCTGCTCCAAGTTGAACACTTTCGTGCACTTGCTCGTACCTATTAATATTAAAAATTAACTAAAAAGTCAAAATTAAAATAATAATAAAAAAGGCAAAAAACCCGACTGCAAAAACGTTTTCTTGACGGAAAGCAAAAAACCCGCAACGTATTATTATGCTAAATAATGTCAGCACTGCAACGTTTAGGCTTTATTTTATAGTCAACGCAGGCGGGACCCACCCATAAAATAAACATGTTGTTTTAAGCTTCTACAGCTGTGGGCGGGGCCCGCCTGCTGACATTATTTAGCATAATACGGGTTGGCAAATGAAAAAGTTGTGAAACGATACATTCGACCAAACGTATTTCGACCAAAAGGCAGAGAACCGTTTCAACCTTTAAAGCGTGAGCGATCTAATACGACGAAGTTACTTATCCTTTTTTTTTTTATTTAAAAATGTAATGAAATAAATCTCTCTTTGATTTTTTATTTAGCTGTGCTGTGTATGTGTGTGCATCCTTAACCGTACTTTTGAGTCGTTTTAATTCTCAGTAGTTCAGTTTGACGTCATAACCGAACTAATGGGAAGAAAAGTGTGGCAGTAGTTCGGCCCCGGACTAATCAACCGAACTACTGGGACTAGAGGAGAAAGTGGTCTACCAGTATTGACAAAAGTTTCTGTGAGATTAATTATCGCTAAGGTTGACACTTGTCACTGTCAGAATATTATTGCAAGGGAAAATCGAACTTATTGCATCATGACGTGCAAATGAACTTCAACCGCAGGGTGGTACCTAGACCACATTTTTGGCCGATGTACCTATTTAGGCCCGCTTACGCGTATATTTAACCCTAGCTTAAGTCCAGGTTAAATTATTCAAGAATGTCAGATTTATATAAGAACTGTGAGTCTTAACAAATCAACTTGGGGTTAACGCCTTAACATATTGTATTTATTTGTTCCACAGCTGACGATTTATCAAAAGTAATAAGGGTATTCTTCAAGAGGCATAAAGCATTCCGAATAACGCCGACTTACGTGTTTGGCCAAAGTTATGGTGGTAAATTGAGTCCAAGATTGGGATACTATCTACATACGGTGGGTACTCATTATTTTAAAATACAATCTTTGCCTAGCCTTATTAAATATAAGAAAAACGTGGAGACAGGTCGATCAAAATTTTAGGATATAAATCCTCCGAACAGCTTCCTGAATTTTACCAAACTCTTTTTTTGCTAAACTAAGGCAAAAATGTTCTTATGGTTTGAATGTCGAGATTTTTTTAAATAGTTAACACAAAAGAGACATTTCCGCGAAAATTTCCGCCAGACTCAAAGTATTCAGAGGGCGTAGCTAAGATGCAAATGCCGCTAACGTTTTTCTTTTCTATCACTCAAAATGTATGGGATGACATTATCGTGCGTGGCATCTTAGCTACGGCCGGGCGGCCCCAGGACCCACGTCCCCCAGGAGCTACAGCAACGTCGGTCATTATGCATATTATGCACAATGCACTAATTATACGATACGACTAAGAGAACTAGATATGCAGCTACAATTTACCTACAACTAAGCTTCTCAATTTATGTTTCATGGAGAGTGTGGCTGCCTATTTGTTACATTTATGATTGAAGGCTTCTCATATATTAAAGTGTCGTTTCGGTATTACAGGCAATTGAAAAAAAACGACTTAAGATGAACTTCAAAGGTATTGGAATTGGTAGTGGGTGGGTGAACCCACGGGAGAGCACTATGGTGCAACCAGATTTCTTATACTTTATGGTAAGATCCTAAAATATTTATATTTTATATTAAGAGTAGAGGACGCCCGCAACTTCTTACGCGTAGTATTAGTTTCCCGCTACTCCCCCTATTATAACCGCTTAGGGGATGAATTTCAAAATAATAATTCGCAAAATTCTCTTTCTAGTGCACCCTAGGATATCCAAGGAATATTCCCTCTAAATTTCAAGTCCATAGGTCCAGCGATTTCGGCTGTGCGCCGATCGATCAGCCAGTTGGTTTCTTCAATTAGTTGTCTATGGGTCACAGTTTCCACTTACCATCAGGTGGCCTGTGTGCTCGTTTGCCATCTCTATGCCATAGAAAAAAAAAAACCTTATAATCATACTAAATGCATTCATAACCCTTTACTGAGCACTTTCATTTGTTATTTGTTATGTTACTGTTATCTATGTGCATCGGTACCGGCACAGACAAAGACCGCAATCCACAGCGAACAATTTCACACGCCGAGAGCTAACACGTTTAATGCCAAGCGCTCTGATTTTCGATACTAACGATAGACTTCATAGCTATATTGACGCGTGCGGTGCGTGTCGCAACCGATTGTTAGTTTGATGATAATGTGCCATTTTGCGTCTCGAATTTAGGCACGCCTGTGCGCGCGGATTGTTGATATTTACCTACTTCAATAAAATAATGAGATTAATCTCATTGGTAATGTGATTTGATTTATAGCGCCATTTATACGGAATTTCTTTTCGTGAATTGGATTTTGTCCATAATAAATTAAGACCGAAATTAAATACGCACCAAGTGAATGTAGTCTATTATAATTTAAATAGGGCTACGAATTATGACTTATGACGAAATACATTATACAATATACATATGTCAGATGGAGCATATTTACTCAATTAGGTATTAACATTAACCTACATAAATTTGAAAAATTTATCATGAGTCATGGTTCCATTTTCAACGATATTGAGTATAAAAAAAATATCCTTGTTGATGTTTCTCAAATGGGCATTTTTCTTATTTGACGTCGACTGTGAGTCGCCTCTTATCATTTGTACTTATGGATATTAAATCGATTTCTTGTGCCAGTATAATTAAATGATTTCCCAATGGTATTTTTACAGGGCATCATTGAACGCAACACGTATTTACGTGCCAAAAAAATCGTCAAGAACATGAGTTACTTTATGGACAGAAATGATTTGAAGAAAGTTTTAAGACTGGACTCCATTTTATTCTTAATGTTTCACAAAGAAGCCGCATTGCAAATTAATTTCAATAATATTAACCAAGAGAGCCCATACCCTGCACTTGAGAAGTTATCGGAGAATGTTAATAAATACGTAAAGCCTGTGCTATCACACGTCGTGAATCAAAGTCTTAATTGGAATTATGGCTCAACAGTAGTTTTTGACTCTCTTGAGAAAAGTTTCTTTGAGCCATCTACTAAATTCTGTAAGAAAAATGTTTATAAATAAAATAATATTTGAATAATTATAAGGTGTGAATAAAATTAGATTTGTTTTTTTAGTAGAATTGCTATTAAATAGCACCAATCTTAAGATAGCAGTTTACAACGGGAATTTGGACGTCGTAACGCCATTAGCTGGTAAGATTTGTTCATGATATAAAATCAGCTTTGCTGGATATATTTATCGTTTGACTCCATATTATACTAACTATGATCGAACTAAGCGCGCCGTATTAAGTGAATTAATTAACCTTACTAAATTGCATGGCAGAGTTTAGATCTAAATCAATCCATCATGACAAACGTACCTCAAAAATCTTTTCATCACACTTGCTCGTAAATGGTGTTATTCCATGCCTGTATACAGAAGGACAATGGCCTAAATTGTTCCCGCGGGAATTATGGCGAGTTTGTCATCCCTAGGGAGTAATGACTTTCTTTTTAAAATTTGCAACTCTTTCGTACATCATTTCTGACTAAGGAGGTTTAATTTTCAGCCAAAAATTAAATCGGTTTCTAATTTCATCTTTAAAAATTAGCTATAGACTAACTTACATTACACAAAAGCTATACGCTTCATTAAACTTCATTATTTTTATACCTATTTCAAGTTTATATCAACATTTATCATTAATTTTAGTAATTATACATTTTTATCAAATTGGCTAATCTGGCTCGAATCCAGGTCGAAACTAAACGCAGTTAATATCTGTGGTAGAGGTCACAAAAAAAATATCGTTTCCATTTACGTTCCCGTTCGTCAAAAGTTATTTCTTTATATTTTGCAGAGTTAAAGTGTTTTCTCTTTGTTTTTTTTCCTCGCAAATGTGATGAAAACCATTGTGTGTATCACAGGCAGTAAGGGGATTACTAACTCGAGTCATTAAAAGCCCTCCGCCTTCGGCGTCGGGCTTCTAACACTCTCGTTAGTAATTCCCTTCATACTACCCTTGATGCACAATGTACTATTACTTATAGGACAGTGTTTTTATTTGGAACTATAATTAGATCAATACACACTTGCCCAGTTATACATATTAAAAATGTGCCGTCGTGCATTTATCGACTAAATTGGTGGTATGAAGGGGGCGGGGCGGGGGAACAATCCGGCGGTATAATTGCCGTCAAACTTCTTGAACATTAGGCGAGGTAGTGGGGGAAAGTTCGCGCATCGTACGTGCAAAAAAAAGTACCTAATTTTTGTTACAGAATATTTTCAAATCTTAGGATAAATGATACACAAGCGAAAAAAATATGTTTATATTATTATTAGAATAACACTAAAAAATACAGGAAACTATTTAAAATAGATTAGTCTTGAACTAAAAAGGATATTCCTTCCATTAAGTCAATACCAGCGCTGGTACTAGGTCTTGGTTCAGGGGAGCTGGAGGTAGTCATTGTTTCTTGACTATCATTCTCAAATTGATTCAAAAATCAATATCAAATTATAACAAGAAAATTAATGATAACAATCGGCTTTATCAGTGCACGCAAGTGTACTCGGGAGGCAGAGGGACGTGGACGCGGTGCGGGACGCAAACGTCAACTGATTGACTAATGGTGCGTGCTCCCCCGCCGCCACCTCCCGCCGCCCGCGGCCCCCCTCCCAACGAAACCTAAAAATCGCTACTGCGCAAGCAAGGTTACGTGTTCAAGAAGTTTGCCGGCAACTATAAGCTTATGCGCGCACGCTATTGGTTGACAACTGTATCCATGCGCAAACTCATCCCCTCCGTTGTCGCTGAGCGCCCTTTTGACTTGACAGGAACAGAAAGCTCTGCCAAGATGCATTACGCTAACTCGCGTTTCTATTCGTTTCGTTTTTAAACCAATCGCGTCACAGGTAGATCACGTGACTTTTCGTTTCACGTCATCTACCAGTGACGCGATTGGTTTAGAAACGAAACGAATAGAAACGCGAGTTAGCGTAATCCATCATGGCAGGGCCCTCTGTAGGAGAACCGTCGTGGAGATGTTTAGGAAAGGCCTGTGAGGTCACGGTGTGATTAATAGATTATGCGCCTGACTAAGCTAATAGAAACGCTAAAGCAGTAAACTAGGTCCTCATGAGCTATGGTTTTAGTTTTACTAGCAGACACTCAGGGACCAATTTAGAGGAAAGTAAAGCAGTACCTATGATTATTAATAAAAAAAAAACATTAAATACATATTTTTGTTTCAAAAACATCGTTGAAGAAAAAAACATGGCTACCTTTTAACAATAAGCCCGCAGCCTGCTGTTTTATTTGATTCTTGTCGTCGTTTTCTGTAATAAAATTTGTTTATTTTCTTTAAAATGTGCACTTTTAAAATATATTAAAAAACACCTTTTAAAAACAAAGAAACTATCAGAAAATCATTAATATCATGTCCATTTGAAATGAAATAACTCTTTTGGTTATACGGCATCTGCTGATAGTAACATAATGTGTATGACTTACACTGGCTTTGCGTTCCTTTAAATTTGTCCCTCAGTGTATGTTAACCATTCATGCTTCCAGGTGCATCAAACTGGGTCCACAAACTCAAGTGGCCCGGAGCGCAGGAGTTCATAGACGCCAAAAAACAGCCCATACGCGGATCCAGGAACGGTTATTACAAGAAATCCAGCCGGTTGACCTTTTGGTCTGTCTTTGGAGCTGGCCATTGGGTAAGGCAAACTTATAATATTACATACATACCGTATTCATCTCAGAGTGGGTTAGGCAGAGCTACAGAATTACCAACAGTTCAACTTATAATTTTGGTTTATAAATCTCTACAAAGCTAAGCATGTAAAATATTGTAATATTTTTTACAATTAGTTTGTCTCATGCTTTACTAGGGCCCCTAACATGGTTGCGTTTCACGCGTGAAAAAGTTTGGATAAGGCATCCGTCACCTTCTGACACCTAAATAAGTAAGAGAGTGACGGATGCTTTATCCACATTTGACACGCGATATAGGCAATCTACTTTGTCAATTGAATTAAAGATACCACTTATTGAAACTAAAAAGTCGCGTTAGTACTAGAACATATTTGTAAATTAACGTCTTGCTCTTTGTGATTTGAAACGTTATATTTAATTGTGTGATGAGCGCGAATCATTTTGTTCTGAGCCTTGATATTTTATTTCTATATTAGTATGTTTATCGTTGTATAGTACCCACAGTACAGTCAAAGACTTAAATTGCTGATCCACTGTGGAACCCTGTCATAATGACAGCGTCAAGCTACATGAAACAAATTACGCCAAAATTAATGATTAACGTTATGCGATAGGGTTCCATAGTGCCTCAACAATTTAGAGTACTTGACTGTACAAGACTAGAGCTTAGTTAAGGACTATGTCAATTTGTGTGATATTATCCTCTGATATTATGTATTTGTTTTAGGTACCTGAAGATAATCCAATGGCAATGGAGCACATTTTAGAGCATATGATAAACGAATCCGATTAAAATATAGTTATTATAAGATTTCAAAACAGACAAGAGTAAAACGCTTAAAATATTGATTCATTTATATATTTTACAGCTTACCATGTCAAACTGTAAATCAATTAACAAATATTTACAAATATTAAACAACAGTCCAGTCGCGACAATCCTCACACTAATTTCAATAAACATGGCCGATGTTTTGTTCTAAAATAATTTTAATTATAATTTATTTATTGACTGAGAGTATACACATTTAAAATATTAAATTAATTTATACGTCCTACGGTTTGTCGGAATATAGACAAAAGAAGTAAGAAGTAATATAGATGGAAAGTGGAATTTTATTTCGATCTCATTGGTGGATTCATTGTAAGTTTCTATTCTATTATTTGTTTAGCAACCTCCATCTATATCGAACTTCTTTTATCTCATAATATTATCATGTTACCTCTTGCAAAGTGAGGCGAGTTGGTGTTTGTAAAAGTTGGTTTACTTTATATATTGTTCCTAAACGTGCCATTGTCGTCCGACATGCTTAGTTACCTTTATGAATTATGAAACAAATATCAAGGATCAAATAGGAAGGTTTTATCAAGGATCAATTGTTTTTTATATTTAGGATGGTAATTAAATATTTCATTCGCTATGTTTTTTTTTTTATAAATATTTCTTCCAAAATTGTCACGGTCAAGCATGATACATCAAGCTTTATTTTTAGTCGGTAAGTCAGTCCGACCTTTAGAAGTAAGTAAATTCTTTACTAAAAATCGACCTACATACATCTGGTCGTACACATAATTAACACGCCAAGTTAAATAAAAGCTTGTAATAAATTATGATTAATATAAAGGCAACGATTTCATAGTTTACATCATATGCAATAATTTAATTATTAGACAACATATTAGCTCCTGACTTCATTATTTCACTACTGGGCAGTATGTATTTAACTATAGCGCTCGTTTCAAAGTAAAAAGAAATAAGGAACAAATTCCTTTTCTTCCTGTTTACGGTGTGTCACGGATCATGTTCTTTTTGTCCGCGGTATTTCTTTTTAAACTTTAAACGTGCGACAAAGTGGGAGCGTCTTACTACGTTAACCTCACTTCGGCGTAGCAGGCGTCGCAAACCCGCACCGGTTTGGTGTTGCCAGCTAATGCAACACTTTTTTCGCTACACGCGCCGCAGAATATATGGCCGCAGCGTCTGCAGTGATGCTGGAATAGAACAGACAATTCGATATTCATAATTCTTCATTTTTAAATAAATGAATATATGTCAATATGGTTTTTCAGATCAGAATAGAGATTCAACACGGTAAAAACAATATCGTGTTTGTCCTGTTATTGTCAACGTTTCATAGCTCTTATTTTCTTGACAGTAATGATGGCTGACGTCATAACAATACATTAACAGGTAAACTACGACATCGTTTATACCGCCTAGAATAGTGGCGCAGGTAGGTAGTGGAAGTCAGGACGAATTGGACCAGTTTTTTGAATCACAGGCTTAGGAGTCACTGAATAGGGAATTCTGGCGGCCTGCGGGAGGCTTTTGCCCAGCATTGGGACAGCAACAGCTAGATAAGATAAGATGTACCAATTATTTTGTAAAAAAATAAAGGAGTTAAAAATCTACAAACTTTTTGGAAATGCTCATTAAATAACAGAAATAACAAATACCTTTCTCCTCGCTATCGTAAACTCTTTAGCACAGGCGGTACACGACGTCGCGTCCCGGTCGCTTGTCCAATTTGGCGTTTCTTCAGTGGTGGTGGAAGTACGGGCTTCCCTCTCCAACAGTTCTGCTAGTTGTAATTTGTTCTCGCTAAGCGTCGCCCCGACTTCTTCTAGAGTCTTCTGTGCTTCGCTGTATTGGGTCTTAAGTAGGTGCTGCTCCTCTTGTAACGAGAGGTATTTCTGTAAAATTACATGTATGTTTAATTGGTCAATATTATGCGTTTACAGACCTGCGAGCAAAACGATTAGGTCCTGATCAGTGTTTTTAACGTTTTTTAATAGTTTAAATTCTGCAACATGAATATTTTTTTATCGAAAAACTCGGTAAAAGTGTTTTTACCTGTCCTATAGATTTTAGAGATTCAACTTCCTGTGTCAACATTGATATTTTATCTCGGTCCCGAACCATCGATTCCTGCAATATAAAATTATTAATATAATCAATAGAAAACCAAATCCGAATTTCTCCAAGCAACATTTTTTATAATATTTGCATATCGCCTTTTTCAATTTATACGGCTGCGTATTTATGAATAATATAACGCAAAAGTTCCCGAGGTACTAAATATCTCAAACATTACTTAACACGTTCCCTGTCCAGATGCCCCTAATGCGGGGTCATGAAGCTTTTTTCAGGAGTACGTGCTTCCACTTTGGGGTCACATTCTCATACTGAATGCACAGTTGGACTTTTTACATTGTCAGATCGTTTTGTATGGGGACAGTGAACGTGTTAAGTTTGAACTCACAGCAAAAATCTTTTTAAATGATACCACTTTTCATCAATGTCTTGGGAGAGTTCCACTAAACACAATCATGTCTTACAAAAACTAATTAGTATTTAACAGCCCACAAGGGAGGGGGGGTTGGCTTTTTGTTGATTAAAACAAACAAAAGACTACACAGCTGGCAACACTATGTGCCGATCTGTCAACAATGGTCATTCGATATAGGGATATCGGGTTGTGTAGGTAGTGCTGTGGGGATGGGAAGCCTCCCCTACCCCACCGTCTGTAACCGTTTGACGACCGCACCCTAACTTGTCGGGATTAACAAGTCAAATTACTTGATTAATTCGTTAGTTATAGGTACATTTATAAACGTGAACTTACTTGTAGCGATATCCTCCACTCGCGCTCTATCCTGAGGTCGCCCTCAGCAGTCACCGCCCTGGTTTCCGCGGTAGCCGCTTTCTGTCCTAAAGACCTCGCGCTTTCTTCTAAACTCTTCCTAGCTGTTTTGTCTTCTTGCAACCTGTACGGTAACTATGGTAACCATTTCGAGTGAAGGTAGGTTGCACAACACTACGTTATGTTTCAGAATGTATATACAAGGAAAGGTGCTCTTGTCAACAAAAGAGCGTTAAGTTAGATCGAACGTACCTACTCTGTACCTTTCTATCGCATAAAAGTTTGTATGTTTGTATTCATTCGCACGCAAGCTAGTCCATACAAAAGTCACACCTACAGATGCAAGCTGATGTACTTGTAGCTTTGCGCCAAAAATGCGGAGTTCGCCGGGTTTGTAAATATGTCATAATGGCTACTCTACGGGTGATGGTATGAACAAAAAAGTCAAAAAGGTTTTTTTGTTAGCTGCTTTGTAACACAAAAAAATCAATGCCATGTGTATTTGCAAATCAACTTTTAAATGTTTGCAGCGTAACGCGAACATTTAAAAAACGTCCTATCGTGAAATTGTTATGCCAAACGTATTCTTAGTTACTTCTACTACTACTTAAATAAATATCTGAGTAAAAAATAACGAAATAATTAGAAACTTTAAATGTAAGTAGGTACTTATTTAGAACAGAAACAAACAACTGAAAGCTGCCCGGAAATAGATTTTCTGCAAACAATTAAAGGTCAGAATTAACGAGGGAATTACCTAAGTATGTTTCTTTAGCACTAATAACTTCATGACTGGTTTTTCAAGTGTTTAAACTTCAGTGTGCCACTTGAAACAGAAGCAAATACAAAAAAATGTATTCACAATCACAGATTTAACAACAATTTGTAAACGGCGTATAAGTAGTTTTAGGAATGCTTGCATTGAAAGGGTGAACTAACTTAAATGATCTTTCGCTCTGTGAGCGCTAACCGAAAGGAGCGTCCCCACTGAGAGCATTCGCGTCAATATTCGAGAGGTGTGGACGTTGAGCAGAGCGTTACAAAGCATACAAACCACTGATGATGCTGATGTGCCGAATGCTCATAACATGCTAATGCTCTCAGTCGGTACGCTCCTTTATATTATTACTATACCGTGTTCATTCTTACTCGACTAATATAGTAAACAGCTCTCTAACCTTAAAATGAACCTTTTTTGGCTAAAACAGCTATTTTAAATCAAATTAGCAATCATAAACATAAAAATTGGCCAAGTGTGATGTCCAAAATATTCACTTTATTTTGAGGTTAAAAACCTGAGAACTATATTAGTCAAGCAAGAATGAACACGGTATACCTAGTGATGGAATAATCGATAACTAAATTTACCGATTGTTTAGGAAAACCAAAGTTAATGATTGGTGTTAAGACAATTTGTGTAAGCGTATATCCTGGTAGGTATTTACTTACTTATTACTACTGTTACTAAATGACCATTTAAATACCCATCTTCATCAAGATTTCGTCTCATATTAGGCAATGTAAAATAAACTTCTTGGTCCTCGACTATAATTGCCATTATTACAGATGTTTCGATAGGGATTGAAACTAATGTTTTCGATGCACAAAGTCACGCCCCACCACTTTTGACGTCAATTTCGTAATATTTAATATTATGTAGCGGCGCGCGACTCCGTGAATTGGAGCCATATTTTTGTACTTTGCTTTTGTTACTGTGTTCATCAGTAGGTATATTTCATTGAAAAAAATATTTAAAATGGTCTTTGTTAATAGTCTTTGATTAAAGCAAATTAAACATAAAAATACTACAATTGATTTTGCTAAGGTAGGTTTTGTATTAAGTAATGATTTTAAACGGGTAACAGCAATGAATAACTAGTAAGTATTAATTATTTTCACTAAGGCATGCAAGCAAACACAAAGGAGATAGTGGCAAACCTGCACAATTAACTTAAAAAAACAAGCATGGTTTTTAATAAAATACGGTATGCGACTGAATATGCTTTATTATAAATATATTTATACATAACTAGAATCCCGAAATTACAAAACTATGCCTAGGAAAACCGTCTAGTTTCGGATCTCGACATAATAATGGAAGTAAAGCACAATTATAATTATCACATTATATTCGCTAATAATATTTGTCTCTTTTCATAATTCAATGAAATGAGATCGAATTACAAATACATTTTATCAATCATCGAATTGGTTACAATTATAATACTGTAAATATAACTAGAAAGTTATACAAAATACTTTTATTTCTCTACATAATAAAGTCATTATTCTTAAATAAAACAATTGAACTAATAACTAGTTCTTTTAGCACGAAATAATAAATAATAATTAAAGGGTACATAAGACTCACAGAAATCCTAAATATGATTATAACAAATTAATAACAGACTTTGGTCAACAGATCATTAATACTCGAAAACCAACCTTGAATAAAAACGTAACATATCCCATTCATAATACAATCAGGGGGTTATTTTAATCACAGCAACGAGAAAGCCAAAGCAACTGTAGCATAATTAAACTTTGTGACAATAATATTCCCTTATAGTCCGATTCTAAAAATATACTATCAAAAGTTAATTGTGTGGTTTGCCAGTATCGAGCGGATAGGAACAGCCACCTACAACCCTATTTGTTCGCAAGCTGTGCATTGCGGCACACCTAGGTGCGATACCAATATTGATATGTCAAGCGTTACATTAAGAGTACAATGGATAGCGTAAATCTAGGCACTCGTTTTGCTTGGAGGCCGGGGTCAGACCGCAAACGACCAACGACTAATAGGCCTAAGCCATAGAATAGGGTACAGTTTGAGAAGTTATTGTGTATCATAAATAACATTCTATGAAAGTTATTGTTCCATCCAAAACGTCACAAAATCGCCGTATTGCATAATCGTTTCTAGGGTTGTTGGTCACATAAACGATACAAGGGTAAAAACAAGTGTTTTTCACTTTAATTACCTAGTCATCAGCATCCCTAGAAACTATTTTGCTATAGAAAATGGTTTTTGTTTCATCTTGTTTAAAGGTAACCGCTTCATTATGTTTTTCTCACTGTTTAAAGCTGTTCGCTGTCTGACCGAGACATCAAGCTAGCCTGATGCGATGTTGATAGTAATAATTTGGAACCTACTTCTCATCAAGCTGATGTATCGTGCTGCCCATTGATTCAGTCTTTGCTTCCAATTTGGCTATTAGCTCTGTTTTATGTTTCAAGGAACTTTCACATTCCTAAAACAAGGCCAATAAAATTTTGCTGAGTTATAACGTTTCGTAGATAGTCAAAAGTTGTTAGTTAGCGAAAATATACAGTCTAAGCATGACATATCAGGATTGCACAGTGGCGTCGGTTATATAAGCGTAGAAAGTTCATTTGTTAGTATACCATATTAGGAATTATAACAGCTAAGATTTTTTTTCTAATAAGAAATACAACCTCAGGTAAGATAACAAGCGAGCTCAGCGCACCGTAAATAACTTCATGTTATGCTCAAAGATTTTGAATTAAATTACATATAATCTCAAAATTTATTCACGCATTTGTGGTAAAGATTTGTCTTTGCTAGTACTCCGTCGGAACGGCGGTATTTCCTGTAGATTTATTTTTTTGTTAGGCGGTCCTTCGTCCTTCGACTTCGAACACTTTGGGCCTAGATTAGCAGCTCTAAAGTTATCTAATTTATCCCCTAGATTAGTTTCGTTTGTAATGGGAGATCTCAGGGCTTTGACTATATCGTGATCGGGTCCTAGAAATTGGTTATATTTCTCAAGGTTGCTGAGTATTTTGCCAATTTGCTCGGCCTTCTCTTGCAGTCTGGACACCACTTCGCCCTTCTGCGTCAATTCCATCTCGCATTCCTTCCGTACAAGCGCGGCATTGATAAATACACCATAGCATTAGTATAGGGTGAGTAAATACAATAGATATATTTAGTATACATATCAATATATTAAAAACAATCATAAACATAGATACACAAATAGTTTTATAGAAAAGGTGAGAACGGGTAAACAAAGAGGTACTACTCGTACAAATTGGGAGGCCGAGGTTGATTGCAAAAGATTTAAACAAGCTTTAAACGATTAGTCAATGTGGTTTAGTGTATGGGCGGAAAGCATCTTTTACACCCACGCTCAATGAACGGAGTGCAGCGGCTTTGTTATCTACAATGTTGAAAAACTGTGCGAACTGTCTGAATGGAACTCAGATTCAAGGCATAATGAGGAGAGAGTTACCGCCATTTTAGAGGTCAAAGTTAACTGGCGATACAGTGATTTCTCTTAAATGGCCACGAAAATTGTTAATGTTGCGGGGATAATGTTAATTTAGTGTTTTATGCAGAAATATTAGTGTTAGATGATTAGTGGTAGTAAATTTCTTACCTGTAACTTCTTGTACATCTCCAGATTTATCAATTTGATATCGTCGAGCTGCCTTCTTAGAGATATGATTGTGTCTTGTTTGTCATGTATATCCTTTTCCAACAATTTCATAGCTACTTCCATTTCGGCCTTTAGTGACATCTGTAAAATGTCAATACGCAAACGGTATTTATGTTATTGATAACTATTGTTAGTGGCATGTAAACAATGAAACTAAAACCAAACAAACCTGCAAATCGAGCTCCTTTTGTAACTCCAAGTTTTTCTTACGTTCTTCCTCCAACGCCTTGCCTAATTCACTGTCCTTTTCATTCTTACTCTTATCAGAGGCAACGCTTTTGACGCTGCGTTTTTCCTGAAACATTAAGTGACTCATTATTTGATGAGCACGTCATTATTTAATTTTTGATTCGATTTTAAACCTTAATAAGAAAAAATAATAAGTAAAAACTTAAATACCCCATTAAAACGGTAATATCCCTATTTAACTAATTATTGATAAAAGTAGAAATCACTTGAATGACACAACTAAATTCTTACAGTCACATTTAATTTCATCACAATATTATCGGATTGATATAAAATATATCTAGTCTTTAAGGCACGTACGAAACCTAAAGAGAACAACAATATCCTACCTCTTCATCAGACGGCAATTCAGTCACTTTCATCCTACTATCTTTAGTAATATCTTGACCTGAACAAAAAAAACACGTGTTAACCGCGACATAAATAAACACACCAATAAATCAAAAACAAAAACGGGTATTAAATTTACACCATCCTAAAAATAACTCACAAGACCTCGTCCAAAGCGTCGGTCGTTGATTTTTTGCCGTCGTATTGCCCATTTAAATTAAGCGATAGAGCATAACGGCGCGAGCGCAAATACTGGCTGGCATTAAAATGCGTGCGACAACACTGGCATGCTAATGCCGACTAAAGTGCATGACTCATGAGATGTTAGACTGCAAGGTGTCTTATCTGGTTGTTATTGTTATTTTATGACGCGATTCGGAAGGACAGTTCGATACTTGTTTAATCAACGAAGTTAACACGCTTAGTAGAAATGTTTGTTATGCTTCATTGCCAAATTAACAGTACTTTATTCAAGCTAAAATTATGTGTTTGTGGTGTGAATATGTTATAATATAGTTTCATATCTGCCCAGAGTAATCTTATAAAGAAAATAAAAAAATGTGTTGAAAACAATGTGCACATGTATCCATGTTTTTACAAGACAGGTGAGTGCTAAGTCGTCAATATACGACACATGTTCAGTAGGTAGTACTTAGGTAACCTTTTTTATAGACGAGTAGTGAAGGACAGTGTTTCTAATTTGCATTACAATCATAATGAGGCAGGTAATAATCGTGTCAAAATAGATATCTCAAAATGTGTTTAATTCTAGGAAGGGACAAAGGCTTACCCAATGCGTGCTTAAGATGATTGTTGTCTTCGACCAAAGATATCATTGTATTTTTAGCAATGGCTAAATCTTCTTTCATTAGAGCGTTTGTTGTGGTCAAACTTTCGACTTTGGCTTGGAGATTTGCTACCGTTGCGCTGAAAAAAACGCTCTTTAGATGAAACCAATATCATGGTATAATTTAAAAACAATCATATCATGACGCGTAATTTCCGGATGGTATTCGGATACCCCTTCGAACTAGCTAAAAAATAGGACAGATGCGAGGAAATCTAGTCAAAGAGCGGTTCTAGCAAAAGAGCTTCAAGAACTTACTTAAGGTGTCTATTCAGCTCTTCGATATAGTTCTTCTGGTCGAGCATCGTGTTGATGTGGCGTTGTTTGGGTTCGGGGTTTGCATTATTTCCGTTGCTGGCCAAATCGCTGGACAAATTACTACCACGGAGGTATAGAGAGAAATCAATCACACCCTGCTGGCTGTCCAAATCTTCTTCCTAAAAAGTGCATTAATAATGTTTTTACATCACATCTGAATGAATGAATTTTGTACGACGATCCATCCGAAATCTAGTGAGGTAGCCCATACATATGTAACAACATTATACTAGTTTATCTTACTTTTGACACGTTTACGTGATAAGACGTTATTTCTGATTGTGCTGTTTCTCTGTAATGTATTGTTTTTTTTGGTGAGCAATACAATTTTTTGTATTGTAATGTTGATAACGAACTGTATTTACGCAAATTAGAACAGCAGGCAATATGGAAATACTCCTTACGAATCCCTTTTTTTGCAGAGTTGAAAGTCTTTAACCGATCCATTTTCCGAAACCTAAATACGCTTTATAAAGTTTGAATAAAAAACCCTAAACGTAACAATAACCTCGTGAAACAAATAGCATCCGTACCTTGACACACAAATTGCAGTCGACAACGTTAAGGCCGACCAGCAATCCGGTGATGATGACCGCTTCGTCGTTCAGCATCAGAGCGTGGGGCTCGAAGTATTCCTCCAAGGTGTCTTCCCGGTGTTCCAGCAGAATCCTCATGTAATCAGCGAGCCGCTTCTGCATCAGAGCCAGGCGCAGCCAGGCCCGAGCGCGGCCCATGGCGGTTCTTAAAACGATCGCGACGTTTTTGACAATTTTATTTAAACACCCTAATTTCATAACTTTGATAGTTCCAGGATGGCGAATCAATCGCGTCTTAACTGTTGAACCGCTACATAATAGACAGAATTTTACTAGCCTGAGGCGGCGGGACAAAATGTATAAATCGTGGTAAACTCCTCTCCTGGAAATCTCCTGTAGAGATCCCTTGAAGGGATTAGTTAGCCTTTGTATATCCCTGTTATATTTTAGTCTAATTTTTTTTTCATCTCTTTTGTTTGTACAAAAAAGTGTTTATATACATACATACTCAGTGATAGTTGGACATCCAAAGCCCAAAGTCAAGAGTGTAATTTGTTTACATAAATTGCGACATTGATGGTAAGTATCACAAACATTTCAATGATAATATGGTATTTAAGTTGACAGTTCCGCTAAGCTAAACTTACTTTACAGTTGGAAGATCTCGCACGCTTGCTGTAATGTCAGCGGCTTCTGGTGAATATTTTTCAACCATCTGAAGAATATCCCATAGCTCCTTTTTAGGACCAAGAAGTCCCTGCAATTGCAACTTCACGATTTAAAATATCCAGCCACTAAGTATTCGATAAATGTTCCATAGTTTTAAGTATATTGAATACCTTTTTCGGTTTCAGTCCGTGGCGCATGACGTGTTCGAGGACGATAAAGAAATGTTGCAACGGCAAATGGTCGCTATCGAGCATTCTTCCATAGCGGAGAGATTGTTCGATCAGCTCTTTTACAATCAACTTAGAGATGTTCACCAGATTGCTGCGCTCAATCACGACCGGATCACGAGCTACAACGAAAGTAAAGCGTAAGATAACTCAATAAAATTCGACGGAAGCTTAACCGCTTATGCATACCCATTAGAGAATGCATCGGATCGTCAGGTGAAGTGATGATTCCTGGTTCTGAGGGGCGTATGTAAGAGTCTTGCATTTCCATGTCCTGTAGTTCCTTCAAGCAAAGCCACTCTCCATCGACAGAGACGCGGAAATTGCATAGGTAGATGGTATCTTGGGCCCCGGCCATGTCGCCTTCTGCGTTTCCGTCCGGCTGGTTAATGTGTGCCGGAATGCCCCCGGGCAAGGCTACCCCGTGTACGGCGGTCAACGAACGCATAATAAAACAGCAAATAAACTATCAAGCGAAACAACGAACACGCGACCGTGAATCTTGAATCACACCTTTGAACACATCGCACTGTATTTAATAAGTCCGAATCTCCGCAAGTTGCGCGGTGTTACTTAACAATGTTACTCCATGTCTTAACAGCCGCGATAATATATTATTACCGTAATTGCGTCTTACAACTTCTTACGCTCGTGAATTTGACTAGCGCGGATGGAACAAACAAATATTGATTTCCCACCGTATGACTAGTTCTTTGGAGGGAAAAATCAATACCAGGCCCTAGTGATGCCATCTGTTGGGCGTTGCGCGTAGCATGACGCGTGGAAAGGGACAAGCTTTCCGAGTTGTTAACTCTACGCAGTACATACATAATAGCATAGATGTAGCTGATAAAGATTAAGGAAAGTGCGCCAAATGACCCAACCAAATCACTTAGAATACCGTAAAACTACACAACTATGGTCGTAGCCTACAACAATAGTCCAATTTTGCTATAATCAAACCACTTTCATTTTTTAACCCCCCATTCTAGACCCCTTTTCTATTATTTATAAAAAAAAATTTTTTTGGCCAAAAACAGATGCGGGCAAGCAAGTTGTACAACTATGCCAAATTTCAAGTTCATAGCATTTATGTTGCCGAGAAAACCATAAGGGTTCCTTTTTACCATTTTGGTATGGAACCCTAAAAAAAGGGTAGACAATCTCACACAACTGACTTCGTCCCAACCTAAGCTCTAGGCTTGTAATATGATTAAAACATCCAAGACTCCAGTACAAATTGTCACACTCATCCCACAAATACACTGCTAACTTTGTATGCAGAGACACTACCAACCCAGTCCACATAAAGCCAATTAAACATAATCCACTGTTGTCTACTAATGTGTCTTAATTACAATTTTTAACATATTCAGTGAAGTAATTTATTTTATACTAGCTTTTGCCGGCGACTTAACCGCGTATAATTAGTTATTTGGCCATCCCATCTTGTGGGCGATTTCTATTATCGTTATTCCCGCGGGAACTTACACATTTTCCAGGATTCAAATGTAACCCATGTGTTAATCCAGGGTATAAGCTATCTGTATTCCAAATTTCATCCAAATCCATGCAGCGTGAGGGAGTAATAAACGAACACAGATAAACACACACACAGTACACACTCACACAAACTTTCGCATGAATAATATTAGTGAGATGTAATTGGTACAAACAGCAACACTCTTAACTGGACATCGGTGGACCTTATTACAAAACGCATAAGGTCTCTACCGGGCGATGGTACAATGGTAAGAGGGCCATCTGAGACCTATAGACATTTGCAATTTTAACACTTCAAATGCATTGCCAATGTTGAGACCAAGATGGAATGCCTCTATGCTATTAGTATTTAATATTATTTTAATATGACATCTGGAGACTCTTTACATCTCCAAAATTGAACGTGGAGACTTTCTACATCTCCCTTATTTTATTTTTTGTGTTTTTTTTTTAATAATTGTATTTAATTTTAATTTGACATCTGGAGACTCTTTACATCTCCAAAATTGACCGTGGAGACACACTTTCCTGCTCAAGCTACGCTATGTTAAATTCATTGTTTTCTATAATGCTAGGTTAAGCTTTATAATTGTATAATATCATAAGTAGTATTTAAAAAAAAAACGACTTTCTGTTGAGTTTCTTGCGGCGTTTCTTCTCAGCAGTGGTCTCTTCCGAAGCGCTGGTAGATTTTTGACATGTAAAAGTGCCCGTGGCCTACTTACTGAAAAAACATCTTTTATCTTTTATCTATGCAAAAGATGCTTAGAACTAAAAAAAAAGCGGCCAAGTGCGAGTCGGACTCGCGCACGTAGGGTTCCGTTTCCGTACCACTATACATCTAAATAAATGTTTTTCTTTATTCTTTATTATATTGGAGTTGATTGAATGAAAGGTAAAATGCGGTTTAGGATTTATAACGTATTAAAAAAAAAACTAATTATTAGATCTCGTTCAAACCAATTTTCGGTGGAAGTTTGCATGGTAATGTACATCATATTATTATTTTTACATTTATCATTCCCTTATTTTAGAAGAAGACCACGCAAAGATCTCACGCAAATTTACAGGGGGGGGGGGACACACATTTTTCCACTTTGGAAGCGTCTCTCGCGCAAACTATTCAGTATAAAAAAAAATTATATTAAAAATCTCAATATCATTTTTGAAGACCTATCCATAGATAACCAACACGTATGGGTTTGATGAAAAAAAAAAATTGAGTTTCAGTTCTAAGTATGGGGAACCCCAAAAATTTATTGTTTTTTTCTATTTTTGTATGAAAATATTAATGCGGTTCACCAAATACATATACTTACAAAGTTTCCATAGTATAGCTCTTATAGTTACGGAATAAAGTGGCTGTGACATACGGACGGACAGACGGACGGACGGACAGACATGACGAATCTATAAGGGTTCCGTTTTTTGCCATTTGGCTACGGAACCCTACAAAAAGTACTTATAACATTTCTTACATAATACTTGAATGTCACAATAATTATTATGTAATCATAATAATAATGTGATATGGCTTCAATCTACGTAATATTACATAAAACACAGATGCACAAATACACCACAAACACACACATAATGTTTCTCATATTAACACAACACAACAAGTGGACTCTTTGAATACTTTTATTTTAGCTTACTTATATTCTTGTTGAATGTTTTCTTCTTTGCGTTAATTAAAGGTTCATTTTTGACAGAAATTATATTATTATTATTTTTTCGTTTTACTTTGCGGAATTTGTTTCAGTGTAAACTAATTCTTAAATTGGATTATTTTTCGTTTTTATTTTTCCCTTTACATTAAAAAAAATATACTAATATTAAAAAAAAAATTACTACCTACATATTATAAATAAAACTTTTTAGAAAAGTATAAAAGTGGGAGATTACGTACAACAGAACTATAGGTACATGATTGTAGAAGTAAAAGAATAGTGACACATGGTTACATTTTTTCTTCTTTGCGTTAGTTAAAGGTTTATTTTTGACAGAGATTATATTTATTAAAATCATTCATAATTAATTTGGTGTAGGTTTCAAATGTCACATTTATCAAAGCATCAATAAAATTATAGCTCTGACAACGCTATTAAATGTAATTCTTAAAAATAATAAGGTGACTGTTTTTTTGTTTCGAACATAGGGAATACTGGAAACACCTTCTATGAACACGTCTTGACAGAAGCAAGTGGAGCTAATCCCATGTGCTTCTGTTCAGTGCACAAGAGAAAATACTCTTTCACCAAACAAATTGTTCTCACATGTGATATCCCTTATTAAATAAATAAGTCCGTGGGAGCGTCTATAAATAACTCGACATTGCTGAAATACACCTTAACAGGAGTGAAAGACATTCATTAAAATTAAAATCAAAAACATCTTCTACACAGACGGGTTTGCAATTTGGACGGTTCTACGATTTGCAATCAGTCATGGATCACAAATGTGTTGTTTGCCCTCTTAAAACCCCCGAGCGTGGTGGAAAACAACTTCAAGCAGTCATGTTCTAACTGTATTGGTAGTCCTTAAGCTCCAATGTTTAAGAGGTTCACTTATGCAAGTATGGTAAGGGAGTTTTTATTATACATATATTTTGTACCTAACTAGCTTTAGAAATATTTTTTTCAAACTTTGAACGATGTAACAATTTTAGGAAAACTAGTAATATACAGCCATGCATTCTACGTGAGATTAATTTGTTAATATATCCAGCATTAATCTGCATTTGTTTTAGTATGAGTTAAGATAGTAGGTACAAAGCTGAAGATTTTTTGCTGGTAATCTATATAATTATTTGCATCAAAATAAGAACTTTATATAAAAATAACAACAGGAATGCCGTTTTTCTCTTATCAGTGTCATAAGGGGTCAAGGAACAATGAGGGATTTTCAGTCACACATGGCCACACAAGTACTCTTGTATCTAACATAATAAAAACAAAGAGATTGTGTACTTACATTTTGTACTGGAAAAGTAGGATGATCTCTCAGGTTTCGACACAAGAAGTTCCGGCCATTTGTCATCCTTTGCAGAAGAAACAGACGGAGATCTATCAAAAAAAGACTCTTTAATCGACGCCGTCGATGTTGCCGGAGATACTTCGGCATTTTTGTCTTTAGGGGAAGCCATAATTACACATTAGCTAGAGAAAACATTTCACAATCTAAACACCAAATGTAAATTTTATGAGGAAGCTATTTCTACTTTCGCATTAAAATGTTACGTTATAGTTTGCGGAATTTGTTTCAGTGTAAAATATTTTTTTAATTGGATGGTTTTTCGTTTTTAATTTTCTCTTATTATTAAAAAAAACATTTTTTTGTAGAGAAAACACAACATATTATAAATAATTTAAAAAAAACATTCAAAAAGTTTAAAGAATAGTACAAAAGTGGGAAATAACGTACAACGGAACTGTGTATGAGTGTAGAAGTAAAAGAATGGCGACGTGTCAACAATCATGACAGATGACATTACGTTGACTTTGACATCCACGTTTTTTATTAAAAGCCAGATTGAGACTAGAGATTATATTATTCAGCCATGTTGGTTCTAACGTGTATTAAAAAAAGTAAATTGACAGCGCCTGTCAATAAAGCAGATTTCAACGAATATTTATTTTTCAATTCATTAAAATAGATAATTTATTGTGTTAATATATTTAAAGAAGGAGAGAAAATATATTTTTAAGTAACCAAGATGAACGTGGAATATGGCACACAGTTAGACCCGTTACGAGTGTTTATAATGAACCCTTTACTTGCGCCAGCAAGATTAATCGCAGTTAAAGTTCTTAGCGGTCAAATATTTGGAAAGAGACAACTGGTCGATCTTTCACTATTGGTCTTCACAAGCGAGATGGTGCTAGCAGAATCATTCAAGATGGAGTTAGAAGGATGTGCTTTTCCATGTATTAACGAAATTAAAATTACGTCAGATATACCCAGGTTTGACAATAGCGGAGCGCGGTGGAAGTAATAGATAATATTTACCTAAAAAAGAATGCCAAGCTAAAGTGAAAAAGAGTGCGAAAGCCCTTCATAGGGAAATTCCCTTCTGTACTTAACTTATCTAAAACATTTATACTTACAACTACTTTTTTAGGTAGTGCTTCTAATGCTAAGGTTACATTTCTCGTAATAGTGTACAAACTCGTAAAGGTGTCCTTTCATATAGAGTTAGTGAAACGCCAACAATAATATTCGCCGAATCTTGCAGCTGTCTCCCTGGTATCATTCTCAGAGATGGTAGATTTTGATCTCAGATAAACTAACAGGGCTGTTTTGTAGTCCCAGATAAAAATATCAGAGGGTTGAGTTTGTACTTGACTTCTTATCTAGCGTAGTGTGACTTAAGATCATTCATCGTTATGATGTTATCAGTATTTGTCTCATGGGCCAGTAATAAGAGTCTAGTCCTAGAGTAAAGTGACACATACACAAAACTTTCAAATTCTCGTATTATGTTCGTTGCTATAACTGTAACCCAATTACCACTGATTAATGGCAGCTTTATTTATTCCATTTTACTCAGCATTACAGATGCAGATGTGTTTTGCTTCATTACCAGTTTCGCAAATCCAAACGCCTTGAATTTAGAAAATTTGGGCTATGAGGAATATTTTGATCCGTTGTATTTGATCATAAAAATAGCCCATTCCCTTCAGTGGCCAAAGAAGCCTGAAGAGCCCTATGTACCGCCAGGGATATATGTAAAACCGGAAAAGAAAAATAAAGTACCCATAAAGGTACCCCTTAAGCCAATAATCATGACTGACGGTTTGGTACCTTTGGACATCCTCAAGTCTTTATCGAAAGACATTCCAAATGACGTATTTTTTTGTTCGACGCCTATACCAGCTATAACAAAGTCTGTTTTGGCAGAACAATTGAAGGTAAGGAGGCAGTGTATCTAAATACGGTGTTTGGCCTAGTTGCTAGTGACAGTAGTGACCCTGGCGACGAAGTTAGTTGTCCCGGGTTCGATTCCTAGTATGATTCCTTCTTCGAACTTGTGTATGAAAAATCGTCTATAAGAAACGACTTAATCGTCATTCTGAGTGTGGCGGTAGGTATAATTCAATGCCTAAGCATAGAATTCCCTTTTTAAGTATTTCATCATCGTCTATAGTAGGTACTAGGGCAATTTGTGTGAGATTGTCCCTTGATATTTATTTATTTTTTTGTTTATTTAAAAATTTGGATAAGAAAAGCTCTGACCGACATTTACGGATTTATTATGCATCTTTATAACTTATAAGATTAGGTTGATGAGCGACATGTGCCAGGGGAATATGCGGTACGTTTAGCTTGGCTTAAAACTTTGTCGCCACACGTGGAACACTATTATAGTCTGACATGGCAACCACCTTCAAAGTTTCATATTTTGTATACAAATTGGATCAAGTCGCCAATTTCACTAAAATGCTTTCATTTTTACGAACATTTTTTCTAATCAATATATCCTCGTAATAAAATAGTATATATAAAATTGTAGATTTAATACAGCCATTGGAATAAAGATCCATTGGAAAATTAATAAAATGGATTTTCATTTGTTTTTATGACTGACAATGGAATTTAAAAAAAAACTATGATATTCACAACAGGCTCATATTCCATTGACAAATTTCGTTGTTTGGTGAGCTTGAGGATACAGATAGGGATATTTTCTTGCAAGCTTCTGCCCGCGACTTCGTCCCGGTAGAATTAGTAATTTTGCCATCCCACGGGAACTGTGATTCATTTCGGGACTCAAGCCATATGTGTTAGTTCAGTGTATAAGCAAACTCTATTCCTAATTGTATCTTTCCAAATTAGTCCACCCGTTTTAGCGAATAAGTACCTTACTTAAAAAACTCAAGCACTCATCGCATTGATAATATATGTAGTGTTATGTATTTGTACCATGAATAATCTAATCAAACTTACGCTACCAACCAACCGTATTCGGAGTGCCCCGAGTCATATTACGGCGGAAAAAAAAAACATAACCTAAAACCTTACTTACTTGCAGTACATTACAGCTATTATCATAGCTCATAGCTATAAGTTTATTTAACTTTGATACACTACTTCCACCTCCCATTTCACTCCTTAGGAATATTTTTTTAATTTTATTTATTTATGAGTAAATACCAATTTTCACGTATCTAACTTCAAAAATGACGAAACTCTTACATACGCGTACTTACTCGCCCGTCTATAGGTATGGGACTTAAGAATACTGCGTGGTCTGCGAGGGACAGAGCATTCGACTTGCTAGAGGGTGCATTAGTTATTAACGTTAATAATTATTGTAACACGTGGTAAGGCTACAGACCTAAAAAAACGGGTTCTATGTTTGACCCGTATTTATGTATAAATGTTTCTAGTTACTTCTATTTATACGTGCCAATATATCAAAAACCACTGCATCGGTTTGTGTCTGTGTGATTCTGATTTTCTTCGTGATTATGATAATTATAAGGACGTATCTAACATAGTACTGAAATTATGAACAGATACGTGATATTATGAACATACGTTGGTCTGACCGTGTTCGTAACACGGAAGTCCTACGAAGAGCTAATATCGGTGGAATAGAGGCTTATCTAATGCGTCGACAGCTGCGGTGGGGCGGCCATGTCTCCCGCATGTCAGATGATAGAGTGGCAAGGCGCATCTTTTACTCAGAACTGCAGGATGGCAAGCCAAAACGCGGCGGCCAATTTCTGCGGTACAAAGATGTGCTTAAGCGACACATGAAACGGTGTGACATCGACCCGTCACAGTGGGAGGCAATGGCAGCAGACCGGCCGTCTTGGAGGCATACAGTGAGCACTTAAGGTGTCCGAGTTCGAAACGAAGAGACGTGAGGAGCTCGATGCAAAGCGAGACGAACTCAAGGCCCGAACACCTGCGGCCATGCAGTACAATTATGTCGGAGGGGTGCTGACTTGCAGTGAATGTGGTCGAACTTTTAATGCAAAGATCGGCTTTGCTAGTCATCACAGAGCTCACGAACGACGCTCTAAATAGTCGGATCCTAGTCGCTGTGGCCGAAATCGGTCTGGATCGATATATATAGTACTGAAAATTTCACCGTAAAATTATACCGAGTAACAAAACTGTTATAATAATCAAACGACTGAACTAATAAGATGATTAATATCAAGTTATTTTGTTAATATCAAGGTCAGATGTGATGTGCTCAATAAATTGCTGGTTTGGGCAACCAGCGACCAAGTGTTTCACGTTGAGTTCGAGAGACCACTGATAGTTGAAGATAACGTTGGAGACGAGCCGTGTGACTGGGATATGGTCGGCAAGGAGGTGCTGGCGGCTTGTAGTCTAGACCATACGCAGTTCAGCGAGTCTTGGATGAAGAAGGACTTGATATCTAAGGTATACCTTACCTTCATATCATATCATATCATATCATCATATCATATCATATCATATCATAGCATATCATATCATCATATCGTGTTTTTCGAAAATCACAATCACAATCAAATGTATCACGTAGGTTAATTATTTGGTCTTGTAAAAACACGTATTGGTAAAAGAGGGTAGTGAATTTATTTTGTACTAGCGGCCCGCCAGCAGCTTCGCCTCGTCCGTCCGTCCGTCCGTCCGTCCGTCCGTCCGTCCGCAGTCTAGCTCAGAGACTCTTAGTACTAGAAAACTAATTTGGCATGAATATACATATTTGTCACGCCAAGAAAGTGGTAAATTATAATAATGAATTTTTTTTTTACTGTACCTCTGCACACGTAAGGTGGGGATGTATTTTTTTCTCGTCTACCCTTTAATGAGTGATGTCGTTGGATAGGTCTTTCAAAAATATTGCGGTTTTGTGGAAACATATTTTCGATTAAGGGATCCGTTTATGAAATATTAAGCTTTAACGCGCTAATTTTTGTTAAAGTCAAGAGTCCCAAATACGGCCTAAACTACAAATACTAAAAATCTAAAAATATCTTTAATTAAAGCACAATTTTGTTAAAGGTTAGAGCCATGAAATTAAAGTGGTTTATCTCGCCGATGCAGTTTTTATTTTTTATCAAAATCGGTGACATGGTTCCTAAGAACAAATCTTCGCATGTCTTATAGTTTCAGACTTTCCCATACTGGCCGATTTGAATGAGCCACCCTGTATATAAGTATAAATCCATATAGCAATAAAATACAATCCAATATTCTCTAGGAAGATTGAGGGCAACGTTGTACGGTGATTTGTGGGACAGAGGTCAATATAATTTTAACCTCTGCACCACTGCGAGTCCACTTGAAACGAGAAGAAAGATGCCAGATACACAAAATAAGTCCAAGTCTTCTATCACTGTGCAACACAAAGGCATAAAAAGGACAAATGACTCTCAGAAAAGTTCTTTGAACACCTTAATACACAAACATACAAAACTATAACAAATTACACATCCGCCATCTTTTAACGTTGCAAATGGCCCCAACTGAAATAACAGGAAATGACAATAATACGAGTAGGTATATCATTATGACATTGTGGTTATTGTGTATTTTGACATGAGATAACCCGAGGTTATGTGTGTATGTACGAAAATTATTTATTGTCTAACATGTAAGGTTATTGTTTCGAAAGCGGAAACAATAACTAAAGTATTGCTTTTGGCATAAAGTGAAATATTTATAGACAAAGCGGTTGGTCTTTTAGGTTGTTAGTGATCCAGCGGTTCTTGGTCCAGTACCCTAATATTTGTTTATTGATTGGTTAATTATTATTACATTTTAATAACTGCTACTTCATATGCATATGCACATATATTCCATTACAGGTGTACAGATGTTTATTCAGTAAGTAGGCAGTTTTACACGTCAAAAATCTACCAGCGCCTCGCAAGAGACCACTGCTGAGAAGAAAAGCCGCAGGAAACTCAACAGTCAGTCGTTGTTTAAATATAGCTTATGATCAGTGATCGGATCTCGGATGCAATTTGGGGTGAACGACCTCAAACGTTATGCTTAACATGGATGTGACACGGGATTTCCCGGGATTTTGGGAAATGGGTTATTTTATTATTAATAATTAATAACTTTTGTCGAGGGTTAAACTAAATAAACAAAATGAAAAGGTTCGCTATCTATCTATAATAGGTCATTTATTTGACACATACTTTTAAAACATATTTTAGATATAAAATAACTCTACTTTTTGAAACAAAATTTTAAAATAAACATCTTAATAACATGCAACACAATAGCATAGGTACTAATTATATCCCTTACAATAATACCTAGACAAAAGAAATAGTAACATGACAAAAACTTAACCTAAAAATAAAATGAAATTAAAACTACTATGTTTTCGTCGTGTTTATATAATTAAAGTAACATACTATTATTTTTTCAATATTTTCAGTCGTTAATCGATTTCTTTTAACATCTAAGATCAATTCGTAAGTGGAAAAAGACCGTTCGACTTCTACTGATGTAAGCGAAGCGAATTTGTAAATAGAATTTTCGTCACTTGTAGATTCATTTGACATCTGATCTGCGTATTCCCGCACAGTGTCAAGGTCAGGATTTCGATTAATAACTGCTTCTAATTTGTTCTTCTATGCAGTACTGTAAAAATGTTGTTATTAACTTATTAACTACATATTATTTTATTACTTTTATAGTGTAAACTACTTACAATTAAAAGTTATTCACCTTTTTATAAATGTAGGTATCAAAGAGACTCGCGAGATTGTAAGTCATATCCATGTTAAGATAACGGACTTAAATCCCGGGAAATTGCATCCGAGATCCGATCACTGCTTATGATGTTATACAATTACAAAACGTAACCTAGCATTATATAAAACAATTAAAATAACATAAAACATTTATTTATGCGTAGTTGAGCAGGAAAATGTGTCAATGGTTGCCAAGCATAGGTACCTACGTAGCAGGTTTGAAACTTATCTCTATTCGAGGACAAAATTGCGTTCTGGAAAGAAACATCAACATCATCAGGTTAGGCGTTTATATTATTAAATATCCGTCGTCTGCTAATTCCAATCTTTGCTATTAAATAATGACGAAATATCTAGCTATATAGCTTGCAATTTGAAGAAACTGACTGGCTGATTGATCAACGCAACGTAATATGGAGGGAATATTCCTTGGGCAATTAACTTATAGGTAAATAAGATTCCTAATCAAGACTCAGGGTTCTATTAATTCTATTTCGTAGAACAATGCCTATACTAAGCCATCAAAAGTAGCACTCTCTACTCGTGTACCCAACTAAGCTAATTAGGGTATGGAACTAATAAGCAGAACGTGTGTCATGGAATTGGGAATTATCTCAAAGCTGGATTATTAAATCCTCGTGTTTGAGGCACATCGTAGATACAGCTGTGATGGTTTCATATGAAGTAGGTATCACAAGGCATGGATATGATTCAGATTTCACGCATTCAACTGTAATCTACTATAAGTACCAATAAATAAAATTCACTCGTCACATGCCCTAGATTTCAAAATAAATACCAAAATATAAGACTGTTATTTATGCGAGGTTTACGAGTAATTGCAAATGGTCGCTTTTAGAACTTTTGTTTGTTTGTATAAAGTTTTCCACGAATAGGCTCCTAAACAGCTCAACGGATTTCAATAGAAATTGCAGGCATTAAAACAGGAATTTTAACTAAAATGTTCGTGTATGATCATTAAAACCGAAGCGAAGCGAGGGTCGCTATGTAATAATCGGACATTTGGTAGCACACCGTTGTGCTAAATACCATGAAGTCGATATTTCCTATTTTTTATTTTCATACCGCCTTGTTTTTGACCTCATGATGTCATATTTCAAAATAAACTAACGATTAGTTTGGTTCATCCATACCTACTAATATCATATATCTCCGTAGTGAAAGCGTAACAAACAAATATTCAAACTGATAGTCAAAAGTCAAGGTGGTATAGGTAATCCTAGGGCTAGGACTGTTGGTTGCACATCGTGGTTCTAAGAACCATGGAGTCGCTATTCTCTAATTTTCTATTTCTTAAAAGCCCGGGCAAATGCCGCTGCAACATGTCAGTAATGTTTATTACTTCTGTGTCCATGACATGACTAATAGAGTTCTTAGCAACTATTTAAGCAAATATCGAAACCTATCGTATGAGTCATATTTTAAGTGTGAAGGAAACGCACGGACGGACAATGAGGAGACAGCGATAAAGAAATCTACGCGGACTCACATGAAAAATTAGTGTTATCTTATCAATTGTAGGTTAACAACAATGTTACGGTTGCAGGCCTGCCAGGTATATTTTGATTCATATTTCCTTTTTAACACTTTAACTTTTTTAAGCGTGTGTATGAAAGTTGCATACATGTATAAAAAAAAACATTAAAGGATTGTTATACTCCACTACGGGCATTCGCCCGTACTTATTCAAGTTCTTCGATGTCGATTCAAGAGAGCTTTGTCCATAAACGAAAATTAATTGTTTGTTGTGTTTGTTTGTTCGTACTTCTGATGTATTTTTTTAAACTTTGCGCTGAATTTATTGCATGCAAAATATAGAATAGAATAGAATATAATAGAAATGGTTTATTCGGTACTAAAAATAAAATGAACATAAACTTAGAGTACTACTATCTAAAATTAACACCGAAAAGGTAGCCACTCAGCATGGGGTCAGGTTTACTGGCCTTGACGCTGGTTTTCAGGGCCACCCGATTTAAGAGAGAGGAGGGCTCCCCCGATCCATCTCACTTCTATTTATTAAAAACAAAATTATTATCAATGGTTTATTCCAGATTTCTGAATGTGTATGTGTGTGTGTGTGTTTGTGTGTGAGTGCGCGCGCGAGTGTGTATGTGTATATTTTATTTTTTAATAGTAAATAAATAAATTGCATCACAGAAAAAAAAAAATGTTAAGAACACCTGTATTCAACCAACACTCCTGACGTCTGTTAAGTGTTGGCCAATTGGATATTTAGTAAATATTGTTTCATTTTATGTTATAATTTTTTTGTGGTAGATTATTCCAACATTTTATACCACTACACATTAAAAACACCCGATGCACTGAGTAAATAGATTACCTACACTTAAAAATGTCACTTATTTTCCTTTGAATAATCAACAAAATCTAAATAAATGCGCCGTCATCTCGCCTTTGTAATGGCCTTTTGAGTTAAAGATAGAGCTTTATCATTCTTAGGCGTATTACTAAGGGCGAGTTTTTTGATCGGGATAAATCAATGATAAAAAAATAATGTTAGATCTTGTTCTGATTTAATTATTGGTTACCATTTTTAACCATTAGTTTAACTACAAATCAAAAGCTCTCTCTAAGAGTTGGGGCATTTCCCTGTTCCTGCGTCTGAAGCTTGTCAGAAGTTGTTCGACGGCCAACATTTCCAATCCCTCGACCGACAACTGCCAAAACATTCAATCTCGACCAGTCATTGCAATGTTTCAACAGTGGCGTAGATTGGACCGTATTATTTCTTATTTGCACCACATCATCGTCTTGTTTTTGGAATAATAACGACACGGAATATATCACTGGATAGTGTATTTATGTTCCAAAACTTTAACTATGGTACTCCCGAACCTTTGTGTTATAAAATTGATCACCACATAAAACAGTGGGACATTTTAGTTCGGCAATCGAAATTTCTTACAACGATTTGACATCACCCGCTATAAAAAGTGTGGAATATAAAAAGACCACAACAATCTTCAATCCACAGCAATACGTTGCGATATTGTTTATTCCTATTCTTTGGCTGGGGTTCATGCACTTGCTTAATCCAGTTTATGTTATGATACGCATGAATCTGAAAATTGTAACTTCATTCTCAGCACTTTTGTCATTGTTCTTAACAATCGTAAATTTTACCTTAACCCAAAGGTCCCTCGAAAACCATGTTATACCTACTTGGGTTCCTTATATGCCTCCTGGTTCGAAAACGATCAATATACAACGACCATAATATTCCCAAATATACTTCTTTCTAGCATATAATATGGGAATATACGTAGTCACCCAATAAAAATGTTGGGCATACTTAGAACCTTGTTATTTTGACTGCCATTGCTATTGTCATACTTGTCGACTGATGTTCAGTTTTAAATTTATTATGACAATGCTCTGAAGTGCTTACGTTTTCTTTGGGGTACTGTACAAAATGTTTTTAAAAATATTGTAAATTTTCGTGGAAATTACTGTTAAACGGATTCTACGAACGTGTGGGCGAAATCTCGTCTGAAATATGATATTAAAACTTGTGTTGTTGTTAGACCGTAGGAATTTTGAGGACGAATCCTTATGGTCGTATCTCCAAAGCGGCTGAGTTTGCAAGAGCTCTGCACGAGATCTGGATGGCGCGTTCGAACAAGGACCTAAAGGTGTATGCGAATCTGGGAGTGATTAGCGACGGCTCTTTGGAGACTCTAAAAGGTACTTAAAACGTTGAATGCCAACCCAACTATACCTTATTTGTCGAAACCAGATAATACTAGAAAAATTACGAAACACTATTTGGTCAGAGATAAGGGTAGTGCAAACGTGCAGGATGGGTTTACATGGCGGCCAAAGGTCAGTCAACAACTGTCTCTCGTACGCGTGTTGAGTGCTCTCATTTGATATTTTGAACATTGACCGGCTTATTTATTGGATTGTTTCTAGATTATTTTGTAACCTGGCTCTTTAATTAGACTGTTTTCCGGTTACTTTGTGACTTGGCTTGTTAAAGACTGATTTTCTACAGTGGTAAAAATCAGATAATAATTAAATATTTAATCGATTGATTCGTTCGTGTAGTAACGTTATCATAATGTTAAGGGTTTTTTTTAAACTAATTGTTATCATAAGGTTAAGGGATATTTGATTTATATTAGTACTAAGTAAATAAATTTATAAATGTTTAAAAATTTCATTAATGTAATTTTTACCACCCAAACAAATATCAAAAAGCAGATTTAAAAAAACAATGAAATTGAAAGTAATTAATGTTCTGGAAGGCGGCTAGCACGTAAGCGGGTCCTTTATTCGGGTACAAAAAAATTGTTCACACTCACCACCTTTCTCTTGTCCCTTTCATATGCATATAAAAGTGCAAAAGAGAGTACGCTGTATATATTACCTTGTCTCAATAAATAAGGTATAGCAAAAGTGAGTCGTATTAAAGTAAAGGCCACGTCCTATTTTCGCCTAAAGCTGAGAAAAAAGTATGTCAAACGGTCGGCTAATACCTAGATCTGAAAACGTCTACTCAACGCGATTTGGGCACAAATTAGTCGACTTTAAGTGCTGTAAATATCGTAAGCTTATCATAGGGGGAGCCAGAACATTCCAAAAGAGTTCATAGAAGGCAATATGCGACACTATTAACGCAATAACAGCAATAAGACTCGATAACGGGTCGGTTTTTAGAGCTCCATACCAAAATGGTAAAAAAGGAAACCTTATGGTGGGACTTCACTGTCAGTCTGTCTGTCTGTCTGTATGCTATAGCAGTATTTCTCGGAAAATATAAGAAGCTATCAACTTGAAATTGGGCACAGTGGTATAACTTGCTTGCCAGCATCTGTTTTCAGTAAAAACAATATAAAAATATTTATCGAAATATTTGCAATGAGTCTAGACTCTAGGCTCTAGCATAGTAAAAACGCAATTTGTAACCGGCGACAATACCTACTAGGTAGTCTTATTTCATTTTCGCGGAATAGAACGAGACACCCATAGATTACCGTCTTAAAATTGGCTAGAAAAGTTGCGCTCTGTAATTAATTACATTGCACCTTAATGTATACGAGAGATGAATTAATGGTATTTCATTTACTTAATTACGAAAGAAAAAAAGAAATTGGCATTTTTTACAGGATACGAAATGCAAAATGAGTCAAAAACAAAAAAGACAACATGGCGTTAAATTTGTGGATTTTAAAGCTATTTATAATTCGTTTTAATTTTATTGAGTACTTAGGTACCAAGACTTCTTTAAACCATTGTGACCTTTTTCATTGACAGCTGTTTGAGATCGTAAGCTTTGAATGTTGGTAGTATTTATACGATTCATAGAAGTTATGATTTCTCTTTTTAGGCTTGCCCTTTATATTACCTGTGGTCTTCAATGGTGACACGTGGTCGGTGAACAAAAAGTTTGAAGAAACGTTTCATCTTCAACACGAAATCAAAAGACTAAATAAAGCAGCCAAAATACACCATCAAAAGGTATTGTAATTAAGTATTTATTTAGTAGGTAATATATGGGAAAAGCATCGTTAGTTGAGTTTATCGATATAGGCGATCCTTAGCTGTCATTAATTTTTGCCCCGTTGCCGATGAGTTATTCTTTGTATTTTTGAAGGCGGGTTTTGGTTTTTTAAACTTTTATTTTGGTTTATACTTTTTAGTGATCCTATTTATTCTGTTATGTAGTCCCACTTCTCAATTAATGAGAAACTATATAGCTCCTCTACACTATCGGCGAAGATAGTTGCTGGTCTCATCGTCTATATTTGGCACGATGATCGTGCAGCTAACTTCACTATCGCCCGTAGTAGTTTTCGAACCGCAAGCGTACAAAATGGACGTGGGTGGTGTTGCTGCTTTATTATTTAATTAAATAAATGAAAATAAGATGGTGGTGCTTGAGCATTAATCATAAGAAAACGAAGTATGTCGATACAATAAAACTTAATTTTTAATTAATTGTCTACCGGGGAATCAATGATCGGCGATAGTGTGGGCAGCTCAACGAACAACTCGGCAATTCCCTTTGATGCGTGCTTGAAAAACCGACAAGTCACGGGTCGCAAGGTGATCATCGGCGATCATAGACGATGATCGCCGAATACAGCCGAGTATGCCCTCTACACTATCGTGCTCGCCCGTAATCGTCTGTACTCGCCGATAGTGTAGAGGGCCCAATAGAATATTTCAAGCTCGCCGCAGGCAACGTCGTGGGAGTGTCATAGTCATATTAACCTAAATGTACTCCCTCAGTCGCTTAAATATCTTAATCGAGATATCTTATCGCTACCGTTCATCTAGGTATTGTTAAGGAGTTCCGGAGGCCATCTGTGGTCTTCATCATCAGTTCCACTTCACCATGTAGTGCTTTTCAAAAGCAAATACACGTGTAACAGTGAAAAATACCAAAATAGCTATAGGTGTGCCTATAATATTTGTGGAGTTCCCTTGATTTCTCCAAGATCCCATCATCAGATCGTAACATGTTGACAATGGAATCAACTAGAAAGTAAGTATAATCATTCAAACAACGAAAAAAAATTTCAAATCGGTCCATTGGTCTTCGAGTAATCGGGGAACATACATTAAAAAAAAAGATCCCTACGAGTTGAGAACCTCCTCCTTTTTTTGAAGTCGGTTAAAAAAAAGAAATACAGTGGCGGGAAAGAGGTTTCTGTCTCGTTTTGGACTTTTCATTAGTTGTTTTCCTTGCGAAACTTATTGTGTTACGGAATTTACATTATCACTGTTTTATTTCCCCGTAATCGAAGTGAAAAGCAAAGTGTATAACTCGGTCTTAGAACCAATTTTATACTAGACTTAATTATCAACCCTCGCCTGCCGGCTCGGATGGATACCATAAGTCTCGGATAAAATGGTATGTTTTGTATCCTTGTTGTACAATCTACTATATTCATCAACCTGTCTTACAGTAAACTCATTTTCACATTTATTATGTATGTTACTAATAAAATGAAAACTTTGTGAGTTTTCTTGTCTATAATAACAAATTATAACTCAGTTTCCTCTTTTTTATTGTCATAACTGTACTTCGTATATAAAGCGTTTTTGGATATGGAAACACTATTTCACAGTTCCGCTACATATAACTTCGTACCGCTCAGCGTTCTCGCACAGTTTTGGTGGAAAATGGGTCTTATTTACGTACCACTGACCCACGATATTTAGGCGATTGTCAACCCTGCCAACCTAAAGTAACGGTCTGTACCTTACTGTATACATTTTAACGCTTCACTACAAAAAATACAATGTTTCCGAATACCCATTGATTCCAAAGAGTATTAAATACTGTATTTAACAAACAGGAGGATTTTATTTGAATTGAATTGCCTATAAAATAATGAAATAATAATAATATTTGCGCGTGGGCAAGCCGTATTCGTCGCTATAGAGTGCGTGTGGATAGATACCAACAAAATCGCCTCTTCCAAAGCGATCAGAGGAAGGTGTACCGAAGGTGGGAAGGAACCGATCAAGGTGTGAGTGACGGGCACCTACCGGATCCTGCTGCTATGATTAATTTCTGGCGCAGTATCTGGTCGGTGCCTGTCGCGCACACAGAGGGAGATTGGATGCGTGCTGTTGAACACGCGTGTGAGGCTATTGAACCAATGGAGCCTATTACCATCTGCCTTGAAGACGTAAGTTGTGCAATTCGAATGACTCAGAACTGGAAAAGTCCTGGGCCGGACGGATTGCACAACTTCTGGATTAAATGGTTCAAAGCCTCACATGAGTGTTTAGCAGCGCAACTCCAAAATGCCCTTGAGATCGGTTCCCTGCCACCATTGTTAACAACTGGTGTCACCTTCCTGCTCCACAAGTCAGGTAGTACCGCGGATCCAAAAAACTACCGACCCATTACATGCTTACCTACCATCTACAAGCTCCTTACATCAATTTTGAGCACAAAATTAAATGCACATTTCGTTGCCAACAATGTCCTGGCCTCTGCTCAAAATGGATGTAAGGTTGGGTCCCGCGGTACTAAGGAGCTCCTCCTCATAGACATGACCATTTGCCAGCAAGTCAGGCGAAACAAGGTGGCCCTTTCGGCTGCTTGGATTGACTACAAGAAGGCTTATGACTCGGTGCCTCACTCATGGCTCGAAAGGATCTTAGAGTTGTATAAAGTTGATGCAACCCTGAGGTCCTTTTTAGCTATGTGTATGAGGCAGTGGGTCACAGTCCTTCGTCAACCAGGTGGTCGAGATGTCCCCACTGGTTCGCCTAACTTGATAAGGATTGAAAGAGGCATCTTCCAGGGTGACAGTCTAAGTCCTTTGTGGTTTTGCCTTGCCTTGAATCCTCTCAGCTCTTTGCTGACGGATTCCGGGCTTGGCTATCGACTTCGTAGAGAGGCTGAAGTCATTTCTCACTTATTGTTCATGGATGACCTCAAACTGTTTGCCTCGAAGCGCCAAGATCTTGTCTCACTATTGAAAATCACACAAGAGTTCAGTAGTGCGATCAAGATGGAATTTGGTGTAGATAAGTGTGCGGTTATGCATGTTCAACGAGGAAAAGTTGTAAATTCAACGAATTTGCAGCTTTCTGAGACAATGACTCTCAGATCTCTCTCCGAAGTTGAAACCTACAAATATCTTGGTATGTCACAGTCTTTGGGTATTATGGACGGCGAAGTCAAGCAGTTAGTGAAGGAGCGCTTCTTCTGCCGCTTGACAAAAGTTCTTAACAGTCTTTTGTCGGGTGGCAATAAGGTGCGCGCCTTCAATGGCTGGGTGATGCCGCTGCTCACATACTCCTTTGGCATACTAAGGTGGACTCAGACTGAGCTGGACGCCCTGGATAGGAGGGTCCGGCTACTGCTCAAATCACATCGCATGTTGCACCCACGCTCATCTGTCATGAGATTGTACATCCCGAGGAAGTGTGGAGGTCGAGGCATTTTAAATGCTAAGAATCTCCACAACCACGAGGTGTGCAATCTCAGGGATTATTTCCTAGGCAATGAGTGTGGGATGCATCGTGATGTGGTTGCAGTAGACAGGAACCTCACGCCTCTCTCCTTGGCAAACGAGAGCTGGCGCAGACCAACGGTGTTGAGCACTGAAGACCGCAAGAACATATGGAAGAGCAAGGAGCTACACGGACGGTTCTACCGGGCCCTAACAAGGCCCGACGTAGACTTTTTAGCGTCCGTGAACTGGCTACGGTTCGGTGACCTCTTTGGGGAAACCGAAGGTTTTGTCTGTGCAATTGCTGACGAGGTCATAATGACGAACAATTATCGGAAATATATTCTGAGGGATGGCACGGTCGACATTTGTCGAGCGTGCCGTTGCCCCGGCGAGTCCCTCAGACATATAATTTCCGGTTGTTCGCATTTGGCGAACGGTGAGTACTTGCACAGACATAACCTCGTGGCCAGGATCATCCATCAGCAACTTGCTCTTCAATATGGTCTTGTTGAGTCTGAAGTCCCGTACTATAAGTACACACCGGCGCCAGTTCTCGAAAATGGTCGTGCTACGCTCTATTGGGATCGATCTGTCATCACGGACAGGACTATTGTCGCCAATAAGCCTGATATCGTGTTGGCAGATCGATCTCAACGCCGAGCAGTGCTCGTTGACGTCACCATTCCGCATGACGAGAACCTTGTGAAGGCCGAGAAGGACAAGCTCAACAAGTACCTTGACTTGGCTCACGAGGTGACCGCCATGTGGGATGTTGACTCGACGATCATTGTCCCGATAGTTGTTTCGGCCAACGGTCTTATAGCGAAGAGTCTCGACCAACACCTCAAGAGACTCTCGCTAGATGGCTGGATCAAGGGCCAGATACAGAAGGCAGTACTCCTCGACACGGCACGCATTGTGAGGAGGTTCCTCTCTCTGCAGCCCTAACCACCGGTAGCTTGAGCCCTGCCCCGCTGCCGGCGGCACCCGTAGGTTAGGTTTTTTATAATGTATATTTTTTGTATTAGTATTGTTATTTTACTTTTATATTTGAATGTTTATTGTAAAAAACCTAATTTGCAGAAAATTAAATAAATATCTATGAATAATAATAATAATTGGTTGCCGGGTTAGAATAGTGCCACTCCGTGCTTCCCGCGGATGTCGTAAGAGACGACTAAGGGAATAAAGGCTTGCAGTACTGTTAGGCGATGGGCTTGCAACCTGTCACTAATACACTGGTAAACATCTTAGCCTGATTGTGCAAAATGTGGTTACAGAATTATCAACAAGTTTTTAGGGTTGTTGGAAATTCTGTAGCTCTGCCTACCCCACTCTGGGAATGAAGGCGTGAGTTTATGTATGTATGTATGTAAAATAATGATGCTTTAAAATTTCATGTCTTTGTTTGACAATAGTTTTAAAACTATAAATGGTACATCCATTTTTTCATAGCCATTTAAATCACTTCTGGAACGGCTTCAAGTATTTTGGTATTTGAATTAAGTATGATATTTTGGTATTTGAATTGAGTATGATTTGGTATTTGAATTGAATTAAGTACTAACCTCGTAAGTCACCGCATACTTGTACAAGTAAAAATTAATGATAGTAGTTGAGACCCGAGCACTTGCGAGTACTTTGGTAATAAATAATTTAGTAATATCGTTGTTAATGAGGTGTTATAGACGCTAAACATACCTACTTACAGAAAAAATACAAATAACCGGGTATCAATTCAAACGTTTAAAAAAATGGAGCTCTTTCCGTTTCAGGCTGGAGCCATTTTCTTAGTATGTATAGTCACCAAGAACAAAATATTTTCCAACATTGGGCGCAAGAACATCAGTGACGTCTTTATTACTAGAGGGATAAGAGCGTGTCAGATATTTTTGCGCCTCATGTAAGATAATAATAATATTGCTGGTGGCTGTACTTGGCAGAGGACATTCGGAAGTTAGGATTACCGCTATTGGTAAATTACTTTTGTACATATTGACATTTTTTTATTTTTTTATTGTTTACACTAACGATCTTATTGTGAATTCATTTACATGAAATAAATGACTACTACTCCGTACTAAAACACAGGACTTGCAAGGCTAAGGACCTAAAATCAATTGCTACTTCACTTAACTGTTTATTATTGCATAATAATCTTGACTTTTCATAAATATGTATGGACAGTACTTAACTACTTAGGAACCTAAATAATCGGTATTTATTCATGAATGCAACAATAACCAAAAACAAATCGAGTTTACGCAGCGATTTTTAATAAGTAACTACAAAAAGGTAATATATCATTGGACATTACGGTAGGTTGGGTTGTACATGATTGTTTTAACGTACACTCATCAAAAATGACAAAGGATCAAAACTATTCCTGTACTCTGTTTAATCTAAGACGATGCCGTGACAACTCATATAAATACGTAGGACGAACACTTGTTTTTTTAACGTTATATGAATACTACATTGGTACAAACCTAGCGACGCCGTTCAGGAATTTAAATAATTAATGGTATGTTTTTACCTGACTGCCGAGGGAGGAGGGTGATGTTTTTGACCAGTTTGTATCGTTCATGTGATGTTCAGAGATCATGAGAAGGGGTCGTTAGATTCGTCATAGCGTCGCGGGCGTCATTGGCTGGTGGGGAAATAAATAGTAGATTGTGTCACGAGGGAGCAAAATGACATATTTAAGGCGAGGGCGTACATTGAATCCTGAACGAAGCGAAGGATTCTAAAATAGAATCCTGAGCGTAGTGAGGGATTCAAGTGTTAACGCCCAAGGTGGAAATAATTTTGCTACCGTGTGACACATACTGCTTTTCACATCACCTATGAGGAAAATAAAAGATCTTAGTGATGAAACAAATTTAATTATTCACACATTCTAGAAATGCTGAAATTATCAAATTTAACACCAGGAAATTATCGCACTTAACAACAATTATCAAATTTGGCAACAAAATATACTTGAACAGAAAAGTGCCACTTTGATCCCTCCTAGCAGGGAAGAAAAGTCCCCTTTCCGAGTAGGTGATATGAAAAAATATATACATAATACTTAACATTATATTGACGAAATGATCCAAACAACAGTTGGGTTTACTAAAGTTTACTTTTTGTTAGACTTGTAATTAAATGATTGAAATTACAAAATACGGCTGTCACAGGGATCATACTAGATTAAACAGAATATATATTATTTTGATATTTTGCAAAGTATCGCAACGCAGATATTTTTGATCCTTGGGCATCTTTGATGTATGTCCAGTCGAGGAATTTGATTATTTACGTTTGACGAGATACGTCAATTTGCCGGGTTATGCATTTTCCCTTTGGTGGTGTCACGCCGGGAAATTCGCGTATTATGTCAAACTGGTAAAAAAGTAATTTCCAGAGCTAAGAATCTACGGGGCAAAATTTAATACTTAACTTAATTTAATACGCCTATATCCTTAAACTCAACTATCGATGCTTTTCCCATATACTAGTGATCGCTCCAAGTTTTGTTTGCAATAATGAAATTTTATTGAAAGTATGTAAAATGAAACAAAATAGCAACATAATTCTGGTTATTATTTATTTTAAAAGGATTTCTGAAACTTACTGATAATCATCATATTTTTATCATCATTGTATAATTCAGAATAAGCGTCCCATTTCCTATTCTTAAAATAAACGATCAGAATTTGTCACAAATTTTCGGGCGTTTAACTTCTCCGTCTCGACTGATGAATCCATTGCAGGTGGCTAAAATTCTTCAATTTATGTGGATGTAGTAGGGGCACAGCAAAATAAAATAAAAATAAACACTTACAAACAACAGTTTATCGATATAGGCGATCCCTAGCTGTCATTAAATATTGCCCCGTAGATTCCTAGGTCTGGTAATGTCCTTGATACATTCAGCATTTTATTGTTTTCAGGTGATACCGTTTTGCAAGGAGTTTTTGCAAGAGCAATTCCTACAGGAAACCATTGTAACATTAGACGAGGATGGAGAAAGTGTGGAGACGGACAATTCTGTGCAGGGAGACAGCAGTTGGCCGAATAGCGAGTCTTATGGTCACGCCCAATAAATTCGTGGCATTTCGTTACAAGATGTTATTAGTATTTTATTGCACATAGGGTAATTTGTTAATTTTAGTGACTTCCCCACTGCTAACCTAACCTAACCTAACCTAACTCTACTGCTCAAAATTTATATCATAAATGTGACGTAGGTTTAGGGTATGTTAGATTTCGAGCTGGCCCGAAGGGCCAAAATAGTCAGGAATAGGAGCTCGCGAGAGCGGAGCTCCGTCGACGCTTTTAAATTTGATTTTCATTTAGTGTGTCAACTCAGTTGTGCATGCTAGTTGATCGGTGGGGAACAATTAACATCGTTTACGCACGAGAGATCCGTTCCGTCGAAAAATATCCGTCGGGTTACAAACATCTCATTCCTAAGTCCCCCATGTACATCCATATTCTATAACATCTACTTCCCAAAAACTCATATACCCAAAACCTCTGTTTCCCAGAAAACCCATTTACCAAAACATCAATTTCCCTATTAGATAAATTTCCCATAACATCAATTTAGCTTAATACTTAATTTTCCCAGGACGTTCAATTCCGAAAACGCCCGTTACCGTATATGATAAACTTCCCGAAACGTCCGTTTGGGTCAAAAACATAATTTTCCCAGAACATGTAATTCCCAAAACGTCAGTTTCAACATAAAGCAAATTTCCCAAAACATTCGTTACAACATAATATAAATTTCCAAAAACGTTACTTTTTTAAAATACCCCTCTCCTAAAATACCCATTTCCTAAAACGTCCACATTCCTAGAGACAAAACTGTCACAGAGACATAATTTTCTCGTGCGTGCCAGACTTTACAATACCAGTAGGCGGAAGCGGAGCAGATTTTTCAAAAAGAGAAATACTTGATGCTAGAAAAAAAAAATCTCTGGAAAGCAGATTCTTCAAACACAATCTAGTAAATAAGGTTAAGATTGTAAACTAGAGTCCCCTAGTATCATCAGTTTGACACGTCCTGTCATTTTAATCATCTAAGGAAATCATTTTGTTGCTCAGAAAACAAGTAGGTAACACACAATTCATGTATTTTTTTTGGATGGTAAATGAATCGGATCTCCTAGTATTCGGATATTTTAGGAAACGGGTGTTTTAGGATTTGGATATTTTATCAAATGGATCTTTTAGGATATTAAAACACAAACGGGACGGGAAACTGCTCTTCTGTGATAAGGATATAACGGGAAACGGTTTTTGTATGATTTGGATATAACGGGAATAGATCTTCTAGGATTTGGTTTTTACTGGAAAAGGGGTGCTTATAAAATTTGGATACTACGGAATCAGGTTCTTCTAGTATTTAGATATTATGGGAATGGATCTTCTAGTATTTGATTATTACTGGAAACGTGTAGACTAGAATTTGGATGCTGTGGGATACGGATCTTCTGGGATTTGAATATCTTATGAAACGGGACTTCTAGGATTTGCATATTGTGGAAAATGTATCTTTTAGGATTTTGATGTTTTAAGAAACGGATCTCTCGTACCTAAATGATTAATTTTGCTGTAATTTTGGAGTTTTTGCTGCATTAGCAAATTAGCTATTAAACTAAAAAAATTAATTGAAATATAGGAAGTAAATCTTTATTCTGCAAAAGCTCTGTAAGCACTTTCACATGTCTACCGGCGGTACTATATTCTGAACGGCTCATATAACGTTTATTTTGTCACCTGGCATACCCGCCTCGTTATTTCTAATTTATTACGGATTAAGAATTGCGTTTAAGTGCTTTAGAGATTGACACATTGTTATCTACATACATACTCGTAACATAAGAATCTTCACGATCGATCAACGCATAGCCAAAACGGCTGGACCTAGAGACTTAAAACTTCGAAGGAACATTTCTTGGATATCCTAGGGGTGTTAGAAGCTTATTAAGAAGGGATTCTTCCAAATTAATCTACTAAGGGTTAAAATAGGCAAGGGTGTTGCGGGAAACCAGTTCTATGTGAACGAATTCGCGGGCATCCTAAAGTTCACAATCAAGTGTATCTCTCGGTGCCTTATTTTCTTTGATACTAGTTTAAGAAAGACGCACTGAGGGATCATTTATCGTTGTGTAATTTTTATTATTCCTGTTGCATAAGACGTGGATTTTTTTGAGCATTTATAGGGTATCGCTGTTGTTTCCTAACATAATTTTCTTTTAACCCTTTCAACGTTATATCAATTGTATTTTTTTCAAAGCGTCGTTGTTCTCAAATAAAGCCCCTACGCCCACTGGCATGTTTGTAATAACTTTTACGTTTTCCACTTTGTTTAAATTCCACGTGACCTATTATATGAACAGGTGCCAACACGTGCACATTATGTAACTGGTGAGACGTCATAAAACATGTAAGAAAAGAAAAATGTTTTATTTTTCATAAATATATTTACGTCACCCAGAGTTGAAATTTCAAAGTCGAAACATGGAAATTTAGTCACTCAGATATGGAAAGGGCTGCTGCTTAGGTGCTCTGATCCGACATAGAACTAAAGTCGCCAAGGCAGCTCATCGATTTAGTCAGCTGAATTGGACATGGGCGGGCAATATAAGCTGCAGAACTGATAACCGTTGGAGTTATCGTGTTTTTTTGGTGAGACCGCGGATCGGCAAATGCAGTGCGACCTGTGTGACGTCCTCATATCAGGTGGAACGCGCTCTTCGCAAGCTGCATGTGTATGGCCACAGGTTGATTCGGTGGCGTACAATGGGAGAGATCTATGCCCAGCAGTGGACTAGTATAGGCTGTTGATGACGATAGTTCGATGCTTGATTGGTATTTGTTATTAAATATTAAGACATTTAATTTGAAACTAAATAATCATCCAATATTGATATCATAAGAAGAAGAAAAAACTAGGTTTATTGTATAGCTGACTACAAAGACATGTATTTACTTTTGCATCTTATTTCAATGGGCAAAAGTGCAAGGATATGATAAGGTGCAAAAGTGGATACATCTTTTTAGTTGACTTTATATTATAAAGACTCCAGATACCGTTTCTTTGTACTTCGCGTACTGGTTGACTGGTAGAGAATGCCATTGGCCATTAATTCCGCCATTTGTAAATAAATAACCGTTATATTTATTAATCTTTTCATTTTTTATTTTATCTAAGTAAAAACCCTGGATTCTTATACCAATATAATATAGCAACCTTCTGTCCTTAAAGGACAGGACAAACATAGTTATAGGGTTCCATTGGCAGTCTTTATGTACGGAACTCTAAAAAGCAAACAAGCTTGCGGCAAACGTGGTAAAACTGAGTCAAAGTAAGTTACTTAATAATTTAGAATTTGCACTGCTTCGAGTAAACAAAATAGGAAGTTTCATAGTTTACCTAATATTCATGTTGATAGCGGCCCCAGTACAAAGTTGAAGCAATTTTCGTAATGCACACCTTATTCCCACAGTAAGGCGTCGGCGCATTCCCGCACAAGTTGGTCAACTAATCCAAGTTTTACCTACGGACTAATGAGCAGAGTTTGATTTGGATTTGCCACAAACATGGGAAGTAGGCGTTTGCAGAGCTTAAAGAGCCTTTATACCAGTGTGATAAGATCATGAGAGTACTGAAAACGTAATGTTTCTAGTGTTGGACATTGTTATTCAAGGGTCATACGTTTAAGAATTGTATGTTGCAAAATAAATCAACCCTTAGCCACTTTTGAATAAGAATCAATTGTGTCTCTTATAGTGTCTTCTTGTCACAGCGCCGAATCTCAGTAATTGCTTTATATACTGACGATTTTAAATATAGATTGTCAACAATCCTATTCCAAGAGCTTTGATTTTTCATCGGTTTACTTTTCACAAAAGGATTTTTTTGCGTATTTCGACTGTTCACGAATATTGAACATAAAATATTACTATTTTACGATAAATTATTAGAACATATTATTAGCTGAGAATAATTTAAAAAATCCATATTTATAATTCTTATTATCTAATCTTCTCTGACTATTACAGTTTAAATACAAGTGACGTCACTATTTACATGTATATCAAATTTTGATATAGCATATAACAAACTAGAGCATAATTAATTATAATGTCACATAAAGAGAACTTATTGTAATTATTCCTCCCTCAAATCGGAACACGACAATGCGAACACTGCTGTTTGGCGGTAGGTTAATGGATAAGATAATATAATTCGTATAATTATTTGCCAACAATTATTTAATACAGAAAAAAATCCATCAAAGTTATCTTAAAAAAAATAGACATAATACTCATAGTATTGAGCTATGTAACCTAACTGTGTATTTATCTCCTGCAATCCTGTATTTCGTTTGATCAACATTTCACCCAACACTTTCGCAAACAGAAAGCCTATTTGAGTATAGTAGTTCGGCTTAGTATGATTATTTTACACAACATAATAGGCAAAGAAAACCTTCTATCAGTATTCTATTAGCTTTCACTTCCAATAACATTAGACATAACAGTATTGAGCCATGACACTTAACTGTGTATTTATCTCCCGCAATCCTGAATTTCGTTTGATCAACATTTCACCCAACACTTTGGAAAACAGAGGATCTCAAGCTTATTGGACTGCGCGTGAACAAACAAAGCGTCTACAGTAATGGAAATTACATACCCCGAGGTCGGAAATCAAATTGACATAAGAGGTTAAACAAACGAAGCGGTCAGGGAGCCGGCCCGAGTCCGCCGAATATTAATCGGTCGGTAAATGCGCTTTTATTTGGTTCTTGCCTCTTGGGTCTACTCGATCAGGGTTTAGTATTGTATTTTAAAAGGCTGGTTTTAATTGGGACTATTTAAGGGTTTTAGTTGATTTTTATTTGAGAAATAAAAGGCTAAAATGTCAAACGCGGAACTTATCTTTCAATGTGAATATGTACCTTGTCACTTTAATCGCTGTGATAATTCATATATGGCAGTTTAAACATGCCATTAAATAGACAAGGTACTAAAGTGTACACATATCTTTGAACTCGTCTGTACATTGGTTAAACCCGTAATTTGTAAAAGGTTATGAGGTGATAGTCACCTTTAAATTTAACTTCTTATTTTTTCAATACTATCAGTAATCCGCCGTTCTTAAGTTAACACAGAATTAAAAACCTATACTATTCAGGGATCATTTTCTCATTAATCTTTCATCGATCATTTATTTTTGTGGGTAAAGTGCAAAAAGAAAAAAAAAAACATTACCAGTTTCAAGAGATTACAACTAACATATAAAAAAACACCATTTTACCTCTTTGTTATTGCTATGCTTCACATTATAGTCAAAAATAAATCTCAATTTCTTTTTCAAAGGCATGTAACATTTGCTCTGACATCTCTGCTCTAAGAACAAATGAGATCGTTAGAGTTATGTCCGCAACCGGACGTCCTCTCTGTCCTTGTTCCGTCAGGCCTATCGTTTGCGTTAGAACACTCGGCCTGAGACGCTACGTGACTGCTTTTATAAGATCCGTACACCGTGTAGACACGGCGAACTCCTGAACTACTCGTCCTTGAACCCACTTACAAGCGAGGTCGACAAGTACTATTTCACCTACATTGTTAAGAAGACTAACAGCCTCTTCTACAGATCGTTATGGATATAACGAATCCTGGGCTGCAACAAATGGCTCGATTTCGACGGCGAATTGATCACTGCGCTCGGTTTTATTTTATAAAAGAACTCACAGGCAACGTGCAGAGATTTTTCTGCTAGCAAAACTATATCAACTAGTAGCCAGTTTTTAAAAGAAACTGTGAGCTTAGTTTGCAAGTAATATCACCGTCATCTGGTGTCTTAAAATTAAACTTCCGGCCTGAGTAGCGCTGTGTAAGTTCTAGTTACGTATAATCTGAGATGTTTCTCTAATAGATTCCAGTGAAACAAGTTCGCCTGCGGCTTGATACTTTGACATGAAAGAATTTTTCATTACGTTGTTTGAAACATTTTCGAATTTAATAATAATAATTTGAAATCGGGGGACCCTCTTACACAAATTGGTCTAGTCCGTTTCCATACTTTAGGCTTGTACAATGGGTACTAGACGATGATAAACATACTTAATTTCCACTTTCATCTGCTAAACCCCAAAAACTAGCTTTCTTCAGTGTTAGTTTTAATGTAGGTATATTTGTACAAAACAACCCGTTCACTTGGCTGAAGTGTCCGACAAGCACTGTGAAGAACGATCAAGCAAATAACGCCTAAGGTGGCTGACCGGCGGTGTCTCTGACTGTACAGCACATAAGATAACTTTAATTAATTTATATTATTCCAAATTTTCCATTTCATTTGACGAATCTACATTTCTGTTGCAAAGGAAAAAATCCCAAAACATGTCATCCGAGTTCAATTTATTAATTTGCTTACAATCAAAAACATTTACCAGTTTGTGCAACATCTTAAACAAACTTTCTAAATCGCCGTCGTATCTAAATCAAATGCAACAGATTCAAAAGTAGAGAGAATAAATATCGGAACTTTCCCCGTGCTTTGTTTACCCGGCCTCGCAGAAGGACTTAGTGTCACATTAACACGGGCGGGACTGCGATCGCGGGCACCCCGGGACATTCGTTATCTGTTCCAGCTTGCTTCCTGGATTTATTGACTTTTTTCCTGCCTTAATTTCCAGAGATTCGGTCGATAAAATTGTCAAGATGAATGGTTCTCGGCAGCACTGGAACATTAACGTTACCCCAGGGAAATAATCTTTGCGACACGATTAAGTTTTAAACTGTTTCATGCTCACCTTGTTTATTGGTTTTTTATATCTCTCGTTATACGGCTGTGAAATAAGTCCGTCCGTATAATCCGTCGCGGGGAAACGACCGCATGGTTGAATGAATCGGTGAAATGAAAATGTCGACTAGATAATCCTATCGACGTTACGCGAGTGTGATAAAAAGTATTACGTCTGCGCTGGCCGAATGAGTGAAAAGGTTTGGGAATACAAAAGAATGACAAATCATTTAATAAAAGAAAAAGCGGTGAGTACTGGAGTTCTATTCTACTCGGTAAAACCTACCATAGACGTAATACTTTTGACATGTCATCGTATTGTTTTAACTTGGCCGGCATTATTGTCAAGCAAATAAGACCTATCATAACGTTGACATTACGATAACATGACAAAAGCAATTAGGTTTAACCGATTAGAGGAACTGACAATAAATTGAAAACGCTCTACGTGTTAAGAGGATTATGAATTTATGAAACTGAAAAATTCCAAACAAAATGCAATAACGTTTCCCCTTAAACGTAGTCCGATTTTTACGATTTTTGAATATGTTATTGTATATAAGTATTATGAAAAAGTAGGTTTGTGAGTAGGTACTTTGTTTTTGTAAGAAAAAGAATTGAAACACACAACCCCACGTTTCATAATAAATAACTAAAACATATTATTATTTGAACCTCGTTTAAATCGGACTTGATTTAGGAGGTGAGAAAGGTTATCGCCCAAAGCTAAATGTGTTTGGATTTTTTTTAGCTTTAGGTACGTGTTTTAAGCGTTGCTTCACAACCCTCTTAAGATGGTTTAATCTAACTTAGTTTGTAATGAACTCTGTCTGACTATGTTTACTATAAATGCATTTTCTATCCGATATTTGAAACATAAGAGTAACAGAGTAAGTAACGAAAGTAAAAATTGACGGTTTATTAAAGCAATAACGTTCTAATCCTATAACATAAAGTGGGTAGCGAAGCCGGAGCGGGTCGAAAAATTTGTTTAAAAATTCAATACCGTCTATAAGAAACTCGTTCAGAGAACGCAACGGCCTGCGAACATTCCCATTTACCCTTAATAACATGGGAGAAATTGCTCGATTAGTGCAAAAGGGATACCTCCCTGTGCTCCCGATCGCGAACCGAAACGAAACTTTTTTTAGTATTTAGGAGGGTATCTTAAAAATTGTATTGAAACAACCTTTCAGTTGTTTACGATTATGACGTTGAATTCTTTACTATTTAATAAGTGAGCGCGCTACAAGTATTGCTTCGGAAGGTTTAGTGTTGTTGATGGTTGTTACTTAAAACAATTGGAAGATTTCGAATTGTTGAGAGGTTTTGATTCTAATCTTAATGTAAGGGTTTCAACGGCTTACCGTTTAGTAGTAGGTCACTCAGTAGATCGCACTCATTACTCTTACCCGACTGCCCAACAAGGAAGGTAATGTTTTTCGATTTTATGTACATTTTTATATATTAATGTGTATATAAGGGTGTTAGTTATTTAGTGGATAACGAGTAACTTGGGGCGCAAGGACGTTCCGAATCATAACTATTAGTTATTAAATTAATATTGGAATACAAGTAGTTCATGTTTTGAGTGCGGTCACCGACAGCTAACTATGTCGAATTAATGTAAAATAAAATAATTTAACATCTATGTACCAACCATATTTATCACTAATAAAGAATCTGAATGTCAATCTGAAAAAGATGAATAAGTCTAGTAAAAGTGGCGCTATTTTCCAGATATTTTGACTGTTTTATTCAGGTCAACTCATACATTTTAAAACCTAAAAGATGAGCTTTTTAGAAACGTCCTAAGTGCAAGCAAGTCACGTATACAATAATAGTATATATTTTGCAACCTGTAAACTAAATAAAATGAATAATTTTGAAATACGTTGGTCTTTATCTAGCCCATTTCCAGGTTTACAAATTATTTCTGTTCCAATTTTCATGTTGACCGGTTGAGGCATGGAACCGAAAGACGGATATACAAACACACTGCATTTATCATAAGTAAGGAAGTCGAGATAAGACTCGGTAATTACAGAAATCAAACTCTAAAACACACGTTATGTTAATCACGTAGCGCATCGGATCTAATCAAGTCTGATAGACTCAAACCGTTTTCTCTAATTAGTCTCGGTCCACGTCAGCACAATATTTTTTTCTTCTGTTTTTACCTCCACTGAATGAAGGCTGTAAACAAATGAATAAAAAATCTCAAAAAGCAATAAGAACCTCCCGCGTTGAGTGCTCTACGAGACTTCGATTTCTCTTTAAAAATGTAAGTCCATCAGTGTGACACGGTCTCTTCATTTTTTGTACACTGAATAATAAATGTTCGCTTTTCACAATGAATTCAAACGTCTTTAGGTACAGGATGATTGAGTGACCACTTAATAATGTATTGTGTATGGGAATATTTTACGTATAATATACTGTTATTACTTATTCGAATAAGGAAGTTGCGGGCTGAGAGTAAAGTCTGAAAAGTCGGGAAGCTGTCGTATTAAAGGCATTCAATTTAAATAGCCCAGACCTTTGTCCAGAGAGTTCGTAAGCAACCGCCCGTGAAATTTCATTTAATCGCTGGGAAGAAGTGCAGGTCTCGGCTAATGCAGATTGCGAGCTTCACCTCGAGGGTCGGTTAATTTATAGCCTAACAAATTTTTATTCTTTCTCGAATTGCTTGGACGTCCATTTATTTCCAAAGTTAATGGACTGAATTCCTCAAATTAGATATTTCATTCGATAACTCTTCTCACCCCTTTTCGATTTAGTAAATAGTGATTGCTGTAATGATTTCAGTTTCCTTTGTTACCGATACGGGTTGGTAGATTGATATCGATTGGTCTTTAGGTGACGTCATGTATTGTATCATGTGGTGAGAACTCTACGCAAGCTGATTATGTAGGTTTATCGAGGCTAAGCGATCGCTAGCTTTAATGATGAAGTCATTATCTACTGAGACTTTACCTCGTTGCGTCGCAATCTTCGTACGGAGCAATCTTACAATATTTTAAAATCATTATAATATTATCCCATCCGGCAAGAAAGTCCTTTAAAAATCTCACTTATAGCGACCACAATTAAGCATAAGATAAAACCCTGAGCGGGCTTACGAGAACTTAAGGCTATCGTTCTGGAATTGGTGACCTTTTTTCGTGTTGACATCTTTATCGAACGATTTTCAAGATGTCGAGGCGTGGAAAAGTTAAATAAATCCAAGAGGAACATTAGATAAGGGAATGGCTTTTGTAATGTCTTCGGGTCGCCGTAAATGCAACCGATGTGCCATAGATATCCGTCAGGAGCGTGTGCGGAGTCAAGCTTTGTTATGTGTAAAACTTGTGGTTTTCTGCCTCTCGATTGATTATGTAATAAATATGACTTGTTTTCGTGTTGCATTGCAGTTGATATACATTATCGGATTCCCGTTGTTTATCATCGTTGCAGTGAACAGAAGATTTTGAGTGATGTATGGAACATTTAATGCAGACCGATGCGTCGCGCCCTGCAGCGGAGTGTAAACGCGATGGCGCCATAAAACATCATTGTTTTGTATTGGATTGGGAATAAATCAGACGCGCAGTAACGGAAACACATGGAATGCTTCAGTTTTGAATTTAACGGCTTCTGCAATATGTATTTTACACATTTTATTGACCAAAATAATTTTAATATCGTAGACAACTGATGCAAATAACTTTGTGTGTACATTTATGTATATAAATGTTATACATGTGACAGGAACTCCGTCTGTTAAGCTTTTACGGCTAAACCGCTGGACCGATTTCGATGAAATTTGGTATGAAGATAGCTTGAGTCCCGAGAAAGAACGTAGGATACTTTTGGTCCCGGATAATTAAATTGTTTTTATTTTTATTTTTTATTTATGGCATATGGAAGGCTGACGAGCACACAGGCCACCTGATGGTAAGTGGAAACTGTGACCCATAGACATTCGCGCATTTGCAGTCTTAGGCTCGCATTCACAAGACTGCAAGCCTAAGACTGCAAATGCGCTGCGAACCCTGAGGACTAAGATGGAATGCCTCTATGCTAGTCATTACACCGGCTGTCTTATCCCCAAACCGGAACACAACAATGCGAACACTGCTGTTTGATGGTAGGTTAATGGATAAGATGGTGGTAGCGATCCGGACGGACCCCGCACAAGGTCCTACCACCTGCAAAAGTTCCCGAGAGAATAGTGATAACCGACTTTACGCAGAATGAGCCATGGGCAAGTTAGTATTAGTATAAGTATCTAAAAAAAATACTTTAATTAAGAATAATGTAATAATATCTCCTTTGAGAAAAATTTAAATAAAAAAAAATAAAAAACAAAAAAAAAATGGTATACTTGCTTATACAGTCGAGTTCATAAATGTGTGTAAACTTTAGTGCTTTGTCACTTTAATCGCTGTAACAATTAATGTATGGAAGTTTAAACGTGACATTAACAAGGTACTAGGTTGTAGGTAGGGTCATACAGCTTATGCAACAGTACCATTTATCGCACTAAACAATATACAACTAAATCGAACTATATCCCTATGAACACAAAGGTTGCAAAAGTAGTTATGGTTGTTTTCTATCAGTTTCAATATACGACCGAATCGCGCGCCTATTGGTCCCTAAAGACATTAATTTGGCAACACCGAGGATACAGACGTGTCGAGTTGATTTCCACGGATCACAGAACAGCACCAGTGTTGCGAGTTTTGATTTAGGCATAATTGGTGTGTTGCTAGCAATGATAATTTACGAGAAATATTCATCAGTGTCAACGCAACCGCTCGTTGCGGGCGGCAAGTGACGCCGCATCATTTGCTATCAAATTTAGTTGTGTAATGTGGATTTCTATTGCAGTTAAACTAAGGTTGTATTTTTTTTATTCAAAATTGATTAAAACCTTATATTTAGCTACAAACATAACATGACATTGTTTTCATCGTATGTATTTAATTATTGTTTTTTTAAAATATTAATGAGGTATAGGTTATATCTTAAGTTTATGTAAGAATTTACTTGTAATTGGTTTTCTGTGCATTGATGAGTTTACATAGGTATTAAATAAGTTTTCGACGCTGTTTTGATCTCCAATTGCACCGGTTATTCTCAATTAAAAATAACATTGTTATTTATTGTGATTTTGTATTTGCTTTAAGCTTGAAATGAATGCAGCATGAAAAATGAAAAGCTTGAAAAAAAATGTTTATTACATTGAAGTTTTCTTTAAAAAAAATGATTATTTTGTTAATAGGTTCGAAGTATCTCTGATAGAATTAACGCCAGTTTGTCTAGATCAGCAATGCTCCTACAATTATTATTATGATAACCTTGTTACTCTTCGTTAACCGTATACAGCGATAGGCACCGTGGTTGATTACACTAATCATTTTTATCCACCATCTTGTTTGCTCCTGGTTCTCTCCATTACAAAAACTCTATGGCGTAAACGTTTATCTAAAATCTCACAAGGCGTAGGTACCTATTAAAATGTTTGTTTTCCGTGAAAAACGTGTCAACTCTGAGAGCACACGTCCACAATGTTACTTTTAAGTGTCCAGCAAAACAAGATCTCCTGGTGTTTTCCCTGCTGGGACATTCTGAGCTATGAGATATGGAATAAAACGCTTAATCTTTTTCATTTTACAATGGCAAGCCGTAACCGCGGGTTAGGTTTCCACCATCAATTATAGGAGGTTAATTTTGAATAAAGACATATTATGCGTGTGTATTCATTACACAAAAATACACCAAAGTAAATAATGATGTACAAAAATGCATTATTCTTTCTTTGGTATACATATTTTTCAGGTTAACTTACAGTGAATAGTCGTAACTGATGAAGTACGAGCCGCAATTTTAAAAGATTAAAAATGTAAGTTAAAAAATACAGTCTTTTTTACTACCATTACATTAAACTAAATTACAACACAAACGAAAATATATTTTTTTATCCCACCACAAGTTAGTCATCCATTATCCTGTGTGCAGGGTTGTGCCAGAGCCCTAGTTATTCTGGCAACGGCCGACACATAGGGTTGTGCAATTCGTCTCGTCAGTCGGGTCCAGCTTATCGAGCAGTCCGCACTCGAGCATGTGCGGACTGAAACTGATTTATGACATCGATGATAGTGTGTCCGTCTGGACAACGCTTATTAATTGCCAGCCTCAGTGTTGCTGGTAATGACTACAAGTGAAATATTAATGTACAGTACCATGAGTTAATAACGAATTTGGGAATGGGATGTTTGAAATGCAATAATTTAATGATGAAAAGGTATTTTTTTAATATTAAACAGGGCATTGTATACCTTTTTTCCTTATTCTTACTAATATTGTAAACCCGAAAGTGTTTATCACCCTTTACGACTCAAAACCTTAAATGCCGAAAGAATTCCGATAAAAAGTCTAACATAATATTTACTCTCAACTTAACTTTATTAGCCCCATAAATCTATAACTGTCTATACATAGGAATAACTACTTCCGTGACTGACTCAAAGACAAAGTACGTCTTACGTATTTTTTGCTTTTCTATCGCTTAAAATGTATGGGGTAACATTCCCGTGCGTACGATAAACCACGTGGTCAACTGTCATCTCAAACATTTTGAGCGGTAGAATAGAAAAACGTTAGTAGCGTTTGCATATTGGCTATGGCCCAAGGTGATTGAACGAAGAGTCGATCGCTGGGCGGGTAGTTGCGAACGAAACTGATTTGAGTGCTCCATAACTACAGGCAGGTGTTATCCCGGTCCCGCAGGAAGTTTCATTAGACGGGAATATTGCGTTACAATGTTCGAAGACGGCCTCGGTGCGGCCTCCGTTCTGACCTAATTAATTTATTGTCTAGGGACTGTGCGACACTAATTTTGATGAATTGAACATAAGTTCTATCCATATTTTATTAGCGGTAACACTAGGTAAGTAAGTTATTATAAGTAGTTATTATACTTATGACATAATTACCAAACTCATGTTTTTAATTCACTACACAAATCAGGCTTGCTTCGGATTAAAATTTGATATTTGCGCATACAAAATGTGTAAAATTTTAACCCGAAATAAGCCAATATATCTGCAGTTTGAATATAGGGTTCGGACCCAAGAGTTTTGTTTGATACCTTATAACTTATAAGTTCGAAGTTTAGCGCAATTATTATTAATTTGGAAATTACCCTTACGAATATTCCGTTTTTTGGCGAATGAAAAGTATAATTATGTAAATAATATATAGAGTCGAGAAAAGGTAATTTATAGTTTGGTACTAAGGAATAAAATTATCTTAGCACCCACCAGTTTATATGCAATCAAAGCCTTCATCATGATGCACGTTGATTTCTATGCAACTCTGAGTTATAATAACAGAGGTTAAATACTAAGTGCGGAGGTGACAATGAAATTGAACAAGTTATTTTAGCAATTATTGCTCAAAAAGTGCCCCTACTACCTTTAGTCATACCCTTATATTCTGGGGCTACGGCATTGTTAAAACGCTGGCTCACCGCTACGCTCGGGCACGCTACGCACATAGCTTGTCTACGCTTTGTGCGTAGAAGTAATTATCAGACACATGGCACATTCAGACGCTACGCATGAATGCGTAGTCAAGTGGCACTATTGTTGTATAAACTGTAATTCTATGGAACTTGCTAACTATGTAAACAAGCCGCCATACTAAAAAACATTAGATGTCAATTTCAATATATTGTTTGTTTACATAGTTAGCAAGTTCCATAGAATTACAGTTTACACACAGTGTTTCGAAGTATCAAGCCTTTGTCACTTCAATGTCAACTTTGTATTTAAACCTCCTTCCGTGGAACAGTCAAACATATGAACGTTTAAACTATTCATTTAAGACCACAGCATACATATCAAATAATCGTATATCTAACACATTTACAGCGTATAGGCAGATAAGTGGCACATATAAGTAATCCTATAATTACCTCAGTTGAGAGGATCCATTTTGATTGGCCGTAAAACTGGATGGCCACAACACCGGACCGTCCTATTGCACCATAAACCGTTGGAACAGGGATTACTACACTTACATGCGCTAGATTTACTTACCCACTTAAGCCGATAAAATTTTCTGTTTGCGTTACGGTCTTACTTGTTACTAAGTTGTGCTTTGATTGGAACCCTCACGCTTACCCCTAATAGAAACCGAGCAAGAGTATTAGGAACCATACTCGGTGTATGTTTACTGCAAACACAAAGAAGGATATCGAAAAATAAACAAATATGAACTAATTTTCTTTTAAATGTTATGTGATGATGTCTTTTCAGATTCATAGTTTTGGTTGTAGGGGTGGGGACACGTGAAACTCTATCGAAGCGAGGTCTTCCAAATCTAAAAAAATATAGTAACATACTTATCGTGGTTTTCAAGGAGCTATCCAGAAACAACTCACGGAGTACCGGAACTAATACATTTTTATTTTACTACTTTATGTGCATGATTAATATTTATGTGTAAACATACTAAATTACAGATTTGTAGTACCAAGATTATTGTAAACCGTGGACAGACGGAAGGACGGACGGACATATCGAAACTATAACTGTTCCTTATTGCCTACGGAACCCCAAAAAGCGTCTTTTATACATACTTGAAATCCTTTGTCCAGTTACAGTTGCGACAATGTTGAAGCCACTCATAAGTTTACCGAAGTACAGTGGAGTGCATGCTATCGAAAATACTTTACAAATCACTTCAAAAACTAGTGACTCACATGAAAATAAACTTTATGATTTTTGCTCAAATTATTTATCGGTTCGAGGCATTAGTACCTACCACAATGAGGAAAGGAAAACTACAATAAATTCTAGAAAAAGTTTGCCTTTTAGGTTGACAATTGCACTTGGCCATTTTTGACTATTTGGCATTGTTATTAGTGATATTTAAGAAAGGTCTATAGCGAGATTTAAACAGCCATTTATTTTACATGTGACACCGCGAGATCTCAGACAAACGTGGAATACAAATCCAGTGTTTTGTAAAGAATATTCTGCTTATCACAGGTTTGTTGGTTTTGAGGATTTAAAAAATCCCCAGTGCATATTGATTTCACTTTAAAGTATCTGATCATCAATGCAAAAAACAGCACTTACCACATTAACAAAAACTCTGGCTCCTTAAAAAAAAAATATTTCCAAGAGTCCCAGCATTATCGAATCTCAATTTTAACAAAATAAAAACATTTAAAATGGTAGCATCAAAGTGGGGTGTGTGTGTTGATGTATACACCGTGTTTTTTTTTATTTACGATAACTTCGGCATATTACTACATAGAAACTAATTGGTAGATTAGATTTTTAAATACTCCGAAAAAAAAATTTTTTTTCGGTTTAGTACAAAATAATGAAATCTGTTATCTTTGGTCATTCTAAAAGGGCCTTTAGAGTTAACTAATAATCAGTGTCAAATACGTCTATGTTGGCGTGACATACACACACAAGTAACTTGACAGGTACAAGATTGTCACTTTAGATTGACGCGTATACAAACCTAACAATTGAAAACTCTTTACTCATAAGAGTCATAAGTATTAAAAGAAAATTGTTGTTATCAATTAAGAGCCTTTTACACTAGTTTAACGTGATAACCTGATTAAATTTAAAAATTAAATATCTTTAAAACCGTTAGACTTATCATTTGTCTGTATTCGGGAAATTAACTTTGTTTGACCTAAATAACGTTCCCTTAAAGTTATCGTAAATAAAAAAAAACACGGTGTATATATTTGGAATCGGCTATTTGAGACCTACCTGTATATTGTTGTATTTTTTATCTTGTTTCCCCTTCTATTATGTTTTGCGAACGCCATAAGCATTATAATTGTATATACCCTATGACACTTCAACAATTAACACAAACCGAATTATTATTTATTTATTTATTTATTATAACATCTTATCAAACTTAGTTAAGTAGTATTACAAAATAACACCTTATATATCAAAATTCGCTCGAAAAATATAACCCTCCTTCACGCAGTCGGCTGATAAAATCACACAAACTTTAGTCCTCCTATGCACAAAACACGTTTATTACAAACCACCGCTTAACAATTTAAACATGTTCGATACTTGTAAAGTGTAATCCTGGAGGGTGGGAGTTAGCCTTACTTTATTGTTGCGGGGAGATCAGCACGTGAAGGATGAAGGTGCGACGCCAACTTCGCTGAGATAAAACTTGTTTGCTAGTTTATGCCCTCGTATTAAATGGAGTTTGCCTCGGATAATGGCAGGGAATCAGTAAATCTGCCATTATTGAGAGGGTGCAAGCAGCATCTTTAATAGGTTCGGAATCGGAAAAAATATTAAAAATTATTGTTTTATTTTTGGACGGGAATGGGCTAATTTAGGCGGCTATCTCAATTCAACAGTCTAACGATACAGGAATCCTTATAAATGCTTTCAAAGAGATAAATAACTTAGATAGGTAATCAGTCTGTACTTCCCAAACCTGGGCAAGAGGGTAGGTAAAGACATGTCGGTTTCATGATTCCCACGTGGACTTAGAAATAGGTTATTATTATTGAATTGAAAAGTGAATATTAGAATCCGTGTTCAGGTTTATTGCATACGTTTTTCAGCATTAATAACTAGTAGAAAGCAATCTTTAAAAAAAACCGACTGCACTTATGACATTAAGTATTCTTTTTATCCTTGTTACTTTGGTTAACATTAACATTAACGGCAAATTCATCTCACACTTTAGATTTCCAGGCGATATCGTCATTATGGCCCAAATGTTGCATGATCTACAACATATATTGAACGATCTAGCTAGTTATTCTCAACGCATCGGTCTCCGTATAAACTTGGACAAAACCAACGTTATGTTCAACGAAAATGTCGTGCGGGGACCGATTGTAGTACTCGTACAGGGTGGTGCACTTGAAGTTCTTCAAGAATATGTTTACCTGGGGCAAACTCTGCAGTTAGGTAAAAACAACTTCGAGAAAGTGGCCAACAGAAGAATATAGCTGTGTTGGGCAGCATATGGGAAATTGCGTCGAGTACGTCAACTATTCCACAGAGCCTGAAGACGAATGTCTTCAATCAGTGCGTCCTACATGTCATGACATACGGAGCCGAAACGTGGACACTTACGATAGGGCTGGTTCACAAATTTAAAGTCGCTCAGCGAGCTATGGAGAGGGGTATGTTGGGGTTTCTCTGAAGGATCGGATCCGGAATGAGGTGATCCGACAGAAAACTAAGGTTATCGTAGCCCATGGAATTAGCAGCTTGAAGTGGCAGAGGGCCGGTCATTAGTGCCGCAGAACCGATAATCGCTGGAGTTATCGTATTCTTGAGTGGAGACCGCGAATTGGCAAACGTAGTGTAGGACGCCCTCAGAATAGGTGGAGCAACGATCTACGCAAAGTGACTGGCAAGAGCTGGATGACAGTGCCCACGAATCGTGCTCGTTGGCGTGCAATGGGAGAAGCCTATCTCCAGCAGTGGACTAGTATAGGCTGATGATGATGATGATGATGATGATGATGATGACTTTGATTAAAATATTATATATGTCAGTGCCACAATCATGACTAATCTAATGACACCACATGAATTTACAAAATCGTTCGATCCGTTTAGGCTACTGGAAGTCACAGTGGAACGGACATAAACACATACATACGCGTGGAAAACATTACCCTCCTTCTGGGTCAGGCGGGTAAAAATAAGGCCATGACGTAATGAGTCAATGCAGCAGGAAAAAAATGAAAATAACACTACCTCTTTACACTTTTTGAATGCTTATAGTGAAAGTGACTGCCGTGACTGGACATGCCCAGTGAATGAACAAAACGTTTTTTTAAATTAAAATATGATGTTGCTTTAGCTTAAGGTTTAGCTTTTCCATGTGTAGGCTTTTGTTTATTTATTTATGTACCGCTGTCTAAAACAGCCGCAATTACGAGCATTTATAGTTTAACCTCAATTAATGTTCTGTTTGTTCTGTGTTACGAACTATGGCGAATATAATACCGACGCGCCGTTGTTTGCTCGCGCGGGTAACTTAGTTATTAGCCCGAGATCGGTCACTCGATTGTCGTGTTTTGTCTGACGGGACAGCGCCGCCATTTTATAGGCTCCCTCGTTGTTTCATCAGTAAAGCAACGTCTCAATAGTTATTTAAGTTAAGTTACCGTGGAGTCGTACTGTCAGTTACTGAACAGAAATTCCGTGGTTGTGGTAAAATTAGCGTGTGCGTTTATACGGGCACGTCCATTGCAGTGTTTGAAACAGGTCAGGACAGACGGCTGACCGCAGTGTTTGTGGCGGCCGCAGATACTGCATCCAACTGGTTTCCCGGCCGACTGGCACAGGAAATTAATATAAATTCCTATCGCATAAACTCCTAATACAGCACACTTTGCCGTGCACGCCAAGGCCGGTGATGACGCCTATTTGCCAAAGTGATTCAATCGAAACGACACGCTGTTCCCGTTTCGTTTTGAATGCGGTAACTTTTGTAATACCGTCACATTTGTTTACAAAAACTTTTATTGCTGAGGTACGCAAAGCGGCGAAGTTTTGTATAGATAGAGCACATAAAACTAAGTGCCTTAAACTATTGTTACCAACAAAACATCGACGTTACCTTATCTTGAATGCAGTAACATAATAATTATTTTATTTTAGTATTATTTGCAGTATTTACGAGAGTTATTTGTAAGTTTCGTCACTTATCTTAGTTTCGTGTTTGAAATGTTTGCAGGTTTCTGACAAGTTCATTATTTATTCACGAGTATTATTCAGAACAGGAATGTATCATTTTCTACCGTGTCACACTTGCTTACCACGTAACGGGATACTGGAAGTGCTCTTTGGTCTATGAACTGTGACAAATACCCGCTTTTTTCGATTTTGAACTTTACGCATACGACAGAGCTTGTTATAGGCATTTCGCGCTGGCACTCCGCCTACTTAAGGGCAATACTATCTCACAAAGAAGCGAAATTGCTTTCACATAGTCAATGAAACGGTCGCCTGTGTCGATTTCACGCTGTTTCTCGCGCGGAAACGATATTGAAAATGTAAAATATAGCGACAATGCTGAAAACTTATCTAGCTCGCACCTAAAGGCACTTTTGTAACAATGTTCTTTTTAGCGGAATAATGGCTTTTGACTGGTGATGTTAAATATTATACGTATTTTTCAATTTTATTTCGTATGAGATTGTATAACAATGTCGCAGTAAACTTTTGTAGGTGTTGCCTAATAGGTATTAATTTATAGTTTTTTTTGTCTAAATTCGTAGTGGCTTGGAGAAGAAGTTGTTTAAGCCTCGATTTCTAACATTTCCTAAATATATCCTAATTGTTTAGAAAATGTATAATTGTAACCATATTTTAGCACAAGTCTAGAATAATAATGGCAAATTATTGTAACGTTTATTTGTAGAACGAGCATAACAATGGAGAAGTTTTGGTAAACTCTATTTGTTTACGTCAAATAATTACTTATCAAAACTTGCTAACTTGTCTTTGTTGAATTGTATGCAAAATAATGGCCGTTTATTTTAATTTGAATACAAACTTAGTACTTACTTATCGTCGGCTTGTACTATTACTTATTCTGAGACGTCAGTCACTTTGTATTCCTCAACTGATACATGTTTATTGCTTAACTTTCTCTTCCGTTTACATTTAAACGCCTTTCGTAAACAGATATGATGATGGTTTTTTTAATACATGCATGTTTAGACGATGCGTTAACCTTGTTGGTGGTAACCCTGCCTACGAAGCTAGCGGTCTTGGGCTCGAATCCCGGTAGGGTCAAATATTTGTTTGATGAGCGCGAGTATTTGTTTCTGAGTCTTGGATGTTTTCTGTGTATTGACGTAAGTATGTATTTCTCTATATACGTATGTTTTTGGTGTCTAGTTAGTACCCGTACTACAAAACTTGAGCTTTCTTTGGGGCTAGGTAAATTTTTTCATCGTTAATCTTCCCCTTTGCAAAAAAAACAGGACATACAATTGTTTCGAGTAGTTTAACTCTATAGAAAACGGCAAATAAGAATTCAATCTTGACATATGTCATCGCAGTACAATTTACAACTCACTAGCTCTTGCCCGCGACTCCATCCACGTAGAAGTCGTTTATCGCTCTTCCTTCGAGAACCGTGATTTTATTTATGGCTAAAAACAACCAAAGTACTATAATTTATCTCTGCGCCAAATTTCATCTACATCCTTTCAGCCGTTCTGGCTTGATTGAGTAACAAATATCCAAACTTGCGCATTTATAATATTAGTAAGATAAGATAGATTCCTGCGTTTGAGGTTATAATTTACAATGGAATGACTGACTGCTTATCTTACAATAGTGTAAAAAAAAAAGTTTTTATGCTCAAAATTGAATTAAGAACATTTATATATAAGTCGTTATTTAATATCTTACTAATATTATAAATTAGAAAGTTCGTGTGTTTGGATATTTGGATGTTTGTTAATCAATCACGCTTCATCCACTGAAAGGATCGGAATGAAACCAGGCACAAATATAGGTTAAGTTCTGGAATAGGACATAGCATAGCTTTTATTCCTAAGAAAACAAAGTTTCCGAGCCAATAACTATTATAGAAATCTACGCGGCAGAAACTAGTCGTAAATGATACTTTCTTTATTTTATAGAGATGAAAACTAATTTCCTCGCAGTAAATAACTAATTGAAAAAATTGAGAGTGCCAGAGGCAAGATGCAACCGCTACTAACGTTTTTCTTTTCTATCACTCAAAATGTATGAGGTGACTTTTTTATTTATTTATTTTTAATGGCAACGATATGGCAAACGAGCACACAGGCCACCTTATGGTAAGTGGAAACTGTGACCCATGGACATTCGCATTCACAAGACTGCAAGCCTAAGACTGCAAATGCATTGCTAACCCTGAGGACTAGGATGAAATGCCTCTATTCTAGTCATTACACCAGCTGTCTTATCCCCAAACCGGAACACAACGATGCAAACACTGCTGTTTGGCGGTTGGTTAATGGATAAGATGGTGGTAGCGATCCGGACGGCCCCGCACAAGGTCCTACCACCCGCAAAAAACGTTCTCGTGCGTTGCGATAAACCACGTGGCCAACTGTCATCCCATACATTTAAACGATAGAAAAGAAAAACTTTAGTAATATTTGCATTTGGCTGGTAACACCTTTAATTCCAAATTATGTTATCCGAATATTCATTTGTCCGAATTTAAATTTTTCCGTCAAATTTCAGTCCAGTATATAACAATAAAAAATAAAAATAAACTTTGTTTAAAAAAAATGCAGTTGCTTGTTTATTAGACAAATTACATACCAATCGAAAGTGAAGCCTATAGAATATGCAAACATTAAGTTGACTATTTTTTCCTGTAAAACTATAGGGTATAAACAGGTAAGTTAGTACTAATAATTTGCACCCAACGTTTACATATTCTATGGGCTTCATACTTTCAATCAGTATTTAATTTGTATATTAAACAAGCATTTGCAATGTAAATAAAAAGTTTATTTATAATTATTTCTTTAGTGATATTAGTACTGGACTGAAATGTTTAGCCTACCCATTCGACACATATTATTTAGGCCATTTTGATATAAAATAACTTTCATCGAATGAACAGCCTGGTACACATCGTCCCCTATTCTGAACTTAGACAAGTAAAGCAATTTAATTTCCGTCCGAGGTTAACCGCGTTTAAAATTACTAGCCAGGACAGCAGATTTAAAATAAACAACTTGCGTGAAGGTAAAAAAATGTGGACCGTTGATCGGCTCGCATTAGCACCAAACGAGGTCCGGCATCAAACCCGCTTATTGCAAGACCACGGTCGTGTAAAAAACATTAGCACATTTGCCGTTAACGACCCCGAAAACAGGCTCACATCACATAGCATCCAGGGGCGTATTATCTTTCGCTTTCGGCGAGTTTTGTTGATTGAACGGTAGGTCACTGCAACATAGTCGCCTAGATTACAAACCAGCTTAATTCATTTTTACGATTCAGCAGGTTTGCACTCTAAATAGATGACATAAAGTGCAAATGTGCTAATTCTTAAAAATGAAATTATCAGATTTGTATACTTACTCGTACTTTAGATTAAATTTTGACACATTTTGTATGAGAAAATGTAAAATTTTAACCCGAAGTAAGCCTTATCTGTCCGCGGTTTGAATATACTCGTAGGGTTCAGCTGTAAGACGACGACATTGGGGGCCGTTTCCAATAAAGTTCAAATATTTAAGGACTAAAAGTAAGAAACGGTAACTTTACAGTTGCGCCCGGCAAATTGGTCATAGATTTACATCATACTGTTCTCATAATATAGTTAATTTTCGTTAAGCAATGGTAAAGTTCCTTCCATTCCTTTAGTCCTATGTCCACTTTTTTTCGCGGGTCGTATACATTTTTAAAACCTGCTAAGTTAATGGCAGTTAAGGAAAAGAGCTACATAGTTTTACTGATGGTCAGACCTTGTACAGGGTCCGTCTGGATCGCTTGACCACTGTAGTCACAGTGTTCGCATTGTTGTGTCCCGGTTTGGGGAGAAGGTAGCTGGTGAAATGACTAGCATAGAGGAATCCATCTTAGTCCTCAGGGTTGGAAACGCGTTTGCAATCCTAGGATTGTAGTCTTGAAATTGCAGTCTTGAATCCCACTTTGCATTAGGTAGCCTGTGTGCTCGTTTGCCTACTTATGCCAGAAAAAAAAGAATCCTGGCAGGTTTTGGCCGTCCAGGCTCTGGTCTAAGATGACCCTTGACGCTATTACGCTTGACGGTTAGCTGTAGTGTTATTGTTTACCATAATATGTATAGACGAGTTCGCTCTATCCAAATTCCTTATTTAGCCATGTAACCATAAGGATTAAGCGGCCACTTAAGTTTACAAACCGAGCCAAGGTCGAGAGGCGTGTTGGACTATACTCTGTTTATTTAGGTACTTAATTAAATGTAAACAAACCAAACCACGTGGCTGTCTTAAACAGCCAATAGAAACTGTTCTGTCGAGCTTTGACATATCAGTGTTCTGTGGTCCTAGACAAGGTGCTTAACGCTAACGTAAACAATTTACCAAAACTGTAAAAATTACGGCAGGTTACGTCAATCCTATGCAATTTCGTTATCGCTATATAACATTCTCGCAATGCGTCTTGTCTAAGGCCACCGCTTTTATTGGGTGACGAACTATATATCGTGTATCTTTTGTTTACATTTACTATAGCACCTAAAAAAACGGAGTATAGTAGACTGTCATCTTCGTCGAAGACGTCAACGTCATGATAACTCTTATTTACTTGTTGTAGCCAAGTTAAAGACAATCGTATTACGTTTACCGCGGCCGCCATTACTGTAATGTAAATAACGTTGTAACGTTGACAATACCATAACATGTCAAAGGCAATATGGTTTTACCCAGTAAAATAGAGGCCCAGATAGATATCGTCTGCTCTCGTCTTTGCCAGACAAAAGAATAACACCCCAGCCTGCAGAAATAAAACGAAATAGCAATAAAAGTAAATCGACGGAGCCGGCCTCTACGTGCCGGATTAAATCAAACGTTATTCGTCTTAGCAAATTACGTACCATGTTTTTATACTCTGTAGACTTGACGCGCGGAAATGTAAGTGGGATGCAATTTAGGAAATCCTGTTGACGGAAACTAAGCCAGTCTCCCGTGGAAAATAAATTAAAAACGTTGAGCGGCGGTCTGTTAGTAATTTAGGTGTTTCGAATTTGTTTAGCATTTCACTGATACTTTAATAGATGACTGTTTTAGTATTCGAAATGGTGTTCGTTGGTTAGTGCATCAGTTGAGACTAGCTGGACAGATAGTTGTTAGGAAAAAAGAACAGACATAAAATACAAAACAAATAATGTTGGGTCAATTAGGAGTACATAGCACATTTGAGACACATACTTGTAAGTTGTAAACGAAGCCAATACTTTTATAAGCAGCTAAACAAAGTTGACGACGTGTTATTTGGAGTAGCTAAAAAAGAAATAATCATTCGATTCTATCATTTCAGTTCTTTACTTCGAATGAAATATTAATACTGATGTAAATATTACATCATATTGTTAATAATTGATAAATAAATATCACAAAAAGTTATCTTACTATACAAATAAACCCTAAGTGTTTTTAGTTTTAAAAGAGGCTTTTAAGGTTTTTAATTAGACGTACGTTTTCTCGTAGGATTTAGTTGTAAAATCCGTAAGCTTACTACTGCGGCCTCTGGAGAAGACACTTCGAGGTCACGGGGCAGATGCAAAGGCACAGCTATAAATATGAAATGAGTTTTTTTGCTCACGTTCTTACCGCACTTAAATAGTCAATCTTACAGCACACTAAACAGGATTGAGAAATGTTAATGCTAAATGGTTTCCAATTATATTATGTATAATATAATATGTTATCGTTTGCGTTGATGTTTGAATAGGTACCGTATGTGGACGACTGTTATAGATTTTCAGTCACAACAAACAAAGTCTCAAAAAATGACACAGACCATAACTTTAATTTTAATTTCTTTAATGTATAAACTGCTACTCCGATCCACCTATTAGTAACTATCCAGTTGGATAAAATATTTAGTAACGTTAAGAATTAAGGAGGTCGGAGTCGAGTCAAAATAAGTAATTGTATCAAATAACCGTTTTAAAACAGACATAGGTTTTCTTTTAACTTGTTGAATAAAGTTCATTTACAGTTAAAGACTGTCTCATATCAGTCCGCATCGTTCCGCTGGTGATCATTCAATGTAAACCATTCAGTCCGATGTCCAGTTTTTTTTTTTTATGACATAGAGAAGGCAAACGAGCACACAGGCCACCTGATGGTAAGCGGAAACTGTGACCCATAGACATTCGCATTCACAAGACTACAAGACTAAGACTGCAAATGCGTTGCCAACCCTGAGGACTAAGATGGAATGCCTCTATGCTAGTCATTACACCGGCTGTCTTATCCCGAAACCGGAACACAACAGTGCGAACACTGCTGTTTGGCGGTAGGTTAATGGATAAGATGGTGGTAGCGATCCGGATGGACTCTGCACAGAGTCCTACCACCCGCAAAATTATTCCCTCCATCGCATTGTTGTTACAAATTAATCGAATTCAAAATTACTTTTGCATAATGTACATGAAGTTGTAGGTTGTGTGTAAGTTAGTTTGCAAGCCAGCTTTATACGTTGCGTTTAAGTCCTCGCGAACAATATTAAAGCTACGATAAACTTAAAAACAAGTTTAATCCGGCTCGCCGCGGAGTCCATACCTTTATCCCGCCAACTTGTCTGTGGTGTTATTCTTTTACTTAATTATGAGTTCGCTCAATCGAACTGGATTCATTTGACCCTTTCGTCTAAGATCGTCTCCACCACATGGTCTTAGAGCTCCCACATACGAAAAGTTCACCTTCAGTCCCAATATAGAATCTCAGGAAAATCCCAAGAAAAAAAAGGTGATAATTACTTGTACGGGGACCGTATCTATTACTGTTCAAGTTACAGCTATTTATAGTTAGTTGGACGGACGGACAGCGTAAGCATATTAACAGGGTCCCGTTGGGTACGTAACTTTAAAAGTATGGATATAAGGTGGATAAGCAAAGAAAATAGATTTGGGCATCTGGTGCTCTTATTGGCTACCGCCACGCGGATGTTTTTTAAAGCGTCGTCTATTTTTAGTTTTTTTTTTGTAACTGGCCATTTGATGGTAAGGGGAATTTGAGTTCCATAAGAATGCATTATCGATTTTAAGAATAAAACTTCCGTGAGACTCAGACATATTAGGGAGATCACACCGGGTTACTCACGTAAATTTCGTCGATAAATGCTCAACGTTACGTTTACGTGAGTAACCCGATGTGATCTCCTTAATATGCATTGTCGAGATTGCAAAATTGTTGCCAAACCTGAGGATTTAAATGGTATATTTAAATGCTAATAATTTTACCGGTGGTCTTCACCCCAAACGAGACACTAATGCTGTGCAATGGCGATCCACAAGTTCTTACCACCACTTAAAAAGAGATAGATTGAATATTGGAACGACTCAAGAGAATAACACCACCTTACCGCGGCAACTTGCCTGCATTGCCGTTGAATTAGCTTGGTTAAACGACCGGGATATTCATCTCACAGTTGCTTATTGTTTACTCCGATTTCTAGGAATGTTTTTGCATTTCTCATATTTGAGAACTTATGCAAAACGAAATGTTTATCGTTACGCTGCCTTTGCCAAGTTTTGAGATTACTCTGACGTGATTTAATAGAAGGCATGTTTTTTGTGCAGTGAGGCGAGTATTTGGGCCGCTATGTTATTAGTCGAAGTATCGACCTAGTTTGAAAGTTAGGCTCGGGGATGAAATAGAACGCAATTTGTAGATTTTGCTAGGAGAAGAGGAGTAATAATTGCTTAACCTCTGTTTATGGCGACAACTCGTGCGGAGCAGATATATGTATAGAGTCTTGAAATAATAATATTTTACTGCCAAGTAATAGGATGTTTCTGAAAGCAAGAGGCTTCCTATGACAACTCTAAAATTAAACGCGGCCACATTAGATCAGTACTAATTGATTATGCCCATATTTTAGAATGTAAAATCCTGACAAGTCCCTGGCAGTGAAAGGGAGACATACATGCATCTCCTATAGATATATCTTTTTTATTAAAAATAAATAGTTCGTAGTTCGGTTTGTTATCTATTTATATATAAAATACCGCGTCCGAATCCATGCCAAAGATACATAGATACACAGATACACATACTTACATACAAAGAAATACATATACATACGTAGGGTTAAAGAAATACATATACACACAAACAAAAATCGAATAGTCAATGTTAATTTGAAGTATACAATAACAGTTGCGACTTTAAGAAGAATGTGACTAAGTTATATCTGTTAAGATGTTCATAACCGACAAAGGCCGCGAGAATAGTGTTCGTTTAGTTTTTTTTTATGGCATTGAGAAGGCAAACGAGCACACATGCCACCTGATGGTAAGTGGAAACTGTGACCCGTAGACATTAGACATAGACATTATATAAGGTGCTAACAAATTAGTCACGGATATTTTAAGAGATAATAGATTACATTAAATCAATTAACTTTTAACTGTAATTAAGGAACCTTTGTATATCATTTTATTGTTTAAATTTACCGAACAAAAAAAATAAATTATAATTAATCTTTAAAATAATCACCCTATTATGCACTTGTTAAAATGTTAAACACTGTCTGTCATGTCACGTCAAAAGTTGTTTTTCGTAAATGTCATTATGACTCGGCGGGAGGGATGTAGGTCAACTTTTAAGAGGCCTTTTGAATGATAGTTTAAAGAGGTAAATGTGAATGTCTAAAGAGGTCTCATTTAATTATCTTATTAACAGGGTGTTTTAACGTAGCAAATTTGTTTCCTAGTTTACTCCAAAAAAACATAAGAAAACCTATGATGTTTCATACTTAAATGTACTCCAAGAACCGAGTACTATCAGCTGTAAAAATATCCGTGACTAATTTGTTAGCACCTTATATATATATAGACATTCACAAGACTAAGCCTAAGACTGCAAATGCGTCGCCAACCCTGAAGACTGAGATGGAATGCCTCTATGCTGGTCATTACCCCGGCTGTCTTATCCCCAAACCGGAACACAACAATGCGAACACCGCTGTTTGGCGGTAGGTTAATGGATAAGATGGTGGTAGCTATCCGGACCCTGCTACCACCCGCAAGCGTACTTATTTACTTATTTATTAGTTACTTACTTTGACAGAGTTTTATCCAGCCAAATGAAAATGTCGTTAAAGTCGTCCCTTCGAATACACACATCTTATGACCCTTTTATGACGTGGAAACGAAATTTTACTTTAGTAATAAAGACAACTTTTTGGGCCGAACGTAATGCGAACAGTTCAATAACAAGCATAAAATGTTCTTGCAATATTTTTATTTGCTTTTAGAGTTTTTTGTTTTGAAACGCTGAAGAGTACATACACCGTACTCTTCAGCGTTTCAAAAAAAAACTCTAAAATAAACTGAAATAAAATATCTGTTTGCGTCTTCTTTGTTGTTTATAGTTTTGGATTGTTATTTAGGTTATAAATCTTACTATATTTACCCGTACAGCATTGTAGTTATTTATGTTTTCTCTAACACTGTAGTGCATGATTTTGTTCTATCATGAAGTTTTCACATGGCACTTTTACACGTCAAGAATCTACCAGTGCTTCCCAAGAGAAGACCACTGCTGAATGAAACGCCGCAAGAAACTCAGCAGTCAGTCATTTTTTAAACATATTTCATATTACAATGTCACTACTTAGTCTAGCATTATATAAAGCTACAAATATTAAATTAAATATAATATCAAATAACATGTGTAGTTCAGCAGGAAAACATGCCAAAAATTTGTTATTGGAGGTTTCGTAGTACCCTAATATTGTTGTATTTTTTGCTTGCAGTTGGTTTTACTACCTTAGACCTGCTGCTCTAGAAGTTGTTTATTGTTATGCCCTCTGGAACTGCCCGATTTTCCCGGATAAAACGATATTTATCCGGGAAAACAAAACACGGAACCCAAAACAATGGTATAAAAAATTGGTCAATAAAGTACAAAATTATTGAAAATGTCACTGTAGCAGGTGATGCATACTACTGTTTTAGATTATAAGGAGCACACTGTTACTGTGAATATGCAGCAATGTATTTCGTGTAATTTGTACTTCAAATTTATTCGACTAGAAGTCAAGGAATGCGAGGAGTGGTAAACTCAAAATAATCGTACTGTAACTGTACCAATAAGTACAGTCAGCGTCATATAGTTGGTAGCATCCAAAGTAGCCAAATAGTTCGTTACACGCCCTTGTTACTACGGTAATAATGACGTGTAACGTACTATTTGGCTACTTTGGATGCTACCAACTATATGACGCGGACTGTACCAATAAGTGGAGGTGAACTGTGACGACGTCACGAAACTAAAAACACTCTATAGCTTTTTAAAAAAAAGAAAGGAAAAAGCATTCATTCTAAATATATAAAAACAAACTAATATAAGTCGTGACTTTATCAACTGGAGCTCAAATCGCTGACACTAACCACACTAACGCTACTCATACCCATAGGGAGTATTAAAGGAAAATCTCCAAGAAAGCTATTGACTCGAATGCCAGTTACGCTGTGTCTGTACATTAGTTTAACTATAGATGGTTTCAGCGCCAAGAACTCTGTACCGGGGCTATTTTGTTTGGAAAATTAAAGTGCGGGCATTGAACGCCGAGTAGTCAAAGTTGCGTTTTGTTTTGTGGAATTCTCACATGCACTTGTTTAATTTGCTTTATTTATTAACCGCTAATACAGTGGTTTTATCTCACTAAAGAGTGTGGGCCATACTCGTGTGTGTGTGTCGATGTACAGTATCCCAATGAAAATGTTAAGCACTGTAGTGCGCTGTCATAGTAAACTTTAAACAGAACATCAAATGACACACATGACAATGACAATGACATTCACAATGACAAGGTTCTAAGTATGTTGAACATATTTATTGGGTGACTGTACGTCCATCTTGTCTACCTTTCTCTGTGGGTCTCTATTCAACACTATTCAAAATGATGAATTGGGCTTCTATTATCTAATTTGCGATCTTTTTTTGTTTGAAGAACGAGGTCAGTTTTACGATTACCTTTTGTTTGATAATTATTAACAAAAACACCTTAGTGATGATTACAGAAGGCCTATTCATATTCCTGAACGAGGTATACTCGGTTGTCTATCGCTATTAATAAAACCGTGATTTGACTGTAAAACTTCCTGAGAGAAATATCAAATAATAATTATTTTGTTTTACCACGAGTACCTACATTATAAGAAAAGTTTATGTGTACCTACGTATTATTGCAGTTTGTTACTCAATCCCAATTTTGGCATGAATTCAATGTACCAACTGGATTTAAACATTTTACGGCGTTATTACAAAAAACTTAGACACACCTTCCCGGTGAAATTATATTACATTACGGGAAAATCTGTGCTTTGGTTTGCTTGGTAGTTGCTACACTTTCCTCGCGAGGCGAAAAGCGTGGGCGTAGAATCAAATCTGATTAAAACTTCTGAGAATTTAGGAATTAACAGAATTATTACTATACATCGGGACTTAATCGCGTAATAATATGATAATTCACCTCAACGTTTCGGCTGTGATACGAGAAGACTAAAGTGGAGGGTGTTCGTCTGCTTATTTTCCAAGGTTTTCGACCTACCGACGACACGATGCGACGCTCACAACACCCGACGATTTATCCGAAGACACTTCCTCGATTACATTGACTGATGACTGGATTCTACGTAGTCGATATAGCGTATACCCATCTTCTCTGTTGAAATTTCGATGCTTTTGGGTTTCAACAGCTTCACGTACCATTCTCGCATAAAAATGGCGTTCAGTGGCGTCACTAGGTAATTCGATCCATAAGTTTGGACCTGAAAAATAAAATAAAATAGGAAGTTAAATTCGGAAGAGCAAACAATTTTATGTGAGATAATATGGACCCCCTAAGTCTGGAACTCTGGACCTCATCGCTCCAATGGTATTGGAGTTGGCGTCCCTTCGGTCGGTCCAATACGCTTTCTTCGCTCCAATTCTATACACTTATTTTTATATCTGTTGTGAATCGCTGACTTTATCAACCTGAAGCTCTAGACAAGACACAACGTTAACATAATCGGTTTTCGAAAACTGATAAATTGTATTCAAATGTCATAAGCGCTCGACGGGAACGTCCGGCATCGTCCGAATATTTGGACTTGATTTCTATTTCTACATTTTGTTTTACATCCAACGGTGCAACTAAATCTGACTTTTCTCGAAAACTATTAATTTTTAAAATACCATTCATAACATTAAAAACAAAACAGCTCGATCATAAAAGGGCTTTTGCCGTTCCCACATCCTGCTACGGCCAAATTTGTAAATTATCCTCCTTCTGACGCATACAGGTAGAACGTGTCAAAACAGCAACAAAATTATAGAAATAACACTGACAGAACATGTTTTTGTAATTTCTTTTCATAAATTAATTAGATAGAGCCCTAGAAACAACTTTTCTGTGACTCAAACACATAAACAGCCAAGTAAGCTTCGTGTTAATTGAATGAAACTCTTATCTTGAAAGGTTTCTAGTGTGTATTTGTTGGGAAGTTTTTTGACGCGCGGGCGTTTCCGGAGCCAATGTTTGCAGGTGATTCGCTCAGTTGAAGTGTTCGCGCGAACTTTATATAAGTATGAGTAGAATGGCGAAGTTTATCGTTGTCGGGCTCCATTGAGAAGTCGCATTGCGACCGGCGGAGACAATGAGTTTGTCTTTTGACTTGGAGATGCATCTCAAGATGCGCTTAAAGTATTTAAAGTTTTTGTGTATATTTGTAAAGTCTTTTTAATAAATGGACTTTGGAGTGTGGTTGCTACGAGTATGTTTATTTGAACAGTTTTCTTTTAACATTTGAACAGGTGGAAGAGGAGTTGTGTGTTCTGGTGTGGGAATAAGGCAGCCAGTGCAATGGCTAGAATAGAGGTAGGTGGTAATCCTAAGGATTAGCAACGAATTTGGAGTCTTAAGATTGCAGTATTGCGGTAGTAAATGTTTATGGGGGTACGTTTGATTTTTTATTATCATACTTACCTACCGCTTTGTGATCATCATACTTATCACTCTTCATAATTTTGTTCTTCATAATATTGTCTCACACTCAAATTACCATCAGGTGGCCTGTGAGCTGTTTGCCTTCAACTTGACATTAAAAAAAGTTCTGTGTTGCATACGAGAATATCTTGAGGTTTCAAATAATAAAAATATATAAATACCCTTTCTATACAGGTCCAGGATACAGTTGTTGTACAGTCCAATGTTAATTAGTTTTGGAGTTATTAAGGTTTTAATGATGATGATGAAGAACGTCACCTTGTAGTACACCTTTGCCTCCCTTGGCTTCAGTACTCGTCGTAGCTATGTTTTGCAATTCGGAAACGAAATATCTAATCCTCAATAAATTCATGGTTTCAAAGTCACTAAAGCATTTCTTTTGTTTTTTAAATTCAACCACATTGTCACTTAGGACTAAACATTTGTGCTGTAGGCTAAGGTAAAGTTTTAGATTTTAACAAACACTATTTGATGCATTTTTACCAATACACGTAACACGTTGTAATGAACGGCCCAAAATTAAGATATATAGGATAATTAAACAAATGTTCAAATATAACTAGTAGTAACGCCCACGGTTAATATTTCAAATCTGCGGTTCGTCGAACTCGTGTTCGGGATTGTGACGTTAATAGAAACCACAGTATGTGCGCCATAGTTTAGAATGGGAGAGAGATAATAGATTACGTCCAAGTCGTCGAAGTGCAGGCGTGACAGAAAAGTTGGTCATCATATATCATAGTCATCTTCAACAACGTTTGGAAACTTTTCTAGGTAACATCGATAATGTGTCCAACAAAATACAACTTTAAAACACGACTGCATGTGTTTTGTATATTTGTGTAACTGTTAAATTAAATGCTTTGGGAGGGAACACCTATAAATACATTGCTCGCAAAATAGCTTCTTTTGAATTTTGACTTTTGACTTCAGTCAAAAGAAGCTATATTGCAAGCTTTTGAAGTAAAAAGTCTTTGACCAGTGTGTGTTGCCAGTGTTGACTTACGGATCTGAGACGTGGGCGCTAACAATAGGCCTCATAAGGAAGCTCAGAGTCACTCAGAGGGCTATGGAGAGGGCTATGCTCGGGGTTTCTCTGCGTGATAGAATCAGAAATGATGATATCCGCAGTAGAACTAAGGTTACTGACATAGCCCGAAGAATAGCTAAACTGAAGTTGCAGTGGGCGGGGCACATTCCTCGCTGGACTGATGGCCGATGGGGTCAAAAAGTTCAGGAGTGGCGTCCGCAGACCGAAAGACGAGCTGTAGGTAGGCCTCAACAAGATGGAGTGACGACCTCGTCAGGATCGCGGAAGCGTGGTGGATGCGAAAAGCACAAGACCTGTGTGAGTGGAGAGCCTTGGGGGAGGCCTATGTCCAGCAGTGGACGTCTTTCGGCTGTCATGATGATGATCAAAATAGCTTAAAATCGGAAAAGAAAGAATTACCATCACAAAAGAAATAATAACAGTCGCATAGATCCACCCTTTGACGGTTGCGAAACAGTAGGTAGGCCGAGACTAGATGCATTCCACCAACGCTATTTTTATCGAACAAGTACTAAATTGTTTACGTTAACGTTATTCATCTCTTTTAGGGCTGCAGTTTTTTCTAACATTGAGTTCTAGTAAGATGAAGATAAGTCGTAATTATAAGAAGGGCTAATTGGAAAAAGTTCAAGCTTGATGAAGGTTACGTCATAGTATTATGTGGGAACCAAGGACATTGAGTTTGGTAGGGGGTTTTAAGTAGGGCATTTTACTTATTATCTAACAAAAAAAATCACGTGTCAATGTTGGAACTGGTGACGTCAAAGTTAACGTCAAACAAGCCGGCCAGTCACTCTATTTACGGAAGCTAATCCAAATATGTTTTATTCATCCCCGTAAGCAACGGGACTTAATGAAAAAACTTGGAGACGAAGACGTTCCGCGTGTGGAATGTAACCCGACATATGTGAGGTCAGACGTACTCACTGCATTTACATAGCTACATTAGAATAGATTGGATGCTTGCCATTGATTGCCATTGATGCTAAGTTTGCGATTTTTGAAAATCGACAAAATGTGTAGGATTGACGTAAGCTGATGACTGATCCTGTTGACCGCTATTTCAACTCCATACTTATCGAGTCAATAGAAAACAGAAACGTTAGCAGCGTTTGCGTTAAGAGCATATGTTCGATTGATAAATAGTTAGGCCAAACCAATATGGCTCAGGGCAATAAAGAAAGACCTGGGCAACTGCGGGTGAACGAAAACGAAGCGGAGGAGAGCAAATTAGAGAGTATGTATACCACGCCTCTAGACGGAAGCATTGCTAGGAAGATGATGATGACGATAACGTTCGTTTGATATTTTTGTCTCCTAAGTTTGTAAAAACTAATAAGGAGTACTTGATTTGAATAGAATAATATATTTCATAAGGAATATTTTTCTGCATTTTCCCCGGAGCACAAAACCCACTTCAAGAAATACGTACCACTGAAATTGGCGACTTATTTTCATAAATAATGCTACCTTCTCAAAATATTTATTTCATCATAACAAGTTCCGGACAAACAATGTTATTGTTGGATATTGTATAAACACGAGAAATAAATATCAGACAGCAACAACAGCTTCTAAGATGTTTTTTCTCTCTTATAAATAATCTGCCAGACAGCCTTTGCTAAACAGAAGTTGTTTTTTATAGTGTCTGGTCAAGGTCTGTTCAGTCATGCTTCTGTTGTTGAGTTTTCTAAATCAAAAACAAGTATTAACTTACTTTTGCTCTTGTTCTCGTCTCGTTTATTGTAATTACCCGGGAACTACTTATTTTTGTTGTTGTGCTGGTTTTGCAAAATAGAGGCAGAAACATTACCTACAACAAACTTCAAAATATCGCCATAAGTACAATTAATAAAAAAAAACTATTTTTGTATCAAAAAGTTCAACGCAAAATTACTGCTAAATATCCCTATTTAACATTTATATAAAAGGTCATAACAATTGATCAAGAAAACGTTTTAAAACAGAAAACGATTTTTATTATTCGTACACGAGTTCCGCCACAATTTGGCCAGAAACCGGCAAATAACATTCAAAAGTACGATCACAATATTACCTTAAGCGTTTTAAGAATTCTAGAAAGCTACTACCATGGTTCTTTCTCAGTTTGTGCGGCGCGCGGGTCCCGGCCATTGCATTATGGCGACGGCAGCCAGACATTACTGAAGCCATTACCTTATCTAAAGTCCTCTCGGATTTATTTAGTTTTCCCTCGCCGCAATTTATCGAAAACCGCTCGATAAAGTTGTCAACAGAAATGGATCTGGAGCCAATTTGAGAGGCGAACGCTTCGGTAAAAGTAATCGGGTTGTTGGTGGCGGTAGACGAGCAATGCTCTTGTTGGGAGACTGGCTAGTTTAGCTTCCCTTAGCTGGCGGGCTGAGGATGGGTTTATTGGGAAGTGCTTTGGTATAGTGTTAATGTACTACTACATTTTTCCATATAACGTCAATTTCACGGGCGGGGCGAGCCGTCGTGGATTAAAAACACGATAGTGTAGGATAGGATAGTCAACAACTATAATGGTTGAGGCACCACAGAAGCCTGACGTAATAATGTTGTCACTTGAAGAAGAAAAAAAAAAGAATTGTAGATATCCTGCGAAAGGGTCTATAGTGGCCCTAGAATTAAAGTAGTTGATTGTACATAATACGTTCGTTTAATAAACTTCAGTCTAGTTTGAAAGACTATATTACATTTTATGTTTATTTCCATAAACATATTTGGTAGTTTGCGGCGTTCATATAAAACCTTTGATTATTTTGGCGAAGGCTTTTTTCCAGAAAAATGCGACACAATGTTGAAACCCTTGTATTTGAGGACCTATGTAATCAGTCATGCTAGGAACAGACCTTCCCCATTTTAAGCTTTGTTAATATGTTTTTATCCGCCATGTTGTTGGCAGCCCCGTCACCGTGATCGGGATGCTGTGGGCTAATCACCTGCACATTCTTAAACAAACAGATTATGAAACCTTCAAAGAGAAATAAGAACCGATCCCCCTTACCGACGACCTTTGGCGCGAAATTACGGACACGGATTGGATGCTGGAATGTCAGAACCATGACTCAACCTGAAAGGCTTCCCCAGGCAGCCAAAATCATGCGGGACTACAACATTCATATCCTAGGATTAAGCGAAACGAGATGGAACGGATTCGGTGAAATAGCATCTGACTATGACTCTACCCTCCTGTATACCATCAAATCCCGATTAGGCAGGAAATCGCCCAACGGAAGTGGAGGTGGATAGGGCACACCCTCCGAAGAATAGAGGACAACGCCGCCAGGGTCGCGTTTACGTGGAGGCCGCGCGGGAGCAGGCGACGAGGCCGGCCAGCGCACACGTGGCAGCGCACCATCGACGCCGAGCTGCGGGCAGCCGGGCTGAGTTGGAGAGACGCGGAGCGAGAGGCTCAGGACAGGAGCGGATGGAGACGTCTCACGAAGGCCCTCTGTACCACTGGGGTACCATAGGACGACAACAACAACAACAATATCGACGGTAGAAAGCAATTTTGTCGTATCTAGAAAAATCGTTTTTTTTTTTCTTTGCTTATTAGAAACAGAAAAAAAAACTGCGAAGAATGGTCCAAGTCTCGTATTTCTCGGACGATTTTAATTTTAGATACGACGTCGAATTTATACAAACTTTTTACCCAAAAATAATAATGTTGTATTTAGGACATTATTTGTTATTTAGTTTTGATAATTAGATACATCAAAATTACTTTCTATGTATTTTGATGTACATTGAGATAAAATGGTTACGTTTGGTGAGTTTCAAATAGTTACCACAAAAGTTTGTTATCATAGAAACATGAATACGGAGATACAGCAAAATTGACGCTTAGATATTTGTGACACTTATCTGTGGTTTTATTTGTACCTACTTACTTACAACAAAATTTCCCAATTTACTTTTAATTGTCTCTACTTGCTTTAAAATGAATGAACTACAATTATTGCTCTGTGATACATAATACCAAACATTTTAAACTATTTTTTTGCTAGATTACATATACAGCGAAAATGCCGCAAATAATTTAGAAGAATTTTCCACATCCCATATATAATGACTTCGAGATACAACATAATTGCGTTCCGAGACTAAAAAATGTTTTGCTGTATCTCGTAAAAAACCTATGCTATACTAACTTTAGAATAAATTTATTGTATCTGCCTGAATTATCATTATTTTCTTACAATTTTTTATTTAGGACATATCTCTTTATCTCTTTTAGTTAAAGAATTATATTTTTTCAAAGTGTTTTTTTTACTCTGGTGTAAACCTCTATTTTTTAGATACGACAAAATTGCTTTCTACCGTCGATATGTTTTTATCTGGCTAGATTGGCAGAGAATGCCTCGTCTGTTGCATTTAATAAGGTTTTGCAAAAACTCCCAAGTCTGCTACGGGTTAAGGAGTCAGTTGGTTTTGGGCCCACTAGAAACGGTTACGTTTATTGATTCACATTTGTATTGAGATTCATAATTTAAAAGCTAGACACGGTTAATCAAATTTAACCACTTTAATTGGAGGTTAAGAGGTACCAATCGACATATGTTTTGTTACGAGTAATATACGTTGCATTACGTGTTTGGGGGCCTATTCCCCATACAGCAAAAAATTGCTCCTTTACGAGTATATGCAATAACAGAACGCTATAATTTGATCTACAAGCAGTTGTGACAAACCCCTAATGCTTATAATATTTTACCACAAGCTAAACATTAGCAACCTTTTTTTTTCAGACTGTTATTGTACACAAATTAACCCATTGATAACAGTTTACGTAACGTATATCTATTTAATGGTATTAGATTGTGAGGGAGCAAAATGTCATATTTACTGCGAGGGCGTAAATTCTAAAATAGAATCCTGAGCGTAGTGAAGGAGGGATTCATGTGTTAACGCCCAAGGTAGAAATCATTTTGCTCCGTGTGACACATACTGCTTTCACATCACCTATGAGGAAAATAAAAGATGTTAGCGATGAAACATACCTAATAATTCACACTCTCTAAAATGGCTGAAATTATTAAATTTAACAATAGGTAGGTAATTATCAAATTTAACAATAATTATCAAATTTGGCAACATAATGACCTTGAACAGAAAAGTGCCACTTTGATCCCTTCTAGCAGGGAAGAAAAGTCCCCGTTCCGAATAGGTGATGTGAAAAGGTTTTTACCTTTCCAGTGTTAATGTGAAAAATATACGAGCACATTACTACATTTCTTATACTAATCAGCCGTAATTGTGTAAAGTTATCCTTCAATCAACAAGATTATCGCCTATAAAAATAAAACATCATACATCACCAACAAAACGTTTTAGACATTCAGCAACAATATTATTATTCTCGCAGTGACAAAGTTGCGGAATACTTTGATCCGCTTGCGAAGTTTGTTTTCTCACTCCGCCATGGACTTACCTCCGACAGTATGTTGTCCTGGCCGCGAGAAAACGATTTCTTTCCTCAAGTGAAATTAAATAATCTTGCTATGAAATCTTCTTTTCCTTGTTCTCAAGTTTTTTTATTTCAAGTGAACTAGTAGAGTTTAACGGTCTTTTTGATCCCCGGTTAGGATAAATATTTGCGTGATAAGCGCAAGTAGAACCTATTTGTTTCCGAACCGCTGAATTAAGGATGTTTTCTTTGTATTTTTGTATGTGTTTCTTGATATAAGCATGTTTATTGTTCTCTAGTAGTTATAGGTAAAAAACTTAAGTAAAGCTCTTGCATGTAGTTGTAACACATCTGTATAGACCGTTTGACATTCTATATTTGAAATTTGACGTAAATCCTATATTAGTTTTGTACAAAAGTACATGCAAGAGGAGCTTTACTTAAGTTTTTTAGCTATAGCCTATTATTACAAGCCTAAAGCGTAGTTTGAGATTAGGTCACCTTGTGTAAGATCGTCTTTTAACTGAACTAAAGTGTATAGATGTGTCATTATACCAACTGAAAGAAGCCCGCCGCTGGAAAAAGATAAATATACAAACAAAATAAATAGCTGGGGACAATATTTAAGTATATACACGTAATGCTATGACAAATGCTCGTGCTCTTCACACAAATAATTACCATTACCAATAAAAATATGTAGCTTTACAGCTAGGATCACTAGCAACTAGGCTAAAAGCGTTGTCAAAAGATCTCCCAAAAGGATCCTCAAAACGTAGTCAAAATAACAAAATGGCCGTCAGGCTGTCCTTGACTTCATTTCGCAAATTATCGTTTTGCTGACCGGACGTTTTTTCCAAAGCCTTCATTTTCAGAAAACCTCAAACCATTACACAGGTTAGGTTACATTTGTGAATAAAACGTAAATCACTGTGCCGGGAAGTACCTCACGGCGAAACGGAAATTCTGCGAATCGTTTGTCGGCGAATCATTAGTGAACCGGCCGTTTGTCATGCCGTTTCCTTACCAACATTTTTGTTCATGTCAGAATACAGACTACTTTCTTCGATTAACTGTAAAAAGTTGGTAGCTGTGTTGGAAGTTCCTTATGTTATTTTTTAAAATTTGGCCCTTAACTTCATTTATGTGACGTCATTTGTCGATATTCCCCGAGGAACTATAAAATTTCCCATTGCTAAAACTTTATTAAGCGTTGTTAATGAACTATTTGCGTGCCAAAATTCTTCTTAACTAGGTATAAACCAAACTGAGATAGGTATATTTTTCATATACATATAAATAGCTAGCAAGTTCAAATGGTTGAGTATATCTAATTTATTTCCCCTATCCCCGATCTTGCCAGTGTTGTGATGTGTTATCTTTTTTTCAAAGTAGGATATGAAACCCATAGACATTTCCATTATTTTTACTATAATCTCAAAACTGCAATTCTTGGAACTTTTTTTGTATAATGACATTGAATGGCTAATTTATTTATCTTTGTCATCGACTTTATCTCCACTTATGACTTTATCCTTAATCCACGAAGTTGCACTCTATCGCGAACTTTGACTAAGAACGTTTAAGTTACTCTTAATACTAGAGCGCAGCTTTGTGCTTTGAAATATTTTTTTGAATTGGACGTGGTACCGCAGCCAGTACAGAAACAAATATTATTAATTAAACAGTCACAGCAAGTAGTTTTTGGTACAATGGCTCCATTATTGTGTAAACAGCATGCTAGGGTAACGTAATTAAAAATAAAAACAGCGAAACAACTTTCTAAAGGCCCTTGTACACAGAATCACAGCGAGTAAGTGGGAATCCAGTCAAATAAAATTGAAGCGCGAATATTTGCTGATTGACTTGGACCAAGTTATTTCGTACGCAGGCAATTTAATTTGTTCTGCTTGCTGGTTGTCCGATGCAAGGCTTTATTTTAATCCTATAAAGTGCTTTGCGAATGCAAGTTACAAATAAAACACGATCGTCAAGTACCACTTGTTTTATTGGAACACTCGGGATACCAGCGGCTTCACACGCGTAACGTTCGCTTATACTCGTGCTACATTTATTCACGGTAAGGTTTGCTTGTCTAAAAACATTTTTTAAACGTTAAAAATCACTATTGCTAACCCAGCCTTGCATTTGCAAATGTGTGTGTAGTATAGCGGGAGGTCGTATATTTTTATTTTAGAGTATAAAATAACTAATCAATAGTTCTGGGTGTAGGTGTTAATTTTCTATAAGATGCTTTAACTTTAGCCCTGAAGTTTGTAGGTTGAAACACCATTATTATATGACGCAAAGACCGATACGATTTGTGATTTCCGTAGAAAATCCAAGTTCTATTTATTTTTAAATGAAAATTAAAATGGAAATAGTGTTTTTTTTTTAAATTAATTTATCAATGTTTATGCACAAAATATATACTTAATATACAAAAGATGCGCTTAATGTCAAAAGGCATTCTCTACGTTAACTTGTAGGCAAAGAAGGTATTGTAGTTGCGGTGCAACTTTAGAGTCTAACTAGACATATTTATACACTAACATGTTATGTTTTATTAGTATAAATCCTAAAAAATAAGCCCTAAAAATACAGAAATGGGAATGGCAATCGAATCTGCAATCGAAATGTATACATATGCATATAAACCCCTTAGATAGTACATAATGTATACATAACTACAGATCACCACATGGATTGGTTGAAACTCCGGAATGAGTGGTTTAAAGAAATTGGTCTTGCTATAAAAAATCCAAAGGATTATATCTAATTGCTACATTACAGTTGCTTTAGATAAGGATTCGTACAAAAAATGTGAATTCGGAGTAAAACTAGATGTGGTACAAAAACTTTAGTTTTAAGAAAACTAAGTTACAGTTTTTTTTTGTAAAATTACCAAGGATACATAGGCATAAAATTATCAAATAGAGGCGTAGGTCATCTTAAAATAGTTTCAGCATTTATTACGGCATTGTTACTCCAAGTATGCAGACATAACATCACCGATTATATCATATAAGTCATCGTACCAACCAAATTATAATGCCACAGATTCTATACAAGTCACCTAACAAACCAAGTTATAATTATAATCAAGTATGACCACAGATTATATAGAAATTACCGCTGAAAAAAAATATTTACCTCGTTTGCGGACAAACAAATAAAGTGAACAAGTAAAAACCTCCCCTCTTAACCTGCAAACAAAACCTTTAAATTTTATGGAGCCCAAGATCCCTTCGAACCTTAAAAAACGAAGGTTACAAAAGTCGACGTAACCGAAACGTTTTAAACTGTTTCCGGGAGATATTGGCGGTCGTTGAGCGGCGGAGAGCATTTTTCACAGAATCCCTGGATATCGCTTTGACTAATAACATCGGACATTTCCAGCAAGAAACTCGATTGAAGTCAACCCCTTTGATTACTGTAATTCGTATTCGAAAGGCTGGCACGATACAGTAATTCATTGGTTTTTTAAGGGTTAGCAACCCTCGTGTGAATACTCGCGGACCCTTTAACATTTGTGCGGAACCCGCCCACGTATTTGGATCAAGTGGGAATGATCATCTACTAATTTTTGTATTTAAGTGGTTGTTTTGTTACGTTGTTTTTTCAAGTAGGCGTTTGAAATGTGTGATTAGGAAAGAAGCAAGTTTTGAAATAAAACGTTCTGAATTTAGTGTATGTAGTGTCTCAGTTATTAAATAAAGAAATCTAGCAAGCATAATTAAATATTCCAAGAATTATACTGCTGCGATATAAATAAATTAGTAAAAACTGGGGACAATATAACACAAATTGACCTAGGCCCAAACTAAGCTCTAGGCTTATACGGTCAAGGACTTTAATTGATGTACCACTATAGAACCTTGTTGCTTAAAACTAACGATAATTCCTATGTAATTTCTATCTCGACATTTGACGCTGTCATCATGACAGGGTTCCATGTTGGCATAACAATTAAAGACCGTGACTGTCTTATGGGTACGACCAAATTAATATACATTTCACTTATTTGTGAAGTTGATTACTTAGAATAATGCGTCCCTACTAATATTTTAAATCCAAAAGGTTTTCTTGTCGGTCTTTTAATTTGGTGTCCCTTCACGACTGGGATAACGACGTAATTTCCTTTTTTAAACTTACATTTTGATAGTTCACGCTGAAGAAAATAAACATGTTCTACGTTGACAAAATCGCAAGCATAATCTAGTTGTTGGCATAAAACTATCGTTGCTTATTAATTTGGCTTAGCTTAGCCTATAAACTGAGCAAATATGAAGGCGTTAATAGCGTGTGGTTCCAACGAGACGTGATAATCTGAGGAAATTGGTGATTACGGCTCGGCTTGGATTCGACGAACATTACAAGGTAATGAATTCAATCGAACGATAAGTGACCAATACTTGCGTAATAGTAACTAATAATTACTAGCCAAACTATTAAGTGCCAAGTTACTTTCAGCTTTCTTCTGGAAAAGTGTGCTGTAATTTATTTGTTGATTAATGCACAAGGGCAATATTTTTTAATACTGTGTAGATATACAGGGGTGATAAATATAGTTTGAACGATAAAAACATTATTAATATTGCTCAAATTTATAGTTACCTGCATAGTTAATATTTTTTATTATGTTTGTTTTTTACTCTAGTTAATTAGTTTGTCCAATAGTTAAACATATTCATTTATTTTATTACTGTAACATTTATATTTTAACTTAAGTTTAACAAATAAGTGACAGAATTTACAAATAGTTTTTTACGGTTTTTGAACACTGGTTTTGTTTTAATATTTGCGCACGTCAGTTATAAGCATATATCAAAAATAATCAAAAAATAATTAAAATAGCAACAAAAAGGCTGGTTTATGTGAAAAAGACGACCAAATTAAGAAAGTTGGGTTTACATTCAAGGGTGCCGTTATCCCTTTCAAACAGGAAGCACAAAAATATAATAATAAGTTTATATTCCTCCGTATTATATACCTAACTTTTATATTATATAGGTGTTTAGAAATAATATTACCCAGAAATAATAAAACGGTAAGTAATTTTAATATAATTTTTGCAAAAATCTGTTAGCATTCACCAAAAAAACCTATGCACTGGAATACATTCTGGCTTTAAGGTCACAAGTTTTTATTATAAGATAAAGCGACAATTTACTTTATCTAACTAACTAACTAACTAAATAATATTTTTTTTATGCGACTTTAATTAGTAGAGTTTAATTAGTACATGTACTAGTCTTAAAGTAACAGGTTAATTTTAATAGCTCACATTAATAATTAATGTCTAAAATTTGGTTTACGTTAAATACATTAAAATAAAATATTCACACTGTGTGTGTCGTGCGTACTAATGCCACTACATTTTGTCTCAAAACGTTTGGCTTGCCAAGCAAGATTGAGACAAATGTTAACGATACAGAAATCGGTTGATTACTTTGTCATTTAGACAAATCTAAATATAGTCCCGTGGGCCGTATTGCAAAGTCCAAACAAGTTTCAGCAAAGGACGGTGCTATAGCAATAACGTATCCCCATCCTGTTCACTGTCTAGAACTTGGCAGTTTTTGACACCTAACAGCCTCTATAGTATGATTATTCTAAGATGATGCCTGTGACAGCTCATATAAAAACTTATTACACTTACTTCTTTAACTTTACATAAATACTACATCGGAACAAACCTTTCCACGCCATTCAGGAATTTAAATAATTAATTGCCTATTTTAAAACACATCGCTTGTGAGTAAAGTAGGTAAATGATTGAAATTACGAAACACGGCTGTCACCGGCATCATCTAGAATAATCAGAGTATAGTCATAAGTGTCCCCTTTTAGTCACTTCAGGCATTCATTAAGTTCTATTTTTGAATAAGTAGGTACCAGTATACGAGTCTAAAGAGATTGGAGTACCTTAACCAAGGCTCTATTTTAGGGATTTCAATTCATCTGAATTTTAGCGACTGTATTCTTGTTAAACAAAAGTCGAGGTACTCGTTTCAAAAGGTAATTTTGTTTAGTTTATTTATCATTCAATGAAATGTTACAATATAAATTGCATTTACAATGTGAAAATAACAAATTTACATTTATATTGTCAGCATAAATAATAGGACAATACAGAAAAATTATGGAGGTTAATATGTACTAACTAAGTCAATGCGTGTAGAAAACTATTTGATTGCCAATCAAGTTTGAGTTTTACCGATTATTAGTTTTTAAACTAAAATAACCTAAAAATTTGTCGAAATAGAGAACATATGTTATTGAATGTAAATGGGAAAATATCATCTTAATTTTTTGAATTATATCTTTAGGAATGGCGTTCTTAATATTATGTCTATTGTTTCAGTTTTAAAAAACTTAAAGTCTTCAATATGAAAAAAATATTTATCACAGAGCTATATTAAAAAATAATAAGGACTATAATATCATTAGCAGTTATAGCTTAGTTAGATATATTACAGTCGAGTTTATAAATATGCATACATTTTAGTACCTTGTCACTTTAATCACTGTGATAATTCGTATATAAAATGGCAGTTTGAATATGAGATCAAATAGACAAGGTACTAAAGTGTATACATATTTATGAACTCGACTGTACCACGACGTTGTTGTAAATACAAATACTAACGATTTTTTCAAACCTAAACCATCTTATCCAGCTGATAATTTTAAAATGAAGCTCAGTTATCTTTTTTGCAATTTAGGTTCATATTAATGACATCATTGTTATTAATTTATCATACTGGCTGTTGCCTGCGACTCCGTCCGCATACAATTTATTCAACTGTATTCCCTCGGAAACTGCCTTGCCTTACCGGGACAAAGAGGACCCTAATATGTCCTGCCTCAGAGTTTAAGCCGCTCCGCGTTCTTCGGTTTAGCTGTGAGCTTAACTAACAAATAAACAGTCTATTTCGCATTCATATTATTAGTATGGATCTTCTCTATCTTCTTCATCTTCCTATAGTGCCACTCCAACTAGTTTTATTGATGGCAATGAGAAGACACGTTAGCACTCAGGCTACCTGATGGTAAGTGGAATCTGAGACCCCTAGACATTTGATGTCTCAAGACTACAATGTCAAAAGTGCAATCCTAATACTTCAAATGCGTTGCCAACCCTCAGGAGTTCAGGACTGACATGGAATGCCTCTATGCTAGTAATTTCATCGGTTGTCTTATCCGCACACCGGAACACAGCAATGCGAACACTGCCGCTTGGCGTAATTATCTCGGTCTTTGACGAGGTTGAAAAGCTCCACTGTACTTGTGACTCCAGTCCATTCCCGAATGTTTCGCAGCCACGCTTTATTCCTGCGCCTGACAACTCTTCCTCCCCTCCCTACTGGTTACAATTGACCTTATTTTTCTAGAGTCACCCGTGTCCAGCAAATTCAGACGTTCTCCGTGGCCTCTATTCAACACGGTAAAAACAATATCGAATTTGATCCGTTATGGTATTGTCGCCGTTTTGATAGCTCTTATTTATTTGACAGTAATGGCGACTGACGTCAAAACAATAACATAACAGATCAAAGACGATATGTTTTTTAACGTCGGGAATAGAGGCCCTGTTACGGTATTGTTTATTACACGGCCGCCAGTATGGTCAAGTAATTAAGAGCTATCAAAACGATGACAATACGATAGCAGCAGGCTTATGGCCTAACGCACTCGCAATTTCAATCGTTTTTATTTTGACAGTCCGAAGGCTAGTCTGCATACAAAATGAAAACAATTGTTCCATTTTGAAGTCGATTGCGATTGCGAACTACGAATACTACTACATACTTACGAATAGACCGACAGGTCAAGAACAATATTATTTTTACCAACTAGAATCTTGGCCCAGTTACTGGGTTCAGATGCACAGTAGAATAGTAGATTGTTCAACAAGGGACTAAAGTAAGCCATTATGACACGAGATATTTCGAGTTCGAGGATAAAGTTCGAGTGTCATTATGGCGTTTTAGTCTCGAGTTAAACACTCTACTTTTCACTTCGAATGCGAGAAAAAAAATCTAATTTAGTCTATCTTGGTTGCGCGGCTTTTTTCTTTTTATTTTATTTTTTACATTTTATCCCGAAACGAAAGGCAAAGGACATTGGTCAAAACAGCCAAGTTTATTTAAAATTAGTTCTCAATGACGACGAACGCTTTAGATGTAACCTAAACTAACGCATAAAGGTGGGCAAAATAGAGTTTATATTAGTAATCATTAATCGTGTTTCACGAAATTAAATCTTTTTGTAATAATTTTGCACCGTTGGCATTTTGAGGTTATTTCCACGGCCTAAAAATGGTCCATACACAATCTCTGAAAATGGCGATAATCCTCCATTCATTAACAACGTGATGTTTAAATGCTTGCATATTTAGCCAACAGATACAAACATGAAAATTATTTGGACCATGCCTAATAAAATAGAACTATCCCTAATATATTTAAATATATTTATATTAGTAATCATTAATCGTGTTTCACGAAATTAAATCTTTTTTTTAATAATTTTGCACAGTTGGCATTTTGAGGTTATTTCCACGGCCTAAAAATGGTCCATACACAATCTCTGAAAATGGCGATAATCCTCCATTCATTAACACCGTGATGTTTAAATGCTTGCATATTTAGCCAACAGATACAAACTTGAAAACTATTTGGACCATGCCTAATAAAATAGATTTTATCCCTTATATATTTAAATAGATTCATATTTGTAATCATTAATCGTGAAATTAAATCGATTAATTTATATTTTTTGCATGAAAAATGATCCATATACAATCACTGAAAAAGGCGATGATTGGCAGTTTAAGGGTTTCCAAAGTAAATTAAAAAGAAAAAGTACTTTAGTCCCTAGGGAGTAAAGTGTAGTTTTATTCCCTAGAGATTAAATACATCACTTTAGTCCGGCTATACAAGCCAATTGTGAGTCATTTTAGAGCCTGAGAAGTGAAAATATTATAGATATGGCAACAAACATGGAATTGTATCGTTCTATATTCAAATAAACAGCCAAATTATTATAACAACTTCTTAAATAACGTTAATGTCGCTGTATAAAGAATAAAGGTTTACAAAAAAACCTAAAAGATTTCATAAATATAAGATAAGCGCGGACGAATCCGGGAAAAGGCGTTTCAAAGGAGAAAAGTATTGAATAAATAAAGAAATCGACACGTCTTCGCGAACTCTCAATTTATCTAAGAAAATTTTATTCATATCCGGCAAGAGGGGACGGCTTCTGAGGATCTCGACATATGGACACATGTTGGAGGCGCATAAGCTTTACTTATTATTTTATTCCTTTTCTCGAATACTTTCGTGTTTTCTTAAGCGAACACCTCGCTACGCAAATTGCGAGCGCGCGGCCCGGTCGATAAGCAAAGCCTTCAATTGAACGGTATACTATATGTGAAAAGATTAAAAACTTTCTCCACAATGTCTTTCGGGCTTAGAGCTCGCTGTCATAAGGCAAGTAAAAGCTCGAGTTGAAAAGCGGATTAGGGCCCTTAAGTTTGTTCCGAGGTAAAGAAATATTCTGGCGGATAACAAAAAAGAAATAAGAAGGGATGCTTAAGCGCGCTTCGGCGGGAATATTAAGGACCCTGTTGCCGATAGCTAATTAAGTTTTGTTTAAGTTTTCTCTGATTTCCGTGGTTTGCAATCTCCGCATTTAAATTGCGTTTGATAGAAGGATTAATAAAAAACAGCCAAGTGCGAGTCGTACTCGTGCACGAAGAGTTCCGTACCATTATCTATATAATATGAGCAAAAAAAAGATCTATTGTATGGGATCCCCTTAAATTTTTATTTACTTTAAAAACCATTAATTTTTAAAATGAATATACAACTTCATATTCTGTGAATATTTCAAGTGTCTACCTATTGCCGTTATTAATACTGAGCAAAAAACTGCAAAAGAAAACATGTTTGTTGTATGAGAGTCCCCCTTTAATATTTAATTTATTCTGTTTTTAGTATTTGTTGTTATAGCGGCAACAGAAATGCATCTTCTGTAAAAAATTCAACTGTCTATACCCTGTCCACTCGGTCTCTCTTTTGCACTTTTGTATGCAGATGAAAGGGACAAAAAAGAAGAGTGGGCGTGAACGATGGCACCTCACTGTCATGCTCGGCTTACATGCTCCGTCGCTCGATATATTTATTTTAATATCCCTTATGATTTTTCTGGTTTAGTTAAATAATAAAGGACCCAATAAGTATTTACTTATTGTATTGATTTATTTATTACACAATAAGCAGAAGATAGTCCAGTAAACAAGCCGAGTCACAGATTAAACCGGTAAAAATTGAAAAGAGATCACTATAACGCGTCCGCACCGTGCAAGAGACAGATGTTGACTGAACTTCGACCGCCATGTTAACTCACCCGGTGCACGTGCATCGCCCTTATCGCAGACCATTGATGTGCTGTCTAAGTTTTCTAGTACTAGCTCGTTATCGTGGACAGGGTATAGCTATCACGGTTCATGAGATACAGCCTGGTGACTGGCAGACGGACAGCAGAGTTATAATAATAGGGTCCCGTTTTTACCCTTTGGGTACGGAACCCTAAAAGTTCTGATTTGGGCCTCTATTCTACTGGGTAAAACCATAATGCCTTCGACGGGTTATCGTAAACGGTCAACGCTCTTATTACTTGACTGTAATGGCGGCCGAGTTAAGAGTACCTAATACGATACAAACCCACCTAAGCCTATCAAAGGCAATATGGTTTTACTTAGTCAAATAAAGTCCTTGAAAGGTTGATTTGTATGAAAACACTTTATGAAGTAAACAAACAAAAGAGATAACAATTATAAAATAGACAAAATTATAACAGGAATGTACAAAGACGAACTTATCCATTTATGATCTCTTCCATTCTTGGGTAGTCTTTATGTCACGAATTTTCTAACATTAATATCGCTTACGTTTACTGGGTGAGAGAGGCGTGAGTGATTGTTTCAGAAAGTGTAGCGAGCAATGAAACTATTCTCGGCGTTTTTGCGTGAGCTCTTTTATCCGAGGGGATTCCTGGAGGGTACGGCGAATCCGTGCCCTGTTCTTATAATTTCCTTGAATGGTGAACATTTGATTTAAGTACCGTCCCAGGGCTACCAACGACGCTCTTGGGACTGCCCCGACTATTTCCTTTTGTTTTTGTCCCGTTTTTTAACAACTTTTTCTCAGAGGAATTCCCTAAGAGTTCAGTAGGAACGCGAGCATTTAAAGCAAATCCCGTGATTAGAGTCAAACGATTGACATTCTCTTTAGGATTCCGTAAGGAGATTAATGGTAATGATCAGAATGGTAATTACGGAAATGAAACGTGTAACTTATGCAAATGGGAACTCCCGACTTTGAGGCTTATAGTTTGGAAGATCAGTTTAATTATACGTCCGCTTTGGTGTGATAATACAGTTTTAACTGAAGGGTTTTAACTTTGATTAATTGTCTGTTATTGGTTTCTATAAATATATGTGGTAAAGTTACAGTATTATGAAATTTAACTACCTAATTATTTAATCGCATGTGTATTAATAATGCTGAAATTGGGATGACTTTTAGATGTTTGTAATGATATTATGTTTATAATAACGAATAAATCTGATTATTAACTGAAACAATCGATAATAATAATTAAATCAAACTTACAATATTTTACAAGCCATAAAGTTCAATTTCGCAACAAAAAACTTCACGTAAGTCATCAGTTCAACTAACGAAGGGATCCCAACGGTAGATAATCCCGCGTCGGCAAAAATCAAAGGTGCCGGAATACCGAAGCGTTCATACGTTGTTTTGATACTTTTGATGAAGTCGGCTCAGCACAAAGGGTAACAAGCCAACTTGCGCAGTTGCGCGCCGCTGCCGACACTGCTAGTGGGAACAGTAGTCTAGAGTACAAACACAGGAAGATATCCAGTCATAAAATAAAAAAAGGACTTATAATTAAATTTTACTGAAATCTTTTATACCTACTAGCGACATGTCGTCGCTGCACTTTGTTTGAGTTTTTTTTTAATAATATTTTGTTAGGTTCGTGGGGGTTAGTTAGCAGTGGTTAAAATTTTAGTAATCTGAAATGGACTATAAAGATATTTCAGCCAGCTGAAAACGTTTCCAAAGCACCAAAAATCACGATTAAAAATACGACGCGTTAATCTACTGGCGTAAAAATATTTAGTCAGGTAGGTAATAGCTTGCTAATTATTAATGAGATATTTTATTTAAATCGGTTTAAGAGTTTCAGATCCTACCTTACCGACGGCAAAAAAATAAATGATATCGTTTATAAATTAAACCTAATGTTATCTACGTACCTATAGCAATTAAATCAGCATAACATATAATATAGTTTGGATAGTATAAAAATCAGACAAATGAATGTTCGGAAAAAAATATTGGAGTTGTGAGGTGGTCCCAATTTATTAGTACCTAATGGATTAATCCAGTGGGAATGGTACAATTCAATGTAAAACACAGTAAAAGTAGTCTACCCACCATTTTTATGTCAATTTCCAATATTGAAACACCGGATTGTTTTTTTTTGTGAACAGATATTAAGTAATTTATTAAAATCAAATATCTAAAATGTCTTTTATCGTCTTATTTTGATAAAATACTAAACATTTTTTTTTTATATGAAATATACCACCTCTTTACTTCATGACGATTGGTTCCTAAGAATAGGTCTCCAGAGTCTCTTTTCGACTTAAACTACTTTTTTTTTTTACATTTTAAACACGATAAACCTACTGGTTAGAATAACAAGTGTTATGTATCTATGTAAACTCTTTATTGCACATAAACAATTACAAATCATTTTTGCATCACTATAGATAATTTAAATTGGCGAACTTATCCCATACGGGATCTGTTACAGTTACCTTTGGTAGTTTGACGAGAGTAAGAGTAAGTACAGAGATAAAGAGAGTGTGATTAAGTTAGAAAAAGAAAACTAAGCTTAAAAAAATAAATCTAGTCAATTGCTAATTGAACAACGGTGGTTGGTTTTTGGCTGCTTACAAAGCTAGCCCACCTGAGAGCCCTGCCAAGATGAAATAAGCATAAAAACGCTGGTTAGCGTAGTGCACCTTGGCAGGCCCTCTGGATACAAAGTTAATTGCTCAAGTACCTACATAAATAAACGGCTCATCTCTATGACAAAGTTAACATCAAGCCGTAGAAAGCTGTCATTTATGTCGTATCTCAAGACGGGCATCTCAGTCAAGATCAGGAGGCCTAGTCGAGATGAATAACGCCAAGTTATCGATTATCGAAAATCAACAAAAAGTATACGATTGTGAGCTAATGACAGGTCGGCGTCGACGGCTTATGCCAACTCCATACATTTCAAGACGATAGAAAGTAGATACATTAGTAGCGTTTGCATTTTCGCTTGCACTTTCACGCCACAGTTGTGACTACATACAACGCCGGGTCATGGCAATGAGCGGTGTAAGTCCCCACTGTTTTACCGCCCTCGACCCCGATACCTCCTACGACAGGCAGGAGGATGTCGCAGCAGTGTAGGCAGCTGTCTAACCTCCAGCGAGGAAGCGATTATCTATCGACTGTTTACGCGCTCAAGAAACGAACAAAACATATACCATTGTAAATAAACGAGACATATATGTATATTAATAGTTGATTGCTGGCTGTTCACACTCCCATTGAGAACTCTCGAACAAACGTTTTAGAACCAGTGTCAATAGAAGAGACACATATATTAATACTGAGTCTATTCGTTTCTCGCTCATCGTCGGCGATGGGATAGTTTATTAGCCCTTAATGTTCAAGTTTTAACTGCAACACGCTTTTATTACTGACATAAACCTCTGAACCAAGTCCCCAGACCTACTGTTCCGTCTCTGTTGTTCCCGGCAGTTATTAATCGACGTCAGCGAGTTTATGCGGCGCACTTACCTAGCGATTCACTGCATTGTTAAAACTACAACACGGAAGCTGCGCCATTTAAGTTGCCGTTGTTCGTGTAAGCAATGTTGCTGGGTTGCTGGGAAGCTTCTGTATTAATTTCTTAATAGTTTAATGAGCGTTAATGTCGATTGGCAGCTGAATGTATTGATGAACAGTGTTTGTTACGGATTGTGATATTAAAGTTGTTTTTGGAAGTGTTATAACTATATAAAATGGGGCCTTATTCTACAATATTTTGACGACCATCGTTATCGTATTTTCAACGTTATGACAGTTGTTTTTTATTTGACAATAATGGTATCCAAGTTTAAAAATAATACGATAAATAAGGTGACAAACCCTTAGTGTAATTACAAAATCTTAAACAGTTGTTGAATACTTATTTTGTCATTGCCAAATCTTAGAGCCGTATTAATAAACTGATCTCGACTCTAATGCTTGTCTGAAAGATGCGTCTACGTTTTCTATGACTTTACGTTTACTTTGACGTATTTTATTACGGGCATCTCAGCCAAGATCAGTTTATTAATACGTCCGACGACTTGACAATTATTAATAATAAAGCTAAGAATATAATGTAAAAATATTTGAAAAACAATGTGATAAATCATTTTTTTTCCGGCACAAGTTCATATTGTAAACATATCCTGAGATTGAATACCTAAAAAATGGCCGCGTTAAAAGTAAACCGGGAGAGTTTGGTCGCAGATAGCGTCGGGCTATGTTCGGATTTACACCGATGTCGTGTCGTGTTCACATGCGCCATCGTGTACGCGAGGGTCAGCAAAAAGAAATGGAACTAGGACTTTGCATATTTTTACACGGGCAGCTTTACTTTTTCGCTCGTGTATTTATAGCACGATGCATGTTTTTTACTCGCTCAGGTCCTGGATAAAGCTTTTTTTTACCTTTTTACGGCTAAGGCCACGCGTACGCCGATATGTTCATTTTGTTAACCGATTTCAATACTGCTGGTGCTTTATTCTGCTCGGTAAAACTCAATTGTTTTGGACATGCTAGCGTATTGTCAACGTTTTGAGAGCTTTTATTTAATGGCAGTAAAGGCGGCCGAGTTAACAACAATAGGACATGTCAAGGGGCAGGCTGAAAACCAGCGCTGCGAAGACCTTAGCGCTCGCCCGCTCTCGCAGCACATGCTGAGTCTGTGCCTTTTGTCACTCCTTTTTTTTATTTTTTTTCTCCCACATGCTCGGAAATGTTAACCTTACTGTTGTAAAATCAGCCCGCGAAGTTCCGAGTTCCAGGCCAAGGCAAATAAAAAAAAAAGTTATTATTTACCAGCGGCAGCGGCCGCGAAAATGTATACAAATTTCATAACGTACCCGGGTTTTTTACTTTTTAAAACCATATTTGGACTATGATAACTAACTCCAAACAGCCAAACACTCGTACAATTCAAAATTCTTCCATATTTATTTACTTTTTAAATGTCATAGACTAAAAAGGTAAACGCCGTTTATCGCGAATACAGCGTATTTACCAAAGTGTCAAATAGTTTTACTTTTGAAAAAACATTCTGCGTTTAGAATAAAAAAAAATAAGTCGGGAATCGGGAATACTTTTGTCTTAGGGAAGTTTAAGTACAGTACGTTAACTGAAATTTTGTTTAATTTCCTCGCATTGTTAGAGAAAAGCACTATACAAGCCTCAACCAGGAAGGGCGGTTGCTGGACTCGTATATTATAGCGTGGCCTCGACTGCTTCTCGGCCACGCTAACTCTACTCGTCCCGCAACGGCCTACTTCCTGGTCTGTGCAGTAAGTACTATTATTTTGTGTTTTCTCCCTTTTGAGTGACAATAAATACATCTTATTCTTGTTTTAATTCTTTAAAGGAATTAGGTTTGACCTCCAGGGCCTCTATTCCACGACGACAGATAATATCGCTTTTGATCTGTTATCGTTTCTTAGCTCTTATTTATTTGACGGTAATGGCGGCCGATAGAAAAACAATACCATAACACGTCAAAAGCGATATTGTTTTACGTTGTGAAATAAAGACCCAGGTTCTTTGTTTTATTGTAACTATTAACTATAACATTTTGACAAGGTAATATATTTACATATTATAAAACGAAGTCGAATTCCGCCTGTTTGTTTGGGTCCCTATTCAACACGGTAAAAACCATATCGTGTTTGAGCTGTTATCTTATTATCAACGTTTTGATAGCTCTTATTTACTTGACAGTAAAGGCGACTGACGTCAGAATAATATCATGACAGATCAAAGTGTAACGAGGTTGTTACAACCTCATTTTTGCGTTCCTGGCCACTTTTACATTTTGTTTAAATTCTTTCCAAATTCAAAATTGTCAATGATCTATTGGTATTTGGATCTATAATTGGGTCTCTAGAAAATTTCGATAAGCGCAGACACGGGTCCCGTGTCTCACTGTTTCATTATATTTAATTAATTTTTTTATTTAAATATAATTCTGTAAATCTTTCTATTTCCAAAAAAATAATATTTGAAGAAAGTGATTTATTTGTCTCCGAGATACTTACTTACCTACCGTTAGAAAAGACGATATGTTTTTTACCGTCGTGAATAGAGGCCCTGTTTGGGTGTCTATCGGTCTGTCTGTATATCCGCTCATTTCTGAAGCCCGCAACGTGTCCTAGAACGACACAACCACGAAATGACGTCATTCGGCTTCGAACATAGGTCCAAAAGGTCATGTGTGTAGCGCGTGTGTGCGTTGAGGTTTAAATTCTTATTATTCCATTGTTATCAATTGCGAAAGGTGGACATGACTAGTAAGAAGCAAAAAAATATCAAAGTAGTTTAAGTTTTTTCGGTTAAAAAAAGACTTAAGTAGAACAAGAGGTTGAGATAATATGTTCTGAGATGTGACTTGAGCCTATATTCTACTGGGTATAAGCATATTGCTTTTGGAAATGTCATGTTATCATATGATAACGTAGCTCTTACTTACTTGACAGTAATTACGGCCGAGTCAATAAACAATACGATAACATACCAAAGTCATTATTGTTTTACCCAGTGGAATAGACCCTGTACGCTTAGTACGTATGTTAACTGGGATTAACCGGTCTTTATTAAGGTAAGAATATAAATGAACCATTCGTCTATGAAACTTAATTGTGTCCAAGCGTGTCCGTGTATCAATGACGTCACTTGTTCGCCGATTGTGAAGCAAGTGAGACGGCTTGGGCGATACTCGTGATGGTGCGGGAGGCAAACCACAAAATAATAAGTTATTTCTGACGGTGATTGATTAGTGCACAGAAACCATTTATTTTTATGGAAATTATTTATTTAAAATATGTAGAAAAAGAAAATCGTTTATTTGGTGCAAGAGACAAAGCGATGTTAATAAAATGAAAAACATTTTGAAATTAATTTAGAATACCAACTTGAAACTATTTTATAATGCACAAAATAGGGAGCCGATCAGTATATTGTCAGACAAAGATGTCGTGAAGCCGATTTCCAGGGCAACCATATGGGAAAAAAGCGCTGCTGGTCCTTTAATTACGTACAAATAAAAGCTTAGGTATATGTAAAGTAAGTGAAACATGGGAACTACAATGTAGTATTTGCGATAGAAAAAAAAACATGATTAATTTGCTAGGCAGTTAATGTTTAGCTAGTCTCTAGGACATTTCTGGTTAGTAAATTAATGCAAGCTACTGGAAGCGTACAGGGTTTGGCGGTTGTCTGTATCCAGCAGTAGCTTATTGTAATTGAAAATGGCGATTGACAAGCTACTTACTAATACATTAATACGTTACATGCTATATATTGTGGGTTTCATTACTTTAAGCTGACATAATTGTTCGCTTATCATTGACTTTATTTGCAGTTACCATAGAACCCTATCGTAGTGACGTATTAACAAATCACGACGCAAAAAATATGCTACAATAAAACTAAAACTGCGACAAGGGATTTTTACATCTTTGCAAGCAAATGACTTGAATTTTGAATAGACACCTCCTGGTCTAGTACGCTCCCCGCCCGATGGTCGGCTGCACCGCCCACTCTGATGCACGGTGTGCATTCGCTGTACTGCGCCCGGAATCGCCTGAAAGTGATACAGTGAAAGGTATATGGATTAACAGAGGTGATATTTAATTTTCTACTGAATTTATATGATTTTTGTAATTTTATGCACTGCTTCTCAATTTATATATTTTTGTGTAAGATTGTCTCCTGATATTTTTCATTTTTATTTTTGCCACGGAATCACGACGGAATCATTATAGAACACTTCATGTGAACCGCCAAAACAAGTTAAACTTGGTTTTATTTTTTGGCATTTAATGAGAGTTAAAAATGGGTACTTTACATTATGAGACTTTTTTTGGGAACTGACCTATTTGAATAAAAAAATTTCTTCGTGTCTCTTTAGACATTCCAGGAGGAATTCCTTTAAGATACTACTGATTACAGCAATAAAATATTACAACTGCATTGGGCATTTTTTATACAAATCAGTTGAAGATTTGGTCATACAGACAGAATTTCACAATTACATGGTATTTAGTAAGCGCCAAGTAAGCGCTCTCAAATTCAGCTTTAATGGATATTCGCTTAATTTCATCGCAACGCAACTTATGTCACACAGAATTAACTTTCCTAATTAAATCTTGGAACAAATTATTTGAAGTTATCAAGCTGTCGTAGCTTCGTATTCTTGTAGCTCGTAGCCACGTAGCACGTAGCGTCGTGCAGCGTAGCGGGCACGGCTAATAGCTTCAACTAAATTGGAATTAAGTAGCTCATTTCATGCAATAAATGCTTGAAGCCATTAAAGTTGATAATGCTTTTCAGCTACAATAATTATAAGGATAAAGTGGTTGTTACAATAACAGTTTACGTACAAAAGGGCGTTGCTTATTTACGAGTTGCTTTGCTTAATGACCGATGCCGTTGCCTTGAAAAAAAAAACATTGTTATGAAAAAAACAATATATTAAAACTTTTTGATAAGTCTATTACTGGGCCTGGGCCTCTAGGCTGAAATTATAGTATTTAATTCACACCTGACGCGTAGATTAGTTCAGTTAGATTAGGTTCGTTTTTAATAACCATTTCAATAAACCGTTTCAATTGTATTTGTACAAACCGTTTTCGACCAAACAATACATAAGGACAAATAATGATTATGCCATTTGATTTACACGTTACACGTTACACTTATAACATCCTTTTAGCGACTGAGATGGCCTATCAGTGTGTTGTATGGACCGATGGATTTTCCTTGAGAAAAAACGTAACAAAATCAAGACATTAAAATCTTCTGAAAATGGTCGGGTTATACTTATCACGCGTAGTCACGACAGTTATTCCATATTATGAACTGTCAAAAGGTTAAGGCGTATCAGAAAAACAGGAAAACGATGGCAGCACAGTTTTGTGCAAAAGTATTCTTTATGAATAAAAACGTTAGGGATCAAATGGTTTTCATCTTCACTTACATTACAGTATGCCAAACCTTTTATAGTCTTCGGCAGACATTGAAGAAGTCGTAAGATGTGTCAAATTTGTCTATTTTCTATGGTTTGACGTGTACTTTGACGGATCCTGTGACCCCTCAGTCTACCTAAGCTTGTTGATATGGCCTTTAACCCCTCTTATGTCTTATAACTGATCCACTAGCTTATTTCCTAACGCACTCGCAATCGCAATCGACTTCAAAGTGGAACAATTGATTTCATTTTGTATGCAGACTCGCCTTCGGACTGTCAAAATGAAAACGATTGCCATTGCGAGTGCGTTAGGCAATAAGCCCTCTGTGCTCAAAAGTTGGATATACTCATGTATTTTTAGGGTTTCTTACCCGAAGGGTAGCCCAACGGGACCCTATTAATATGCCAACGCTGTCCGTTCGTCCGTCCATCCGTCCTAACTTTAAACAGCTGTATCTTTTGAACCGTAATAAATAGCGGGTGGATTTTTTGTTCTGAATATGTGTATGGCGATTTATTAACAATTTGATTTAAAAAGAAAACAGAAAGTAAACTAATTAAGGGGGATACATGAAACGTTTCTTTTCAACGTAATATTTTTATTTTAGTTGTATCGTAAAAACGATCAAATAAACAAGCATCAAATTTAGTATGATTATAGAATCCTGAAATATCCCTAGGCACTTTTGATGTGTGTATTATAAAAAACGAACCTACCCTAACCTAACTTAATCTACAAAATAGATGTTTATTAAATTCTGCAATGTCAGATTCAAAGAGAGTCATACTGTGCGGAACAGTCGGTGCGCGAGTCCGACTCGCACTTGACTGGTTTTTGCTTTTCCCGAAGAGACTAGAACTTAGTATTTTGCCAACGAGGGGATCACTTTTATTCCAAAAACTTTTACGAATTAAGGAGGAATCTCAATATACAATGAACAGAGTTGCGGGTGAAATAAATACGCAATAGCTGATATATAATTCCGAGTTCTTGGTTGCCGCTGCTATATTATTGTACCATTAGGAAATATCAAAGCAAAAATATCTATAGATTTTATAAGTCATGTGCAACCGCATTACTAACGCTAACGTGAGAACACGGTATGCTTTAGATGTAGAATACAGTAGAATTAACTTTATTTCAGGCAACAAGGCTTATAAATATTTACAAATACCTCATAGACTAGCGTACAATAATGTTATACGTACGAGTATAACTGACTTCGCCTCGGCTGTTTAATGTTTACGTAAACGCACTGATCGTCGCGCTCAGCAGCCAACACGTTGGCTGTCACGTAGATGACGTGTGCGTAAATAACCTGAGTTACGCGGACGATATGGTTCTGTTGAGTGCGTCAATCTGTGGTATTAGGAAACTCCTCGGTACGTGTGAAGGGTACGCAAACAGCCATGGCTTAATGTACAACACCAAGAAGAGCGAGCTCATGGTGTTCAGGTCCGGGACCAGGTGTCTGGCAGATATACCACAAGTTGTGCTAAACGGAGTTCAGTTAAATCGCGTGACCCGTTTCAAGTACTTGAGAGACCTGATCACCGACGACCGACGCCGACCTCGAGAGGGAGCGTCGGGCGCTGGCGGTGAGAGCGAACATGTTGGCCCGTAGGTTTGCGCGGTGTTCCAGGGAAGTGAAAGTTACTCTTTTCAGAGCTTTCTGCACTTCGCTGTATACATGCGCCCTGTGGGCCAACTATACTCGAAGATCGTTCAGCGCCCTACGCGTCCAGTATAATGACGCGTTCAAGATGCTGGGGCGGTTGCCGCGTCGCTGCAGCGCGTCAGGCATGTTCGCGGAGGCGCGCATCGATTGCTTCTACACCACTCTGCGCAAGCGGTGCGCGTCTTTGGTGAGCAGAGTGCGCGGTAGTGGTAACAGCATCCTGGACATGATAGCGAGTAGGTTTGATTGCCCCTACATGGTTCACTGTATGCAGATCCATGTGGGGAGCAATCGTACTTACTAAAAAAATATATATGTGTTTTTAGTATACAATATTGTTAATTTTTTGTGTAATTTTGATTTGGATTTTAATTGTGATTTTATTTTTTAACTTTAATTTTAATTTTAATATTTAATTATAGTGTGTAATATGGAAATGATTTTATTTCTGAAATAAAAATAAAAATATTTTCCCCTGTGTGGTTGCCGGGTTAGAATAGTGCCACTCCGTGTCTTCCCGAGGATGTCGTAAGAGACGACTAAGGGAATAAAGGCTTGCAGTACTGTTAGGCGATGGGCTTGCAACCTGTCACTAATACACTGGTAAACATCATAGCCTGATTGTGCAAAATGTGGTTACAGAATTATCAACAGTTTTTTAGGGTTGTTGGAAATTCTGTAGCTCTGCCTACCCCACTCTGGGAATGAAGGCGTGAGTTTATGTATGTATGTATGTAATAAAAATAATTTGAATTTGTTTTGAATTTTGAATAACTTAAAATTAACATAATAACTAATGCCCGGTTCCTATATTCAAGAAACGAATCGTTTTCAGAACGGGCCGTAGCGTTATGACATTTGCTACGTACAAAATGTGTCAAATTCTAACGAGGCGTAAGGAAAACGATTCGTTTCTTGAATATAGGAACCGGGCATAAATAACTTTCGCGGTGTCAGCTGGCCGGCAACCACGAAATAGACAAATATGACACCTCTCGGTCAGAATTCCTCCTTTAAAAAGCATGACAGATCTTTTGTCGGTACTCTCACAAAATACTAAAATGACTTAGGACATAGTGGTGGACCGTTGCAACACCATATTGGTCTTTAGCGTACCGAGAAACAGCCTTGTTCGTATTGCTGTGTTCCAGGCTAAGGTAACCGGTCTATCTAGTTTTTAGGGATCGCCTCACATTTAGTATTAGGATTGTAGTATTCAGAAGTAGAATTTCTTTGGGTCTCAGATCTTCAGACCATCAAGCTATCCGTACGCATATTTACCTCTTCCTTACCATTTTATTTTTTTACAATTTACTTCTGTGTCGGTGCAACTTCGTTTTTTCAACGTTTTTGCTTTGCTCTGCCGACGACGCTTTCACTGAATTTATTAAAAAAACTGAATTTGTAATTATGATTATGATGTTACTATAAACATTATCCGTCCCAGCCATCAACATGTTTCCCTACCTATACCTTGCAACAATGACCCCACTTTACTCCAATCCAATTAGCCCCGTCAAACTTATTTATTTACTTGAAAGAAAACAATGACAATGAAAGCTGACACTAGAATCATTAATGTTAATTACCCCCCATTAAGGGTGGCCTCCCTAACTTGATTATCTGACTAATCTTTTTATACTTTAGTTGTTCCCAGCTTCCATCTTCACCACTAAATCTTATTCTCTTTGTCTTGGGAGCCTTTAAATCTTCAAAGGTTCTTTCTAACCCATTTGGCCAGACAAAAGGAATCCGCAGAACGTACGGCACAATGCGGTATTTCGGCGGTAATATCTTTTAATTGTGTCATAATTTTTAGTAACTGTTTTTGAAGTTCATATATAAGAGATACACAAGTAAAATGCGTAATAGCGCTGAAAAAAATAATTTGTAGAACGTTTTCATTATAGAAATTGTATAGGATTAACGTAAAGCTGCAAGATGGTCAGGTCGAGCTCTAATGACAATTCCATATATTTTGACAGTTCGAAAGTGGTTTACGTTAGCGTTATGAATTTTGTCTAGCCTCACTTATCACGAAACGTATCATCAAGTGCTTGAAAAAGAGTGAAGACTTATTTAATTAATTTATAATACTTACAGTATTATAAACACTACAATTTACTGTCAAGTCGGTAAAATTTGGCCGCAAGCTTAACTGTTTTATTATCATTAACAATCAGTTGCGATCGTTAGGCTCATATAATATTATGGTGCAAAGCAGTAAATATTTTCAGTTAAATATACTGGTTTTCTTGGTGGCTTTGTTTATAGCACCGCTTTTTGTATCTGTGCTATTTAGTCATTAGACTCGTAAGTTGATTTCTCTGTTTGAATAATAAAAACGTGGCACTAAAATAATTATGTACTATTTAATTACCCCCAATAAACCCTAGATATAACACAAACAAACATGGTAGGTATTTATTTAAGAGGGTAATTTTTTACAATTTCAATAATCATCTTTAAATAGATCTTGTATAGTCAAAATTTATCTTTAAACCGTACTCGGCCTGCCGGGGTCCTCTTGATACATCATTTCGGTTTTATACTCGTAAATACGTAATTACAGATTTTAGCGGTAAATTTAATATTGGACTTGCTTCTTGCTAAGCAATCTAACAGGGCTTTTCAGGGAATTTAGGGCGTAACAACATTCTGTGTTGCTCATAAACCTAGCCTTTTTTACTTTTGTTTGTTTCAATCTTAAACTTATAAACTTTAATTTAATTGTCCCGCTGTCAGCATTTTTTCCGGTTGACCCAGATTTATCTACAGCCCTGTAATCCTGTCGATGATCAGTGTGCACGGATGCTTATGGATGCGCGAGGACAGAGGATCCTCCGTGTATTACAGGGTTTCGCAATCCGTCACGTTCCAATGCTATAATTTATTTTCACCGGCTCTTTGTAATACCAATCGTAGCGTGAATTCGAGTTTTCGAACCACACGTGGATAAATGGTTAGTTCGTTATCAGGTTTATTAATTAAACAATTTAAATTTCGGCATAAATTGCGTCGTAACTGGAAATTGATTTAAAAGTTAATATTCTGATTTTGCTATGCGATATAACATACAACGACTAACATCCATATTAATATTATAAAAGTGAAAGTTTTGTGTGATTGTTGCGCTTTCACCGCTAAACTGCGGGACTGATTTTAATGAAATTTGGTAAAATGATAGCTACAGCCCCGAGAAAGGACATGTTCGCGAGTAGCGATAAACGACTTCTGCATGGTCGGAGTCGCGGGCAATATATTTATTAAAAAATAAATTAGGTCTTGGTGCTATAAAAATAACAACAGTCTACACATGCCTCGTTATTAATTCGATGTTTCACCTGGGAAGCACCAACCCTGGTCACGGACTGGTGTTAGCGATGTCATCTCCGATGTGGATAGGCGTTTGGTAAAAACCACTACACAACTACCCTATTTATTTTTGTAAATTGTTAAGGAACCGAAACACTGCGCGGGGCGCACTTAGTAATTTAATGGAAAAAATAAATTTAAATTTAAATTTAAAGTCTTTCATTCACATCTTCAATGTGGGTACACGGACCTAAAAAAACAGGGGAAAATAAAATTTCAAGTTAAAATTACATTTAAAGCCTTGTGCAGAATATTATTGACATCTTTTCAATCATACTCGTATGCCATTTTATTAACATACTAAGAAATCTCAAGTCATCATCAATCAGTCAACAATCAATCAAAAACAGGATGTTATTTTACGGGGATCCCCTTGAAATATCGACAAACGTTTCATCGAATGTGACATTTCACCGAATTTCATTTCATCAAAAACTAAATTCTACTGAAACCTTATAGTTATCAGGTTTTCTTAAGCATTCGTTCCGTAGGTAAGGTCAGGTTAGACTTGTGACCACCAAAAAAATAAAGCTTCTGCACGTGGAAATGCCTGTCGATGAAATGAAAATTCGGCGAAGTGAAACGTTATATGAAATGAGTTTCGATATTTCAAGGGTAAACCTATTTTACCATTTAAAATTTAATTCCTAGTTACCTTAATTGTAAACCGCGGGCAATAATTACCGTAAGCCATTATGTTCTTGGGCATTTTGCGGTGTAAAACGCAATAGTGAATAAAGAAGGCTCAATTACTCGCATGATTTGATGGTTATTTCTTCCAACTGTTTGATCTAGCGACGGCAATCAGGCGGGATACTATTTTTACGGCCCGTGCTGGTGGTGCCATAAAGAGGAGCATAAAATCAGTAAGCCTTCGAGGGAGAAATATAAAAGTAAATAACACTTAGATTGGATATTTAGGCACCGTGCAGAGCGCGACGAATGCGCCGCTTCAATGACTCGATAGCTCAAGCAATGAAAATATCACCCAATATAGGTACATGAGTTTTAAATTGCGAGTGTGAGATAAATTACCTTTTACGCATTAATTTCGTACTTATTTCTGTTTGTTTTGCGTCATCTTTAGTCTTAGCAGAAAACATATTAATATAATGACGTTAATTACATCGCGAGCAGAAATTTTAAAACCTAACTATATAGTTTAGTGCCTTCAATAAAGGCATGGAGATTTAATACGTTCTATCAGCTTGCACAATTTGCATTAGTACGTTTTTCACGTCTTTGTATGCGTCTGTTACGTGAATACTACCTATATTAAGAGGGTAACAGTTTGCGAGGATTTAATTATTATAATACATGTACTTATTAATTTTATTATTAAAAAACCAGTGACCTAATTAGATACAAGGAAGTCGGAAAAATCTTTACGTAACTTTTGTTAGTTACGTACTAACAAAAGTTACGTAAAGATTTTTCCGACTTCCTTGTATCTAATTAGGTCACTGGTTTTTTAATAATAAAATTAATAAGTACATGTATTATAATAATTAAATCCTCGCAAACTGTTACCCTCTTAATATATAAACGTCTTATTTATAAACGTACAATAGCTAAAATATGTTACAATTTGGGCGGTGGTGATTACTTCCCATAGGTAGCTCACATGCTCGTTTGCCTCCCAATTCTATAAAAAAATGCTTTGGTTTATTTTTACATTGTGACATTTGAATTTGACAGGTAGCAATAAGGCGTACTTCCATAAAAATACCGGTTAAGGGCGGGTAGGACTCGCTCGTCGAGGGTTCCGTTCCGCTAAACTGTAGGTAGGTATTATATTCTGATTTGAATTTAATTTCTGATCGAATCAGCGTGAGTCTAACTCACACTAAACCAATTTTAAGTAAATTTCGTATTTTTTCAGGGTTAGCATATAAATAATGTCAAACTTTCCGCTTGTATGTTTTACCTACTGCTATTTATTTCTTAACTGTAACTTGTTCCTCACTTAAACAATATCAAGTCATAAACGTCCAGTACAAGCGTTCTTTAAATAAAATTTACAGCTGTTATAAGTAATTAAGACAAAATTTATATTTCGAATCGACATTAGCAAAGTCCGTAATAAAGTTGAAATCAATTCCGCAACGCGCTAACCCAAACACTATTAACATTCAAGGCATTCTTAATGCTTCGTTAATTTGGACGTCGCGAAACATTCCGGTTGATCCGATAAATGGCCCGTTTTATTGTCCCGGATCTATTTTATATCCGGAATAAAAACGGCAAATGTGTCACCTACTTTATCGGATTTACGATAAGATGCTGAAACGAGAGCTGAGTTAGCTGTTGGGTGCTATGGCTAAGCAATGTTTAGTTTGATTCTTAATAAAAAATATAATAAAAAATTACCTAGTTCCAAACTAAGCTCCAGGCTTGTACCTACTATGGATACTGGACAATGATAAACATACTTAAATAAAGATACACATGTACAGTAATATTATAAAGAGGTAAGCTTTGATTTTTTATTTGTTTGTTTGAATTGAATAGGCTCCAATACTACTGGACCGATTTGATAAATTATTTCACCATTAGAGTTCTACATTATCCCTGACGAACATAGGCTATGTTTTTTTTTCTGCGCGGACGGAGTCGCAGGAAACAGCTAGTACTTAAATAAATAGAAAAATCCAAGACCAAGTTACAAACACTCGCGCTCTTCACAAAAATATTCGCCCATACCGGGAGTTGACCGGGACACTACCAACTTAGGATAAAGGCGTCTTCACATAACAAGTTTACTGTTTAATAGGTATTCTGTGAGACTAAATGATTTCGTTACGAGGGCGTATGAGTTATCTAAAACGCAAATCATCTAAAAATTGACACTTCTTGGCACTATAATTCTGTATAATTACTGTTCGTACCTATATTCATTTTTCAATTAATAAAATACCTTATCAAACTAGAGGTATATGTATAACCGGCGGTGAAAAGCTTCTACTCGCCTATTGATAAAATTGACTGCTCTAAAGGCTATATGTGACGTAAAGAATTCCTCAAGAGCGCGTACCTCAAACTGGCATTCATAAAGCCGTGAGATCAGTTTATACATCGATCACCCTACATGACGCCAGTTGTTTGGCCAAATGGATTATCGGAGCCGAGGTGAGTCTCGGATTCGGTTGACGTGTAAACATTATTTGTAAAGTGACGGTGATACGGCAAACTTTCCCGGCGAAATCCTTACCGGCTGTACTTTTTACGCGCCCTCTTTTTAGGAAGCGATAAGTGTTACGACAAATATGAGAAGTTGGGAGGCTGATTTTTCAAGCAGATATCAAAACGTTGCGTGAGGAGAACGGTGCGCGTAGGTACGCGTAATACGGGGTACGTTTGAATTTTTGCGTCGGTAAAACTGATTGTAAGTGAAGATGAAACGGAAATTCTGGGATCCTGGTGAAAAAGGGTATAAGTCTTCTGAAGATCAAGTGAAAAAGGGTCCAAGTCTAGTATATTCCGTTCACGTATATCCCCTTTTTTATTTCAAGTTTAGTCGTGTTGTACGCTTTTTTACTAGGACCCCAGAATTATGGTAAGGTTATGCTTGAATTTGGATCTCTCATTTCTAAAGCATTTGTTTTCACAATCACATTATGTAAGGTTATAAAGTGACTTTGCTTGGAAGCAAGCAGCTGATAGTATTAAAACGCCGTGGGCTGCGTCGCGCCGGGACATAGAATTATTGTCGTTAATAAATCACGACTCAGCCGGGAAAGAATCGACCGATTTTGTAGTAATGACTAGGTATACGGAAACTATTTACGAGTTCAATGTAACAGTAGTTGATACTCGTAGTAGTTAGAGCAGCGTCGCTATTCCCTAACGCACGCGCAATGACAGTCGCTTTCAAAGTGTAACCGTTTTCATTTTGTATGCAGAGGGCCCTGCTACGCTAACTAGCGTTTCTATTCGCTGTGTTTTTAACCAATCGCGTCACAGGTAGATCACGTGACTTTTCGTATCACGTCATCTACCAGTGGCGCGATTGGTTTAAAAACGAAACGAATAGAAACGCTATTTAGCGTAGTGCATCTTGGCGGGGCCCTCTGACATGCCTTCGATTTTCAAAATGAGAACGATCGTGATTGCGAGTGTGTCAGACAATAGCACCTCTGGATGCTGCCAGTGACACACTGAGTTGGAACTTCGGGTTACTACTTACTTGGCTATATTTTATTGTTGTTATATATAGCCTATATAGTCTATGACACTCACAAATAACGTGGCTTTTTATTGGTAAAACAATTTTCCAAATCAGTTCTGAAGATCCAGAGATTACCCCTTACAACGTCACAAACTTTACCTCTTTATAATATTAGTATAGATGGGTTTGCTCTTGACTATTTACTTGCCCTTGGACGACGAAGATTTTGTTGACGATGAAGCGAGCTCAGTCAGAAGATGCCTATTCACCCTAGCTTTAAATTTAAATTGTTTTTGTTTTCGAATTTTTATTCCATATGGTGATAAGACCTTATGCATGGCCAGTCGAAATCGCTATCATGATGAGCAGTGTTTTGTTTATGTTCTGGTGTAGGGGTACAGACAGCCGATCATGACTATAGTACCAAGCATATAAGAAGTCAATGTTGACACATTGCACGACCATGAAGTTTCTGACTATTGAAATTGTTGCCAGCAGTAAAACAATGCTAAACTTATTTGTGACGTGTGAAGGAATAGTAATAACAGCGTTGTTTGACTGCTGTCAACATTATCCATATTCAGAAACTTCATGGTTGTGCAATGTGTCAGGATTGACTTCTTATCGGCCGGGCACTAGAGGCCTCCCAGTCTTTAGGGTTTGCAACGAATTTCCAGTATTGGTATTGAGGTCCACAACTTACAAATATCTATGGTTCGCCTCTATTCCGGACAATCGTATAATCCGGTAAAATCCATATCGTCTTTCACCTGTTATGGTATTGTTTTGACGTCAGCGGCCATTACTGTCAAGTAAACAAGAGCTATCAAAACTTAACAATACGATAACAGATCAAAAGCGATATGGTATTTCCACGATCGATAAGCACAAAGCATACGAGTATGTAATACCGATGAATACACCAACTATTTACAAACGTACTCCTTTGATTATTTTAGTTTCGTGTTTATCATTTGTTCTCCCTAACATAGATATCCCATTAATTATATGCAGATTACTATGACGCACCGAACAAAGCTTTTATTCTTGTACACAAAACTCGCTAGCAGCGACGCTTCGGTTTTCATACTGCAATTAAACCAAACTAGCCAGCAGAAGTTTTTAGTATCCGCTTTAAACAATTGGAATTAAAACATTTATAACTAGCGTTATGTTTCATTCGCGTAAACTTTAGTTATTTTAGGGTCCCGCACCAAATACTGAAACTGGAACCTTTACAAGATGACTTTGGTCTCTCCGTGTGTCCATTTCACTTAAGACGATTGTGGGGCTGAAAATTGACATACAAAATACAATAACGTTTCTGTCCCCTTGAACCTTTGATTTTTACGATTTTTGAATATGTTGTAGATATTATGGAAAACTAGGTATGTACGTTTCCTTTCTAAAAAAAAAAGAATATTAAATAAAATAAAATAAACAATCGTGGAAATCAGAATTGATTTAAGGAACGTTACCGCCCTACGGGAGTACCTACTATCCTCTTAAGTCTTAAAAACGGCTGAAGTTATCCGTCTGAAACTATAACACTTATGATATAAAAATTGCTTATAGCTGAACATGACACAATAACGCTTAAATAGGTCGATTTTTTTGTCATGGCGAGTATCCTTACATAATTCTGAAGCCAAATAAATAAATACAAATGTAAATGTAAGTTACAAGAATTTATCGTTTATGTGTATTGTGTACGATACATCGTACATCGCAAAACATTGAATAAAGCATTCACTTAACGCATACGTATTAACCGCGAAACATCTGTAATTTACAATAGAGGTAGGTATTTAAAAAATAGTAAAAGTATAAACTGCATTAATAAAATCAATTTACAAAAAAGGGGACTTTTTTAAGTATATTAAGATCTGTTTTCAATTGGTAGCATAAAATCTCATTTACCTACGTGAGATTCTATGCAACAAAATGAAAAAAAAAACATGATGAAATAATGAATTTCATTTTGTACCAAAAAACTACTTAAAATGATCGAAGCTACTTACTACCCGTTTTCATTGCAAACGGGTTTATACCGTCACAATTTTATATTCTTAGAAAAACGCGTCATCCATTATATTCATCCATTAACCCATATATTCTGCATCCTGCACATTTATATCAAAATCAGAGAACATGGCCCTAATGTGCCCTAACACATTGTTCATTAACGCCATTATTTATGCGGTTTGTACACATTAATCGGCTTGCATTACCTATTTATCCAGAATATTAGTCAGGGCAGCCGTTAACCCGTCATGCTCCCGCGTCGCTCCACATTAACATACCGTGTATGCAACACAACACCCGTATAGAATAATTATTCCCAAATATTAAGTTTCCGCTTCAATTTGTGCCCCGGGTATCACTAATAAACGACTAGCTTGGCCCGTGACTACGCGGACGAAGTCATTTATCGCTTTGTTCTCGGGAGTTATCAAGTTTTCCAGGATAAAAAGTAGCTTAAGTGTCAATCCAGAATAAGAGCTATCTGAGTGCCTATCAACCAAATCCATTCATTTGTTTAGGCTTGATTGAAACAAACATCCAAAACATCGAAACATCTGTCGGTACCTACGCGCTTTCCCTTTTATTATTAAGTTTTAGATTATGTGTAACTCCACCAAATAGCCGCTAAAATACCTTATACAATTTTAACTACTTCAAAGTTTATTTTTAGCACAACTTTGGAATTATCTTAAATTTATTTACTCCTTTAAATCAATGAAGATTAAAACGGTATTAATCCAGCTAAACCCTTTTAACTACCGTGACCTACCGTGACTGAGTTGAACTTGTTTTGCATTATTCTAAAAGCTATCTGTATTTGTGATCTTTTAAGGTCCTTTAAACAAAGAGGTCCAAACAGAACTCTTTTGGGTCTCATATATAGAACCGAAAAAAACATAACGTTAACCATCACATCCTGACAAATGCTATAAATACAGTTCATTAAGTTCGCCTTTGGTATATTAAGATTACTCTTTTGTGCAATAAAGATTCAATAAATGAATAAATAAAAGTGAGTTTGTTTGTTGCGTCTGAAGGGGTCGTTGCCTCAACCGATCGATGTGATAAAAGTAGAGATTGTTTAATAGTCACTGAATTTCACGTTATTTACTCATATTTGTAGTTGAACGGGATTTTATCGCGGTAAACATTATTATTAGCTCAAGGCGTTTATAAATGTGTAACTCTTACTTTAATCATTTTGCAATAAACGTGTCTCTAAAAACCTTTTAGAGAATGCTTAATGTGTTATTAAATATTTGATAACGCTATAGGTATTTTCTTCATTGATTTTCCGTTTAAATACTTGTTTAAAGTATCTAATTGAGTCTAGAAAACATAACATACACGGCTACATATGCGGCTGCATAACAAAAACATATGCGGATAACAAAAAGGGGTTTTGTCGAGGATGGGAAAAACAGTACCCAGTTTCATAGTGTCTTTACCACTAGACTTATATTATATTGCGTTATCTGTGCTAGTTCCACCGTTTTATTACTTTTAAAGGTAAATAAAAGTAATATAAAAAGAAAAGCGTTTACAAGAGGGAACTTTAATAAAGTCAGAAAGAACTATTTGGTCGTGATAGTAAAAAAGTTATTTCGTTTTGTTCTACTTCACTCCTTTTAGTAAATTCAAGGTAGCATCGCAAATTAAAAAACCATATTAATAAATCAATTTTGTTTTTAATTAAAAGCAATTGAACGATCAACTTTTAATAAAACACAGACTTTGAATTATTGCGCAGCTACATTTTGATTAATATGTAATTATTCAAATCCTGATTTAAATAAACGTTATTATTCAATATAAAATGAATTCATTCGAGCCCAAATTCGGTTCACATTTAAAGGCGAGTGCAAACATCAAAACCGTGTCGGCAAACAGGGTAAATTACGCGGCAAAGTGATAGATGAAAAATTATTTCGGCGGGAATTTTTCAAAAGAACCAATTAACACTGGTACTCGAAAGGGTTTGCGGCAAGGCGTGACTAGCGAGTTTTGATAACGTTAAAAACCGGGACGAATTCTCGGTCGAAGCCATTAACTGTCGGAATAAATTATAGCGACGAGTTTCGGTTTTTAAATCATGAAGGATATTTTGCGGTTTTTTGCGAGTAATTGGGTTAACGGAGCGGCTTTCTACAATATTAGTTTTTACCGGATCTATTTCAAAGAAAGAAGTGATATTTTGACTTCAATGTTTAAAGCTAGAAGTTAATTTTGCTGTGGCATTAACTATCTGCACAACTATTTTTGTAATAATTTAAGTAGTTTCACACACTGTTGTTTAAGTTAGCAGTATTACGGAAGGAAGGTTTTGTATAAGTAGTTGTTTTGTCTCCAAAATAAATGAAAAGAACTGAAATAGAAGATATTCTAGGAAATATAGCCTGGACACACACACACACACACACACACACACACACACACACACACACACACACACACACACACACATATACACACACATACGCACACACACATATAAATTACGCAAAATAGTTTTAAGAATGGCTATATAACCTGTAGATATGGAAGAGCGGTGCCTCCTGGCACAGGTTATTTTGAAATAACCTACAAGGAGACGCCGGCCATCATAAGATTTGTACTGGTTTGCTAAGGACAAATAATTTTGAATATTATGTTTTTTTTAAATTTGAATTTGTATACCACACGTATGGTCCACGCTTTCATAACACAAAATATATGTATGCATATTTTATCTTTAGTAAACAATGTATCGTGTCACAAGGAATTCGTTACCAAACACTTTTAGAATCAATGCCTTATTTGACACATGCTAGATGTTATTTTCCAGATTTTTGCTAGCGTATCTCGCTTAGATTCGGCAGTTTGAATCACATAAGATTACATTAAATACGTATCCCGGATGTTATTGTAATGCTATCAATATAGATGTTATCATTTATTGTTATTTCAATATCCTATGCGCTGGATTTCATACAAGAGGTTCAACAATTATTCACAGGGGGCAAATATGAATTAACAGGAGTTCAATTGTTGGTCAGTGTTCCAGCCTAATTATTATCAGAGGAATCATAACACTATTACTGTGTTATAAATGTTATAAATTATTATCATGAGTGACAATGGCGGCCGTAATTTTGGGATTGAGTATATTTTTGCGATATTTATTAGAAAACCGTTGTCTACGATTTGATTTTAAAATCGTTCTGAGTAGTTGTCGTTTGAAATCACTGAAATATTTCGGAAAATTATATTAAAGTCAGTTAAAATTACGTTTTTTTTTAGTTTAGGAAAATCCGTTGTAATAAATACCTAACTCATTCCCTTTCCTATCGTTAGATTTTAATTTTTTGTAAGTCATTAGCCGGATCAATAAAAAAATGCATGCTAAACAACTTAATTTATAAAATTAAAGAATTGGATCCCATTATAAATGAATGAATTGGTAAGTGTTTTAGATTTATCGGATTCTGTCGAACACACAGTATCTTGTTAAAAGTAAGCTTTTTATGGTCTATTCCAATTTTGTTCTGAATCATTGGCGTTACCATTCTGAATACTACTCTTTAAGTCTACAGGTTCTTTCAAAATTGTTCTAGAGACAAAGAGGAATTTGCCTGCGATATTGATATAGGTATTCTCATGCATGTCGGAGCTGCGGGCGAGTGCTCGAATTGTGTTTCTCCATTTCTAAAAGCCTCGTCGCGACTACGGCACAAAGTTTCTAGATATTTATCAAATCTTCTGTGCAGCGGCGACGGTCCGATGCCGGTGTCATAATATTTATACAGGCAAAGTAAAGCATTTCAGCTAATTAATGCTCACCTTTGTGTTGAAACTTCCTAGTATACTTAATTAAAAACTCACTGAAATCGTGTCAAAGACTACACGAAAAAAAGACAACTATAACTGTGTATTTGTAATCGAATGCTTTCTAGCACAAGTGTTTAATTATAAAAGTAGAACTAACATTTTGTGTACTTCAGTTTTAAAAGTCCATTTAAATAAAAAAAATACATTTTTATAGTCACAATGTCTAGTATATCAAACACTATGTTTCGTGTTTTAAAAGCATTTCATTGTTCGAAGTGAGCAACATTACGCTGAGAAAATGGAATGGTGCATTTCGTTTCCTGTGCCTTGGGCAGCAAAACGAAGTGGTTACGAAAGGATTTTACGTAACGTGAAGTTATATTCGTTTTCAAAACAATAATATCCAGCATACGCATTTCGAAGAACGGTTAATAATAGTAGATTGAATGTATTTTTATTGTGGTAGTATCAAAAGATCATATGAATTTAAGATGAAGCGAGTGAGACGCAGGGCGTTCCGGGAAAGATAGAACATACAATTTGGGGCGCAGAAAAAGATTTGATGTATCCTGGTTTTGATGTTATATCAATCACGCGGCACATTCTCGCCGTCGACACTTGCGCGCCATGAATGCGGTATTGAAGGCTTCGACGCATTGATGTATTCAACACAAACCTTCCTACTTAATGTCCGACGCTCCATTTGTAAATCATGCAAAACTTAGGAGTCATCGTGGCTTGCTTGATCTTGGAACGCGGCTTTTTTTCATCAAATAACGCAAAGTAATATTACCGTAACACGATCACTCTCATTTCTAACGTAACGTTTGTAATCCTAATTACAATTGCCATAACGTTATTGGTCGTAATAATCGTTAGTACTAATGATGAGGTGACATTATCTCTCTCGCTTCGCTCGTCGTTGTATCAACCCATGCTTGCTTTTAAGTTTCTTATTAATTCTATATCTCTAGGACAATCAACATTATAATAAAAAGTAATCAAAAATAAAAAAATAAAATAGAGAGTATACTAATAGTATTATTTTCATACCATTATGACAGTCAAATGTATGACTTAATTTATTAGGTAACACACGTCTACTAATATTAAAATGAGGATTTAAAAAACGCAAATACAATAATAATTATTATGTCTGTGTGTATTTTGAGATATTGATACGTTATGGGAATTAAATATTATTATGGGTAGTAAGCGTAATGGCTCACATCCATTATGATTATGACTTAAGTGTTATGGAAAATAACTTTAGGACAAATGACGTTATAGCAAAAGAAGGATCCCCATAAAACATATTAAGAATTATAAATGGGAAGCGTTAAGTGCTCGAAGCTAAAGTCGCTGGATAATAAAGCCGGCTTTCCTAATCTACCTAGCGAACGTAGTATTTATTAATAATTAAAATTATAATGCTTAGCTTACTGATTAGCGGAGTGCGTAAAATGAGTCAGTACGAACTTTAGGGATACATAACAATGAAAATGTCACTTTATGAAATGGGGAGTAATGGGGACTGCGCTGATTAATGGCATAACAGTGGAGTGTTGTTTCGACCTGCTTGCTTTTCATTCGTTGGCCCTCGTCACGGCGTTATCCCAAATATCTAAAGGTTATACGTACAAAAAACATTTTAAGCTGGCTAAGAATAATATAGAAATAAACTTTATTGAACAATGCAAAAAACACTGAATTACACACTGGAAAAGGGGTGGATTAATTGCTAAAAAGCGATCACTTTTGAGACTTTAGAAAGAAGAAACGCCGCTTAATAGTTAAACAGTGTACACTAAACAACTAATATAAATATTGCCGAAGTCAAATTCCTTGTCATTGATTATTAAACAGAAGTGGTTCGGGATAGAACAGCAACAATAAATGTCGTGCGACATGATAACAATGCGATAGACGGGTTATGGAGCGGGGACGGTCTTGATAAATGGCCGCGGCGCGGTACGAACCAGACGTACAATTTATGCATAGCTGTCGTCTATGAAACCTAAAATACATAATAGCTCAACGGTTAGCGCCACAGATATTTTGGCTCTAAATGTTCCGCATTACTGAGTGAAATATTTTTGAACCCTTTTTAACCACAGCCAACGGTTTTATGAGAGAATGATTGTATCTGTGTATGCAGCATTGTAGCTCCCAAATGATTAAACCGATACAGACGAGGTTTTTTTAATACAAAGATAGTTAAACGGTTTCATGAGTTACCCGTTCTTCTACTTCTCTCTAATTTCACTTCGATTGCTGCGCTATTTTCTGTTGAAAGCATGATGTTTTAGAATATTTAAAATATTCGTTTGGAAGGTTATGTTAAGTTAGACACATCTACAAAAAAAAAACTCATACGGCGAGAAATGCTTTTTAGATGAAATGAAAATCTGCGTGATGATAAGTTCTTTGAAACGTTTTTCAATAAAATAATAGATACGCAGTTTTAATACGTTGGTTTTTCGCTAAGTTTATTGAAAAAATCAGCTTTGAAAGTAGCGATCACAAAACAAAGGTGTTGACCTATTTAATAGTTATTGGTTATAGCGACTCGCCCTAGCCACTTCGGTTTATGTGAGTTTTTTTTAACACCCGTAGAATTGATTCTACATTAAAACCTTCCTCTTGAACCACTCTATCTATTGATGACGCATTAAAATCCGTTGCGTTGTTTGAAACGTCTAAGCGTACATACAGAGGGACAGATGGCGGAAAGCGACTTTGTTTTATACTATGTAAAGATCAAGTGACAACCGACAAGAAATAGCTACCTATACAAAACATTACATTGCTTAATTTTGGCCGTTAAATTTTGCTTGGTTAATATTTTCAGGCTAATTGACCGCTTTGTACATATTTAAGCAGTTAATAATTGACCACTCGCGAAGTATTGCAATTTTATTTTAATGGCCGGCGATAATGTAAACTGGGGCGGTATTCTAGACTGTAAAAACCAAATCGGTTTTGACCAGCTGTTATCGTGTTGTCGCCTGTTAGCTCTTATTTACTTGACAGTAATGGCAGCCGTGTTAAAAACATACCATAACAGGACGGATTCAACACGGTAAAAACAATATCGTTTTTAATCTGTTATCGTATTCTCAACGTTTTGGTAGTTCATTATCTTGACAGTAACAGGGGCCGGGTTAAAAACAATACCATTACGGGTCAAATACGATTTCGATTTTACCGCCAAGAATAGAGGCGAGGTCAGATACTATTTGAATTTTACCGCCTATACACAAAATATAAACGATTCTTTATAAGTATCAACGCTTTCCAATTCAGCGAGAGAAATCGATACAGGGAATAAAAAGACATCTAAAGAACATCCCTTAAGCTTTCCAATGTATACATTTTTAACGCAACCTTTTTGCTTAAGTCGCTAAACTCGTTGTTAATAAAGTATTTCGAGAAAAGTGGATATTTTCTTATGAATGGATTTTCCCCGGTCGGATTTATTGTCCTCTATTTCTAAAGCTGATTGTATGGATTCAGTTAAAATGATTGCGTCTCAAAAACTTAGTAAAGGGTGTCGCGAAATTAAAAAGGTTCGACAAATATTTCCTAGGGCTGCGTTGAAAGGAATTGTATTCAATATGCGGCTGGAGCACGATGAGCGTGATGTTTAAGTAGGCTGCTAATCCCACCAATATTGAAATATCTGCGACAATATTCTGAAGGGAAGCCGTTATCCGCTTTTTATTAAAACACCGTTTTATATAAGAGACGGCACGAAAAATATTGTTTGTAATATCATGGTGGTCGGAATCTCAATAATAAAACGTTTCTAGACATTGAACACCGAAGCGACGGGGTCGTAATATAAGGTATGAATAAGAATTATCACCTTCATTGCTAACCGTGATATAAATTGCTAATTTTCATCTTAATTATAGGAGACTGCAATATCAGAATTGCATAATTTTTCATGCGAGGTAGAAATTCTTCAGCGTTGGTACTAATAACTATTAATGGCTTTAGCCCGGCGTGCGTTCCAGTAGATTCTGTCATTTGGGCGAGTAATTATAATTTAATATCCTCATTCCATGAACTGCGCAGTCCATTGTAATCAACTTCATTTTAAATCGCGCAAAAACCATACGTTCTGCATCAAGTCTTATTTGTTTATTTGTACCATTTTGAAACTATGCTTAGTACATGGTTCCTAATTTTCATTATTCTAACTGCAATGTTTTTAAAGCAGACTTTGTTTATTGATACCGCTTAAAAATCAAATCAATTAAAGTAGCTCGCTCCACCATAAATTAAAAATGAAAATTCGGACAATTGAAGATTCGGAAAAAATAGTGCTTAAAGATTGTATAATTGTCCGCATGTACAATTGTACGAGTAGAATTAGTAATTTTGTCACTCTACAGAATCTTTTTTTTTCAGTTAAAGAAATAAATAAATATGTGTTGATTCAGGGAATTAGCTAGCTGTGTTTCAATTTTTATCTAAATCCGAATTCCCGTTTCAGGGTGAAAATATTACAAACATACTTGCCTGTGGATAACTGTGGACATTCAGAGTCACTTAATGACGGTTAAGTCCGTCTTTTCTGACGATTTTTTATTGGAAATAAAATAAAATAGGAACCAGTTAATCGTCTCTGAAATGTCTAAAGTATGCTTAAAAATAAACTATTTCATTACTTTTACTATAAGTCACAGGTTGAATTTTGTAAGTTGAACTATCTCAAACCCTAAGTCTTACGAGAGTCAAAAATATTTTTACTGCAGGCTCGTGGCCCGACTCGATAAAGGTCGGTTTTCGGTGGAGGTACGTTTCGTATTCCCAATCCCCGTTTTGGAACGGCACCCTAAGCCGGCAAGAGATGGTAAATGAAAAATAAAACCCACCGAGCCAAGTTCTGCCGTAAGCCGGGACTTGCAAGGCGTTCGAGAAAACCGGGCTCTTCTCTCAACTACCTTGTTATTAGACTATATTGTTGACCTGGGAGACTGTTCGGAATATCTGCTTTAGCTATTTTAAGCAAATATTGGATCTCAGGAACGAAGTAACAATGTGACTAGCGCAAGCATTCCTTTTGGAGATCGAGTATACACGCCTAGTTACACTTTAGGCACTAATTTTTAAATGAAATGGGATCATGTAAACACTTAAATGTGTGTAGTGTACGATGTTGAGACATTTCAGAAACACAGGGAGTAGATACCTACCTAATTATGTCGCAGGTAAATGATGTAAAATAAGAGATTTGATCAAATCCTTTAAAGATATAATAAATTCATTACAGATGACAACTCTATATAGTAATTTTCCTACCTATGTATTTTGTTTTTTGGTAAACATTTCAAATGGATCATGTTGATCCAATCAAGATTTTTTAGTGGTGCACGGTTCGTCCGGATCACTACCACCATCTTATCCATTAACCCACCGCCAAGCAGCAGTGTTCGCATTGGTGTGGTCCGGTGTGGGAATGAGACAACCGGTGAAATTACCAGCAAAGAGGCATTCCATCTCGGTCCTCAGGGTAGGCAACACACATTTGAAGTCTTAGGATGGCAGTTTTGAGATCGTAGCCTTGAGATTTCAAATGTCTATGGGTCTCAGATCTTACTTACCATCCGGTGGCCTGAATAAGTAAGCGATTCGAAATGGTAATAAATTAATATAAATAGTAATATTCAATTAACCTGCGACATGATAAAATGTAATGGAAGAACGGTTAAAATTGGCTTTTAATCGTGAATTTAAACTTTATATTACATTTAATTGTTACAATCTTTTTTACGACATTGCATATTTAATCTGTCATTTTATCATAAGATCCGTTGTTGATCTAAATCAGTGACGAAACAACAAAATAACGTTTACAGGAACAATTCAACGGTGGGACTGGAGGAGGAAAGGCAGGCAGGCAGGCTTCGAAAGGCATTTTAAATTGAAGTCTTCGTTCCACAATTTGTTTTGCAAAAATAAGCACCATTGACTTTTGTTCCTACTTAAAGTGCCTGTTGGTAATTGTCTTAAAAGAGTTGCTTTTGAAATCGTCGAAACTTAGTTGTCCAGTAAACATTACTAATTAAGTGCGTGAATTAATTTGGTCAGGGATCTAATTGGCGAAGCAGTGGTCCTAGACAAGATGTTTAACGCTAGCGTAAACGATTTTCGAATACCGAAAATGTATCGTCCCAACAGTCCAGGAGCTACCGTTAATCCTAAATCTTCGATAACGATAAAGTTCTCGCTAAACATCTCGTTAGGGCTACAGCTCGTCCAAAGCGGTAGGTAATAAATACTTCATTGACGAATGAATCAGTAAACCTCTACTACACATTCTTGGTCTGAAATCGAATATTATGAATTGATTCATTATTACTACCAGCCCAAACCAATTTTATGACATGTGTTTTGGTATTATATTATATTATTATTTACATGTCGTTGGATTCAGAATCAGATTTATTGTTTGTTATATAATATATCAATATTTTTATCAAGCGATATGACATTAATGAAAAACTCCACTTAAAGTAAGTAGGTAAATTAATACAACACCAAACATGAAAATTATCACGAAAGTGAGACATTTTTACTTGACTTCAAAACTAGGAGTAGCTTCTCAGGTCCTCGGTTTTTTTTTTCACCCATTTATTGCGTGGTATAGGTATATAACTTATATTATTAGTAGTTACATTAAAGAGCTTTACACTGATCGTGTCATTTTAGTTCTCGTCACCACTCTTTATATCTGTGGAAGTTGTACAAGCAGGAAGTGATTATTTTAATGGTGGACACAGTAATTTAATGTTGGTGTTGCTTTCATCGTTAATGTGATGGGGACGAGAAATATTTTTCTGATAAAAGCCTGGAAAATGTAGAACAGTCAGGAACAATATCAAACTGGAGGAACAACTCAATAACTACACTACGGTCCGCATTAAAGCGCGAATTTCAATATTTCAAAGTTATGCCGGCTTTTTAATGAAAGTGAGGAAATGCATTTTGCACTTTTAATACTATTTTGATGTTATTCAAATATAATCTGGGGATCATATGAACCGTGACTCCAAACGCGTATAATTATTATTACGCTTTACACTCGCATTTTCCGGTATAAAATGTGTCACTTGTCGCCGACATTTATTGTGCAAAAAGTCATATCTATTTGCTGATCTATTATAACATGAAAGAACTGAAAAGCAACAAACAAACTAACACACTGTTCCATGTAGGTATTTGTACACGTGCTTCGATGCACAACCTTTCACTTTTCTGTATCTTTCGAGGGTTAGTGGGAAGTTCGCCTTTGTACATCCTTTTTTCCCTCACTATTAATTGTTTTTTTTTATTTACGGTCATGGGTTTTCATTGATGAACTAAGTAGAACCTTGTCGCATAAAACCAATGATTAATTTCTATGTAAGTTTCTATTTTGGATCAACATCTAACAAACCTTGATGGTACAATAAAGTGTTGATATACATACATCCCATGCATAGTAACTCCAGCGTATTGCTACTGGGTGGGCAGACAAAGGACGATCGAATGGACTGGATATTGCGCGGATGTACTGGAAGCGATTTAATTTTGTGCACAATAAACCCTGTCGCATTAAAGTTGACCACTAAAGTGACATACAACTAAACGCCACCTGTTTATGACAAGGGTTTACGCAAACTGATCCTTTGCATAGACTTAATGTTTTAAGAATCAAATTCAATGTCACGTCAGTTTAAATGGTGTGCTGGGTGTGCAAGATACGTATTCTGCCTCTCTAAGCCAATAAACGGTATCTCAGATTAAATTGCCAAAGTAGATTCAATCCTTTCCTGTTAATAATGAGGTTGTGATTGCTACAGGAGTTTTGTTTGAGATGCTGTTATTTGGCTTGGCAGGGCAGTATTTGTGTATTCCTAAAGCTGACAGATATCGTAATCACACGCTGGTACAAGGATCACCCCTCGGGGGATAACACGAGCGTCGCTCCGGCGCTCCGCGGCGCAGCCACATATAAATCCTTGTAAACAAAATTGTAACTGTCATCGATATCGTTCTTTACGATACGAGAGCTGAGTATGAAATTCAAATCGTACAAATTGACCACGAACCCTTTTCCTGGGGCCGTATTATGGTCGCCTCTCTCGCGGTGGATAAAGCTTCCGTCACTCTCGCACTTATATAGTGATCAGAAAGTAACACATGTTTTATCCATGTCGGCTCGTAATAAGCCCCCAGGCCTTCGTTCATCTATGTATATCGTTAAAATATTCTCTAAATCTATTCTACTTACAGACGCCCGGTGTTATTACGTTTATTTTTTCCTCGCGAGCGCCTTATTATTTTTATACTTTCTTTATAGGAGGCGATATCGGCTATAAAAGTGAAATGTTTCTGGTCTGATTGCTCGTGACGCACGAGATACCTTACCGGCGGAATGGCTTACAATGTATGACTCCGACTTAAAATGCTGGGGTGGTTATGTTAATAAAATAAATACTGACGCCGGAATAACAAATATAGGTACAGAGGTTCAGGTAAACGCCTGACCAAAGGCGTCTGTTAAATTGTTAATAGCGATTGGATAATGTCTTCTCTTTGTGTATTTTCTGAAAAAGTAATTCAGGACTTGTTTTTACCACTCAAATTTACCACTTACTATTTAAGTGTCTACTTCATAATAATTAGTTATGTAAAATAGATTCAGACGAACGAGACCTCCTTTTTTCAAGTAGGTTATGAAGTAAATCCACGACTACGCTGAAACTCCTTTACAGCCTCACTCTCAACAGGTGTAAGCAATTTATAAATCAATGATGTATTGTGTAATGAACCCAGTATTTCCACGGCGAAATGAGCGAGCTTTATGGGTAATATAGCGCAGACTGGCTTGCCGAGAAACTTAGTTGCATTTTGCATAAAATCGATATAGCCTTATAGTCATGGCGCTGGTAACAATAGCTATCTGCCGTATCGTTACTGTTATGTTGCAAATTATCATTCCAATATCTACTGTGTAAGGGAATTTGTGCGGAAAATAAAATACATTCCGTATGTTATCTCTCGAATCGTATGAATCATGTAAACAATGAGATCAGCATTATCTCGGATAGCGGGTAAGTATTGTAGCTGCTTATATACAAGTGCTTCTTGGCTTGTCCTGGAAATAAAACAGCAAAAATATTGGTTACGAGTTTGAGACTGTAATAAATTTATATGTATGCTAGTGTTTTACTTAATCACTAAATGAAATGCAAGCCCCGAATGCATTTTTTGATATTGTTATTAAACTCGTTTATTAATGCTACTATTTTCGTATATATTTAAGGTAGTCACATTAAGACCTTTGAAATTATACCTATATTGTAATAATTAGAAACCACTTTTTTAACATATTTAATTGACATTTTGCCATTGTTGTTATTTCAATTTTAACATTTTAGGTATCCTATGTCACCCGGGAAGATGAAATGATTCTACGATAACACACACAAAGAAATCGGCGCAGGCGTTTAGAAGTTATGGGGGAATAAAGAATCATTCATACATACATGCATCAACCCTGAAAATATTACACTCCTTTTTTTGGGCAGTCGTGTAAAAGCCCTCTCCCGGTGCTTGTAAAACTGTACTGATTATTATCGTACCAATCAAGCATAGCCGGAATGCCTTCCAGAGAAGTTATTAAAATGTTTTACAAATTAACCATTTATTGTAAGGATTCCTAGTTAATTTTCAGCAACAACAAAGCTGTGTTATGTAATAAAAATTGGTGACCATTGTCTGAGAGCAGCCGACGTGCCAGAATTGACAAAAGAAATTTGAGATAGGTAAAAATCATTAATAAATCGTAATACATAAATATATGGAGTGACGACCTCGTCAGGATCGCGGGACCGCGGTGGATGCGAAAAGCACAAGACCGGTCCGGGGGAGGCCTATGTCCAGCAGTGGACGTCTTTCGACTGACATGATGATGATGATGATGACATAAATATAAATAATAAAGTGCTCATACCGGGCCTCTATTCAACACGGTAAAAACAATATCGCTTTAAATCTGTTATCGTTTTGTCACCATTTTGATAGCGCCTATTTACTTGACAGTAATGGCGACTGACGTCAGAACAATACCATAACAGATCAAAGACGATGTGTTTTTTACCGTCGGGAATAGAGGCCCAGTGCGCATGAAATCCCTTTCCGATTTATACTTCACTTTCACTCACTCTCATATATTCTTATGTTAGTCTCACACATTTAGTCCCGACGACCCGATAGTAGGGTCCATTTTCTAAGCAGATTTTAGCTACCAAGCGGAAAAATGCTACGACAGGCTATAGCGTAGCACTCGTAGGCTACGAGTGCTACGCTAATCGTAGCGTTGCTGGCACTGATTGTGCTAACCGACTTTACTTGAACTTGAAGCGAATTGATATAAAACCGGGCAAGAGCATATCTGACCATGCTCAGTACAGGGTTTGAAAGTCGTTACTACACAAAAACCGTCATAAAACGAATTCTCTATTTAAAGTTATTTGGTGCTGCCTTGTGTGATTTAGTCTTAGTAGATACGAGTACAAACACTAGTCACTGATATCTCAGGAACCAATCATGTGCCTTCTTGTAAGATATTTTTCTGATCTTTATTATTTGTAGTTTTGGCTGTTACACTTGACTTGTTACAAATTGGCACTTTAAACCTTAATATCCCAGATTAAAAAAATATCCAAGATTTTATTTTACCACAGTGTCGGCGTGAGTAATATGTTTTTTCATGCCAAATTACAGCTTTCTAGAACTAAGAGTCTCTGAGCTGAGCTGTGGACCGACGGATGGAGTGACGGAAGGACGGAGGGACGGACGGACATGGCGAAACTATAAGGGTTCCTAGTTTTACTACGGGACCCTTAAAAGGAGGTGGTCCTATATTCCAGTATATGTATTTCTTATGTATGTTTACCGATTTCTCTGTCAATTATTGACCAATTTTGAAATTTACTTATTGTGCAATAGGGTATACTTTCGAAGTGGTCCCATTGATTGTCACCAAATATGAATCTGATGAGGGGATGCATGATTAATGAAGACTCTTCAAATACTATAGGGATATATAGTACAGCGATTTTAGTATTTTTTGTAACAAATCTTGCATTCAGAAAGTATTATTTCGTGAAGAAGAGCTGATGATGAAGACCACAGATGGCCACCTGAACTTCTTAACGGTAGCTTTTTAAAGAGTAGCGCTAAGATATCTCGATTAAGATACATGAGCGACTATAACAAAGAACATTTAATTGTTTAAATGTGACTATGACTTTTCCGCGGCGTTGCTTGCGGGGCGCTTGCAAGTTTTATATTAATTTAGAAGTGTGACTACATAACAGCTTATTATGATTACTTAAACGTATCAAATAAAATAAATGTTAAAAAAAACATAAAACCGCCTCCGGAAATGCAATAAAAACTTCATTTAAAATGGTAGGTTAACCAAAAGCCGACTTTTATTTTAGGACCTCTTACGCTATACATATACTCTAATGCACTGGGAATAGGCAGAGCTTGACAGATCACGTCGTCGCCGACGCCTTCCGAATGGAATACAGAGTGCTTCATAGTGGATCAGAAAAAAGTAAATGCATATTCGAGCGTCACTTAGACAGTAAATGCATTAAAGTGTCGGCCCGAACGGGTTTAGCGGCTGTAGGTATTATGAATTTTAAAACCATTCAAGTTCCAGATTAAACGAAAGGAATTTTAATACAGTGGCTCTCACTCTTTGAATACATTCAAAGTTCAAGTTTACAATTCGGTCTCAGGTCATTCTCATTAGAAAATAAGGTTTTGAAAATATTTTGAAACAAAAGAAAACCATTATGAGTAACCATTTTCAATTTCCACAGGTCTGATGGCCGATGAGAGTTACGTTGTAATTGGATACTTCATTTTATGTGTAGTACTTACATTTCCTGTTGTAGGCTAAGTCGCTGTCAACTGTATATTGGAGCATACGAGATGCCCGAAAATATCAAACCTCGCTTTTACGCTATCTTGTCAATAGTGGGTTAGTGTTCACCTCAGTCCCACCTCTTGCTTTGAAACCACCAAGGTTATATGACTCCGGGAATACAGCGCAGGGAGAGCATTCCTCTCCTCGGTGGTCTTTAAGCCGTGGTGCGCCCCGGATCATTGTTTTTAAATTATTTTGTGGAATCAGCTCTCGGCGCCTGTATTTCCGAACCAATACGACTTGGGGGGCCTTCAAAAACGAGCCTACTCTTTTCTCAAAGGCTAGCAGCGCACCTGCGATTCCTCTGGTACTGCGGGTGTTTATGGGTCACGATGATCACTTACCATCAAGTGACTCACTGGCTAATCTGTATCGTTTTCACATAAAAAATAAATATAAATAAAATATAACTTTTAACCACTGGCACAAATGTGTTGTGTTCATGATGTGTACAATAGGGTGAATAAAGCATGCTCCACGGGTTAACAATAAAGTAGGTTAGTTTAAACACCTTGTATTACGTTCGATACGATATATTAAACGGCTGCTGTACAGGATTGGACTCTATTAAACTTAACTTACTCTATTCAGAACCATAAAGCTTTGTAGCGATACGATCGCTTACTGTCAAGTAGAGCTACAGGGTGAGTTACAAGTGTTAAGCAGTTCCAGATCTTTAATTTCACAATTTGCTTTTTGATACCCAATTTACTATTTATCTTTGTTGAGCGAAGAATGGGTCATAAACAACACTGTACTTGTACACAACAATATCGCTTTGGCGATGATGTTTTGTTTTACCCTCTATTAGTGTCCCATTGCTAGGGAAAGGCCTCTCTTCCTTTCCACCATGCCATGCCATGCTAATTGAATGGGAGGTTTTAAGTAATACGACTACATGTAAAAGAATTACTTTATTTTCATTTTAATTATATTTTACAAGAACAGTTCAACTACAGCAACGGTACATATAATCACGATTCTTCAACAAAACCCATCAATTTATGAAATATGCCGACTCAACTGAGTCTCTACGGACAAAAACTTAACATGGTATGGTACATTGAGCTTAAAAGCTTCGTTTATTGTAAATTATTGTAACATGTATTTATTACATATTTAGTATACAAAGCACGGGATATTGTCTTTATTGCAGATGTGAATTGGTAATATTTACAAAATGTTAAATACTGATTGAAAAGAACTATTACAAGTTCATACCTTACTTATTATATTTCTAAACAGCTCAGCACCTATATCATATTTACAGTGACATAAAGTAAGATATGCGTATATAATATTGTGAAAGATATCTTTACATGATATTAAATAATATGCGAGAGGTGTGGGGTGATAATAACGTGTCTCAGGGGGGTTCTCAATCCTTCGTGAGGACACTTCGTTCACTTTAACACCTTAACTAAGAGGTTCTCAATCTTTTCCGCCCAGGCTTTAACATTTTATTGGACCACAAAGTAAAGAACAATTTTGTTAAGGTTAAAAAATATAAAAATCGTAAGTACCTATCTGCAGTCGCTGCATAAGGACAAGAAGTGTTTGTTAAGTAAGTAATGTTTTTTTTCTTTTCCTTCTTTTGGAATATTTTTTTTTACGTCGTGTTATGTGCATAAATGTTTTTATTTCTTTCTTTCGACGCAAGATGTTGGCTAACTTGCTGGTTTTGTATTGGTTTGTATTTGTATAGCCAGCGGAGTGTCTTTTACATCTGACAGACAGTACTATTAATCGTCTAAAGCAAAAGTATTTATTACGAAAATATTTTAAAGAGTTATGAAAAATATTGTTGTATTCAAAAAGCATAATTGAAGAAATAGCCAAAATAAGGTCAAGATTAAATTAAAACTTAAAAATGGAAAATAATTTATTCAGTATATTTCATTTCAATGAAATTTACTACCATCTGGGTATAATAGAACAGTATTGTAACACTATCATTAGAGACTATTACGAGTACCTTAACATGAAATCCATGACCAACTATTAAACTATTTTAAACGCAGCTATATATTTAAGATATGGCACATTTATCGTAGAGATCTATCAGTCTTTCTTTAATTTAAAAAATACACGTAGGTACATTTTTATTATAAGAATTTACTTAAACAAAATACATATTTACAATAATCAGCATAACCGACGGTTTTTTCTACTTCGATGTCAAATTGATCATCAAGCTAAGCCTTTTTACAAAATTATTTAGAAATGGAAGATTCCAGAGTGATATCCTAGATAGACCTAGCAGCAGTACCGAACATAGAGAGAAATCTATAAGATAAATACGTCAACTTATGTACCGAAAAGTAACTGATTCAGCGTTAATCAGCGTTATCGTGTACGTGTAAGGTGCGCACACGTACAAGCCGCTCAATGTACATCACTCAAAGATATTCTAGTGGTTAGTTTCTACTGTGCTAACGTTCCCATTTACTGTACCTAATACTAACGATGAGCTTATAAAGAGAATACCTCTAACGAATATGTATAAATTGTTTCACGCTTCAGACAACTTGTTAACACTGTTAATGACGGTTTTTCCTCCGTTTCACACTGAATTACATCCTGATCATGGAAAATACGAGCTGCCTTTACAGAAATAAGCCTACCCCATCTCCAGAGCAAACTACACAGCCAAATATAAACAATATTAATAAGATAACTGGGCCTCGATTCCACTGCGTTTTACATCGTCTTTATTGTCAAGATACAACTTTCATTATGAAATATGGACCCTGATGTGGCCTTTCAACTGTCATATGCGCTATAACTAATAAAAACGACCGTACAAACTTTCTGAAATCTCTCACTTCCATTTCCTTATTAATTAACATAGTTCCTGATACACAACGCTTCAGCGATTATCAACAAAGGCTACAGCTACTATACTAACACAGCTAACGTATCCTAGATATCGTATCTCATTTAGCACAGCGTCTGGTATTGGCACTAGGTCGGGGGGAGGTGTCAGCTTGCGATCAAAAGCGCTGCGATGACCGCCACGACGTCGCCACGACCTCGCGACGATGTGGAAGACTGGGTAGACTCGTAATCCGTACCTGGCACATATGTAAGTGGAGCTAAGGAATTGGAAATTAGGTTTGATTATAATGAAACTGTGAAGAAACACATTGGCTTGTCATATTTCTTCACGAATCTTTCGTTTATTTTAAAACTATATTTACAAACTCAGGATGATTGAAAAATATATTTGATTCAAATTAAATTCAGATTAGTTAAATCGTTGTTTATTAATGGATTCATTAAGATTGTCAATAGCCACAAATAAAAGCGTTCTCGCATGTTGTGTGTTAATTGATTGATCACTACAAAGCACTAAATTTTAACAATTTCAGAACTTTTTCATTATTTAAAAACAATGAAAACTCTATAAAATGTCTTATTACAAATACATGTCGTGTTAACAGTGTTCTGTCCCTATTTACGGACAACAATGCGTAACCCGGCAGTGAGCCCTGAGCAGCCCCACATGCCAAGCTATTATTCTGATATAGGTACAACACCGTTCGAGGCACTTCTATATAATTACCATTTGCATTACATAGCTTGCGGCGTCAGCTAATATTTGCCTAATTTCGACTCGGTTAAGTAGTTTCTTGAGATCTCTTACGCTGTGTACGTGTTTGCACAGCTCGATAAGTTTGAAGCAAAAATGAGGTAAGATCGTTCGAGAAGGATTATTGGTGTTGATTAAACTTTCCACGCAATTGTATTGGAAATTGAAATTGTTTGCCGCAAATTTGTAGGGGATAAGTTTCTATCACTACGTTTACTTTTAATTCAAAGAGATTATAGGCGATACAAAGCATCTGAATATAAAATAGTTGTACAAACTTTATGTTTGTTTTAAACACAGTTTTAATTTAATATTTGTTGTGCCTATACTGTCTAAGTAGTCATTGGAACTGAGTTTTATCGATGAGATCATTTCAGTATTAATCACTTTCACCAGGTATTGTTTGAAAAACTCTTGGAATGCAATTATACATAGGTACCTACATAAAACGTTTTACTGTTACTACACTAGACATTTATGGGCGAAGACAATGACTTCTGATTCAGAGTCTTACCAACAGAAGCTAGAGTATACAAACCATTGATGTAGTTTTCTTATTTGAAACATAAAATCTAGTTGCAAATAAACTGGACCGCAAACCTAAGTATCACACTTTTAAAGAACATGTCATATAAAGTGTGATACTTAGTTTTGCGGTCCAATATAGTTCCAGATACTTACCACCAGAATCTTTCCACTCTTCGACTTCGTAATCTCCTATGACTCTGTTCTCAGCAGAGCCGTCTCGCCAGCGATTTTTATTCCTTCCTAAGAATCATAACAAAATCATAAACAACGGAAATTATATGCTTGTTATCTTACAAAGTTGAGATTACATTAAATTGAAGGAGGCCTTCTTTGCTTTTATTAGCAATGTCGCCAAATTTAGAAAACTGACCAGGAAAAATATTGCGTCATATTTATGAAGGGCCGTGAAAGTGGGCTTTCAAGTCGGAACATAACACATGATGCCATAAAAAGTATAAAGGAAAGCCGAAATCTATAACAATAAACGGTACATTGGAAGTCAAAGCGCAAACAAAATCGCTTTTCCCACAATAATATTACTAACGACCCAATTGTACGGGAGCATTGGGCCGCGGCGGCAAAACCAATAAATACAAAATCCACCTTTTCCATCCGGCCGGGTGCAGGCTCACGATGAATGTATAAAAGGCGTGTAAGAATGGTGGAATTTCGACTGGTATTGACTTCTTTATAATAGCGGTTCACAGAGAAATATTGGGATCAATTCAAAACTGTATTTTCTAACGGGTTTGGATTAGTTTGGTTATTTATTAGGACACTCACTGACTGATTCGTGAAAATGGTATAATTTCGACAGATCTATTCATATAAATAATTGTGTTAAATAATGGGAAACTCTTAATAGCACTAGACCTGAGATATTAAATATGCACGTGTTCGTATCTGGCCATATGTAGTACCCAAAACATGACCTTATATCATTAATATCTAAACTCAGGTATTATTAAAATCTTTTAATTATAGATATTTATGTGTATTTCGAGGTCTTCTTAACCATTAACTATAAGAAAATGATGACAATTCATAGAAACTTACCTAATGCCTTTAATTGCGTCAAAAAATTAGATAAACGAACGCCATACACAGCGATAGCTTTGAGAAGGTTCTTCGGCTTTATATTTATTTCTCACACGCTCTTATTAAGAGCGACTGTGAGAGCAAGTAAGAACTCAAAGCACCTTCTAACTGCTCACAGAATGTACTTTATTCTTGTTAAACGTGAATCACAGTTATATAGTTTGACATAAGTAACAATTCTGAATTGGACCCGCAGTTTAGAAATTTAACAACACGTAGTTTGAGAAGGGAAATTGATTTTGGGCTCATGAAAAATTAAACCACAGTCACGGGCTGATCAGGCGGGAAGGGTTTCATTAAAAACTTTCGAGCTGCCGTTACGACATTAATTATTTCGATGCCTTAATCAGTGCCGAGAACCAATTGGATTGAGGGTTGTTCGTGTTCCGTATTACGGTTATATCTGTAGACTCTAGCTTAACGATTGGTAGAATTCGTAATATTTGTAGTCCGTTAGCTAATAGATGAGTTACATTGAAAAAAAAGGAATAGCGAAAGGTTTAAGTATCTATTGAATTTGGGAAATGGACTAAGGTATTTTACTGGTAGTTATAGATTATTATTATTTTCTTTGCCCCGCGGCGACTTGAACAGCTACTACCGCGGGAATATGGCGTTTCTACAATGAAGTGATTTCGCCAGTGTCAAGTATATATAGGTAAGTATAAATCAATATAACAATAAAACACAATCCAATCTTCTCTAGGAAGATTGGTGGCAACGTTGTACGGTGATATGTAGGACAGAGGCCAAGATAGTTATAACCTCTGTACCACTGTGAGTCAACTTGAAACGAGAAGTAAGATGCCAGAATACACGAAAGTCCAAGTCTTCTATCACTGTGCAACACAAAGGCATTAAAAGTACAAAACACTGACAAAAAAGATTTTTGAACACCTAAATACTTACACAAAAATAAAAACTAAAATAAACTACACATCCGCCATCTTTTGACGTTGCAAATGGCCTCCTACTTATTGATTATCCTTCTGTCCTTTTCTGTCAAACTCAAATGTCATAATGACAGGATAAGGAGAAAGCATATTTCAGGCACACTTTAGTTATGCGTTAATGAATTACAGAGATATACACAAATAAAATTAGGTAGATGAATATTAATTTAAAGAATAATTGGCTAAATAAATCATGTAATTTTTATACTTTACCGGTAATTGAAATTACAATCTAAATTTGTATCTTTTTGATCTTAAGAAACTTTTATGGAACTGAAGCCACTGAATTTTTTATTGAATAATTCTCGGGAATGAAATTATAATAATTACTCATATTTGATTTCGTAGTTAACAAATGTAATGAAAAAGTAATATTTAGACATTGATCCTATTTTGCAGGGTCAACTTCCATTAAACCCGGAACCCGGTGGAATTCATTTGCCGTTTTTAGGGTTCCGTACCAAAATGGTAAAAAAGAAACTTTTGGTGAGACTTCGGAGTCTGTATGTCTGTTCACATATAACAGCAGTTTTTCGCTGAAATCAGAGAAACTATCAACTTGAAAAGCATAAGTAGTTGTTAACTTGCTTGTCCGCATTAAGTAGGTAGTACCGTTTGTAGTAAAAAAATATGTTAAATCATTTTTGTAAATATTTTAAAAGGGGCATGAATGGGGTGTTGGAAAATGGATGTAATTATAGCAAACAGGCTGTCCTGTGATTGAAAGGACTCAATCTGCATATTTCAAAAATATTTTATTTGTAATTTTCCTTTTATTTTTTACAAAAAATGACAGCTTCTCCCTTGCCCCAAAAATTTGTGAACTAAATCATAAGCATAAAATAACAGGAAGCCGTCTAAAGATACAGTAAATAAAAAAAAGCTTATTGCATTAAATAAAGTTCATAACAAAATTAGTTGTCATTTACGTTTTCCAACCATATTATCTTAAATACGGAACCGGTTTCTTTCCATGTAGTTAATAATTGAAAAATTAACCCAAAAATAGCTAAAGGAACAATATCGTCTGGTATCTCATACATTTTGACCCAATCTAAGTCTTTAGTGGGCAGCGTGCGTGACCTAGAGCCATCTGAGCGGAGGCCGTGTTCAGTTTGGGCTACAATCACTCCTTGTCGGAAGTCACAAAATAGCCTCGCTTTTTGCAGCTCAGCCTCGTGATCTAAGATAGTTAGTTGCGATGGCATTAAGGCGTCCGACGTTATTTATTGAAGGCTTTTAAGAAAACAAGTGACAAAAACACAGTGTTATTTAGAAACATATAACATGTTACTGTATTTGAAACCCTTCAACGTAAACGTCAATTTGAGTGATAGAGCGCGTCTTTGTGGCTTTAAAACACTATAAAGCAAAATAATAAATCTGAATATACCACTTTTATGCCTTGGAATCACAGGTTTGTTGTCAATCTACGAAGACAAGCCTCGCCGGTCAAGTTAGAATGCACTGACGGCGAGTCAATATCGGTCATTATTCAGATTTGTGCTTTCAGTCTAATTAACGCGTTGCTTTTTTCCACTTGCTCTTTGGTAAATTTTCTACCAAAATACAAACTTTAATGTGTACTGGGTACTTAGTTATTTTAACAGGTTAATTAACGAAAAAAAAATTAAAGAAAAAAAAAACAAGAAAAAAAACAAAAAATTGCAATTTTAAAAATAACTTGGCTGCACTTGTTTATGTGTAAACCGTTTAGTGATACCTTTTTTCTTGTCCGAAGATGCAGGCACGTGGTTGACGACGGTGCTCGTCGTGGGGGGAGCAGTAATTTCTAAACAGAAGTAAGATTACTTAATGTGAAGCATAGTATAAAAGATCTACACAGTCAAAGTGTAGATAAGTCTTCGATTATTTGAAAAGCTGTTGATTAAAAGAGACATTTAATTTCCTCTCAAATCAGTGAAGCAACATTGATATGTAGGTCTACGGCCACAACCTATATTTTCCCACTTGTCGATCAGTGCATTTTATTTTGTTAGATAGAAGGATTACCGAGTGACAATAAAGACACGAGTAACTAGTGTCAGCCACACATGCACGCATATATTGACGCGGACTATTGATTGATATATGGCAGTCTATGGAACGTTACTTATTTTGATCATTCAAGCGATTACTACTAAACCGTATTTACGCCAATCAAGGATACTACATAGGGTATAGTGTTTACAATCCACGAAGTCCCTCTCCACTACCTAATTTGACGTACATTGACGAAACTACGCGACGACAATTTGAGTGATAGGGCGCGCAGTGGGTTGATAACACTATAATTAACTTGACAGAAAATGCTCAATGTCAGAAATATCACATTAATTTTCATTACTAACCTTAAGATCGAAAAAAATCGTCCGCTGTTTCGTTCGTCCGAAAATTTCATATACCCGAAAATATTTGTTTAAACCGTTTAATTTTCCTGAATTATTATAAAACTAACCTAACCTAACCTACAGGTTTTATAAGTACCTATATCTCTTTAAACATTTTGTAAAGATAATGGATTCAGAGAAAAAATATTTGCCAACAAACGAAACAGCGGACAAAAGTTTTTCGAAACATCGATAGGTTACTATTAATTCTAAATGTTGTAACATACCATCAAGACGAATCAGCCCATCAGTTTCGCCCAGGGAGTTCTTGGCCACACAGCGGTACGACGAGAAATCTCGTGATGACACCTTCTTGATTGTGAGCTTCATTTTCCTGCTGTAACCGTCATCGCTTAAGCCTGTGATGTATTTGTTTCCTGAAGGAAAGAATACTGGAATAAACAATAGCAATTGTTCGCAACTTAATAAAAAAAAATACAATAAATAATGAAAACGGAAGTAAGATTGGACTTTTGTGGTTGAAATAAACTGACAGGTTATACGGACATAGCTGAAGAATGGTGTTATACACTCAGGAGCAAAAATACCGGGTCAGAGTGCGTTTTTCATACAAACGAGACTATTTCGAAACCTTGGTTCCTCGCCAGGGGTTGTTTTGAGTGAGTGTTATTGGTGGATACTGCGAGGTTCAATAGAGGAGGTCAAAAGTTCTTAAGATACCTAACTAATCGCACAACCAGTTAACACCACAGCGGGAGAGTCTGGGTCAGCACTTGGATTTCCTTTTACTTTATTGCCATTTTAGATGCTTTTCTGAACATGCACTATTCCGGCGTTAACCGCAGATTCATTCAGTTGGGTATCCTAGGCACTCTGGAAGTCCTGAATCGATGCTCGGGGTATTCATCATCAGATTTCACTAATGCAGCATTCCCTGGCGAGAAACCAAGGCTTCGAAATAGCCACTTTAGTATGAAAAACGCACTCTGACCCGATATTTTTGCTCCTGAGTGTATATTTCGAATAGTAAATCAAGTTTAGCATAATTTCATTTATCTACGTTCGAAAAGCATAATACAGGTTAAGCATAAGTACAAATTGTACAATTTTATCAGGTAAACGATCGAATAACATAACACTTATTTATTGTAACGATAATTTTCTTAAAATTATGCATTTTAAGTCAATTTCCTCTTATAGGTTAGGTTAGACCTGTGACTACATATTGGTAGTAATCAAAGACGAGGAAATGTCTACTTTTTAACCTATGAATGATTTAAGAAATTTTCGTTTTCGTTTATTATAGGCAAAATTAAAATTAATACATTAATTATAATGCAAAACATTACGCACCCATTGTATAAGGTATTCAATCTACAAAGTCGCGTCCTACTATTTAATTGTACGTAAATTAAGGCAACCGTATAAAGCAGGGCCGCCATCGTGAATTGAGAATACTATATTGCTACAAAACTAAACTACACTATGGATGTAATGCCTCTATTTAATAGCTTGAATGTTTATGTAAAGATAAGGCAAGGTCTAATATATTTGTTTTTCTGCCGAGGCCCGCTTAAATAACCAACGAATCTATCGTATAATGTCTCATTTCTTCGAATTTCACTGCACCAAGATTAGTTTTTTTCGGAATAAAATTGTTTTCAGGAAATCCTGTACATTGGTTACCAAGGTTTGATTAAGTTTAAAAAAAAAAAAATCTCGGAGAAATTTGCCCGGCCGTGAAATTAAATTTCTGCATATTAATAATAGTGTACGAAATGAGTTTTAACGTACATGTGGCAAATGTATCTTATCTTATCTTACAGATGGGTTCCTTTCGGATACACTTCGACCCCTTTAGGATCTTTCTTGCAATTACCCTCTTACATACTCAGCTGTTCCAATGTGCAGGTTTCCTCACGATGGTTTTCTTTTACATTAAGAGAATCGGAATGTAAATAAGTTAGAAAAACTCTACGCTACACTATTTTAAATCAAATATTCCCTATTAAAAATTGTTGAATTGTGTAATTGAAGTTGAAGCTGCAAAACTTAATACCAACTACGTATTGTAATCTATAAGGAAGGCTACACAAAGCATTTATTTAATGAAAACCTTTGTGAAACTACTTCCAATCCAGGCCTTTGAAGTGAACATGTTTGTTCTACTCTCGACTTAGTCTCGATTATACACAGTGTAAATAAAAACTAAGTACACAATTTCGCAAACGAAGTCTTTGTTGTTGGTTTGTTACGTAAATTGTGTCAAATTGCATTTCCACACGGTCTTTTGATTGGCAGTTTTCTCTCCAGCGGTATGTTTTCGTGATAATAAGGTAGCTATGATGGAAGTCTTTAATATAATGTATTTTTTTAAGTTAACAATTCATGGTTTGCTGTGATTACACACATCATCACATTCATCACTCAGTATTGATTTTGAAAAGTTATTATTATCACGAATAGGGGTTGCGAATTTATGCAGACAGTATGATATGTAATTAATTGTTGAAATACCGAGTAGTGCTCTAAACTAAGGAGCTTATAGGAAATTGCTGAAAGCAAACATTCAAATCACGAATTCAGATTGTACTAACTGAAAGCGCAAAACTGTTTCATGCATCAGTGATCTACTGACCTAAATGCGGTTTCGTGTTACTTCATAACAAACAATAAAACGAGGAAATGTCAATGGCATTTAAAAAAGCTGGGCGATGTGATAGGGTCCGTCCTAATGAACGAAGTATGCAATTACTTAAAACTTTGAAACGACGCAGACAATTTTGGGAAAATGAATTAATTACCTTAATGGATGACACTTTAAAGGTTATTTGAAATAAAGGGTGTCCCGTAAGTCAACGTCAAAAGTGGCAGTACAAGGCTCCTTTCATTATTTCAGAATGTGTTATTTTTTTCAATATGACTGTAACTATTTCATTCGCATTTGATTTATCCATAAGCAGAATCTTTATTTGACATACTTTTCTCTAGACCTGCTTTGTTTTTACGATACTTGAGAAGGTTATTACATTTTCATGTTTCGCTGTAGACTTGTGATTATTTCAAAGATAGCCGGGGCAAGAACAAAAAGTAAATTCGAATTAATTGGGTTTTCGTTAGGTGAAACATTTGCGGGTTGTTGGTCGGTCTATTAACTTTGTTTTTCAACCATTTTTTTGTAGGTACACCACGTGCGAACAAGTTTGTTAATCTTTTTTCTTTCACTCGAGCAAATTTAAATATGGTTTTGAAATCTTATTATGACAATCTCATCCGCGTTGTGCGTTGCGTTGCGTTGCCTTCTTTTTTTGAAATGTATGGCTGTTTACCGTGATTCCACAGTGATTTCGCCAGTGTACAGTGAGAGAGAGTATAAATAATCACTAGAGAAAATAAATTAAAAGTATAATTCGAATCTTCCCTCCCACCTTCCCTCCCGTTTCCCGGAATCCAATGCGTTGCCAACTCTGAGGACTTAGAGGCTACGCAAATCATTTCACTCAGTATTTTTAAATAAACGTTTTATGTAATAATAAAATTATTTAGTAGCATTTAATTTTACCGTTAAGGCTTCTTTAATAGGTGGTTGATAGACGTAAAAGCTTTGACAATAATTATTCCTTCTACCCTCTTTGAGCACACGGTTTTAATTTATTTCTCATTTGCCGATGTCTGCTCTAATCAGATTGTGAAGACAAGGGTTGTGACGCAATTATCACAGCCGTGTGACGACTATCCATTTTTATAAGGGTGCCGTACCAAAATGGTAAAAAGAAACCCTTATGGTGAGACGTCGTTGTTTGTCTGTCTATCTGTTTGTCACGTTTTTTTTCATTCAGTAAATTTTAATTATGGCAAGCAATCTATGTTAAGAAATGAATATTGTAATAATTTTGGACAGTGAAAATAGATGTCATTACAGTAAATGGGGTGGCAAACTTTGGGAGAGGCCTACATGCAGGAGTTGATGTTATGAACTAAATTCATAAAGATGATGAAGCTGAAGATCAATCACATTTTCGAAAATGGCTAACGTTACCGTTAGGTACACATCTTGTCTAGGCCACCAGGTTATATAAATGAAGATGAAAGGTACCTGATATGATCATGTCCCCGCGATCCGTGGTCCAGTAGTTGATGGAGGAGGGGTAGGCCTCCGTGTGGCATTCCAGCGTCACGTCCTGCCCCACGTACGCTGCCTCCAGCTGGTTCGGGATCGAAAGCATCGGTGGGACTGCGCAAATAACAATACATGATTAACTGGATGGTTTGTATTAGGAATGGAGTGCGGCAGGGTTGTAACCGGTAACCGGAGAAATGATAAAATAACTAGAATCGAGGTATACCACCTTAGTCCTCAGGGTTGGCAACGTATTTACAGCCTTAGTCTTGAGAATGCAAATGAATTTGTGTCTCAAGTTCCACTTTTTATGTGGTATTAAGGAGAGCACACAGGCCACCTGAAGGATGTGGGATGACAGACCCATAGACATTTGCATTCACAACACCGAATCCTAAGACAGCAAATGCGGTGCTAACCCTGAGGAGTAAGATGGAATGCTAGTTATCAGAAGACCATTGTACTCATTTGCCTTCTTTTCGCCATATGACTCATTTACTAGAGGTATAAGATCGTGTCAGATGTGTTTGAGTCCAACTACACTCAGGAGCAAAAATACCGGGTTATTTTGATATATGCCAGGGGTTGTTTTGAGTGAGGTTTAATGGTGGATACTCCAAGGTTCAATAGAGGGTGCAAAATTTGTAAAGATACTTAACTGATCGCACAATCAGTTAACAAAACAGCGGGAGAGTTTGGGTCAGCACTTGGATTTCCTTACATTTTGTTACAATTTTAGATGTTTTTCTGAACATGCACAATTCCGCCGTTAACCGCAGATTCATTCAGTTGGGTATCCTAGGCACTCTGGAAGTCATGTACCGATGCTCGGGGTATTCATCATCAGATTTCACTAAAAGCATTCCCTGGCGAGGAACCAAGGCTTCGAAATAGCCTCTTTAGTATGAAAAACGCACTCTGACCCGGTATATTTTTGCTCCTGAGTGTATATTGTAAGGAGTATCGCGTAGGACAAGATTAGACATTCTTGTTCTCCGCATTTTTAACTGACTTCAAAAAAGGAGGAGGTTCTATGTTCCACAGTTTGTATTTTGTAGGTTTGAGTTATTTGTGTTGGTATCGTACTCGTTATAATTTTTTTCGCAAGAAACCAAACTCGCAAGTCACGAAGTAGTAAGTGAGCTCTGATGCTAAAAGTCTAAACAAAATTTATTATCAGGTTGTTGTATGGTTTGTTGAGATTCCAATTTAACTTTACTAACTTTAGCAAGTTTCGTTTATTTTAAAATTAAATTTACTATAAACCTATGTATGAGTTCAAGTGAAGAATTTTTGTCTCAGCTTGATGGATGAAATTGCGTTAGTATAAAAGTAATTTATTTATTTGAAACATCCTTCGAGTTTCTTTTCTCCTTCGCTCTCCTATCCTCGTAGGTATTTATACTATTCTAATCGACGATTCCGAACGAGAAATATTTTTCAAGTTTCTTACACTGATTAATACTACCATTTTCTTAATAGCTATCGACTTTTTTCGTGTTTTTATGAATATTAAACACTAGTCGCCAATACTCTATGAGCAAGTGTGATACAGTCAAAGTCTAATATAAGGTAATGGTAGATATGTAATAAGATATAAAATAAAGCTAATATAAACGCGTGTGTGTGTGCCGTGTGGTTGTCGGTTTAGAATAGTGCCACTCCACGCCTTCTTGTAGAAGTCATAAGAGGCGACTAGGGGATTAACGGCTTAGTTAGGCGTTAGGCGATTGGCTTGCAACCTGTCACTAATATACACTGGTAAACATCTAAGCCTGTTTGTGCAAAATGTGATTATAGAATTAACAACAAGTTGTAAAGAGTTGTTGGTAATTCTGTAGCTCTGCCTAACCCACTCTGGGATGATGGCGTGGCGGTATGTATGTGCGTATGTGTATAAACGTGTTAAAAACTGAGCGCCTGTTTTTGTTACTTTGATATGAATATTTCCTGGAAAATCACGCTGTTCTGTATTTTTAATGAGGGAAAAAGAAATTGGTAATAGGTTTTTGTTTTTTTCTTTATTTTTTAGGTGGCTTGTGGTTGTTTCATACAAATACGGAGATAGCTTGAACCCCAAGGAAGGATATAAGGGGTTTTTTTTTACCGCGAGTAGCGATAGACGACTTCTACGCTGACGGAGTCGCGGGCAACAACTTAGCTTTACATAAAAGACGTTATAAGCCAACTTACTGTAGCAATTCGATTTATTAGCAAGAATGCATAATGACCGGTCACAAAACCATTAATATAATGAATGATACATACTTTCCCAAGACTATAGCTCAGTACGCAAGCAATTATCAAAATGGACCGAAATATTAAATTCTGAAAGCTTCGCTGGTTAATCGAGTAAAAATTACGTGAACGTTTTACGTATGCCGGTGGAAATGAAGAGAGTCGCGAGGCGTCGGGCGGGAATGCGAATTACTCGCAAGACGGTGAGTCATTGGTTCGGGAGGCGGGACGGCGAGAGATGGTATCGCCATTATCGCGTCCGTACCGTATTCACGTCAGCATAATGCTCTAATTGGGCGCAATTACGGCCGATCCGGCGGAAGCGCCGTCAGGTAGACGCCGTGTCCTCGTAAATACTCGTTAACGACGCCAGCCCCGAGAAAAATAATATTTCTGAACGCTGACTCCCGCCGAAAGAAAACGACGTGAAAATGCTCACGTACTTACCAACGGAAGAATTTGAGGCCAAGTTAATGGGGCGGGCAAAATGTGCGGGCATTTTCTTTCTTCTTGATGAGGAAGTGATATTGGTACAATTTGCTAGGCTGGTGTTTTACGACTGCCATTTTGGCTGCCACTCTTTATGTGAAATGAAAATGAAATGAAATAATATTTATTTGGCACTTAAAGCACTTAAGATAAAAATAAAAATTATACAATTTGCTTGACTAAATAATTCAGCTTATCCTAGATTATTATCTTAATTGCATCAAACCCAAAATGGTCTCCACTCAGCTTTTTATGCCACGGTATATTGTTCAGATATACCGTGACGCTGGTTTTCAGTGAAACCTGGAGAGGTGAATGGCGCACCGTAACTACACTACCTATTTAATTGACCAAAACCAGATACAGTTGCATAAATTAACTACTACCTACTACAATTGCAACTACCCATTACGTGCGAGTAAATGTAAATATGCGAGTGTCTGTTTGTATGGTGTGAGGGTGAGTGCGCGTGTGCGTGTGTGCGTGCGTGTGTGTGCGTATGTAAGTGTGTGTGTGTGTGTGTGTGTGTGTGTGTGTGTGTGTGTGTGTGTGTGTGTGTGTGTGTGTGTGTGTGTGTGCGTGTGTGTGTACGCGAGTGTCAGTACGACTGCTTATGTACCGGATGTTTGGATTGTTAGGATAAGTTTCTTGAGATTATTTTTGAAAGACGCAACCGAATTAAGATTTCGTACTGGTGGTGGTATGTCATTCCAGCACTTCGTGGCAGCAAAACGAAAGCTACCACGGAAAGCAGCCGTACGGTGTTGTGTATGCGTTAGGCGTATCGCTTGTCTGACTTGCCGTTGCGAGAATTTGAGTTTCTCGAACAGATAACGTGGTTTTTCGTATTTAATTATCCCGAACAAGAGAGAAGCGAGGTGTAGGCGATATCGTGAGGTCATGTTTAAAACGCCATTGCTGTTTAAGAAAGGGCTGACATGAGAGTAGCGAGGAATGGGAAAGCAGAACCGCGCACAGGCATTTTGGATACGCTGTATTACCCTCTTTGTTCTTGCTAGCAAGCATCCACCAATCACTACATCAGCGTAACTCAATTTGGAAAGAATAAGCGAATCGCAAAGCCTAGTGCGCATCTCCACCGTTAGGCACTCTCGAATTCGGTACAATACCTTTAACCTATAGAAGCAATTTCGCAACATCTCTAAAACATGACTCTCAAATCGTAGCCTTTCGTCAAAGATTATACCTAAGTTACGCGCTTCTGTTATTCGCTCCACATTAGCGTCCTCTATAACGACGTCCAGATTCGAGGTTGAAATGTCCCTAATTTGCTTCTGACTACCCAATACCATAAATTTAGTCTTACTTGCATTTAACACTAAGTTACTCCGGTGACACCAGTCGGCTATGCTGTGAAGATCCGCGTTAAGTTTGTGTATAGCTGAGTTACACTCGTTTGGTTTAAAAGATAAGTACAACTGGGTGTCGTCTGCATACATATGGTGGTTGCAATGTTTAATATTATTAATAATGTCAGCACTATATAAAATAAACAGGATTGGTCCCAATATCGATCCCTGGGGCACTCCTCTAGTAACCGGCAGTGTGGAGGAAACACAATCAGTACCATTAACATTACGGATTTTAACGTACTGGAAGCGCCCCAACAGATAACTTGCGAACCACTCCAGAGTAAGGCTATCAAACCCGTAATACGTAAGCTTCGACAGAAGAAGGGAAGTATTGATTGTATCAAAGGCGCGGGAAAAATCGAGTAATACCAATAATGTTCCTTTTCCCACGTCTTGTGCGGCCAAAATGTTATCCACCACATCCATGAGTGCGGTTGCAGTGCTGTGACACTTTCTAAAGCCAGACTGCTTCTCCGGCAGAATATTATTCGACTCTAGATATTCAGTCATTTGTAAGCTGACCACTTTTTCCAGTATTTTGGACAGATGTATGTCTAACGGCTAATTGATATTTATTTCCCTCATTTCACAAATTTCGGTATTAAATTAAATAGCTGATGAATCCAATATATGAAATGAATACCAAATTATTGAATTCATAATTAGAAAGGTATTTAATTAGCACCAATGTTAACATACAAATTTCATGCTACATTTCGTAAATCGGCATGAAATTTGTAAGCATATATTTAAAGTATGGAACTAAATTAAATCGCAATTTTGTTAATTTTAAATATTGAGGGTATAATTTTGGCTACATATTAAACGAAGCAATTTTATTTGTTAATTATTATAGCCTTCCACAAAATATTCCAGTGGTAACATAGACAAATATAAAATACATATAAGTCAACACCCAATTCATAAAATTAGTTTCGTATAATTCCAATAAATTGTATTAACCTACTCTAGAGGGGGTGTTCTTTTTATAGTGGTGTTTATGTTTAATTTTTAATATTTGAGTAGCTTAGTTTTATTTTATTTTATTTTAAATAAGTTTAGTTTTAACTTTAACTTTTAAATGTAAAGTCCGTATTTATAGTTGTATTAAAGAAATAATTATTTTTGTTGTACCTACTCTTGTATTTAGCTCTCAAACTATGCTGCATTTAGGACACGTTTAAAACAAAGACATAATAACACCACAGACCACTAACACCACCATCAGTAGACTTAGCACACGGCAATAGTCACTTTCTGATGTGCATACAGTAAGCCTAGCTAAGATGAAACGCTGCTAATAACATTTCTATTTTCTCTCAACTCGAAATGTATGGAGATGACATAAGCGTTCGACTTTCTCCCGGTCTTCGTTTCCCCGAAGACTTAAATGAAACGAATTTACGGACGAAAAATTTGGTCACGTAATGACGCAATCGCTAAATCCTTGACTAAAGTCATAACTAGGTTACTTAGTTTCTTTTATGTTGTTTTGATTTTATTTTGACTTGATGTTTTGACATTGGCAATATTAAATTTTAGTTTTTATATTCCGTGGATATTATTATTATTACTCACATGTTTATTTTATTTCCAGTAAATTAGGTTTTCGCAATAATTAAGTTATAAAAGTAAAGTAACAATAGTTATTCATCAAACAAACTTAAAAATAATCAAATTATTTGTTATGTGGACGACCTCATTAAGAATTCCTTAAGATTCGAGTACCTACATAATCGTACATAGAAAAAATAATTTTCAATATGATATAAATGCCTAACTACCTAACTATCGATAAAACAATCGCGCAGAACTTACATTGCACCATTAGCATGACCCGCTTGCTGATGGAAGGAGGCACGCCATTGCTCGCGATGCACAGATAGGCACCCATGTGCAGTCGCGACACCTTCGATATCGTCAGATTCTCGCCGTCGACTACGTTCACTGAGGACAAAAATGGAAATTTATAAATAAAGTAAAATAAGTTTTAGTCAAAAATAATAATATTCGAGATAAACTTTACGGTACAGAGTGCGTCCCTGATACACGTGCTAGGTTGTAATTTAAACTAATCCAACCCATGAAACGGACGTACAGTCGAGTACAAAGATATGTATACTCGTACGTCTTATGCATCTTATTTCAATAGAATAATGTGCAAAAGTGTATACCTAAGTAGAAACATGTATTTGTTATAAAATCTACTACCATTTGATTTAGTCTAGTTATTTGAAAATCTTTATTGTGGATTAGAAATAATTTGTCGAGTGTAGACCAACATTCTCACTAGATTGTCATAAAAATACACCAAATACTATACATTCGATCAACAATAACAATATTTTATTAACGTTTCCAGATAGTTATTTTTAGTTTAAAACTTTTATGACAGCTATCATAATGAAACATTTTTTTCATCTCACTCTTATATCTTAATCCACTGTGTACCATATACATATGATCCAGTGTGTACCCTCGTACCATTTCTATTTCAATATGCCGTTACGAAACGTTGCCGTTCGTTAAGTTATAAAAAAAGCTTAATTAAAAAACTAAATACTGCATGTTTTTGGAAACATGACATAGAAATAGTATAACTATGTATTTTTTATACATAAAACTTCCGTGAGACTCGGACATATTAAGGAGATCACAAAATGTCGAGCATTTATGGACATAATTTACGTGAGCTACAGTAGTAATTGAAGTAACCTTACACTTTACCTCATAGTTTAAAAAATAGTATTCTAGGGTAAAACCATAAGTTAAAAACTACTTTGATAGATTACATGGGTGAAATGAGTTTAAAATTAATGTAATTGCAGGATTTTTTATGTTTTGTATTTACATTAAGAAAAACGAAACGTTGGAACTTATGTTAATCTAAACATAAAACCCGTATACAATTTAAAACCCGTTATGAGGTCTGCAATAAACTGCGTACAAATAATATATTTACTGAATGAAAATATTAAAGACGGTAAGTAACAATACCAAGCTATTATTGTTTCAATTGTGCAAATACTTCAGCTATGGGATGATTGTACAATTTGGTGTTATTGTGCGAAACAATCGGTTCAAGCCGTCGTTGTTCCGGCGGAAGGTCTCTCCCGAGCCATTGCCTCAACGATTCGATTTAACAGTAAACGCGTTGTCGCTTCGTCCCTTTCTGTAAATATATTTTAGGGTAGAGATAGACTGATAATATTCGTGTTTCGATTATGTGATCGAGGGTCTGGGGTCAAGGGTTTTCGAGTTGCTCGCTTCGAGGGCTCGCGACGCGGGTCCATTCGCGTGAACTCCGGCCGATACTTTCGCGCTCCAGAGATTTACTCTCATTTTGTCTGTTTTGTTTCTATTCGAGACCCGACTTTTGGTAGCGAGCGAATTCTTGAGAATTTTGACCGGTTATTTATGTGAAATAAGTGTGCCTTCAGGAAATATTGATTAAAATTCTTGACTTGATGAGCTTTGCGTTTATGAATTTATCTATATATGCTTATTTATTCAATATTTACTCGCCCTACTGTTCACTGTTACGATGCACGAGTGTTTGAATTAAAAATTGTACCAAATAGTAGACCGGGTCTTCGTGGATGCCGGTATGTACAATAGGTTTGGGCTTGATGTTTGTCGAAGTAGTTATCGTGGTTAGTAGGACTTTGTTAAGATAATTGTCCCTGTAATAGTAATTTCTGATCTCAGTCATTTTTTTCTTACACACATACATAAACTCACGCCTTTATTCCCAGAGTGAGGTAGGCAGAGCTACAGCTACAGAATTAGCAACAACCCTAAAAATTGATTGATAATTCTGTAACCACATTAATTGATTTTTAGAATTTTAAGTACAAAGTATCAAGAAAATAAACTAAGATTTTAGAGTTTTGTTTGTGTATCTCGGGTACGTTTTCTTCAGTAATTAATCGCTGATATTAGCATCCCTACGCCAAAAGTTTAGTTTTTAATATTTTGAATATTTAAAATAAATGACTGAGGTGAATTTATGTTTTCAACTTTGTCAGTGACGTGTAATAATATTAATAATGTATATAAAAACAAAATATTAGCTAACGTTAACCTTGAAACCTTTTAAGGATTTCTGTCGTCATTAGTGCTTGTCATCAATTATTATATAGTTTGACAGAATACATTCAGGGTTAGATGAAACTTGCAAATAAAATCCAGCTTTGTCATTTTAGCTGGATTAAGAAGTAACGGAGCACCGTACCAATTTATTTTGATGACACGTCAGCCTAGATGTTTGTGACCCTACCTTAGAAGCTAGTGGTCTCGGGTTAAAATCCCGGTGAGGGCAGATATTTGTGTGATGAACGTGAGTATTTGTTCCTGAGTCTGGGATGTTTTCTATGTATTTAAGTATGTATTTCTCTATATAAGTAAATTTATCGTTATCGTATACTTACAGTTTATTTATAAGCCTAGAGCTAAGTCTGGGAATAAGCCAATTTGTGACACTGTCCCCTGTTTGTCATGCTATGTTTTTCATTATGACACCGTAACTTATACACATCTATTTTCTGGCTATAGCAGGGTCTTAATATTCTAAAAACCATTAACCTTGACATCCCTTGTTTATAAAGTAGTGTCTCAAAAAAGGCATTCATTATAAGAGCTAACTTAACCAGGATATTTGTAATTTGCTTTTCGGCATGTTGATTTAGGAAGGTAGAATATGGGAACAGACCTGACTCTCCATTGCAGTTGAATTCTTGTCCGTCCTCCCGACGCCACATGACGTACGGTTCTGGATAGCCAGTGGCGCGACACACCATCGTCACGTTGGTACCCTCCCGAACCACCATGTCAGTTGATGTCATGTTGTCGATAATGACTGGCGGCACTGCGAACAAGAGAAACGTACAGATAAATATCCTCTGACAAGATCGCTACACCGCTCGCAAATTTCGTGTCACATGCCTCTTGTTAGGAGCAAATTCGTGGCCAGGCCATAAATGTTTATGTATGTATGTATGTATGTAAACTCTTTATTGTACAAACAGAAAATAACAAATCAAAATATATCTATATATATTTATATCTTTATTAGCAACTGAAAACATTAGGAATTACCTTTGAACTTAGTCTCACTGGCATCATAACAATAACTATGTAGTCTTGTATACTTGTAATTTATTAGTGTCAAGAGTAGTGTGTTCTGAATGTATCATCGTCAGGATCGTAGCAGGTGGAAAGAATTAGTCTCGCCTACCCCTCTGGGAAACAGACGTGATGTAATATAATATATGCATGCATTATGATTAAAATATTCAGACCATTTAGAACACTAATCAAAACTCTACATCAATACGCTTAATAGATTTTGGATTTACGCAGACAGACGTTTACAAGAAGATCAGTATAAAGCGGATTATAGCGTCGCGCCAGATTAAGTAATAAGCTTACAAGATTACCTATGTTAAGTTGTAAATACATCATATAATTTACAAGCAACTTATATACTACTGCTGTCTCATGAGATTTGATTGTACGCAGATAATAACTGTTGGATTCCTGGCGCAAACCTTTCTGGTAACGCATTGCTTACCTAGCATATGTAACAGCCGCAGTCCACCTGCTACTTGCTCTTTATCTGTGGCACTTAGACGACCTACAGGTAGCCTTTCCGGGAGCGCATGAGATCGGTGTTGAATTGGTATAATGTACCTATCAGTCGTCACTCACCTCCTACTTGCTAGTAATGGTATACCAGCCGCAGTCCTTCTCATGCACGCTCTTCATGTGTGGCACACTTACCTACGACCTGCAGATAGCCCTTCCGGGAGCGCATAGGGTCGGTGTTGACCTGGCACATGTACCAGCCGCGATCCACCTCCTGCACGCTCTTGATGTGCAGGTACCACGAGCGGTGGTCATTGTACGACAGGCTGATGCGCGGGTTCTGCGTTATTATGTTGTGGTGGATGCTCAGAATGGTCTGCGTGTCCACCCGCACCCACGCCACCTGCAAAAAAGTTATGACTAAATCTTGACAAAGCCAGCAGTGACTTTACCTAATATAATCACAATATCAGGGTCCAAAGTATGCCTTGATAATCGTAAAATTAAGCTAAATAACTTCTAAAGATTCCCGGTCACATTTATTAAGAGATCAAAGGCTCAGGTGTACACACACAAACTTACGTTAGACCGTTTCAGCATTTTACTACAAAATTCATGTGATTAATTATTAAAACCAGACACCCTGCTACACAGAATTTTAGCGCTTCACGTATAAATCAGGCTCTAATTTCACTAACTAGTCACCCTGTATGATTAATATCTGGCGAATCGTGCATTCCGAGCAAAGTGATATTAAGTTGGCTTGTTAAAACTTCCCACGCGTACCAATGACGTGCATCGTGCAGCGCTCTCTCAACTCGAGTACTTGATAAAATACCCAGTTTGCAACCGCCTTGTTCTTCCAGTAGGTGGAATAAAATTAGATAGAAAACTTCTTTTTCTCTTTTTGTTTCGGACGAATATGTGGGCGAAATAAATAAGTAATTGGGGGCCTGAAAATAGTACCTACTTATATCAAACGATATCGTCGAATGCCTTGACATCGGTGATCAAAGATTTCCATTGCAGATAAATATAGACAGTGCTCGCACGAAATCAATATCGTTTGTTGAAAATATTTTTCCTTTTAGCTTTGATACACATCGGTGAGCGTATTGTGGCATTCGGTCGATTCATCGCGATCCTGTTACAGATATTCGCACGGTCCACTTCTATCGAGCAGTAAGTGCGGCTTTTAGGTGGACGCCATCCGCGAAGCGCAAACATTTTCACTGGCCAAATAAAAATATATTCAAATTCTCCACTAAGAATTAACAATATAAAGCACAGGTTTTACCTATTTAGTGACTGGATTTCAAGCTGTAAGGATCTTTGTAAAATATGTTTTTAGTAATAAACATTATTCTTATTTTTAAGGAACCATTTTTTGTAAGTCTCTCCTTTTTTACATACCACTAAGCATCAGATCGACAGAGAGGTCATCGAAGTGCTGAAAAGTGACGGACTACGTTTTTTCTCAGTTAAACACGGACAACGCAACTTTGGAGATTAATTTTATATTGTCTAAACGGCGAAGAAAATTATTTTGCTGCGAAATGATACCTCTTGTAAACTTGACAGCAAAAGCAATATAGTGTGGTATCCAAAGCAATATGCATTATACTCGTACTTTGACTATGTTAGCCAAATATCCTAGCCAGATAGATTCCATCCAACCGTATACACACAATATAGCAAACAAGTATGGGGCTGACGTTTCCTATTATTATTAGAGTTCGCAGAAACTGGCAAACATTTGGACTACACAAAAATTTAACCACAGATTCAATCACTGACCTAATTTACAACACTTTGTTCCTGTTTCGTCGGATTTCTGTTTCCTTCTTTATTCATTATGAAACGAAACAATGCAATTACCGTGACTCCACTTCTGTATTTAATATTTACAATTACACATCTCATTTGAAACGAAATATTTACAACACATTTACAATAACTATGGCTTAAAAAATGGGTAACCGCATATATTATTATTGTGGCGCGCCACCGCGGCCCCGCACTGTTTTCGGTAGTGTAAAGTGAGTGAGAGTATAATCAAAAGCAACAACCGAATATTTTTCAATCGGCCTCCTCCGCTCCTTGTAGGTTACTGAAATCGTTAAGAAATAACTACATATACATTATCTTAAGTTAAATTAATCAAACGAACAACTTGAGAGTTCTGCAATAAGCGCATAAGGCACTTTTAATTCGTCGGCAGGCCAAATTGAAACTTCTTGAGTGAAGAACGTAAGTCCGCGGACTCTCCATTCCGCCTCTAGTAAGCCCGTTAAGACTTTCCAATGAAAACACAAGCCTCCTGAGAAACTGTAAACGGTCATATTGTTGGCTCGCCTTGCTCTATTACTGTCTTGGCTTTTCAATTTGGAAGTTGTATAGGCTACTTAGTAAAATTATATTGCTTCTGTCATATATATTTTTATACCACGATGGTGGTAAACAATCGTACGGCCCGCCTGATGGTAAGCGGTTAGTATAGCCTATGGACGCCTGCAATACCAGAAGTATTGTATGACATGCCGTATTGTCTTTAACCCTTCTATTTTTTCCGTCGTCGGGTAAAACGTTTAGGTTTAGTTTTAAAAATAGGCATGAGTGCGGTAAGCTATACTGAAAATAACATATTGAGAATCATAGCGCTATCCAATCGCTTGAATAAACGTGGCTTTAGAAAAGTACGCTCGACGGAAAATCCGTTTCTCATAAGTTTTTGTTTGCAAACTATTTTTGTCGCCGACTACATTTAGCTTCCGTAAAAGCTAAAGCAGAAAAAGTATGTTGTTTTTCATGTATTACGCTGAATAAAAACAGGTCAAAGACATGAAGAATGAAGTAAAATTTTATAAATGCTATAGTAAGAGGAAAACTGTTTTAGTTTTCGTATAAGCATTATGGTTTGATTCAAATAAATAAGACTTTATGTTTACCACCCTGGTAAACATGTTCCGTAGATAAAGATTTGTTTATTTGCATCTAGTTTGTTTGAAACATTCAGTTCCTAGAAGAATATATATAGACTGTTGAGTTTATTTCTGTGTTTCTTCTTAGGTCTCCTTTTCGCAAGCGCTAGTAAGTAAATTTTAAAGAGTAAAGGTCCGTGTAACCTGCTTTTTTTATGGCATAGAGTAGGCAAACGAGCAAACAAGCCACCTGATGGTAAGTGTAAATTGTGACCCGTAGCCATTCACATTCACAAGACTGCACTCCTAAGACTGCAAATGCGTTGCCAACCCTGAGGACTAAGATGGAATGCCTCTATGCTAGTCATTACACTGGCTGTCTTATCCCCAAACCGGAACACAACAATGCGAACACTGCTGTTTGGCGGTAGTTTAATGCATAAGATGATGGTTGCGATCCCGACTCTGCACAAGCTTAAGTATGAACATCTTTATCAATATCATCACCTTAAGTTTTAAAGCAGGTAATCACAGGACATGTTACTAAAAAGTGTTGAAATTCGAAGAATAATGTTAATAGAAACAAGTCTTCTATTTTAGACTTAGGGATTCCGTCACGATCGGAATTGTGCTTCTCGTATCCAGAGTATGAACAAAGTATATATAATAGTAGTTCCGTCTTAAAATTTAGGAATACCGCGCAGCTTTCATGTGTGCGTCCCTCGAATGTACACGCCGAGAGCCACCACATGCACACGCCAAGTCGGTTTAGTCGGGGCCGTGCCTTCACCGAGTTGGGTTGCGTGCGTATGTGCGTCCGAGCGGCAATAGGTATCAGAGACACCAAAAGAGCCGTATATAAACTAATTTTCTATTTATACCATGGTATTAAGATAAAATATAAAGATGGTTATTCAGCAAGCAGGCCGAACAATGGACAGCGTTTCCCAAGAGGACAAGACAACACTGTTGAGACAAGGGCCAATGCTTCTAAAATGTTCTCTAAATTAACTTTATAGTGAGCGAAGTTTTCATTTAAAAACTCCTTGGCAATACCAGGCATTCATTTTACGGGAAATGTGCTCATAGTACAATAACTTAAGTAGCAATTTTGAAGATTTGACATTCACACATTGTTCAAGTGTTTAAATTCTTGGAGGCGTGCTCTGATTCTCCAATTTTACGTTGAATGATTAATTCAATGTTAGTTAATGAGTAGTGGGGCAAGATTATGTGGATTAAAACCACGAATATTAACTTAACAGTTGAGGAAGTACCGTAAAAAATGCTTTTGAAAGCAAGTTGGGTTTAGATTTTTAAAATAGAGTGGAAAAAATGCTGTGACACGTCATTTTAACAATGCGAGTTAAAAAGGAATATGAAACATGAAACTAACCAAATATTATGAACAATTTGTTACATCAATTACCTCTCGAGTCAACATCAAAGAAATCATATATTTAAATTGCCAAACGAGCTCCTAACCAATTGAAATGAAGACGCAAGTCGTATGTGAATTTAACAATAGATAGAACAATTTATACAAAAACGAATCTCTATACTGAAATATTGTCACAGAGAAAGATAAAATTTATGTTTCAAAATAGCTTTATTAGGTTCATTTAACGTGACGGAATGGTATCTTGTCTGTAATATCTCAATTTTTCGTACGTCAATTGATCTGGACCGTTACGTGTCTTATGTTAGCTAAGGCTCCATTGTTAATATGTTGAGTTACTCAGTTTTTTAGGCGTTTAGCTAGCTACCTACATATATGTTATACATTATTGTTTCTATTCGCAATTTCGTCCGCGTAAACCACCTTTTTCTAGCTTGTAAAAATAGGTCCATTTCAAGCGCAGTAGTCCACTTTGTCTTATACCATACTGTTATTATATTGTTGAATTTGTAGCAAGGGCTTTATCCTAATCGGTAAAACCGTATTGCTTTTGACGTGTTATCGTATTGTTAACGTTATCTCAGATTTTATTTACTTGACAGTAATGGTGGCCGAGTTAAAAGCAATGCTATGTCAAAAGATGATTTTACCGAATAGAGTAGAATAACCCCAGCTCTTATTCACTTGATAATACAACCGGATCGAAAAAAACATGTTTCCGAATACAAGATAATTTAAAACAAAGCAAAGGATGCATTCGGTATTAATAATCATCATAAAACACGTATAGGATTGATGTAAGCTGTCAGACGGACGGGTCGGGCATCTACGTCAATAAAAGCTGATTCATCTAACAAAATGCTGAGAAAAATCATTTTTTGTATAGATATAATATTTTAACTAAGATATAAGCCAACAACTGTTAGGGGTGCGAGGGCCATGCTCGGGGGTTTCTTTGCGTGATAGAATCAGAAATGATGATATTCGCAGTAGAACTAAGGTTACCGACATAGCCCTAAGTATAGCTAAACTGAAGTGGCAGTGGGCGGGGCACATTGCTCGAAGGACTGATGGCCGATGGGGTCAGAAGGTTCTGGAGTGGCGTCCGCGGACCGAAAGACGAGCTGTAGGTAGGCCTCCAACAAGATGGAGTGACGACCTCGTCAGGATCGCGGGACCGCGGTGGATGCGAAAAGCACAAGGCCGGTCTGAGTGGAAAGCCTTGGGGGAGGCCTATGTCCAGCAGTGGACGTCTTTTGGCTGACATGATAAGCCAACAAAGATTTGTTTTTATCTATTTCTAAACAGAAAGATGGAATTTATATGGCGGACCTGTTACATGACGTCACAGTGCATATGGGATCTCTGACTAATCGCTACCTAGCAGTTTAAAATGCTTGTATGATCGGTATTTCTTGGCCGACTTTTATTTTAATTTCACTTTTCGTGATCTCTTTTACTGTTTTTTCATATTTTGTTGAGAAATGCGATTAAAAAAATCTATGCATATTTCACATTCCATTTTATAGACAGCGTTAAGCATGGGCCTCAGAATAGAAGCGGTAATAGCTTGCCTTGTATCCCCTGAGGTCCTCGACGACGCAGGCCAGGAGCGCGTCCCGGCCCACCGTCACCGTCACGTTGGTGACAGGTTCCACGAACCGCGGGAACAGGGATTCTGGAACAACGACAATTGCAAAGGTTAAACGTTAAGTTTCTTAATTTTAAACCCATTTTAAAGCCAGTTGATTAACAAATATGATAACTCATAGATTATATAGTTAGTTACTTCGTAATAGATACGTCAGTCAGTTATAATTACTTAATTACCTACCGGCCGGTTTATCCCCGGAGATAAAATTAAGTATCAGTTGAGTGTCAAAATTTGCACATAGCGTACGCGTACCTCTTAATGACTGTAATGTCAAATAACCTTACTAATCAATTTATTATTTTATTGTCAATTAATCCATTTATTATATAATTAGTCCAAGACGTCATTCGACGGACAAACGAACAATTTTGTGCAAATCGCGCGTGTAAATAGGCGTAATTTTTGGCTCGTAGCTTGCGGGTAACAGTTGTGGTGGGGAACGAAAAAAAAACGTAAGTTACGAAAACAGCCGAAAAGTACTCTGTTGTATGTAGTGATGGGGCATAAATTTTAAAAATACACTGTTTTGTTTCGGTGGAGTGTAAATCTTACAGTTTTATTTACATATACACTAGAGTTATACTTATTTTACTTGAACTTTAGAATAATTTATACTACTCTCGCCACTATGTTGTAGACATAGTTATTATATATCAAAGTTGCTGACTGCTTAAAACCTAGGTGTCAGGAAATGCTCTTCCACTTGGTAATGAATGTTGGAGTATATAGTATATACTTAAAATAGTGTTATTTTTGACAAATTTGGTGAAGGACGTGTTATGTGCGTAGCCTAAGGTTTCTGCTGGCTTTAAAGAAAGATTTAAAATCGCTTGCTATAGTTTTTATCCTTAAAACTCTCCAACAAAGAGATACAATTACGCTGAAATAGGCTGAGAGGAAATAAATTGAAATCAATAAAATTTAAATTGAATTGACGACTGTCCAAATAAATTCCAATACAATCAGTACAAAACGTCCGCGCATAATTCCGACAGTATTTCGACACATTCGAACTCACACTAATAATATATATTGTTTCACATGTTGTGAAGCAACATTTATTACGTATGATGTCAATACGCAGAAAATTGTAACACAGATAATTAAAATAGAGGACTTTAATTTACACATTTGGTTAATAGTTGTCAATCCCTGTACAGTCTGAGAGCATGTTTGTGAGTGCGATAGCTCTTAGAAGATGCTTCGGATTTCTACTTGTTTCTCACTCGCTCTTATACGCCCTTATAAAGAGCGACTGAGAGAGAAATAAAGTCCAGTTCATAAATATGTGTACACATTATTACATCGTCTATTTAATATCATGTTAAAACTGCCATTAATTAACTGTCACAGCGATTAAAGTGACAAGGTACGATAGTGTGGACATATTTATGAACTCGACTGTACTTCTCTCTCAGTCGCTCTTAATAAGAGCGTATGAAATCCACTGTACAAACTAGAAGCAGCTTCTAATAACGATTGCACTGTACTTCGAGCATAAACTTTTTCTTTCTATAGAGTAAGTAACATTAACGTAACATCATCAAGATAACTGTTATGGCGATTGTAACATAGGCCTTACATTACCTAGTAAAACTATATTGTATTTTACATGTTATGTAAATAAGGGCTATTGTAATGTTGAAAAATATTATTATTATTATAAATTATTATTTGTTAGTATAATAGAGCCCCTGTCCTGCTTATTTGTAACAGTAGATTATTCAACAAGAGATTAAAACAAGCCATTATGACACGAGATGTTTAGCCACGCGAGCTGAGCGACGGTAGCTATAGTTCGAGGGACATTATGATTATGATGTTCCGCGTTAAACATTCCACTTTTCACTTTGAATGCGAGGAATAAATACGAGGTTCTATACATAATTACAATATTTATAATAAATCTCTTACAAATTTTGTTTCACGGTTTTTTTGCAAAGTGTGTTTTAAATGCTTGTATATTTAGCCAACAGATTAAAACTTGACAAACATCTTAAAACTAATAGGACCATGCACAATAAAATGAATTCATCTTTAATATAATTATAACATAGATTCGTATTCGTAAGAAATAATCGTGTTAAGATGTGTTAAGATTAATAAGGAGCTTTAGTCCTGATGAGCAGAGACTAAAGTACCATTTTAAGAGCATGAGAAGTGAAAAAACTAATACATGTTTACAAATCGTACGTACCTACTCCATATTTACCCTAATTTAGTTTGCGAATAGTTATTATTTGTGTGACATCTATTGCCAAGGGTAAAGAAACATTTTCTTAAGTAAAAGTAAGTTCTGAAACTCTTCTCCTAATTCACCTCGTAGTTGAAGCATGAAACAAGCAATCCATCAAAGCAGGTATTAAACTTGTCTTGAACAAGTAGTACCTAAAGCAGGTGTCTAGCTGAAGTTTATTGATCGTCACCGATGACTCGGTTCGCTCCTACCGCTTCAGGCGTTTTTAACCCCAGACACAAAAAAAGGGGGTGCAGTTTAAGGTATATACTCGTATCTGTGTGTCTGTGTGTATTTCTGTTTTTCGCATCGGAGCTTACAATCAAAAATAACGAGAAGGAAGAGTATTTTTTGAAGACAGCTATATTTTATGGAAATGGTATTTAGCTAGGTTTCATGAATGCCCAAGAGCACTATAGGGTAAAGGCACCAGTGGTCAGCCAGAGACCAATAGTCGTCCTTATACGAGTGCGAAGTGAGGGAAATATATCTTCCGTACTCTTCCCACTCATACAAAGTATAGGCAGAGGCCGACTACAGGTTTCTGGCAGAGCATTGGTGACTTTACCCTAGTAGAAATGAATAAAGGTTAAGGTAAGGCAATTACATTTTATATACAAGAGAAAACTTGTTCAATATACGTTAATGCACAAATAGCATTTGTATATGATTGGAAAACGAACAAGGTTCTTTTTTCTTATTTAAACTCAATGGTCAACAAAAATGTATTTGTTTGATAAATCCCAGCTTCCAATGCATAGATATCGACTTTATTACCTAACATTATTCAGATCCGGCTCTCGCTAAAATTGGTTGATTGTGTAGAGGAGCCAATTTCGAATTGCATCGTTTGTTCTCCGTCAGTCCGGATTGCGCAGCATTATCTAAACAATGGAGCTGCAAAATATTTAATATACTTTTTGCATTGACTTTACTCTACACGATAGTTTAATTGCCTTGTATTAAATTGTAATTGGAAAGATTTGGTCAATTACTTGCTAAATATTCCGAAACTAAAAACGCGAAGTAGGAGCATCAGCATAGTATAAATAGTAAAATAAATAGTCTCGGGCTCTTTAGGGGTTCCCGTTACCTATTGCCGCTCGGGCACTAGGGTTGCATCAATGTGCGTCGCTCGATAGTTAATACTTATGCAACCAAACGCGGCGTCGGCACGGCCCCAACTAAACCGGTTTGGCGAGTTTGCTTGTGGTGGCTCGCGATGCGTTCGGTCGAGGCACGCACACAAGCAAACTGCGCGATATTTATTTGTTCGAATAACTACTGTTTAAGCTGTGTTAACAGTCTAGACCAACAATAAGATGGAACGGCTGTAAAATTCCATGTTTTGTAGCAATATTTACGTGCTTCTTCCTTCAAGACAAGAAAGAATGCGCCAATATATCGTAGCAAGGTACGCATTGGGCTCATAAAAATCACATGGTGTACTAACGTCCACATGACAAATTTATAAGGACACGTCGGCTCACGAAATATCGATCCAACAAATGGACACATCGTGTCTTGGGCGAAGAAAATGTAATGCAGTATACAGGCAGCTATAGTAATTCTAACTAAGTTTTTAAAGTAAAGCTCGTTTCACTAAAATCACTCAACTGTTTTAGTCAACTCAAGTGTGTTTGTTATTTTCGTCTTCATAGTATAACGCCTCAACGGATGGAAGTGAAATGTGCTACAGAAATAGTTTGTATCCTGGAGATGAATATAAGGTAAATTTTAACACAGAAAATCTTCCGTTCCTATGGGAACAGAAAACAAATGCTGCTCTAGCAAAAATCTAATCACGTTTTATTATTAATGTATGTATGCGTAAACCTGTTCTAAATAAGTTCACAGAAAACATACTACTGCTTTTATTTCTTCATTAAATGATGTCATTGACTGATGATATGACATTCAAGTCTCAAACTCAACTTCACTTTAGATTCCCGGCTCACTAGTGACGTAACATCACAGCTAATGTGATACACATGTCGATACGCAGCCGAAGCCTGCAACAATCTATTTAGGCTAAACAACCTGAGACATGGAAAAATATCCGGGAATGATTGATGAGTGTGAACGCGAATAGAACAAATCCATCCGAGTCCCATCAATCTTTAGGCATGGCGGGCCCTCCCTGCTAGCGACGTCGCCGACTCTAATGAAAGAAGAGCTTACCGAACGAATAAACAATCGCGAAATGTTGTTCCGAATACACCCGCGAAGACTGATGGCTAGAGGAATGTGCTTTTAAACTGGCCGCGGACTTATTCTCTAATCTAGTGCGACGATTTATTATAGCTAAGCGGGACGGACGGTTGTCTCGCTGACGACGTTTATCGTGTAAAAAGTACTTGGTAGACAGGTACGAGACTCTTTTATGTAATGACAATGTATTATCGACAGATTTTTTGTAGAAATGTGCAAAATGCAGGGCATTCCAAAATTATAAAAAAAGAATTCTAAATTTAAACGCTCTGATTGTCTTTTTGTTAAAACATCCAACACTTAGAAACCATAATTTATTGTAACCTTTACCGGTAATCAAACCAGTACAATGCAACTTCAGTTTAACTCTCAAGTACCTAAATATTTTAATTATTATCATTTTGTTCTGTTTAAACGGGCCATTTTCATTAAAAACATATTTTTATCCTTAAAGGTCAAAAAAGGCTTTGTCAATAACTACCCTTTAGAAGCATTAAAAGCATAAGTGAAATACACTTATTGACAATAAGATTTACTTGACAGTAATAGCGGCCAAGTTAAAAAAATACGATAACATGTCAAAAGCAATCTGGTAATACCCAGTAGAATAGAAGCCCAGGTCAACAAATCAACAACAATGCAGCCATGAACTAATTGCCACAGAGTTAAGTGACGAATCAATCGCCTCGACGTGCCGAGTGTCGTCGCTTTGACTTCAAATTGCAACAGAACTGCAATTAACGCCGTGAACGTGACAATTCATAACTAAATTGTTAAGTGCATTGTTATTGTCGTTGGCAATATGATAATATATCAATAGCAAGGTTTTTCGAGCAGAATAGATCTCCTGATGGACTCTCTTATCTCAATACTATAATCTCGCTGCAATCTAAATATATACTAGCGTTTTTATTCGTTTCGTTTTTCACCAGTCGCGTCGCTGGTAGATCACGTAACTTTTCGTATCACGTCATCTACCAGTCACGCAATTGGTTTAAGGGAAAGGTATAGAAACGTAGTGCCTCTCGAGTACATTATTATGGACTTCTTCAACAACATCCTCAGTAGTGACTTCGATTGGACGACCAGAGTGTGGAGCATCAGATGTGCTTGACCGACCACGTTTAAAATCATTTATCCAGTTATAAACAGTCTGCAACGTTGGTGCGTTAGTGCCATGAACAGAATCAAGTTCAGTTTTTATTGTGACAGCACTGCAACCTTTCATAAAAAAATGTTTTATAACGGCACGAAATTCAGATTTTTACATAGTTGTTGAAAATTTACGAGTGATCACAGTTGAACAATGGTTATACTGACAAAAAAAAATGTTTTTTTTTTTGCTGAATTTTGGACAGTCTTCATTTGTGCCTCCCAGTGTTAATGCCATTTACCAGAAAAAAGGTTTTACAAATAGTTTTTAAAAGGACTTATCAAACAGCCCTCGTAATATGCATAATCCATATCTTGAAATGAAATTGCTTATCACTTGTAACGATCCAGCAGGAAACGTCGGTTTTGTTCTGGTGTTGCCATACAAATGCTTAATTAGTCTTTGTTACGGTTTTTAAGTGTTTAACAGTGTTTATTTCATGGGGTTTTTTGTATTACCTGTTACCTGTTTACTCTATCCGATTATTAGGGTTCCATACACAAAGGGTAGACCAACGGAACCCTATGAATATGCCTACGCTGTCCGTCCATCCGTCAGTCTGTCCCAACTTTAAATCCGTCATTTGAACCGTAGTAGATAGCGAGTTGATTTTCTGAATATGATGTGTGGCGGAATCCCTTTTTTTTAAAAGTGAAATAATAAAGGTGTTCCCATACATGAAAAAATTTTTTTCAACGTATTTTTATTTTTGACGTTTCGTAAAAACGGTAAAGTATACAATCGTCAAATTGGCTATGATTATAGTACACAATACATAATAAACGTTATTCTATTCTATTCTACAAACCCTGAAGCAAAACAACAAATTCATAAACATGGTCAAGTGGGGCGCTAATTTGATTCCAAATCTAATTCAAATTGGAATATAATCTCTCTCTTAACATATTCTTCTCAACCGTAGCAAAAAGAATAGCAAATAATTCTCAGACCGACTTGTGTAAGTGTAAGAACCTACTTCTTACTTCTGAAAAACAAATCAAAATTCAAATACATTTCCCGACATTGACCTTAAATGAATTGAGAAACCAAATTAAATCTCTGAAAAACGTTCATAACTCGAAAGACATTTATAACTTGAACACCAACTTTCTCAAAAAAATAACTCTTGAAAATGATTACAAAATGTATGAATTAATGTTAAATATAGTAAATTGTTGTCTTAGACAAGGAATATTCCCGTCTTGCTTTAAACTAGGAAAAGTAATTTCGATTCATAAGAAAAATCAGAAAGACGACCCTAATAACTATAGACCTATTTGTATTCTTTGTGTAATATCAAAAATATTAGAGACAATCATTAAGGACAAAGTATTAGAGCACTTCGAAATCAACAAAATTTTCAACAAAAATCAGTTTGGTTTTAGGAAAAACAAATGTACCACAATGGCACTTAGCGCTGTAACTGAATTTGTCTTAAAGGCTATGGATGATTCACAAAAGTGCGCTAGCTTATTTTGAGACCTATCAAAGGCCTTCGACTGCTTAAGACATGATGTCCTCTTGGAAAAGCTAAAACACTATGGGTTTAGCGGTGTTGAATTTAACTTAATCGAAAGCTATCTTGAAAATAGAACCCACATAGTCAGTGTAAATGGAGTTCTATCTCACGAGGTACAACTAAACGTTGGTGTGCCTCAGGGGTCTATACTCGTCCTGTGTTGTTCCTGATTTACATCAACGATCTGCCAGCTTGCTTACCACAAAATTCTCTTGTAACACTATTTGCTGATGACACTCACGTGGGTATCAAAGGCTTTAAACTAAGTACCTGACACAAAAAATAAAATAAAAGATGCTATGTGTACACTAAAAAATTGGTTTGACGCCAACGGTATAATGCTCAACACAGAAAAAACTACACTAATAAATTATACAATGAAACATAAAAATGAAATTGACGGCATAGATGACATACGAATAACTTATAAAACAAATACAACATTTTTAGGTTATAATATTAGCCATAAATCACATATTGACCAAATCTGTAAAAAAATCGCAAGCGCTAATTACGCTCTTATTAAACTAAAACCACTAATTAAAAAAAAAATCTTTGACCATGACATACTATGCCTACATACATGCAAATATATAAACTACGCAATAATAAAAAAGTGTTAAAACTGCAAAAACGGTCAATCAGAATAATGCATAATTTACAAAGGTATGAATCCGCCAGGAAATACTTCAAAAAGGATGGAATAATGACTGTTATTTCATTGTACATATTTAACAGCTTAGTAGAGACCCATACACAAAAAGATATTATGAAAAAAAGGAAAGACGTCCACAAATTTAACACACGAAATAAATATAAGTTATGCATACCTAAAACCGGTCCGTCCGGTATATTATAATACTTGTTTATACAAGGGATTCCACTTAAAATTAATATGTTCAATTACTGCCCTGCAAGGTAATTGAATTGTCACTTAATGACTTTAAGAAGAAAATAAAATTATTCTGTTAACAAAACCCATTTTACTCCATCAATGAATACATGGATCTACTTAGAAGTAAATGTTTAGTAGAGCAATAAATGTTATAATATAGATGCATGTTATTTTTAAGGAAATATGTACGAAACCTGACTTGCTAAATGTAATGTATTGTTACTTGGCCAATAAATATTATTATTATTATTATTGTATGTCTTTACCCATCACGGGACTATGGGAGTCCCGGACCTTTGGAAGGCGTACATGGAGCCGAAGCCAACACGCAGAGGCCCTTAAGACAAGTTTAATTTAGTAAAGTTATGGGACACCAACCGCCGATTGTCCCTGAGTTCAAACTAAAGAACTATGCTCCCACGGACAACCAACGGTTAGTGTAAGACTATTTAAGAAGGATGGGTATATTAATAATAGGTTCTATGAATAAACTGATATGGATTGGTGAACTAGGCTATTGATGAAACTACGGCGCCTGCCTGGCCAATGCTAATTACTTTGGTTTAAATGGCAGGCGGTGACTCGCCAACTCAATGGAATGGACCTCCCGAAATAGCCACATATATATAGCAGCAGGGAGGCAACAGTTCCAGAGGGGCTAAGGGTGGAGAGGTGCTTCTGACCTTTAAACGACCATAAGGTGCCCACTCACCACTTATGCAACACATCCACCCTTCGAGCATATAGCTCTTGCGACTCCACTCTGACCGGCCAATAAAGGCAAGCCAGAGGTGAGGGTCTGTTCCTCGTCATTGCACACCGCAGCCGGCCGGTGAAGGCAAGCGTGAGGTGAAGAACAGGACCTACCCTCGGGAGCACTCAGGTCCGTGGTGTCGCCACTCACCAACAGCTCGCCACTAGCTGCCCTGCGGCCTTTTATTATTATAATTAATATTATTATTATTATAATCATATCTACTGTACGGTGGTACGGAACCCTTGGTTCGCGAGTCCGGCTCGCACTTGACCGGTTTATTATTTAATTAAGATTAGTTTTTAAGTTAATCCCTCTGAAAATCAGCGCCACAGGAATCCTATTCAAGGTAATGCCTTCTTTTTACTTAGATTTTTCTATTGATTAATTTATTTTCTATTGTGTGCGTTAAATAAATATATCCTATTATTTTCCATTCTAAAGTCTTAAGGAAAGAATGCAATCTAAATTAATGAGTTAATGTCTTAAGTAAATAAGCCCCCTCACTAGTTTGTTAAGGTGCTGTGCTCTAACACGGTTCATAAAGAAACCATTACTTCTAAGTTGAAACAAATGTTTTGTTCACATTATGGAAATCATTCATGGTTGAGTAAATATTAAAATTGCTTGGCATGCGCATTGGTTTCCTTAAATTTGCCTTAACTTTGCCTATTGTCTACGCACTCGCAATCGACTTCAAAGTGTAACAATTGTGTTAATTTTGAAAGCAGACTCGCTCACGTATATAAGTTCTCAAGACGACAAAAATATTTAGACATCTCTGTTCCACTAATAATAAGAGCTACGACGGCTGCTTGGATTTTAATGCTTTGTAAAATCGACTCGGAGATGCTAAACAGATTTTCATACATACTACAAAGTATTTTTGCAGCAAAGTTTAGTCATAATATAGTAGATATAGTCGAACATTCTTATTAATAACGATTGATAACTAATATTATAAAGAGGTAAAGTTTGTAAGGGGTAATCTCTGGATCTACTGAACCGGTTTTGTAAATTCTTTTACCAATAGAAAGCCACGTTACTTGTGAGCATGTACTACAAAAAAAATATTACCCAGTGAAGTGGGCACGGGAATTGATAATAATTTTATTACAATTCATACTTAACCTAGTTTCTCCATCCACACAGTCAGTGCCCGTAAATGCTGAGTTGGGAGCGTTTCGAATAACTAGCACTACATCTTCTGTTTTTCTTTATTTTAATGGGTTTTTTTCGTCTGTGTGTTAATGTTGTGAATAAATGCTTTACTTACTTACCTTTTATAATTATAAAATTAATAAATGTTGACGACGCGTTTGGCCTAGTTGGTAGTGACCCTGCCTACGAAGCTAGCGGTCCTGGGTTCAAGTCCTGGTAAGGGCGGATATTATTTGTGTGATGAGCGCTAATATTTGTTCCTGAGTCATTGATGTTTTCTATTTATTTAAGTATATATTTCTGTATATAAGCATTTATATCGATGTCTAGTACCCATAGTACCTACAAACCTAGAGCTCAGTTTGGAACTAGGTCAATTGGTGTGATATTGTCCCCTGATATTTTAATAAATATAAATTATTCAGAAAATAATAATAATAAGAGCTTTGCTGGACCAACCACTTTTTTATTTTGCCCTAAAATATTGTTACTCTAAAAGCGGCATTTACAGACTTGTGTAGCATTTTATATTATGTAGGTAAGTAAATAGACTATTTCACTACTGGGCTAGTAACCTAACACAAGCAAGGACAATCAAACAATATTGTTGTAATTGTTAGTCTCATTATGCGTTCCATTTTCAACCGTTTATTAGCAGCACGCTTAATAGCACTTGTGATATAATTAAGTGCGGTCGACCGACACACACACACACACACACACACACAGACAAACGACACTGCGTTGCCAAGCGCCTTGCAATAGGTACCTAGGTATGTATAGTCAAGGAAGGTTGATTGTTTAATAGTTGGACATGATACGTAAATTAGCCGTGTGTTACATTTGCCGGCGAGACACGAGTAATGATGAGGAGAAAATGTATAACCCAGCAAAAATTTATAATATACAGTTACGGCATTTAACTGTATTTAAAGTATTTGAGACCTTTTTTTTTGTTGTTAGGGAATTTTTCTTTAGGGAATGTTTCTTTGTATTTTTTGCTCCGAGCCACTAGTAAAATGTACGTTCATACGGAACATGATTTTAGAACAAAATAGCGATATATTAATTGAAATTCGATGAAATGATACAATGGAAGAAGTGAAATTCGATAAAATGACGGGTTACCATAAATGGGTCTTACACTTGTTTCTAATTTTTATTCTACTCCATTCTACTCGTTAAAACCATATTGCTTTTCACATGTTATAGTATTGTTTCTAACATGACCGCCATTGCTGTCAAGTAAATAAGAGCTGTCGTACCGTTAACAACACGATAACTTTACGATTACAGGAATAAGTTCGTCTTTGTGTTTGCGTTCAGTTTTTAGTTTATTATTCTCTGTTTGTGCAATAAAAGTTTTAAAATTAACGGTTTGGCCCTGTAGAAAAGAGGCCCTGCTATTTAACCCTAACCCTATTTAAATTTTGAGCATAGATTGGCTGAGTGTACAAAAGGTTAAATGATTAATCTCTTTTTTACGCCTCGCGTGGCGAGTTAACTAGTTCAAATTCACAGGAATCACCCTACATTGACCCAAGTTATGTGATGTAAAACTAGTGAGAACATGGCTAAAATAGCGTCACTAGTGATATGATTAGCGCACTCATCAGCCCGCGAGTGCCGCGCGGCACCCCACGTATTTCCCTAATTGCCGTACCGCCATGACAAAAGTCCGGTCGGACACCCGGCCAAATTAGATTTTCTTCCTCTCTGTACTGTACCTTACCTCTTTCACCCTAAATTGACTTTGGCCCTAATTGAAAAACTCGTCAAAGAGCCATTGTGGTTATATTTTGTACGGCCGTGATGATTTGATTATGCGTTTGGTTTTTGTTTGGAATAAAAGGTTGAGTGGAGGGGAAATGTTTGTGTGGTATTTATGGTTCCTATTGTTAACAACAATCGTGTACCTGGTTTTAACCTTTTGAATGCCTGTTAGAAAGGCGGTTGAAGGGTTTTAGCGCCCTGAAAACACCGGGTTTTCAGGGACTTGAAAGACTTGTTCAAATATTTATAAATTTCTCGCTTGACTTGTGTAGGTTACATGACAGGAAAAATACTTACTGTTTTAAGAATGGGTATCTAGTACATAATAGCTAAAGGCTTATATTGCTTTATAAAAAATATATCGATGTAAATAGTAAAATATCATACTACCGAATAGGTGAAAATCCCTATGTTTCATTACAACACACACACACACACACAACAACAATTTGAAACGAAATGTAAAATCTTGATTTAATGAATAAATATCTGAATCTGAATCTGATTTACGTGTCTAAGTTATTTTTTGGAAATAGGTCTTAGTTCTCCTAAATCCAATCAAACTTATGTATAGAAATTAATTTAATTGAAAAATACCTTTATTCAATTTCATACATAATAAGCATGTTGGTGTATGGATCACGTCCGTGAGAAAAAAAAACATTTTTTTTGCAGACATGGCATACTCTCTTCATAATGTAATTTAAAAAAACTTGTTCAAGGTAAAAGGAAAATATTTAGAGGTAGCATAACTTGACCACTTATTTGAAGCAAACTTTTAATGAATATAATCTTGCCCAAAACAATAACTAACTCTCCTGACAACTGATGCCCAATACTAATGATATGAATATCTACCATCATCACCATTTTTTCCGGCTATTCCGGTCGTTGCGGCATCGATGAATTATCATGAAAATTTATTCAAAACTTGTCAAAGTGTGCAAAAGCTAAGTAACAACTACACTCAGGAGCAAAAATACCGGGTCAGAATGCGTTTTTCATACAAACGAGACTATTTCCAAGGGTTGGTTCCTCGACAAGGGTTGTTTTGAGTGCGGTTTAATGGCGGATACTCCGAGGTTCAATAGTTCAAAAGTTCTTACGATACCTAACTGATCGCACAATCAGTTAACACCACAGCGGGAGAGTTTGGGTCAGCATTTGGATTTCCTTACATTTTATTGCCATTTTAGATGTTTTTCTGAACATGCACAATGCCGGCGTTCATCATCATCATCATCATTTCAGCCTATTGCAGTCCACTGCTGGACGTAAGCCTCCCCCAGGGTTCGCCACAAGGCCCGATCTCCCGTTTTCGCCATCCAGTCACCACCAGCCATTTTTTTCAGGTCGTCGGTCCATCTGGCTGGAGGGCGTCCTACGCTACGCTTGCCGAGCCGTGGTCTCCACTCGAGAACCCGTCTACTCCACCGATCATCGGTTCTGCGATAGATGTGACCAGCCCACTGCCACTTCAGTCTGCTACACTTCTGAACTATGCCGGCGTTAGCCGCATTCATTCAGTTGGGTATACTAGTCACTCTGGAAGTTCTGTATCGATGCTCGGGGTATTTATCATCAGATTTCACTAAAAGCATTTCCTGGCGAGGCACCAAGGTTTCGAAATAGTCTCGTTTGCATGAAAAACGCACTCTGACCCGGTATTTTTGCTCCTGAGTGTAATTGTATTATAGTTTTTAAATATGTATTGTAGATAAATAAGTAGGAGCAACAATTCCAGCAAATTCATGAGGAATTGCAAAGTGTGAAAAATTAAACAACCTATAAGGTATACTAAATTCTAAGGTGTTCAACTATAATCGTTTGGATAATTTCCGTTTGACAGAGCATAGGCTGAAACCATTAACTACTGGTTACAGTATGGCTTAGACAATGCTGGCTCAGATTGCTAGGTCCTGTTTAACCCAACCTACCCATCCTACCCATTAGCGCGCTTCACACAAAGTGATACTACGTGGCCGACGCACTGGTGTTACGGCGTAGCGTAGTGCTTTACATAATCGTAGCGGTTGGAGCCAACCCATCTACAGTTACGAAATAAGTGCTACGCCGTAGGCGCGAAGATATTCGTAGTAGGAGTTTAATGTCAATGCTTTTGTGAAATAATTATAAAAAATAAAAGTCACGTATTTTGTGTAAAGTATCAATATGTAAATAATGATAACAACGACAACCAAGAGTACGTACAACTAACTTACGAGTAACTCACTAATAAATCTGTAATGACACATAATTGAGTATGCACATAATAATGTATGCTTTGAGTGTAGTAGTTGTGAATATCGTAATTTTTTATTATATTTTTTTCCGTTTAAACCTAGTAATAATTATAATATACGAGTAGGTATGCATGACAATATCTACACCAATCTCCAAAAATAGAAATACAATAACATTTACAAATGTATCCTGGATAAATCAGATAGATCGAAAACGTCGATGAAAGATAAAATTAACCAGTTCCGATGCTATACGGCCAGCTATGAATATAAAACCGATTCCGACAAATTCAGGCTATTCTCTGGCGGCTTTACAGCGAGCGAACCTATTCATGAGTATCGATTTTATGCAAAATGCAACAAGATTCACTTGGACACGGTACGTATTGTGCGGTATACCTATCAATCTAGCGGCAATTAGGTACTGGTATCGCTATCGACGCTTGTAAATGGGTGCGGGTCTCTTACGCAGCAAAGGAGAGTTTAGAATGACCAGTGTAACTTGAGCTTTGCGTGTAGCAATGTGAGCGTATTATACTGGTTGTTCTGAGGCTACTAAAAAGCGGACTTTATTTCATTTTCGTTGAGAAAAAGGTGATCTGTATTGTCTTCTGTCTAGGTAGGTAGTTTTCATTATACAGCTTAGCGTTACGTCAACGACTGTTTGTGTTCTTTTAAATAAATACATAATCTATTGCCCGTGCAATAGTTGTGAGGTATATCTTCTACCTTACTTTAGGTAATCTTAACTTACTACTATATAAAATGCGAAAGTTATGATGGATGGATATTTGTTGCTCAATTACGCCCGAGCGACTTAACGCATCTAGGTAAGTTTTGGCACAAAAATAGATTATAGACTGAAATGGCACATAGGCTCTTTTTTACCCCGAAAAATCAAATTTCCTAGGAAATAGCGATAATGTTTTATGCGGACGGAGTCGCGGGCCATACCTACTATTTTAATTTTTTTATAGTAAAATCAGGAGCCAGGCGTAAAGCGAGGTCAGACCGGGACGAACTCACCATTATGAAACAGAATAACACTATTCGGGCGGGTGTTGAAATGCGAGGCGTCGTGCGGAATTGAGTCGGGTACACATGAACACAATTAGCGGTTAGGCCGGCTACATAAGATGCTGATAAAGCCAATTTGGCGCTTCTGTTTATTATCAGTCTAATTTTAATTCCAGAATCCATTGTTGCACACACAGCGGTTAGTTAAGTTATTCAAAGTTTGAGAGTTATCGCTAGATTATTTTCCATTACGCGTAGTTAGATACTTTCGCCGAACTGTTCGTGTTATATTGCGAAAGTTCGGGTATTTATTCCGGTAACGAACGCTTATCCTGATTTCTATTGAGGCTCTTTATTACTTCACCTTGATTTTCAAACTTTTTTATTCCCAAGTTTTTCTCTATGGCCTTCATCCACTTAACAAAATCAACGAAAAAGTTTTTGATGGCACAGAGAAGGGAATCGAGCACACAGGCCACCAGGGCCTCAATTCAACATGGTAAAAACCATATCGTGTTTGATCTGTTATCGACGTTATCGTATTGTCGCCGTTTTGATAGCTCTTATTTACTCGATAGTAATGGCGGATGACGTCAAAACAATACCATAACAGGTCAAAGACGATATGTTTTTTACTGTCAGGAATAGCGATCCTAGGCCGAGAATCCAGGCGATAAAAACCATATCGTCTGTGATGCGTTATCGGATTGTCAACGCGGCCGAGTTAAAAATACCATAACGTTCTCGCAATGTACTTAGAGGCACCAATCTGGCCACCGTGCGCGTACTGCGTACAGTAGCTACTTGTTTTATTTTTAAACCTTATTAAAAACCGCACGCCACGCGCAATCGTTTTCTGATGTTCAAAACGTACGAGCTAAGCCAACTTACATCCGTTTTCACTAAAGACAAAGATTTTATGAGATTGCAATCAGCGCTGCAAGGTAAAACACCGTTGATTGTATATACATTCACATACGCTTACATCTTCACGCCTGTCTCCCAATAGGGTTGGCAGAGACTATGGAACGCCAGGTGCACCGGTCTGAACAAACAACTTTCACTTTCTCTACATTCATCAACGTACGTCGGTTTCGACTGCTTTTGATCTGGCCCTTATTCAGTACATCCTGTATCGGCCTCTATTCAAAACCATATCGTTTTTGATCTGTTATCGTATTGTTGTTTCGATAGCTCTTATTTTCTGGACAGTAATGGCGGCCTAGTTAAAAACAATACCGTAACAGGTCAAATACGATTTGGATTTTACCGCCTAGAATATAGGCGCTGATCACTTTTATTTATTTATTTATTGTTTATTTATTATCCAAAAATTACATAATGTTCTTAAACAAATAGTCTGCAAAACTGTCAAACAGTTTGACTGCAGCTGAGTCCTTTTAAACTTGATAGTAACAATTGGTTCCTTAATACTAACTTAATTTATATTTATTTTATAATAAATGAAGTAGATGTTTTTAAGCAGCCTTTTAAATTTATGTAAATTAGGTTCTGATCGGATGTCTTCAGGTAGACTATTTAAAGTGTAAGGTATTCGTTTTTTAAGTGTTCTGTCTCCGTAATAGTTGTTGATCCTTGGTACCTTCAATTTACCCTCCGACACCGATCTTGTGCCATAGTTATGTCTAACCCGAAATAGGTGATGCTCCTGACCGCTATGGTTATTAACGGCAAGAAGGTATTTATGTTTTATACTAACGGGAAGAATACTACATATTTTAAATATTTTTCGGTTAATTTTTCTTTGATTTTATTATTTACAAGCAATTTTATAAATTTTAATTGTAATGTCTCTAATTTATTAATATAAGTTTTAAACGTTAGACCATAGCTATCAAGAGCATATCACAAAATCGGGTCAACTAATGCGTGATACAGACACTTTAAGTTCCCAAGGGGTACCCTATAACTAAGATGATAAAATTTGTTTAATAGTGTTCTTAACTTTATACTGATGTAATCTTTATGCGCGTCTATAGCGTCCCGTACCGACGCCATGTCTCTTTCTTTAGTAACTCTTGTTTCCTCCATCCTTTCTAAATAACCAAACCATCTTAGCATATCCTTTTTGATCTTTATTACTACATCTTCTTTCCATCCACATCGTTCTCGGGTTTCGCTATTTTTTACTCCATCATTCTAACTCTACACATACTTCACAGAGCTCAGAATTATTATTACGCGGGCGAAATCTAAGACAAGATTGGTAACAAAGCAAACGTTCGATAAGAAAACGTATGGAAGTTATAAGAATGTCTGGATGACAGTCTGCGTTATTATTGCCGTTATAAATCAGTGGGTGACAGAGAGGCGAAGCGCGGGTGTGGCGTGACGTGGCAGTGGTGCCACCTCGTGCCACACCGGGATACGACACTTGCCACGCGACGCAACTGCATAAACAGTTCCCGAACATGCCCTTTCATGCCTTATCACACGTATTGACTTTCACCCTCACTGGATTTTAACATGAGATGGCATTCAACCAAATCCATACTTAATATAAGTGCGATAATGTATGTTTGTTTGCTAAGCTATGAGAGCTAATATTTTAGAGAAAAATGGAATGGAAATAGATTGAAACCTGAGGAAAGATATTGGGTAAAGTACCTCTCGGAAAGTTAGACAGTTCCCGAGGAAGTAGCTATGAACAACGGAGTCGCGGGCAACAGTTAGGTGTCTTTATATATACCGGGTGGAGAAACGAACGCAACATGTACGGCGACTACCTTTAATATTGAATATGGCAAGTTCTATGTAAGTAAGGCTTACATTTATTTTAAACACTGCGTTCCTGGATTTTCGAAAATTCATCTATTTTAACTGGGATTCGAGCTGGTAGAATATGACTAAATAATAAAGTCGTATTTTAAGATACAAATCGAAAGGGTCGTTGATAGTGATCATTTATTATAACATGTGTTGTACAAATCCACTTTTAACCTTAATAAACATATCGCTTTTGAAATGTTATCATATTTTTTAAACTCCTTAGTATAATGACTGTCGTGTAAATAAGACTATCGTAACATTGACAATACTACGAGTATGACATGTCAGAAGCAATAAAGTTTGGCTGACTAGAATAAAGCTCCTGAGTAGTACCCCATATCGATGTCACACTACTGCACTTCACATTTTAAAATACACTCAGGAGCAAAGAAAAGGGTTCTTTCTATGGTAATTCAATACAAAGTGATACGTTTCTATTGCTCTTGACTGTAGACATCAGTTTAAGGTAGTGATGGTGCTATGTTTGTGAGATTGATCAAAGGTTGTTCATTTCCAAATTTAAATAAGATAACATTTTCCTCACGTATTATTCCGATATTCTGAAAACACCATAACTAACTATACGTATAGAACTTTATTTTTTGATGTAATTTATAAATTAAACCTAACCTAACCTACGTATAGCGATTCAATAATGCATTTAACTGAAAATAGCTACAGCATATCATAGCTTTGGAAAAATTAAAATTCTGGCAAATGAATATTCGGAAAAGAATGAAATTTCAAGATGTTCTCCTACAAATTATTAAATGGCACGCCAAAGCGATATTTTTTTTACCATTATGCGTTTTGAGTAAGCTCCCAATAAGTAGGTATTTGTTGAAACTTTTGAACTATAGTGACTTAATACAAAATCTTAAGATGCAATACTAAAGGTGCGATATATTATTATGTATCACAAATCAACGAATTGGTCAAACAAACGCCAAATCTGTTTGGGTTTCGTTTTGGCACACTTATTTGAAATCAAGTTCTGAACCGATGAAAAGTTACAGACAACATCAACTTTTAAGAACTGGGGGTTATTATGACATGGCTATGCAGTTCATTTTACGGTGACCGTAAAGGACGGAGCTATAGTCGTTGCATAAACTCTATCCTTTTCTCACAGCGTTAAATTAATTGCACAGATACATCATAATAACACCACTGGGCCTCTATTCAACACGGTAAAAACTATATCGTGTTTGACCTGTTATCGTATTGTCTCCGTTTTGATAGCTCTTATTTACTTTACAGTAATGGCGGATGACGTGAAAACAATAACATAAGAGGTCAAAGACGATATGTTTTTTACCGTCGAGAATAAAGGCCCAGGTTGACAATATAAAATTAACCAACATAGGTAAACAGTCTTTATTCTACTCATGAAACCCTAATTGCTTTTGTCATGTTATAGTAATGTCAATATATCTCTAATTTACATGACAGTAAAGGCGCCGAATTAAAAAAAACCATTAAGAAAGGCAAGCCAAGCCAAGGCTTTGCCAAGTAGAATATCTCTAGAACTCCCTGATCATAAGTTACCTTTTGTTACATTTAATGGTTACTGTTCCAGGACCTATCGATTGAGATCTAAAAGACAGACTCCGACGGGCGACTTTTTATTCCCGACCAACGCCGAGATGTTATCCTTTCGAGTACTTTAGGTAATGGGATCTCAAGAGGGGGCCTTTTTATCTCAAACTGACCAATCCCAAGTATTTTAAGTGTCTTGAGATCGCATACTGCCAAGTTAATTTATGATATTTATTTTTCATTGGTATGAAATATTAAAATAGGTATCATCAGTAGCAAAATTGCAGTTAATAAAATGGAAACAATTGAGATGGTAAATATTTAACTAATGTATACTTTAGCATACTAAGTTAATCTTTTTGAAAAAGGTGTATTTCCGCGCCGGTATTTCACTTGTTTCTAGTCAAAAAAAAGAAAAAGGTCGTTAAGCAATGTGACAGTTCAAGCATTTTTTTTTTCCAAATTTATGTTTGTAAATTATACGTACTTTTGGACAAAGAAACCAATCCAGAGAGCATTGTAAAAATGTAAATCAGAAGTATTTTAGACATCACATTCATTTATGTACTAATGTTGTTTAAAACATAATTTCTATATATTCGCGGACGCCAGACGGCGTCATTAAAAAGACCAGTGTAAGACGCCTTCAGGAGGGTTATCATGACATAGCAATGCAGTTTTGTTTACGATGAGAGAAAAGGACAGAGCTATTTAACTGCTATAGCTCTGTCCTTTACGTCATAATAACCCTTCAGGCGAAGCAGAGTGATGGTTGTAGTAGGGTGTTTGGCAATAGCTGGATTAAGGGAGCCGAGAATCTTGCTAGCTTAGTTAGGGACTAGGTCCATTGGTGTGACATTGTCACTTGTTTTTTTTTTTATGTATCAATTATGCTATCGTATTATTTTATCGTAAAATTAACGAGACTTTAACGTTATTTTGACGTTAATGATTCATTTATTAAAACAAATTAGACAAAATAACGGCTCACAACAACAATCTTATCATGTATTGGTACTTTATCGTACTATTTTGCACCTTAAAGTTGCAGCACGTATATAAGCAAGATCGGTATTATACTCTCTGCACCTTGCACGCCTCTTGCTCACACGCAAGGAGAATGAGCAGGAGGCAAATATCTAAAACATTACCGACACGTAACTCAAACGGTCACTTAGCGATAAACACTACTACCACGACCATGCATTATTAATGTATATGATAATGAATGAAATGGCAAGGCCAGTCACGTTGCATTAAACTATAGCTTACGACTGTAGAAATGAAAAAATATAATTGACGTAATCGTAAGTCATGCATTCAGTCGACTCAAACTCATAATACAATATAATTTTGTAGTATCCGACTTTTCTAAATCTTATAGTAGGCAATTATACTTATAGGTTATATTTAGGTGCATGTTATGTTGAACTCATAGAGCCTGGCATTAATTGCGTAAACCTTGCTTAACATTCTCACGAGCATATTACAATTTTAAAACTATGAGTAGCATTTCCTTAAAAACAGCTGGAGTTTTTTCAACCTTATTCTTATCAAACTAGGTCGTATCTGCTTAAGCTACTGAATTGGAGATGCGCCATTTCGGCTTACACGGCTGTGTACGCGTCCACTCGTCCGGCATGAAGGGTTATCGACGATGCAAAAAGAAGAGCACTAAAACTTTTACAACACAACGTCAGCGAGCTATGGTTTACGCCTCATACAGCCAGATTGCAATCCCGCACGTGCCTGACTGTACAGATAACGCAAAACAACGTGAAACCGCGTTCGGATTCACTCTACACGTTTGTTTCATTCGTGACTGAGTAATATAGAGCTCAACTGTCAATAAAAGGTATTGCGGTGCGGAAACCGCGTCGAAAAAGCGTAGCGTGAAAACGTGTAGACGGTCTAAAAATAAGAGAGTGAGCATATACGAAATATGGGGAGTTATGGAGCTAGCGACCGCCGTGGCGGCTCGTGCCGTCGCCTGCGCCGCTTGTCTCGCCGGTGAATGGTACTTGGTTTGGTGATTGATGTCATAGATACCTTGTTTATAGATTTAAAGAAGGAATTGAGGGATAAGGTGAACAAGTTAGCTTGCGCCTTTCCTTTGCAATTTGATATTTGATACGTGCATAATGTGTAATAAATAGTGTTAAGTGTGTGTGTGTGTGTGTGTGATAAGTTCTGAAGATTTTTTGATACACAACATATACCTCCTTAGTATTTTTGCCACCGTATTGTATCAAAAGTGACACAGATAATTATAATCATTATATTACAAAAGAAAGTTAGAAAGCACACTATGACCATATTAATTTAATAAAGCCACACAACAGGCATACACTTACAATGGGCGGGATTATAAGTCAAGTCCCGGGTACAATGGCGTGCCATTATTGCGAAACTAGTGCTCGCAAGTGTAGCGGCTACGTAAACCTACGGCTTGTTAATTTTGAATAGAGCGGAGAGCATTATCTGTATCGTGCAGACAGTGTAATGTCATTTCCGTCGCAGCTGACTCCAGGCCACGCTAGTTGTAAGTCTTACAACTCACTGCGGACGGTTTGGACGGGCCGCGCAAACAAGCTCAGCTTGCATTTTGTCACACTAAATGTTAGTTTAGTAGTAAAATGATACAGAGCCTCTATTCTAGGCAGTTAAACTCATATCGTTTTTGTGATATTGTTTGTAACTCTTACTGTTAAATAAAAACTCTTACTGTTAGGTAAAAACCATATCGTCTTTGACCTGGGGCTCATTCTCGGCGGTAAAAACCCTATCGTCTTTGACCTGGGGCTCATTCTAGGCGGTAAAAACCATATTGTCTTTGACCTGGGGCTCATTCTAGGCGGTAAAAACCATATTGTCTTTGACCTGGGGCTCATTCTAGGCGGTAAAAACCATATTGTCTTTGACCTGGGGCTCATTCTAGGCGGTAAAAACCATATTGTCTTTGACCTGGGGCTCATTCTAGGCGGTAAAAACCATATTGTCTTTGACCTGGGGCTCATTCTAGGCGGTAAAAACCATATTGTCTTTGACCTGGGGCTCATTCTAGGCGGTAAAAACCATATCGTCTTTGACCTGGGGCTCATTCTAGGCGGTAAAAACCATATTGTCTTTGACCTGGGGCTCATTCTAGGCGGTAAAAACCATATTGTCTTTGACCTGGGGCTCATTCTAGGCGGTAAAAACCATATCGTCTTTGACCTGGGGCTCATTCTCGGCGGTAAAAACCCTATCGTCTTTGACCTGGGGCTCATTCTAGGCGGTAAAAACCATATTGTCTTTGACCTGGGGCTCATTCTAGGCGGTAAAAACCATATTGTCTTTGACCTGGGGCTCATTCTAGGCGGTAAAAACCATATCGTCTTTGACCTGGGGCTCATTCTCGGCGGTAAAAACCCTATCGTCTTTGACCTGGGGCTCATTCTAGGCGGTAAAAACCATATCGTCTTTGGCCTATTATAGTATTGTTTTTATCTCGGCCGCCATTATTGTCAAGTAAATAAATACGAAATAGGGTACAAGACGATAATGCTTTTTACCGCCTAGAATAGAGGCCCTGGCCACAAAAATATCGTTTTTGATTTGTTATCGTATTGTGAACGTTTTGATAGCTTTTTTTTTCTTGACAGTAATGGCGGCCGGCTTAAAAACAATGTCATAAAATGTACAAAAGGTTTTTTCCAAGCCAAAAAAAAATATGTATGTTTTAAGTACCATAGACGGATTTACCTAGGTATGTTACTTTGTGTAGATCTTAAATAGTTTCACTTCAAAATTTGTTGTTACTTCCAAGATTGTGACAGTTGTGAATAAAAGCCTTGATTTCTTGCGAGCCTAACGAATGAAAACACAACGTTTCTATCGGCTTTTGTTGCTATTTTTTATAGTAGCAATTTTACTCAATTTATGTAATTTTAAGAAAATTACTCTTAGTTTTTATATTAATAAAATTTCAAAATTGTATTAAATTATTAAAACGTAATGCATCAGTAGCACATCTTTGTAACGATAGATAGCAAATACTTTTTCTTATGGCATAGAGAAGGTAAGCGAACATGGTTAATGGAATCTGAGACGACATTAGCATTATCAAGCCTACAATCTTATGACTGCAATCCTAAGACTTCCAACCCTAAGGACTAAGATACAATGCACCATGCTAGTAATTAATAATCATTACCGGTTGTCTTATGTGCACACCGGAATACTGAAATGCGATCACTACTGCTTGGTGTTAGGTTAAAGAATAAGATGGTGGTGCGAACCCTGCACAAAGTTCTACCACCTTGGTTTAATCTAAGATTATTTTAAACACTATAGTTAAAAAACTCGTTTTACTTAGTAAATTTAATAATTTAATGTAAAATATTAAAAGAAAATTAGTCAACTATTTAAAAATAATGTTTGAGGAGACAAGGCTGGAGCGTGCGTGGAATTTGAAACCTTTGACCGGCGTGATTATTGAACCTTCAGGACCCCGGAGGCGTCCATAGGTCAAAGGTTATGTTAATAGAGACTTTTAACAGGAAATGAGGGTAGATGCCGGTGGTTTCCTTCCTGGATTCCTGTTCTTGAAATAGAATTTCTTTATGCAATATAGGCAAGAGGTTTAGTTTAGGTTATGTTAGCTTTTCCACGCGGCTCCGTCTGCGAAGAAATCGTTTATACATTGTACGTCCTTACACTGTACGAGTACATAACATTGTTATATTGCCCTTATCAAAATACTTTATCTCCAAATTCCTTTGTACAGTTGAAGTCATAAATATAATACACGTTCCCTAGGAACGAAATATCTACATGCCTCTATACCGCTAGATAATAAGGTCTTTGTATACTAAGGCTTTTGACTGTATCTTACCAGTAATAAAGTCTAGCTAGTTCCATCAATGGAACTAATAATAATGGACCTAGTCGGAATATACCTACCTTTCACGTCGATGGCTTGATGCATTGGACCGTAAAGTGACAAACAAACAAATAGCTAATACACCTTTGTGTTTTTTAAATTGATAATATGGATTAATTGCTACTAGCTTCTGCCCGCGACTTCGTCCTCTTATGATCCTGTGTAAGTAAAAACACTAGGCAGAGAGTCAATCCTGACATAGTGCACATCCATGAAGTTTTTGAATCTTTATAATGTTTTGACAGCAGTAAAACAATGTCAAGTTTATATTTTGTTTTAATAGTAACTTTTTATCTGCCTAGTAAAGTGGCAGGTACTTATTATTTACGTTAAGACAATACATTTTCATGTATAAAATATGTCTGCAAGAATTTACTTCTTAGAAAATCTAAAGGAAGAAGAAAATCTGAAAATATATTTTTAATAATCACGGTACATAATCATCTGTAAAAGTGCAGAGACGTTATTATTCAAATCGAAATTGCACTGTCAAATGCATTGTCTGAGAATCTCTCTCGGAAATGTTCACATCTACCTACTGGGAGAATGCAAATACTTATGAAACAAAGGCAGTGTGACCTACCTAGTTACATAATTATTGAATAGATTTTAAAAACTGAGCTTAACACTAGCCTTTTACTGCTGTACAACAAGTTTTAATACTAAAATTATAAGCTTTTAATTATTATTATTTTTAAACACTCTTTTTGACAGTCTGACTTGTGAATTTTATGATAAACACACTGCCAAATGACCAGTTAAATGAGACACATCTCGACGGATCCACTATAAGCCATTGAGAGGTTCCTATGGCCACCTTCCGTCTGCAGCATCATACTATCTTGTTTGAACATATTATTGTATTACTGTTGTGTTCATATTGTTGTTTGTTACCGCCTTGTTTGTACTGTTTTGTATGCAAAGTTTCAAGTCAATCCAACAATTGGAAGATATAATGGAGTTCAAGAATTTTACTACATTATTTTGAAAATAATAGGTACAGTACTACCAGTTTATTAATAGCGATCGGCAATCCTCGTTTTTCTATGAAGCCCAAGTGACAAAATATACCGTCAGTTGCGAGTGCAAGTGTGATAGCTATAACTAGCCGCTCGCTGTTAAGAAGCTGGGAGTGCTGTAAACCTATTATCTATATTTAAACGTAAAATAAGGACGGGGGCTCTATTCTACTTTGTAAACCCATATTGCTTACGACATGTAACATGTTGCTACTATCGTATAGTATAACTTATGATAGCTCTTATTTACTTGACAGTACTAGCGATCGAGTTTAAAACAATAACGTCTGCGAAACAATATGGTTTTAACGAATGGAATAGAGCCCCAGATTACCAAATAGATTAATATCGTTACTTAAGATGAAATCTTAACACAAAACGCTCCGATTGTTTGTATCTACTTGAAATGCAAGAATCAATGAAGGTGGAATTTGAAATCAAGAGTAATCTGTCTGGATGGAAACGCGGAAGGAGATGGATGACAAGGAAAATACGCGAGAAAATTCAAAAGGAAAGCAAGGTGGAGCGAGCGAGGAAAATTGGCTTCATTAGAGCGAGGGATGGAGGGCGCGTTAAAATTTTACACACGGCTCCTGAATTCCGCGAATTTAGATGAAAAGAAGCTAAAAGTTGAGCTTGAACACGCTATTGTAGGTGGACGTAGGCTTTCGTGCATAATTAATTGTGGTTTCTGTAAATAACGGTCGCGATGAAAAAATTCTAACGGTAATTTTCATTAAAAATAAGCCTGGCAAGAGCATGTCGGACCACACTCAGTGCAGGGTTTTAAAGCCGTTACTAGAAACACGCAAAACTCTGTCCAAAAAGCCCAAATTAGCAAAAATTGCACTTGTCGAGTTCAGTATTTCCTAAACGGTCCGCCAAAAATAATGTACATGTACATACTGATTTCTTATGGGCTGTCGAATGTTACCTCAATCCTATAATTAAATGATGCAATAATGTAAACTCTTACTTTTACGTTAGTATTTTTACGTTACATGTACTAAAAAAAAAACAAGATTTTATGCCAAATTACAGTTTTGCAGTACACTCTGTGAGCACTTAAAATGTGCTTTAAGTATGTACTTTTCTCTCAATTGCTCTAAAAAAGAGCTTATAAGAGCAAGTGAGAGACACGTATAAATCCGAAGCACCTTAGAGCTTTCGCACTGTACTTAGAGTCTTTGAGTTTTAGCGGAAAGACGGACAGATGGACAGATGGACCGATGGTCAGACGGACATGGCAAAACTATAAGGGTTCCTCGTTGACTACGGAACCCTAAAAAGTGGCGTAATTGTTCTATGGGTTACATCTTAGACATTTTATTTTTATGTGGGTATGTATACATTGATTGTATCATGCAATAGTACATTGTGCATCAAGGGTAGTATGAAGGGAATTACTAACGAGAGTGTTAGAAGCCCGACGCCGAAGGCGGAGGCCTTTTAATGACTCGAGTTAGTAATCCCCTTACTGCCTGTGATACACACAATAGTTTTCATCACATTTGCGAGGAAAAACACTTTAACTCTGCAAAATATAAAGAAATAACTTTTGACGAACGGGAACGTAAATGGAAACGATTTTTTTTTTGTGACCTCTACCACAGATAATAACTGCGTTTAATTTCGACCTGAATTCGAGCCAGATTTAGCCAATTTGATAAAAATGTATAATTACTAAAATTAATGATAAATGTTGATATAAACTTGAAATAGATATAAAAATAATAAAGTTTAATGAAGCGTATAGGTTTTGTGTAATGTAAGTTAGTCTATAGCTAATTTTTAAAGATGAAATTAGAAACCGATTTAATTTTTGGCTGAAAATTAAACCTCCTTAGTCAGAAATGATGTACGAAAGAGTTGCAAATTTTAAAAAGAAAGTCATTACTCCCTAGGGATGACTCGCCATAATTCCCGCGGGAACAATTTAGGCCATTGTCCTTCTGTATACAGGCATGGAATAACACCATTTACGAGCAAGTGTGATAAAAAAAAAATTAGGACTTAGATGCTTCTTTTTAATATTACCTAATCTGTCCTGGCGTCTGGGGCCTCGAAAATAGTAGATTGACAGAAAGGCTCGTAATAAAGAGATACAGTCCAAAACAAGAAACTTATTTTGTTTCCCTTTTTTTGACCATACGGCCACATTTACTGTTCAGCTATTAAAAATAGCTCCTGTTACGGTAACAATGTGGTTAAATACAAAATGGAAAATTTAAAAATTGCGGCCCTACATTTTTTTTTTTATTAATTGGCCTTTGTTCCACTCTGATTTTAAATTGCAATTGTGTTTTTATTCGCCTTTACTATCGGCTAAATGTACTAGTTAAAGGCCCTCGAACACATCCGCTTTGTAAAATGACAAAGTTCTATTCAAAAAGAAATATAAACTCAGAAATCGGATGCACGTGCACCTATAATTGACTTTATTAGTATGCATCAAAAGACAAGGCAATTTCAGGTTAGTTGCTCGTCAACGCGCCGCCGCGTGAGTGTCGCACGTTCCACGGCCTACCGACAAGCACGCCATTCAAATTTCATTTACAAAATCAGGGAATATCATCAAACTCTTATTGTAGCCGTCGGAACTTGAAATTCATTAACTGGTTAGCTAATGTCAAAGCAAACGACGGTTAACAACCTACCTAATTTTCGCCTTAATTACGTAATGTGGTACATTAAACGGGGTTCAGCTGTGCAGATAATTATTTTGGATGAAATTGCTACTTTGGAATTATGGTCTTTGGTATTTGCTGCAGGGAGTATTGATTGCTGGTTCACTTCATCATAAAAAAGCTTTTGGTTTTACTATAAAACACGTTTAAATTAAGAGTTATGTTAGAGTAATTTATTCTCAATGGGTAAAAATAAAAAGTTTTAGGCCTCGTGTGGCAGTACTTTAGGTTTCACACAGTGCTTCTAATTTGCGGTAAAAGTTTGTTGCTTTTACCACAAAATGCTTAACTTTACCTTTCCTTAATCACATCGAGCAGTAAATCGTGTTATAATCATTTGACGTACGACGTAGGTACTCTACAACTAGGAAAACTTTGCCCGAGTTTTTATTGAGTTTTTGGCAAAAGTTATATAGTACCTACTTGGGTTTTGCGATGTCTTACAAATCTTATGATACGAGTATGTACAAGATAGTAAATAAGGAAGTTTTGGTATCGTCGGGGAAGTCGGGGCGGGCTTGTTTATGTGGCAATTGGCGTCGCAATGAACCGCCGCCGTCTAGCGGGACCAAGTTCGCAAAGGCCCGACTCACAAATTGAAGCATAGTGCCGACATCTCACAAATAATCATGCACAAGGTAAATTGTACGACATTTCGAGACCGTCAGTAATTTACTTTGAAACTGCGGTCACGATACGAAAGACAATTTAGATAGCGAATCGTGGCGAGTAAATATAAATACACCGACTTGTTTTTTTCTTCTATGATTTGTTTGTATTTCGTGTATACTTCTCATTTCAAGATTTTACATAATTGATTACTGAGATTTTTGGTTAATTTCAAACGCATTTTCTACGAGATAGCGAAGTCGTAAAAAATAATACAATTTCTTTTTAATTTGTGTGTTTCTGTTTACATAATTATTCATTTGAATATGTAAAAAGACGTAGCTTTTCCATCGACTATGTTTTGTTTAACTTTCATAAAGATGTTTATTTTCTTACAAACAACATTATCATCATTTTATATTGTAGCTCTTTCATCACAAATTTTTAGAGTTGGTAATTCTGTAGCTCTGCCTACCCCACTCTGGGAATGAAGAACTGAGTGTATGGGTATGTAAGTGTTTTATCACTTATGCCCTCAATATAAAGCTACCATACAATAATATAATATTAGTTTTTCCATTTGCAACTAAAGACGTCACCTAATTAATGTAAAGAGTAATGAATGCAAAAGACGCGTAAAGGCGGCACACTCGTACAGATTCAGCGAAATCCAATAATTCCCTTTTGAATATTCTACGGCTCATCCAGCAAAAAGCTAATCCGGTGAATAATGGGGTTATAGATATCAACGCTCCGGCAGGCGGGGTGAAAAAATATGCCAATTGTTCGACGCCATGAGCCTGTGCCATTTAAATAAATCTCGGCTTTGTCTGATGTTTTAATTGTTTTCACGGCTCTCCATTGCACCGTTTTGAATGATCTGAGGCTTAATATGCTACGGTTGCCTCTCGAATGTTACAGATACATAGTCTTATAATGTGAAGAAAAGCGTCATGTTAAATAATTAATTCTGGTTGCCTTGACATTTTTATTCTTCATAATATCATTTAATTTAAAGTGGCTTTTCTACACAACATAAAAAGGTCAAATACGGCTATTTCTGAACCAAAGATTTCCTCTGGCAGGATTAATCTTTGGGTTCCTAAGATGTTTTAAGACGTGGAGCCACGCAGATTTTTCTGGGGGAGGGTGTTCCGCCCCGGCGATGTCTGAGGTCAATAAAAGTTTAAGTATAGATACTAAGACAAGTTTGGTATCATTTTTAACTAGATCAAAGATGTACAATTCAATAAATAAAAAACACAATAAATTTTAAAAAGAGATAAAAAGAGTTTTTGCAGTGTAATTGACCCCGGGACCCTAAAGATGAGGCTGGATTGCATCCAGAGACATTCGGCGAAGTAAATGAGGGAACACCTAGACCACTTATACTTTTTATCTTATAAACACCTTTGTAAACAAGTTATGTCATAGTTAATGCATTTATTATTATTAAGTCAAATTTTCTTTGATATTATGGTACGAATTGGCCTAAAACGGAATGCATAACCGTAACCATTACTTATATTTATTTATATCTTAATCATGTTTGCGAACCCATCACTATCATTCTAGGATCGCAAAATAACATTTTAATTAGATTTTTTTTAACAGTTTTTTTGTACTACACTCGTTGCTACTAACATGTTAATTTGACATTACATATTTTTTTAGTGAACAAATAATAGGGCTCTAAAGAATCTCTTTTTTTTTCAATATTCATAATTGTTTATAAGTTATGGAATTTTTCGTTATGAAATAGGAAATTCGAAAAACAAGTTTTCCTTTATTTTATATATTTTTAATTCGGAACGGTGTCAATGTGATACCATAAATGAATTCGGCATCCCCAATTTATACGAAAACGATACCAAACTTGTCCAAGCAGCTTAACCGATGTAGATATAAAGATAAAGCTGACACTCAAAAATTTACATCAAAGATCTTTTTGGCTCCACTTTTAAAATCCATCCTGGGGCCCTAAGGACCAATCCTGCCAGAGGAAAGCTTTGGTTCATGAAACGCCGTATTACATCTGCTACAACTGCCACTATTATAGTTTTTGATAACCATGTTGTAGTTTTGGTAGCTAAGTTAGAAGTAGTGTACTTCAGGGAGCGTGCACAAGAGCTCCACGAGCTAATACTGACGTCTCCTTTCTACCATCAGACGTCCAGATGCAATGCGGGATGCCATCTGCACCTGGTTGAAATTCTGCCTTTACGAATGAAGCGCTGTGCATCATCCTTCATAACGCGTACTGCTAGAGTGGAATGCGCCTCTAGCGAGTCCGAGTGCATACAATGTGAACCTATGTAAAGTTATGGTGAATTATGCAGCCTCTTGGTGAGCTCGCTTCATCGGAAACATATCTTCAAGGGCAAAAGTTAGTCAACAGCAAAGTAAAAATAAAAATAATATGTGACGCTGCTAACGAAGCCAACGGGCCCGGGTTTGATCCCCATTCAATTATTTGTGTCATAAGTACAAATGTTTATTATTGTCTAGTATCCATAGCGAAAGCCTAGAGATTAGCTTAGGACTATTGTTGGAAAATCTTTCCGGAGCAATAATAATCAGGATAAGACACTTCAACTTGTAAAACAAGTTTCAAGCTTCCTTGGATCCGGTTAATTGGTGTGGGATTGTTCTTTGGTATTAATTAGTTATAAAGTGATTAGAGAATGGACAATGATGTTTATTATACGAAACTTGGCGTATAAAAAGTACAATTTGTTAGATAACATTTTTTTTACTGTTAATTTAAGTTGTTTCTTAGGTGAAGAGTTTATTGCTCTACTAAAATTTGGATTTCAATAGGTTTGTTAATTTGATACTTGTTTAGTTCTTGAAAACTTTATTCCATTCAATATTTAAAAATAAATTTTACTAAGCATCGTACAGTCTTACTTTAGAACAAAACCAAACTTCAAAAGACACTAGACACCTACATGACATTGCTTAGGTTTGAAGGCTTGGCTAGGCTTGGTTCTTACCGCTGCAGCTATCAAGTATTTTTTATTATTGTTTACTACCCTTCAAATTCTAAATCAAAGTATTATTACCTTGAGGTTCCGAAAAACCGTTTTTATCTATGGACATCATAGTGCTTATAGAGCTCGGATAGGGCAAGCTATTTTGAGAGTTTGCATAAGATTAAGATAAAGATAAAGATACGTTTATTCACAACAATACAATATTACATCACATAAATACAAACAAGAACAAGACAGAGAAATTGTTGCGAAACGGTCCCAACAACATAACATGGACATACCCTGTCATTTAATGGTAGTTGTCCCATGTGTTATTTAATAATTAAGAAATTATTTTATTTAGGCTGCCTTTCTGCTACAAGCTACGAGGGCTGTTTGACAAGTCGTTTTAATAAGTAGTTTTTTTTTAAATACATTTTACCTTTGTTTCTCAACATAATCTCCTTTGAGGGCCAAACACTTGTTCCAGCGAGTTTCCAATTTTTTTATCCCCTCCTAAAAATACGTTTTGTCAAGGTCTTCAAAATAGGCGTTTACACCTGCGATGCAGTCCTCATTTGTCAAAAATGTTTGCTCTTCAAGCCATCTTTTCAGATTTGGGAATAGGTAATAATCGCACGGAGCTAGATCCGATGAATACGGAGCATGCGGAACCAGCTCGAAGCCCAACTCGTGGATTTTGGCCATTGCAATAGTTGACGTGTGCACTGGGGCATTATCTTGATGAAAGAGGACTTTCTTGGGGAACAATTTTGGTCGTTTTTCCAACAATTCGGCATTAAAAAGGTCCAATAACTCTGCGTAATAACGGCCAGTGATAGTCTTTCCCTTTTACAAGTAATCAATCATAATGATTCCTTCGTCATCCCAGAAGACTGTCGCCATCACCTTCCCAGGCGACAAAACAGTCTTGGCCTTCTTTGGGGCACGTTCACCAGTCACCATCCATTGTTTTAATTGCTGTTTTGATTCAGGTGTATAATGATGGACCCAAATTTCGTCCACAGTGACAAATCGACTCAAAATAAATTCGAGGATTACGCTTCATCATATCCAAACACAGTTTTGAAATATGCTTTCTTTCGCATTTTTGTTCGATTGTTATACCCAAATCTTCATGCAGGATTTTATGTAGTTAGTAGATGCCTGTGTTCTCAGCAATTTCACGCACCTCGGCGGTCGTCGAGTACAATATTATGGACTTCTTCAACAACATCCTCCAGTGAATCCGATTGGGCGACCAGAGCGTGGAGCATCAGATGTACCTGACCAACCACGTTTAAAATCATTTATCCAGTTATAAACAATCTGCAACGTTGGTGCGTTAGTTCCATGAACAGAATCAAGTTCAGTTCTTATTGTGGCAGCACTGTAACCCTTCATAAAAAAATGTTTTATAACGGCACGAATTCAGATTTTTCCATAGTTGTTGACAATTTACGAGTGATCACAGTTAAACAATAAAAACTTGTTTTATTTTGCTGAATTTTGGACAGTCTTCATTTGAAAGATTATGCCTGCCAATGTTAATGCCATTTACCAGAAAAAAATAATTACAAATAGTTTTTAAAAGTCTTATCAATCAGCCCTCGTATGAGCGTCTCTGTTAAAACAACCACAAGTGAATTAGAATCTAGGGAATGTGATCGGTCGATTTTGCTCAGCTTCATTGCAGTCCGCGAAGACAGTTTTAACTACTATTAGAGCAAACCTCTTTAGAGAATATTTCCATATGGACGTGACTTTAAAGTTTTATCTTTTATATTTACCTCAAAGTCAGTGTCAATCAAGTCTTTTATACATCCCCAATTGAAAAGATGTTTAAAAAACTATAATTTTGGCTGAATTGAGTTAGTTTAACCATAATGAAATGTTTTATACTTATTTTCCGGGCGTATCGGTATTAGTAACTACACAGTACAGGACGCTCGCGCCTTCATACGCGTAGAATAAGTTTCCCGCTACTCCCCTATTTTAACCCTTCAGGGGGTGAAATCCTTTCTTAGTGCTCACTTACATCGTGAAAGCAACCCCTGTACCAAATTTCAAGTTTCTAGGTGTAGTAGTTTCGGCTGTGCGTTGATATATAAGTCAGTGAGTCAGGTTTGCCTTTTTATATACAGATAGTTGACATTAATGACGTAAGAATAGGTTACCCTTTACGAGCTCTGGTTAAACTACAGTTGGAATCGGCTTACTTAGTACCCACTTGGATATAAATAATTTCGATACCGGTGTAAAAATTATGCATTCTTAACCTAGAGCTGAAAACAAGTCAGTTATTAAAAAAAACTAGGTTGTTGAACATCGATGGATCGACCTTTTTATGCTTACTTCTGGCATTAAAATTATCCATAGAAATTATCACGACCTTTATGTTATTTAAATTTAAAACGAAATTTAACGTCAAAGCGTCAAACTGACAACATTTTTAATGCACAGACGAGATTTAGTCAACATATTCATATTTAATTTGAAAATAGCTTGTGCTTGTTGTTACCTGTATCGATGTATGTAAATTCTTTATTGCACATAAACAATTACAAAACATTTTTTAATCAATATATACAATGTACATATTGTACATAGGCGAACATATCCTACATGCGAACTCTTCCAGTTAACATCGTTTTACTTATTTATAAATAAAGCCTTGCGTCTATTGTTGACAAAAGATTTCGACACTTCTTTGTCGTTTAAAAAGTGTTATGTTAACTTCATCCCAGAATGCAAATTACTTATGTCTGAGTGATTTAGGTTTAAGAGTCATTTTAACATTTATCCTTTTGAAGTTAAAGCGTTGAAAATGCTTTCATGCAGTGGACCCAGCTGTAAAAAGACCTTTTGCATCAGAATCAGGTACCTAGTAAATATAAATACGTCGATGAACGTTACAGCATATATAATACATGTTCTTACATGTCTTGATCACGGATGTATTTTGACGAAGCTCGACCAAAGTCTCAATTATCAGTCAACTAGAGTACCTATCTAAATATAGACAGTTCAAGGAATGCTCGAAATATTATTCAAAATAACTTGATTGCTTCGTCCAATATAAAACGCGGTTGCGGCAAAACGTCGCATATTTCAATATTCATTTTGTTTATTTACGTGACATCTCATGCGATAAATTTAGTCTATGGGTTTTGGATGTGCATCAATACATAAAGAAACATTAGGGAAGAACAAGTTCAAACTAGGCTCTGCGTTTTTTAGTATATAGCTGTACGTTTTAGTGCTTTGTCACTTTAACTATAATTTAGACCTAAAAAAACAATATTTTAAACTCAGGATCTGATTTGTGGTATAGGTTTATAGTTATGTGAGAGATGAGCGTGAGTTTTTGTTCCGATGTTTTGGTTGTTTTGGATGTTTTGTAGTTCTCTACATAAGTATGTTTATACTCATCTGGTTCCAATATGGGCAAATATTTGTGTGATGAGCGCGAATATTTGTTCCTGAGTCTTGAATATTTTAGGTGTACTTAAGTATATATTTCTCTATATAAGTATTGATAGAGTAAGGAATGAAAAGGTCAGAGAGAAATGTGGACTAAAAGAAGATGTAGTGACTAAGATTGAAAAGCATGCCGCTTCGATGGTTCGGTCATTTGGAAAGGATGGATGAAAGAAGATTGACGAAAGAGATATACAGAGCGAAAGTGAGTGGCAGGGTCGGAAGAGGCCGCCCTAGGCGTACTTTTTCGAATCAAATCGGAGAAATACTGGAAAAGGGCCGAATCTTAAGTACCCGAAACCGACGTGCGTGCATGACTCGATGTATGAATATGAAAGAAGCGAAAGACATTTGTCAGGATCGTAGCAGGTGGAAAGAAGTCGTCTCTGCCTACCCCTCTGGGAAACAGGCGTGATTTTATGTATGTATGTATAAGTATTTATATCGTTGTCTAGTACCCATAGTACAAGCCTAGAGCTTAGTTTGGGACTAGATCAATATGTGCGAGATCGTCCCTTATATTTGATATCGTGCTCCTCACCCAAATATTTTTCCATTAAACCCGAAACCACTAATGTACTTTTATAGCCAACGTAACTAACAACTACGCTAACCGCCTCGTCAATATAGATACGTCTCTTTTACTCGCCGTAAATTGAACTGCAGAAGTGGTAACCCCAATAAAGTCCAGATTTCGCTAAACATTCAGTTGTTTCATTATTCAAGAACTGCAAACAAGGGCTGTCCGTATTGTCTTTGTTTTGATAGCTTTTATTTACTAAAGTTGGGCTAAATAGAAATGACAAAAGATGTAAACAAAACCAAATGTACCTATTTACTCACCACAATCACGTAGTTTTGGACAACGCGAGAGGTATATTTAATGATGTACTCGTATACACGCTTCATTGTTACTTTTACATTCTGTTTAAGGTTAAATAACTATCAACTATACGTTTTTTTTAAATCAAAACTAGTTTGCAGAAATATTGAGGTTATGTGTCAAACAGTACCTACTAATTTGTTTACATCTTTTGTCATTTCTATTGACCCCAACTTTAGACAGTAATGGCGGCTGAGTTAAAAACAATACCATAACACGTCAAAGACAATAGCCAGTAGAATATAGACGTTACTCTACACAGCATTCCGAGACGTAAAATAATATTTCCATGAACGATATTTAGTCAGCCCCGCTGTCAATTGTTTTTATTATTTCTCGTTTCCTGAAAATTATGCAAGAAAGTTTGACAAGCTAATGGCATGAGCGCGGATACGTTAAAAATGAAAAGAGGGGTTTATTTTCAATTCAGCTAAGGTTTTTTTATTTATTGTAAAATCGATCGATTACTCATGTAGTTTAATAAATTTAATAAAAAAGGAAAAAATGTAATTTGTTACTAACTAAACCCAGAAGATCCGGTTGCTCGTACTCAAGCGATAAGGTCCGTTTTAATTTGACAGTATATGAAACCGTTCGCCTTTTGGGATCCATCTTTTATTAGCAAATGCACCCCGGGCCCAATTTTTTACTCGGTAAAACGATATTGCCATTGACATGTTATCTTAATGTCAACATTACCGATACCTCTTATTTTATATCATAGTAATCACGGCCAAAACAATGCGATAACATGCCAAAGATCATTCAGTTTCACCCAGTACAATAGTCGACCTGCCCGAATTAAAAAAAAACATTTTAACGACCACTTTTCTAAATATAATTCATCCGATTTCATGGCAAACAAACTTTTAAATATCATAGGCTTCAATTTGTAATAATGCTGATTATACCTCTTCCTTATCTATAAAACAATATACCTAACATACTTAATATATAAATGTTAATTCACGCGAACAAATTTGTTTACAATCTTGTAACCCAAAGCGTCCCTTTTGTTTCATAATGCGTTTCGTAAAATCGTATGTTACAAGATCAATAGATTAAAAAGGCAAATGGCTTTAACGATAAAAGTTTTTATAATATTAATTCAAGTCGGATTACAATTTTATTGCAATCTTGTTTTTTCAGTACTTGAAAAATCTGCTTCATACTTAACGAGACTTGTAATAAGTAAGTATTATTTACAAAAACTTAAAAGTCAATACGAATAATATCTCAAATGAAACGTCAACAAGTACAATTTGTGCACAATAAAGTAATTATCAAACTTAATTAATAACTAGAGCAAGAAAAACATCATTAAAGCTCCTCAAAGCTTCCAACTTCAAACAGAACAGCTGTTGTCACCTAATAAATAATAACGTTTATTTCTTAGCAGTTTGTCAGATTTATAACAAGGTATCTAAATTTATGCAAACAACTTACCGTCGGATGATGTCGCGGAGCCGGCAATTAGGAGTAGCAATAAAACAGGAGACGCCATCGAACACGATTCTGAACTTAGATCGTTCATCTTACCCATCGACAGGGTAAAAGTTTACGAGTGAAGTGCTGCCGTCATGGCGTTGGTGTCTCGGGCACCTCGGGGGCTATTTAAATATTCATTGGTGTATTTGGGGTCTGATTGGGTAGCGGAGATCGAGAAGTGCGATCGCGAGGGCGCGAGCGCGGGCGGCGGTCTGGCTGCGCGCGTGCCGGCTGCCTAGGTACTGACGAGGAGGGTACCTCTTTGTCTCCGGCCGCTGAGCGCCGAACAGCGAACGCGCCGCAGCGCAAGCGTAGCCCCGCCTCACTCTCAGATGAAATGACGGAACATTACCAGTATTTGTAACAGTTTGCATCAAATTGATATAAATGGAGACGGTTTTAATAAAGTGTAATTGACTTTTGCTGAGTTAGCGACGCATTAATTCAGACCACGCAGTCCGGGCAGGTGCGACGCTGAATACGCACGGCAACTTCCCTTCGAAATAATCTCTAATTGAAACGAAAGTTAATTGAATGACTTTTTAAAGCCACAACGGTATCGCATCGGAATGTAACTTCTCATTAATATTTTCAAACACAGATTTTTCCTGGAAATAGACGGACATTGAACTCGGCGAGGGAAAGGAACGGTGCCTCAATTAAATAAGCTTTGAATTAAACTATGAATAACTAATTCTCTATTTTTCTTTTGATCAAGAAATCTGTTTACAGAATAATATATTCACGTTTTAATTATATTGATTAGACGTGGTTTTTTCTTTACATTGAACATTATTTTTAGTATTAACAGGTTGATATGGAAAACAATGTCTTTAGTCTTTTATTAATATTGTGCGGTTAAAATTAAGTCATATCTAAAATGGTTCGGTTTATTTTCGAAAATGGTTCACAGTGTGAAAAAGGGGCGGAAGAAAAACCAGCGCTACGCATCAAATCGAGTGTCAAATAGTTTTCTTTTCATTAATCAAAGAAAAATTGTAACTCGAAATTAAAATAGCAATGTTTATACGTTAAGTGTTACCGTGCTCTGTCATCCTACCTCCCTTCACCCGACCCCTCCCCATTCAATCCGACCTATCTTTTTGTCAAAAATATCAGGCTATTTCTTACTAGGTTTTCCTTGTTCCCTTGGTGTATATTATATTTTTTTGGTCCATCGTCTTTCACCCAATCTGCAACCATATCGTGCATTAAAAAGAAAAGAGTCGTGTTCAAAAAAAATTGATTTATGTTTTCTTGCATATTTGGATTCTAACTAAATTATTATGATGGTAAATGGTTTTGCAATTTTTTGCCTATTGCTATAAATATATAAGTCGCTTGTCTACTACCTACGCGGGTCCCCACAATATTGTTTAAGGAATAACGTGCCATTCGCGCAAAATGCGTAAAAAACTACACATAACACTCTTTGAGGAAACCATAAACAAAATTGGGGTAGAAAATATTTGTCATTTGATTAGTTTGAATGGTGGCCCTTTTCTTAACGCACGATATTTATATTAAAAAACAAGACAAAGTATTCTCTATAATCCAAAACCTTTTGCCAGGTATCACTTTTATAATCAATCAGTCAGACGAATAAGACCTTAATGATCCTTCGCAAGCATTGTGCGAGCCTCCATTAATAATGCAGGTGTGAAATAATAATTAATGGGCAAGATCGGCGATCGGCCTCAGCCGCGAGATAGATTACTCTGGCATACCTAGCTGGAAGGATCCAGGGAAGATGCTTGAATAATTACAATTAACTTAAATAATTAAGGTACCCCTGAGATGTAGATAAACACGATACACACCAATCAGCAGATACTTCGGCTAACGAGATTGCTGATTAATTAAACCTTAATAAATTTGTAGGCGTTTATTTTGCGAAATTAAGAACAGTATTTTTCGAATTTGCTTAAATTATTTACCAACCAAATTGTTTTGGTTTGTAGCGCGAGTAAATGTAAAGGTTTTCAAGTATAGGTAAAACGCTAAAGTTAATATTTGTTAGTGATTACGCTGAAATCTGGCTAAATATAATTTTGCGGATTTTCTAGTACGATAAAAGTTCCACCAGTAGAGCAAAAACCAGCATGACTTCATTAAAAAGGGATAACTTTATGCAGTTAGAAGTCTATTATAAGATTGACCTCCAATTTAAATGGGACTATTTCTAAACAGATCATCATCATCATCATCATCATCATCATGTCAGCCGAAAGACGTCCACTGCTAGACATAGGCCTCCCCCAAGGCTTTCCACTCAGACCGGTCTTGTGCTTTTCGCATCCACCGCGGTCCCGCGATCCTGACGAGGTCGTCACTCCATCTTGTTGGAGGCCTACCTACAGCTCGTCTTCCGGTCCGCGGACGCCACTCCAGAACCTTCTGACCCCATCGGCCATCAGTCCTGCGAGCAATGTGCCCCGCCCACTGCCACTTCAGTTTAGCTATTCTAAACAGATACGATAAAATATTTATGTCGTTTAAAATTATTACGTCGTCATAGAAAAATGTCGTGTATGTCAGGGGGACATCTTAGACAAGATCAATTTGTTAGTACGACTCTTAGTAATTTTGTTATTAAAAAGACTTATTTAATATTATACATATTTTCAGGTGGAGCTAAGTGTTAAAGTACATTTGAGAGGTTAAAATTCCGGAAGAGTTTTTTAGTAATCAAATTTTACAAATACAACAACAAATATGTTTGTGTCAAATTCTTCCTTAAAATAATATATTTAGCATCTTAGTTACAACTCTAACGTTTTAAGATTTTGACTCAAATATAACATACCTAAATGTAAGACGTAAACAAAAAACACACGCTATGTTGTTGACTTGTGCCATTGATTGATACTTACTTACCGTTAAAAATACAAGACAGAACACCCTTACCTTCTCCATTAATATTTGATGGTTATAGCTATCACAATTTATGTTTAAATCATCCTAGATTTTTGTAGAAATTAATCTTATCTTACTCCTACTAATAATAAATAAATGCGAAAGTTTGGTTACTCAATCACGGCAGAGCCGCAGAACGGATCTGAATGAAATTTGTCACAGAGATAAGATTGCAGTTTGAAATAGCAGATATACTACTTTTATCCCGTTTTAAATGTATGGTTCCCGAGGGAAGAGCGATAAACCGGGCAAAAGCCTTTTTGACAGACCTAAATAACAAACTTCTACTTGTATTCAGCTGATTTGCTGCTTAATACTGTTGACGTCACGGGCGTGCCGCGGGTGATGAAGGGCAGCAGGGGTCGGTTATGAGGCTGGGATCCCCTCAGTCCCAAAACCCTTTTTCCATCTTAGCAAATCGTCGAGGATTAAACCTGGAGAGCGTGCGTTTTCACCAATTTTTTTTGCGGATTAACCAAGGTAAACCGCTATGATACAAAGTGTTTCGCCGATCAATAGGCGTGGTGAAGTTATAACGTGCTAAACAAACGCTGTGGGTAAATTTATATTGACGCGGATTGACGGACGATCGGCGGGTTCGGGTCGGCCATTCATCATACATTTACGTGTATAACCCGACTTCTTTTGTCAAAGGCAACGGTGCCCAGTGGGCCTTACTTGAGCAGCCAAGGTTTGTATTGAAACACCTTTTCTGGCTTTGAACATGCATATGTATTGTGTGCCAATGTGTTTTCTGACTATTATAATTATATAATATAAACCTTCACCGAAATTGGATTTAAAGTTTTTTGCTTTTAATTCATTTTCAAATTTTGTTCTTTTCCGGGTATCAATGTGACCGAATTTTATTTTTCCCGAAAGCTATGTTATGACGGATCTGTCGTATAGTTTTTATATTTAATTTCATTGTTAAGTTACATGTGAAAACCATGGATAGGTAATAAAAATAAATATCTTCAATTGAAAAATAAAAATGAACGAGTATACGTTTTCCGGAAATTCGGGATTGACATTAATTTTGAACTAAAACTGGTGATTTTTTACATTTATATGAGCATATTTATAAACATTATAACTTTATTACGATTGTGTTGCAAAATTCCTTTAGAAAAACAATAAAATTGCTACGGTGAGTGAGTTTCGATGTCGCCTAATTGAATTACATCATGCGTAGAAATATTATAATGCCTTACTTTATCATTCTTTTTAGGAATTCGTACCCAAAGAGTGTCAACGGGGCCCTCTTAATATGCCTCCAGTATATTTGTTCGACTATCATACCATTTTAGGGCAGTATAGATATTTTGAACCATAATATTATACACCGTGTTTTTTTTGATTTACGATAACTTTAAGGGAACGTTCTTTAGGTCAAACAAAGTTAATTTCCCGAAGACAGACAAATGATAAGTCTAACGGTTTTAAAGATATTTAATTTTTAAATTTAATCAGTTAATCACGTTAAACTAGTGTAAAAGGCTCTCTTAATTGATAACAACAATTTTCTTTTAATACTTTATATGACTCTTATGAGTAAAGAGTTTCCAATTGTTAGGTTTGTATACGCGTCAATCTAAAGTGACAATCTTGTACCTGTCAAGGGTTATCTTTACTTGTGTGTGTATGTCACGCCAACATAGACGTATTTGACACTGATTATTAGTTAACTCTAAAGGCCCTTTTAGAATGACCAAAGATAAAAGATTTCATTATTTTGTACTAAACCGAAAAAAAATTTTTTTTTCGCAGTATTTAAAAATCGAATGTACCAATTAGTTTCTATGGATATACCTAGTAATATGCCGAAGTTATCGTAAATCAAAAAAAACACGGTGTATGTATCTGTTAAAAACACCACAAAAATATATGTATGTTATCATTGCAAACATTCCGACAACAGTAAAAAAAAAGAATGTTCGCATTTTAAAAAATCTTGGAGAAGTTCGCCTTTGTACTACTTTTATTTCTGTTATTTTAATATTTGTTCAATGTTATTGTTTTAAGGTGTTAACATACATAGGATTACACACAAGACTAACAAAAACAAAAAGTTAAAAAACCAACAGCTTGTTTTCATATTGTCGTCTATGTCTCTTTTTACCGATACATATTTACATATTTTTAAATCCGACATTTTTGAGTTGGTTTAAAATGTAACTAAACCCTGGAAAAAAAAATCATACTTACCCACATACATACAAGTCATAAACAATATCCTGCTTTATGGGCAATCGGGTAAAATAGTACATTGTTCAACAACAGATAGACAAGCCATAATGAAGCGAGAGTGGCTATAGTTCGAGTGGCATTATGGTTGTTTAGTCTCGCGTTAAACACTCTACTTTTTACTTTGAATGCGAAAAAAAAAACGACGTTCTATACAAAATTACAATATTTAACAAATATGTGGGTAACAAAGTTTCTGCCAAATTTGTTTTGCAGTTGTTTTTTTTGTTGGAAAATGGCACTTTAAATGCTTGCATATTTAGCCAATAGATACAAACTTGAAAACTATTTGGACCATGAATAATTAAATAAAATTATCCAATATATTTAAATAGATTCCTATCTTATACCTTACTTTTTTATAACTTGTTTATAGAAATATAGCAAGTTATAATTACTTAATATTATGTGACCCCCTTGCCCGTTTCCCTTTCCCTTTGTACTAAAAAAATAACATACCAGGTAGGAGGGGGCCAGGTTCCGCTATTACGGGTCCATGCAGTAATAGTTATTTTTGTGACTGGAGCATAATGAGAGGCACTAATACACCAGTGTGCTTTTATGAAACGAGCCGAAAGACGAGTTTCATAATTAGATCATACGAGTGTTTTAATGCCTAATTATGCGTACAGTCGCATACATACCTTTACTTTCATGCATATCATAATTTTTCTACGACATGTACCCTACCAAAAATAATGTGAAAATAAAGGTTTGAAAACACAACACCCCCCACGGCCACATGGCCTACATTTTCATAATTTTATTTTCTATTCTTCGGTTCTATTCGAAAGTTTGAAACAAATGACTAAAATTGAATATAGGCATAATATAATGCATCCATATGAATGTCAAAAAGTATTTTTCGATAATCACAACCAAAAACGATTCCTTATTTTTAAAAAGATGTTCGAAATTTGAATGTGATTAAAGTTTTGGCTACCTATACTGTAATTTAAACATTAAGATGCAACCACAGATACAGGTTTACTAATGTAGGCCATTTGCTTATCGTTTCTGAACATATTATAGGGAAATTATGCCATGGATGTAGATAAACAATCTAAATGTACGGCACATTATTATTATTTATTTATTATTAAAAATCAGACAACATAATGGTCCAAAAATTATACTATGTGAACCCTGCTTAGACTTTAATTTACGTGTACCTACTTGCAGTTCAAAGGTACCCACTTTTGATGCGCTAACGCAGTGGATCTTAACCTTTTAGTCCTTGGGGATCATTTGACCAAATTTCCGTTCCGGTTGTGTCGAGTCTAGTCACTTATTTATTGGCATGACTCGCGGACCACTTGAGATGCTTCCAAATACCACTAGTGGTCCACGGACCACCGGTTAAGAACCACTGGTTTAGGGTTACTTATTAATATACTTGTGTTGTCCGTCCGTCCGTCCGTCCTAACTTTAAGGAGCTGGATCTTTTAAACCATTATAGATAGCAGGTTGCTTTTTTTCAGAATATGTGTAATAACGATGAAATCACTTTTTTTAATGTATGTGAAATAAAGGGGGTAGTAAACCTTTTTCGTCAACGTATTTTTATTTTTGTTGTATCGTAAAAACAGTAAAACAAACAATCGTTAAATTTGGTATGATTATAGTACAAAATGGTCAAGTGTAAGTTTGGCTCCCGCCACCTTTTGTAAAGCAGAAACCCTTAAAAACTGGAGTAATAAAATGTATTAGTATTTACATAAAAATAACCATTGCATTGTTACAGTTACTGCACATTACCAAAGAATACCTAACAAGTATATAGGAAACCTCGTCTGCTCAGAGCACTTCATTTTCAGATTATTAAGTTTGTTGTAACATAAAAAAGAACGCATCATCAAATATGCTTCGTTAACCACTAAATATGTACTTCCAGCGCTGCCTGTGAGCATTATATTTTATTTGCCACGTCTTATATGAGAAAAAGCACAAAGCGTACAAAATTGCAACTTACGACTTAGGTACATGGTTAACGTAAACTCTGCATTATATACACGGGGCAAGTTAAAGCCGGCTTTACAATAAAGGGATTGTAGACTTGCTTCGTGGCCAAACAATTTTTTTATGTAACCTGTAAAACATTTTAAAAGAGAACAGAAATGATTGATGGTAAATTCAATATTTACAGAAGAGAAATGAACCGGGTTATGAGTGCTTATTCTACTCGGTAAAACCATATTGCCTTTGTGATATCCTATTGACTTCAACTTGGTCACCATTACTGTGACTTAATAAGAGCTGTTACAAGTTGACAATACAATAACAAGTCGAAGGTAATACGGTTTTAACGGTAACGGTACTTAACAGAATAGAAGCACAGGGGCGGTACTGTATTGTCAACGGGTCTATATCGGAATCAATAATGGTTTTTCGCATAATGTATCATATGGCATAAAATCGTTTGACCTAAAACGGTTTTTACAATAGAAAGGGTTTTAGTTTTATTATTATAAAAACCTAACATAACCTAATCTACACAATATACGTTTTTTTAATTCTTAAATGTCAGCCTAAAAGGGTGTTACGCCAAAAAAATATATGCGAAAAGATCATTACGCGAAAAAAAAATGCGTTTCAAATGCCGTTCAAATCAATACGATAACATGTCAAACGCTATATATTATTTATTTGACCGACGAGCCTTACTTGTCCCGTTATACAGTCGAAGTCGAATATATACATACACGTGCCCAAGTTGTCAAAAATATCTACACGCACTTATCCGCCACTGAAAATAAGGTCTATGTTCTACACATAAGGTATAATAAGGTGTATGTATGTCGGTGTGTAGGTGTATGTATGTGTGTGTAGGTGTATGTTAAATATCGCACGATGGCCGTGTAGATATAAGTGCCTTTGATCGTGTTTTAATTTGTTCGCGAGTTACTTTTATCTATCTAAAGTGCCTACGAGCGTGCGTGAAGACTCTTGTTTGCCGTTATATACCTCGTTGACGTGTTGTAAAGTGAGTTGATTAAAGGAATAACACTCCTGGCATTCAGGTCGATAAATTTAAATAATCCTACCATGGCCTTACTCAACTTCCATTTAATCGGTGATCGTTTCCATCAGTTGTACCTACAGACGACAAAGCCGTTGTTTTCGATTTCAAAAAAATGATTGTATTGCAAACATTTGGAGAAAATCTTTTTACATGCGGCGAGGGAACGTAAAACTTTGTTCGTTTCAAATTCAATATATTAAGGCGAGCGTGCTCTCAGTCGGGCGACACCGAAACTCACTCGAGCGTAGCTCACAGAAAATTTATTGTTTTTCTAAGGAAATTTTGTTCTTACGAGGCAACGGTGCCCCGTTTTTCAATCCTTAGGTGAGCGTTAACACCTTAAAATGGCTACATAACAGTCTAGAGTCTAGACTCTAGACAACAACATATAACATAAAGCCAACATCAATAAATTTCAAAAACAACAATCTCATACAAATTGACTTAGTTCAAATTCAAACAAAGCAATTTTTTCAATAATACACTTACTATAAAAGACACTTTAAATGAAAATTAATACAACATGCGAGAAATTTTACATGAACAACGATTTGGCAATTTTTTTTGAAAACCTTAAATGGTACGTAGAAAATATGCTTCCTTCTTAGAAACAAACGCTCGAACACCCGAAATCATCAACATTGTAATACCTGACATAAGATATAGCCAGCACGCTTGAGAAAGCAAACCTTCACACTGCCATAGACTTATACTTTTACGTTCCGAGTAATTAGGAGAATAGAGCGGAAGTAATAAGACCAGAGACAATGCCTTGCCAACGCTGCAGAATTAACTCTGTTACGTAAATTTCAGCATTTTGAATAAACATCTGCACTATTACTAGACAGTGAAATAAAGCTGTTGTTACGAGTGTTTCATGGGCTTATATTTCTCACATGTGTAATAAAATAATAAAAAAAACATTGTGCTAAGGCCTCAGAGAATAAATATGTGTAAACGTCATGTTATCCAAATGTTTGCCGAACTGTGTAAATTGTTAAGCTATCAAAACATATTTACTGAAGGCCTTGAAGCTTTAAGAGGTCACGTTACATGTACAATAATTGAATCTCACTCATTCTCAAGGTAGAAAAGTTTTGCTGGTTACAGAAAAATGCTTTTATGCTAATCACGCTGTAACACAGATGATCAGACTGATGTCATGTCGTAAGATGTCTTTTCTTTTACTTATATATACATTAGTCAGATGTATTATCTATAGGAAATCCTCGATAAATAAATAAAATAAAATAAACACATCAATGAGAACACCGATGTTTGGCGGTTAATGGATTTTTATCTCTATCCTCAGGGTTGGCAGTCGTAGGATTAGTCTTGGGATTTTAGTATAAGATTGCAAATTTTTATGGGTCTCAGATTCCAGACCGTGACGTAGCTTCTATTTCTCTATATTATTTGCCATAAATAAAATCGATGTACCGGGTGTTTCACACGCTTTATATGAATATGCGTACTAGAAATATGTTTAGTGCGTCAGAATAAGTCAATTGTGTGATTTATCTGGTGTCAAGGTGACCCGCTCGCTTGGTAACCACTTGTTTTCATCAAGAAAAGGAAACGACTCAGAGTGATCCATTCTGGAGTGAGATCGCTAAAACGTCTGCATGCTCGCGGTATTTAAGAAGGTGTGTCGTCGTGTCAATATATCCTCAGTCTCTTAATTTAAGCACATTACGTAGATATTGACCGTAGAAATCTCAGTGATATAGCAACTAACCTCAATATAGTTCACTTTTTTTAATGGCATGATCTAGTAATGGCCGGAAAGAGTCTATACTCGTCGTTTTGCGAAATAATATTCTGAGTTACCAAGCTTTAAAAATTAAATTAAATGTATAGTCGATTACAAAGAGATGTATCCACCTTTGGACCTCATAATATGCAATAAGGTGAAAAAGTGGATACATCTCTTTGTAGTGGACTGTATATATTTTGTCGTCATGTTTATCTACAATAAATGGTAGCTATAAGTATAACGTTAACACATATATTTTTTTTTTTTTTATGGCATAGAGAAGGCAACCGAGCACACAGGCCACCTGATGGTAAGTGGAAACTGTGACCCATCGACATTAGCATAAGACTGCAAATGCGTTGCCAACCCTGAGGACTAAGATGGAATGCCTCTATGCTAGTCATTACACCGGCTGTCTTATCCCCAAACCGGAACACAACAATGCGAACACTGCTGTTTGGCGGTAGGTTAATGGATAAGATGGTGGTAGCGATCCGGACGGACCCTGCACAGGGTCCTACCACCCGCATTTTGGCAACTGAAAGCTATATAAGAACTGTTATCATCTCTCAAAGCCAAGGTATTTCAAATTAATCAAACAGCGTCAGCCAATACGAAAAAAAAACGTTTTTTTTGCGTACACGGCAGAATAAATCTGTAGAGTAAATAGAGAAGAACTGGCATTGTTAATGTTTTTCTCCGTTAGCCCAGTGAACCAGCTCTGAATATGCTGCCATTATCCGAGCGCCACTTGTCTGTCTTCTGCCAGCTTCTGGCTTATGGTCAATCCCAAAGGCAGTCATGTCTCGCTTTGAGCATTCTTTAAAAAGCCACAGTTTCCTTCCTACTCGTACATCCTTTCTTCCATTTGCTAGAACACCATTTTATTTATTAATGCATAAATAACAGCTTCTAAACATATTTAACAGTCAATACGACACTTAAAAAACTCTTTTTTTTTTAATCTCACTTGGAAATTGTACATGTACCTATAATATAAAATCGGTAACTGACAGCTTCTTGAACAAAACTTTGTCTTTACAAAACGGTAGTTTTGGTTTTATATTTTACTTACCTTGAAGAAATCACAGTGCCACCTAGTTTTTGGTTTGCTGTCTTGTTTCTCGCTTGAAATCCTGTGACTGCGGATAAAGTCGACGGTTTGGTTCGCCAATTGGTCTCCAATGAGACTCAACGAGCTAACGAGCCATTGAATAATACAATTAGCTCGCTGCATTGGCTTGTCAATTTATCACCCTGTAATATACAGTTATTCTTAAGTTTTTTTTTGCATTACATTTCATCATTTTTTTAAGTTCTGAAATAAAAGTAAGCAAAATAAAACCAGGCAGCCTTGATAAACAGCCAATTAAAAATGTTTTAAACAAATTGGAAATATCAGTGTTCTGTTTCAATTAGGCTAAAAAAAAACTGCTGCACACAATTAAACAAAATCACCTATAGAAAAGTATCATCAAGTGCTTGAAAAACAGTAAAAAAAGACGTTCACGTTTACTTACTTATTAACTATTTTGAACACTACTATTAAATAAATGTACAATTTTTACAATGCTATACACATTTTTATTTACTGTCAAGACAGTAAAGTTTGGCCGCCAGCTTGAACTGTTTTTGAACCAGTAACAATCATTGTTCCTATCGGCAGGCTCATATAGTATGGTGCAACGCAACGAATCTTCATCTTTTTTCGGTTTTACACATTGTTTTTTTTAGTGTGATAAACTAAATCAAGTGGTTTTTATTTGTTTACCTATAATCAAATACTTAACAAAATGGAATATAGCATTTATCGCACAAAGCGAGCTCGAAAGAAAGCAAAATACAACCCTACGATTCGGCCTATCAAGAGTGAAATATCACGTGATATCTGAGCTGTAAACAAAAGGGCCTGAACTTAACGCTCACGGCACTCAAGATAAAGTCCTCTATCGGACATATAATAACGTTCTGTGAAAAATCGTTAGCCCGTGCTCACGTCTCGGAGACACGTGCGGGGCACTCCCGAGACTGATCCCTACTTCTGCTTAGATTAAATTTGTTCCTATAAAAATGTGTCCTTCAGTCGATAACGCCGGGAATGTGCAGATGTCGCCGGGCAGTGTATGAGGCGCGATAGGGTCGCGGAACGTGCCGGGCCTACTGACGCGCGACGCCAATCTCTTTCTGAAAATACTCTGGCCCTTTCAGTTCATATTCGCGGTCATTTACAAATCTGTGTATGGAAACTTTGTGGTTGAATGATAGTTCATACTTTTAGAACCTGTAGGGCTAGCTTAGATGCAAATGCTGCCAGATGTTCTATCCTATCCTATCTTATCAATCCTATCCCGTATATCACATACTGATAGTATAACGATCGCGCGAAAATGAACCCTTTTCCATGACTCAAATGTGAGCAAAAAACCTATACATTACAATTTTGTCGATTTTTGAAAATCCCTTACGCAGCGTTATGACTACTTCTAAACATATTTAACAGTCACAGTTGACTGGGAGGCTATATAAGTTCATTAGCGGTTACGTAAATGATTATCTTAAACTGACAAAATGTATCCCGCTCCGGGAAAGAAGGGTGAGTATAAGTATGTATGTATCGGATTCAAATTACATATGGGAAAATGAATTAGCGTAAGCTGCCATCTCCAATTATATTCAAAGCATATTTTAGCTATTATGCGTTTATGAATTACAGAGTAATATGAATAATTTTCCTCAAAATCTTACTGCAAAGTTAATAGGCTTATGACTGACAAACTTGTAAAGTATTTTGAAACTCCAAATAGCGCTGCATTGCACCTGGGAGAATATGAATTAAAGCTTCTTGCTACTTTATAATTAGTCATGAAATGTGATATCAAAGCAAGTATTAAAATCTTTATCAACTTGAAATGTTGAGTTTTAATGTTTAAATATGAAAATGTCATCTATTTTTGAACTAATAAGTCCAGAGGCCGTAGCCTGGAATGACATTCTCGTGCGTTGCGATAATCCACGTGGTGAACTGTCACCCCATAAATTACGAGCGATAGAAAAGAAAAATGTAAGTAGCGTTAGCAACTTGGCTACGGCCCCAGATCTCTTGACGTAAAGCTTTTAGTATTTAAACATGGTAGAGCTTAAATTATAATTTTAATTATAATTGAAAAACAGAAATACATTTTGAGCTATCATACTTCACAAAAATCTACTTAACTTTATCTTTGTTTCAAAAATGCTTTGTTTCAGGTGTTAGTCAATGAAAATGAATGAGCGACATTGCAATTCTGATATATGAATCACTAAAATATGATAATAATTATGTACTTAATTAATAATGACGAATGGTTAATTAATTAATAGTTTATTTAACTGTAATCCATTTTTTGCTTTTAACATACCCGCTACTTTTAACTACAAAATATTGAGCATTCGCTCTTCGTTTAATACAATGCAAGTGATTTAACTGCAATAAATGAAATACGAGGAAAGCAGCGTATCCGTCGACAGAATAAACCAAATAGACTGATACATTTCCCAAGCGAACTTGCAAATTTAATTTCGATTCACACATACAAATGTTAAAATTCCAAGGATCACAGCTGATAATAGGATTAAAACACTAGTTACCTCTCTACATTTCAGCGCACCTGTGCATTGACGTCCATTCTATTGGTTTTTTTTCGACTGCGCACAACCGAAAAATAGGTACTGAATGCTTTTGACACCCGGTATGAATATCCTAGTGAACGTGCCTTGACAATTGTGGTGTCCATCGATTCATCTTCATTGGCTATATTTTTTTAGACAATACCATCGACGTACAAATGATGATTTGGTTGGTGTTTTTACCAGCTAGCCCTTTGTTCGTCCGGAGCGAGGCAACACAAAGCCTCCAAAGATAATGCTGCAGCCCCATCCAACGATCAATCTTTGAGCTATTAAGATGTTTTAGCGCCTTGATGTATTGTTTCAGCTTCAATAAAGTTTGATGAATTTTCATGTTCTCCGGAAGCTTTAGTTGAAATTGAGGCGTCGGCGACGGCGACGGCCCCGGATATTGATGAATAAATTTAACGGCTAAGCAACGCAGCAATTATTCAAACCGTTGGTATCAAATTACGTTTTTCGCTTGTCTCGATTCCGTCGGACTACAAAAGGATCATGTTCCGATTGCTACGGATTTATAAAGGGATGTCGATATCTATCTTGTATTTAAACTTGTTCCGAAAATAAACTACGGGTGTTTTTTGTCAACATATAGGTACATTTGACTAGAGTTTATCGCTATTTGCTAATTGCCAAATTATTTGTTATGGCTTTAGCGCTTTACTACCACTTTTAAATATCACATACAAAAAACTCGTGGATATGTCGCTAGAAGGACCAATAAACAACTATATGCATTAGCTTACGCTAGTAAGGACTTGTGGACATAATGTATTAGACTTCTCTGCAGCTCTCAATTATAAACAAATCGAATAATACTAATAAAACACGTTTCTAAAATTAGTAGTGTACATCTAAATAAAATTTGAAACGTAAAACAAATCGTAAACTCATTCTATCATCGTAAAGTCTGGAAAATGATTCGAAACACGAGTGGGAATGCATGTAAAATCCGGGCCCGCTCCACATCAGTCGACATAGCTTAGCGCACGTGCGGCTGTTCTAAGAACAATATATTTCATCCCTGCCATGATTCGCCGCTTAAGCGCGATAGGGAAATCGTAAATTCAAGAGAAAGAATTTTCTTTATAGTCTCCTAAAAAGTTTTCACACATATGCACGTCCACGAAGAACGCGCGAGCAAATGGTTCCGTATTATAACACCATTCGTTTCTTTAGACGTGTCAAATGTTCCTATTCAAAGTGAATTTGTAGGTTTTGAATGTTCTGTCTAAAAACGTTCTTTAAGCTTGTAGAAAATAATAGTTGTGTTTTTTTTAAAAACCGGTGAAGCTGATTCACTTAAACAATACTAATAAAGCGCAAAACGAAATACAGCTACAACAATTTTCTTGAAAAATGCTTTTTTATCTTTTTCTTATGAATAAGACCTGAAAGCGATTAACACACACACACACACACACACACACACGAACTTTCGCATTTATAATATTAGTAGGATTCTTGATTGTTTGATTTCTTACCTGCCTAGTAGGTACGGTCGGCCATAATAAGCAGCATACTTTAGCGCTTTGTCACTTTAACGTCATGTTTAAACTACTTCACTAAGCTGTCAAAGTCGTTAAAGCGACCAGGTGCTAAAGATTGCAGCTGCTTATAAGGGCGATTGACCCGATTGTACTATAGTAACCTCATAATTTTGAAATAATATGAAGTATTTTGGGTATTTGCAATCTAATAACAAACTGTATCTTAAGATTAACACGACTTTATCCTAAAAGAGGCAATAAGTAAACACCTGTGGCACCTGATGGCAGGAAAAAACTAAAAATCAATATTCACTTTTTTGAATTCCATCGACTATCAAAACGGTATTGTTCAATCCAAACAGAAAGGCAACATATAGATACGCGGCTACGACCATTAAATTCATATCTGCCAGAGGATACGCAATATTTCAAACGAAAAAAGAAAAGATTGCTGGAAATTGAAACGGTGATATGGCGGAGATAGAGCAAGTATCGACGGCGGAGGTAGACGGTACGAGTACGTCAGCCAATTCGATGTAGTCTGCGGTTGCTCGCCTGACAGTCCCATGAATCTGCAACACACGATAGACATTTCATGCATTTTTTTAACGGTACATTGGCGCCAAGCTTTAGGAGGTATTTTACTTGAGGATTAAAGTTGTGTCTGCACAGTGTGTTATTTGTAATTTTGCCCTCAGTTCATTTCTGAGAGGGCAGTGTCGATATTCAGGACACAGTATTATTTAAGACTGCTTGATACGCCAGGTAACTTTAGTACATTTGCTGGAAATAACAGATGCTTCATTTTGATTTAAAGCAGAATGTCGAGTTTAAAGCCACATTTGCTTTTAAAATTAAGTTTGCTGACGTATGTTTTTCTGACATTTCTCATTAAAGTTTTAATAAATCATGTTTATTAGTCAATAACGCTATTTCAGCTGTTTAAATAATTGTCTACATGCCTAAATCGGTCGAGTTAACTACATAAAAGAATGACCACTTTTCTAGATAAAAATGAAGTTACGAAAATATCTCATTGCAATAAGGTGGCAAAAAGAAAAATTGAACAAGAAAGTACGTGATAAAATAATAGGTATCACGAGCACGCCTTTTGAAATAGGGGTGAATGCGTTTGACAACTGGCAGTTGTTTTGGAAATGAATGGACGAGACATGACTACCCGTGCCTCTCTATTATTTTTACACTGCTTTTCAATAAAAACGTCAAAAAAAAAAAGAAAATCTACTTAGTGGAGAATTTAATGGTTTCTACTTCGATGACTATTAGTATTCTCATATAGGAAGAACAATAATTTACATTAATAGAAAAATGGTTTTAAATCTTAATAAACAGCAAATTACTATCGTGTGTTATTTAAATATTTTTTGATTTTTTTTTATCTTAACGGTTAAATTTATTTACACAACTAATGTCAGCATAATTAAAGGAGTTATTGAATTCGTCTATTTATTCTTCTTCCACGCAGCCACTGAGTAATTTATCTACGAATTTAAGGTAATCAGTGGGCATGGGTATAATAAAAGGCACTTAAGCTATTACTTATTCAAATTACGTCTTCACGAACCTAGAGCCCTCACCAAGTTCCAAACGCTAAGTAGGCATTTTTGAAAATTGACAACATATAGGATTGACAACAAATAGAAAAATTGGCGCATTTTCATCTTGGCCTACGATTCGTGTAAAAAACATAACATCGCCATTAGCTTTCCTATTAGATACCTACTTTCCATTTGATATTTTAAATCAAATTATACTCGTAATATGACCTATTAAACCCGCTCCCATTAATCGACTTCAATTAACTAAATTAACTGACACCCATAATTCGCGCCATTACAAACCCCGTAAAAACATTCGCAAAATGATAAATCTGATATCTTGATAAATTACGCAACGCAAAAAACATTACGGGCGTAAATTTAAATCCGTTCATATTCGGTGCGAGCCCACTCGTTCAATTTATTTTACATGTCGTTAATAACTTGATTGATTCCGAAGGCTAGCCCTAACGATACATAAAATTTTCACACTCATTAAATCACGGCCGGGCGCAATCACGGCTGGATACATATCACGGTGAGTTCATCGAATATTTAATCGGTATTAATTTTAATCAAAATTTGTATTTTTAATTATATCTCATTGCTTGATTTAATGAAACGGCATCTCGAACTAGCCTAATAAATCATTTGACATATCTATGTTTCGCCTTTTTTGATTTTTCTGAAAGATTTTTATTTTTAGCAAGTGACACCGACTACAACAAGCATGTAGCCAAATTCACTTCGAATAGCAACCTTAACCACTTCAAACAATTTTTCAGCAATATTTTGAATGAAACTTGAACCTTGCGTTACTAAACCACTTTTTAACCGCTAGAACCTTATTCAGGTCTCAGAGCTCAAATTTACAATTCAATAGAAACTGCACAAGGCTTTGCATGCCAATACGTCTATTTGGAACATTCGATCGAGTTCCACCGAAAGATGGATGAAAACACTTTGACGCTATAATACATTCAGACGCGTTAACTCCTCGTGTTGGCGTTGTTAGGTATTACGCGGGTTAAGCCAAAGCACATCAATGAAATTAGTTAATTAGAGTCGAGATTAGTATTCCAATTAACGAATTTAGAATAAGGTTGATAGCGCTCATTTTCTAAATACTAAAATTTCAAGATACCATATTCTCATCATAATCTCGTGAGATCACAAAATTTACCAAAGTGGGTCAATATGGGTAGCCCATCATTTTACCGGATTTCACTTCATCGATGGTATCATTTCATTATTATATATTTCTTGCTCAAACTATAATGTTTTCAGGATGCCTCTGAAACATTAATTGCGTAGGTTAGGTTAGGCTAGACTTGTGACTACCAAAAAAAACATATGCGAAAATTCTGCGTAATGATACGTTCCTTGAAAGGTGTTTCGATGAAATTAAAGGTCCGTATGGTATTGTTAATTAGTTTAAATCAATATTTCAAAATGTGTTAAGAAATCCGGTATTAATCGAATGTAAGCAGGGTCCCTAAACAAGGTCCACTGGTATTTTGGGAACAAGCAATTAATGGGAAACGTTAGAAATGTATACTAGCATTTACTCAAGAATTCGTCCGAGTTTAATTCGTTTAACTTCATTTCTACGCGAACTAACAATTTTTCCGAGAGAACAGTAAGCCAAGTCGGAATGCAAACGTTGCTAACGTTTCTGTTTTCTATCAAATCGAAATGTATGGAGCAGACATAAGCGGTCGACGTGATCAGTCATCCGTTTACGGCAATCCTATAATTTTATCAATTTTTGAAAATCACTAACTTAGTGTTTTACATCTTGAATAGGCCCCCAGTACCTTTTATTTAAATTCGGAATATGGTCCACCTGTGAGCTTAATTTGCTACAAATCCGTTCAGTCCTTTTAGCGTGGTTAGAAGATCAACATCTACAGAATATCCGAATATACAAATATCCTCTCTAACTTTCGCATTTTTGTTATTAGTAACTAGGAGTAGGAAATAAGATAGAATACGTTGGAAATTATATAGAATCGAACGTTTCGTTTCTGCAGAGTCGATAACTTAATAAATATCGATGCTATTACAAATAAATCGGTTTATCTTGCGTTTGTTACGAATGCGAAGGTACAGCTGTATTCTACTTCGTTACTACCCCCTGTTTCAATCATATTGTTAGTGCCTTGATCGTTGATATTATTTAGTTAATAGCGTAAATACCGTTAAAAAAATCAGACGAAGTCGTCTCTCTTGGAATGTTAAACTTCTTCTTCTTCTTCTTCCTCAGCGCATATGCGCCCACCGTTGGGAATACGCCTCTCCAATTTTTCTTCATTTTTTGCCCGATTTACTGTGGAACCCCCCAGATTATTATACCCACTGCCACTATACAATTGTTATCTTCAACAAAACATTGAAAATTCTTGTATTTTTCAAACAAGACCTATTACTATCCTACTGCCTACACACCAGAAAAAGCAAATTGAAAAAAAAAAAGATAGATTTCCGCCTTCTCTTGTATTCACTAAAAGAAGCGTAGCGGTATCGATGTGCGAACGGAATTTAATATGAGAGTAAAGATATTGCATTCAATGTTTGAAAACAAGTAACTTTTATTGGAAAATGTAGGTCGGTATTGGGAATTAATAATAACTCAAACGTTGCTCTTTGGCCTCTACTTTGTATTCGGTTTCAATTAACGTTTAGGCAAAAAAAGGTAATCAATTCCATTAAATCGGGCAGTGGAAGGCAATTGCCATGAGACCATTATTCAATCGCAGCGATATATCTCGTCCGTAGCATCGAACCGGAGCGAGGCGATAGCTGGCTCCGCAAAACTTGGCACGGCTGGCAGCGGAGACCACTGCCAATTTCCATTAACCCATCAACCAAAACGAAAAAATGCATAGACGATCATTTTTTCATTCAATTAAAATTGGCCGACGCCCAAACAGCGTTTGGAATACGTTAGTGCGAATCTGTTAACTTTAGCGGAAAATGGCGAGCGCTGAAATAATAATGAGTGCCAAATTAATTAATATTTATCATAAACATATGAATAGTTTTAACGTTTGATTTCAGTTTCAATTCGATGTATGCTCACTGAAGAGCAAAAAAAAACAACATTTCATTATTTTTATCAATTACCTGCCTCCGAATATGCTTTTAAAAATTGGCTGATTCAATTATTTTAAACCGAAAAATACACTCGTGTCGGTTTTCCAATTGTCGCGGCATTTTCAGAAGTCGATTAAACACGCTGTGATACCGTCAATACTCGCTTCAATTTTGGCGTGCGGACTTTTCCTATTTTATTATCAATCTGCCTTTGAGTATTCAAAGTGCTTTTATTCATATCTGAGTAAATTCGTTTTGCTACAAATCAAAGAGAGCAAAACAAAGCAGTCTCTCGTACAAGTCGTCGGTTATCAACTACAGCAGACAAGATCGAAAACCCATAAGCTTTCAATATCGCGACGTTAACTTGGCTTTTTGTTCCCTCTGGGTGCTATCTGAATATCAAAAATAAGAAAGTGGTCGTCAGTAACCGGAACACGTATATCGAGACCCTATCACTTCGCTCTTTACTTACTCGCTGGGCGCCATCTGCACATTCTCTACTTAATCCAATAACAAATTTGATTATATAACAATACGTACCGTCCCTCCGCTTTCGTATATTTTTTCGATAATAGAATGGGACCGAGAGAGTAAAATCTTTTAGGTCATCAATTTGCTCTCTTTGAGATACGGAGTCTGCCTTCGTCCACAAAACTTGAACAGCATCAAGAAAGTTTAGTTACTAATATGAATACCGTTATTTTTTGTACCTAAAATGTTTTACTTTGATTTCAAATGTGAATTTAACGAGTGTTTGAAAGTAGATAACCAACAAAAGTCAGTTAAAATTAGGCTAAATCATTAACCGTCCGTAGGTGCATTAAGCAAAACCAAATGTTGCTAACTCAATTGGACATAAAATGGAGCCAGTCAATAATGATTTGCAGCGGATTTGGTGACACATAAATAACAGTTTTATTTGGCTTTGCATCGTAGTATAAAACATGCGTATTACACAATATAGCAGTTTAATAAATGTTCGTGATGTATTTTTCCGTTTCGGATGGTTGTTCTAAGAGTTGTGATGCTCAAGATTGGCGCCGCGGAGGGCGTCTTAATGGCCTCTCGTCGAGATCTCGCCGCGCTCTTCAGGTCACTTCGTTACGCAGATTGTACAGGCTGTTACGTGTGTTATGAATAATCTTAACGGAAACTTTGGGTTCGAAGCCAAGTGCAAACTATAATTGGATTCAAGACTTTGAGGTGCACTAGTGCTCTAGGATACTCCAGTTGACAGTATACAGTACTAGACAACGTAGACAACAGATCTTAATACAAATGTCAATAGTTTTAGGTAATGTAGTTTTATGTTCACTAAGAGGCTGTGATGTGATTATAAGGGAAGCTTCATTAGTTACTAAAGCATTTTGCAGCAAAACTTAATTAGCCGTGATAACGATATTGGATCCAATTTGGATTTTCATTTTCTAATTTTATAGGTCTCTTAAATTACATTTATAAACGTCAAACTCGATTTTGACATGTCTAAAATCAATTCGTATTCGGAAATTCTTAATTTTACACAGAAATCCCTAATTTTAGAGGCACACTTAATGTGACATTTTTAAATTTAGAGATTGAATTTAAATTCGGTATTCGAGGTCACATCTCATTATATTTTATCTGTAATTTTGCGCGTGTCGCTTGAAACTTGACGTCTTAACTTTCGTCTTCTCAGTTTGCTTGTAGGTAGATTTTGAGAACAGAAAAATCTTTAGGATACATTCCTTATATGTAGGTAAAAAACTCTTTTCATTACATGAAATACCTTCATTCTATCAGAACCAACATATAAGTAAGTAAGTAGTCTCTAAATTTAGAGCTGTCATTTACGGCAAACAAGTTTTAAATTGAAGCGAATTTTATTTAAGAGTTTTTCCGAATACCAATTGGCGCGTAACCTAAAATTACATTACCTAAATATATAGATTTAATTGTTAAGTTTATATAAAGCGGCCGATACGTAGTGGTCAGCCTCTGATGGCTTCGCTATATTAAAAAAAATACCGGCAGAATTGACGATTTTTATAAAATAAAACAATAGGCATTCTTATTACTTTTCTCCTCATTTATTACAGTATTTTAAATAATAGCATACCTTCCACCTTAAACTGAGTTGTTATGAAAAAAAAACGAAAAAAAAACTTATGTTTTGTTTAAAATTTAAGTAATAATTTAAATAAGAACTAGATACCTACTTAACTACTAACACTTGTTTTGTTTTGTCTTTATTAGTTTGCCTAAATCATGTTACCTACATACAAAATAATGTAAGCAAACCAATACCTATGTATAGTTTCAGTTTAAAGCCGCACCCGCATGCTTGGTGTTTGCCACAAATACTGCGGGTAGCAAGTGTTGCAACTATTATGTTAAAGTGAGCACGATGTATTTCTATCTCACTCTAACGCACGGTTGCGTGCGTCCTGCAGTGTTTGTTGAAAACACCAAGCATGTGGATGCGGCTTAAAATACTAATTTTATCTATCATCACATCATATCTTAATAGGGTTCCCTTCATCTGGCATAACTTTTTTTGGCATAATTCATCATTTCGCACAATCATCATTTGGCATAAAGTCTATTTTTCTGAAACCGTGTACTTTTCAGGATTATTTAAAATACCATTGCATAGAACCCAATAGGTTAGGTTAGGTTTATTTTATGTCAATCCTGAAAAGTACACGGTTTCAGAAAAAAAGACTTTATGCCAAATGATGATTGTGCGAAATGATGAATTATGCCAAAAAAAATTGTGCAAGACAATACAATACAATACAATACAAATACTCTTTATTGAACACCAAAAAACAAAAAACACGGAACAGTACATTTTAAACTATAGGTATACAACAGGCGGTCTTACCGCTAAATAGCGATCTCTTCCAGACAACCTTGGACAGAGAAATCATGAAAGACAAAGATACATGGCAGGTGGTGTAAACTACCTTCTTCAGAACCCAAACTAACACTTTTATGATAAAATCTACTTACACATATATAAACTACATACACATACATACATAAAGTAAATGAGATTAATAAATACATACTCAATACACACTAAATACATATTATTATACATCAACATAATATACACATACATAAATTATAGAAATCAGCCAAACAAAGATAACACCCGAGGTGATAGTATTTAAGAAAAATAAAAGAAATAATTGAAAAACTACGGAAGCGATAGATAGTGATCTTTTAGCTTGCTTTTAAAACTGGACGTAGACTGAGCACGCCTTACTTCTACAGGCAAAGCGTTCCATAGCCTTATAGCCTGAATTGTGAAAGAATTGGAGTAAAATTTAGAGGAAGAAAAAGGGACTGACAAAAGAAGGTTTTGGGAAGCTCTGACTGAGTTAAAATAATTGAAACGCTCCTTAAGGTAACGCGGTGTTGCGGGGTTGAAAAGTATGCTGAAGAGGAGATTAAGAATATGAAAGTTACGACGAGCACGGATTGGGAGCCACTTGAGTTGATTGCGAAAAATGGAGACGTGGTCATACTTGCGTAACCCAAATATGAACCGTATGCACAAATTTTGAATACGCTCAAGCTTATTTAGTTGCCCCTCAGTAAGATCCAAATAGCACACGTCAGCGTAATCTAAAATAGGAAGCAGTAAAGTTTGAGCAAGCGCAATTTTAGTAGCAAGAGGCAGAAAGTTTTGAAGACGTCTTAGAGAACCTACAGCTGCAAACATCTTCCTGCTAGTCTCACTAACTTGAGGCGCCCATGACAAAGAGCGGTCCATAATGACACCAAGATTCTTGACCTGAAGAGAGTAAGGAATCTGAACACCGTTGAAACAAACTGGGGGAAGATTTGCAAAGTTGACTCTAGAAATAAGTTTGGGGCTGCCAATGACGATAACCTGTGTTTTAGTAGGGTTTACTTTTAGCCCAAACCCATTGCACCAATGTAATATGCGCTTTAAGTCTTCATTGGCTTTAAGACATTAGTAACCCATCTTAATAATCTGTGGTGATGGAATGGATGTACTGCGAACAATGAAAACTGCGATTATAATTTTCTACAAGTCTAATATTTTGGTGCAACCAGTAATACACTCCTATTTATGGGCGCAGCTTCATACTACTGCTGGATATTTATATTTGATGTATATTTTCGTCTAGCTTTGCATCACCAGTGGAAAAGCACCTTGAGTAAGACTGTGTATCTGGACTGTACCGTATTTTGAATCCAGCTAGTACTTCAGTCTCAGCAACCCATCACCAATTCATTACCTACTGACACAATGCCATCTAAGAGAACATTGATAAAGATAAAGATACATTTATTCGCAACAATACAATATTACATCACATAAATACAAAAAGAACAAGACAGAGACATTGTTGCGAAACGGTCCCAACTCAGCATTCGCTAGCCGTAAAGCCAGCACTGATCTTCCGTTGGAACGGTTAGGTGAAGAGACGGAAAGTTTCACACTTATCAAAAAACAACATGAATTAAGAAACAATCATTTGCATGACCAAAAATTTGCGTCCCGTTATTGCTGGCAACACCAAGGTAACCGAAAAAACCCAAAAGAACTATAGGTTACGTAACAATACTAATAATTATGATCAAAAATGGTTGACTTACCTTACTTACTTCTGTCTACTAGAAAGAAGGTAAATGTTTTGTTGGTTCTACATTTAGAAAAATGACACTACTGTGTGAAATTACAATCATACAGCCTACAAAGTGACAATCAGACAGCAAGAAAAGGAATAACAAAGCAAAGGCAAAGGAATACATCGTACAGTTAAAATCTAGTCTAAACTTTCATACCTACTAGCATAGAAAATATATACTTGCCTCGTGCAACATACAGCTGCTAGTTCAAAGCCAGGTAAGATGTCTTAGGAAGGGGATCACTAACAACATTATTGTAGTGGGCAGGAAATCAGCTAAGTAGCCATTGTGGGAGCCTCTGTTCATAGCTATTTCTTCCTTTTCTCAAAAACCTTTACTAATATTAAAAACGTGAATGTTTGTATGTATGGATATATTTTTTTTACTCTTTTACGCTGCAATGACTGGACGGATTTGGATGTAATTCGAAATGGAGATAGCTTATACCCTGCATTAACTTAGGCTACACTTAGGCTACATTTCATTCCGGAAAAATTAAAAGTTCCCAAGGGAATAACAATATTCGAAATCTACGCGGTCAAAGTCGCGGGCAGAAGGTAGTCATACATAAAACACATGTGATGTAATGACTATAAACCAATAACATTTATTTTATAAATCCACATTAAACTAGCTGCAAACAGTTTGTTTTTTATACCACCATGTTGGCAAACAAGCATACATAAATAGCCTTATGGTAAGAGCTTATTGCATGCATATTGCCAACCCTTTAATTCTATTTACTTCCCGCTTGAAGAACTCCATACTATCTCCAAGGAACGTTAGCAGATTGTCAACGACTCCCACAGCACGTCTTTGAACCGAGTCAAAAGGCCCAAGCTGGTATTCAGGAGCTCCCACCCTTATATGACGGCAGTATTGCACATGGGGCTGAACTTGAGACTTATACAGCAGGAGTCTTTGCCTCGACATGAAGTACCACTTCACTCTATTAATAATATAAGTTGCTGTTTATCAGTGTCATACAGTTTAAAGCAATAAAAATTAAAAATTGGGTTCTAATGAATTGTGGCCTGTCTTTAATTAAATCATTAAACCGTAGTAATCTAGATGTACTTGACACTTGACACTTAATAAGAACATTTTAAGATAAATTATGCATTAATCTAAAGCCGGATCACGCTTTGCTTAAAAAAAGAGTGATCTTTTTCAGAGTCACTTAATAGTACATATAGGATAGGGCTAAACTTTCTGTGCAGTAAGTATCATTAATACCAGCGCATTGAGTCATGGATGTTTCATAGTTGTATGGGAAACAAACAACTGTGTAGTTACACATGTAGTTACACGTGTAGTTACATAAAAATCATTCAATAAAATGATTGAAAGATTTTTATGTTTCATTTAATGAAAAAAGATACAATACCTATCTAACTATTCTATGATTGATTATTTATTTTTTCTTTTATCACATATAATTCAGTATCGACATGATAGATAAATTGATATAGGTACAAAGTAAAAAGCTTTGGAGGTTTATTATTATGACCCTATTTTTAAGAAATGTTTGTTTAATACATAAATATGGTGTGCACTTAGGAAAATTCATATTCATGTTATGTTTATTAAGTATGAAGCATTTATAGGCACACAACCTACTTATGTAGAAAATTGAAAACAATTTAGAATATTAAGCAGTTGCAGTGGTGCATCTCAAAAGTGTATTTTTAGGGATCATGAATAGGTGCTATAGTAGACTCACAACATGTAAAGTGCGATATAGCTTAGAGAATAAAATTAATTTCAATTCTACATGGTACATAAAACCATATAATTCTCTAAATTAAGAGATTTTAATCTATTTCAACTTCAACATAAGCGGTTCTCCGAATATCAATTGGCGTGTAACCTAAAATGACATAACTTAAAATTACAGATAAAAATAATCTTATTTTAAATTTAGACAGTACTCATCCGAATCGGATCCATTGTATAATAAAGTACGGCATTTACGTTTCAAAATAATTGAACAGAAATACGAGACGTGAAAATATCCACAACGTTGCGACAAAGGAGCTTTATAGAATCCATATAATTTGAATCCGTGAGGTGCTTAATGGTAAATAATAATTCCTTTTGCCGTTTGTTTAAATTACCAAACAAGGCCGCAAGGCTTCTAGGCAATTCGATCCAATTTGTAAAAGTTGCAAATGTTTTCAAGATGGATATTAATTACCAAAGCAAAATTATCAGAACCTGCTTTCTAAACCAATAACTGTTAACGAGAATGCTGAGTATTAATTGAGGCTTGAGGATCTTACTTTTAACGAGGTGGTAAATAACTAGAGGTATATAGATAGATAACCTGATTGAGGACGAGTATTCAACCGACTTTAAAAAAAGAGGAGGCTCTCAATTCGTCTGTATTTTTTGTATTATATTTTTCCGGGTCTATATTGGAATATAATTCATGATCTTTCGTCATTTGTCCTAATGCATCGTTTGTCTTAATTTTCTTTGAGTCTAAAGCCATTTCCTCCTGTTTTTTTCTGTTGTATATAATACAACCTCGCAGGTATTTCTGAAATTCTGTTGTTATAATACAACCTCACAGGTATTTTTTTTTATTATGAATCAGCTGAAATCCAGTTTATGGCATACAATAATTCAGACAAACGATGCTTAAAGACAAACGTTGTTAGCGATTCCGAGGGACCCGATTTCTCCACCAATTGTCAACCAATTTAAATGTTTTTTTTTTATGAAGAGGGTATTTCTCAAGGGTCCAACATGGGTAACAGTTAATTACATTTATATTTATTATGTGAGTAAAGAAAAAACTGACGCCTGCAGAACATGAAGTTTCAATTTTTGATTATGTTGACATCAGTAAAAAATGCTGTTATCCCTATTCTTTTACACGCAATAATAAGTTAAGCATTTTTTTACTGCTGTCAACCAGGCCTGGACAAACACACTTTGCTATAATTAAAATACAAATTACAAATAAAAAAAAATATAAAATACATTATGATCTAAGTGCCCTCATCTAGTTTATTACGACAAAAAAATAACAAAATTAAACTAAACTGAAATAAATACCTCAAAATAGGCACATCAAGCACATATTCTGATTTATATCAATCAATATACTTAGCACTCAACTCTACTACTCATCAGCAATATACTTAGACATAGATATGTAACATAGACGGCAGGCATTTTGCCAGTATTATACCCCGATCGGGTGCCTCAAACTTTTAATGAGGCAAATTTAACTCGCACGAATTGCGTTTTCTACTTTTTCATATCTACGGCGTTTATGTTTTTGAAAACTCAATATTAAGTTTAAAAGTATTAAAAAGTATCACAAAATGTTATTTTTTATTTATGGTTTATGAACAATATTTTCAATCTATCATTTTCCGATGCTACATTAATGTACGAAGCATTTTCGTCCTTTAATAAAACATACATTATAGTTTATCAGTTAATTTCACTGTTAAATCGTTGGTGTTATTAATTAATCATCACGAGTGGCGGTCACAAAATGGTCGGCGTGCATAATACACGCGATAACATGTAACGCGATGTCATTAGCTTATAATTAGAATGTCGTCGATGCAATCGGCGGCCAGCCCTCGAGCGCAAAAGTGTTCCGCGTACATTGCCGAGTCAATGGGCGTTCGTATTTCAATGGGCCATAAACAACGCGACCGTGAATACAAATCGGATATTAGGGGTGTCTCTGCGATGACAACGACGCAACATTATCAGCTCGTGGCATGTGACGTGTTATTCGGATTTATAGCGAGTCGCATGCTGTGCGACATTTTGAGTAGTTCCGCGACAAACATTGGTATCGATGGACGAGCGTATGCTAATACATGTCGCTCTAACGTGATTTATATAATTTTGATGCAGAACACAGTGCGTTTCTGTTATCTACTCGTATTGAAGATTCATTATTCTGTTCTGTTTGGTTTAGCCCATCTTGCTTTTATATCGTTATCACACGACGTTGTGATAGCTCTTCTGAAGTGAATAGTTAGTAACTATGTCAACAATATTATGAGATAATTATGTATACAATGTTGTAGTGGTTCTGCATTTTTGTTCTTTTAAAAACCTTGTCAAGTTTTCCTTTTTATACCTTGTCCGGTAATCGTTTCTTCATTCGCGCGGTGGTTAGCATTAAGAGGAATCAGTACCTAACGGTCTTGGCGATGATGAATTAGAGTCAACGGATTACAAGCACTGATTTTCATTAACACACGAAGTAACAGTAATTGATATACTAACGAATAAAAATAAAATGTTGCAATAAAAATATTTTCAAAATCAGGCTATAATGGTATTATTGGATGCTTCAAAATATAATATTAAGTATAACCCCTTAGTATTGTGAATAGAAACCATAACAAAATACTAATCTTAGGTATAGTGTTTTTAATAGATTTTTTATGCGGTTGAATAGCACGTATTGGACTGAGCAAAATTAACTCTGTACACTTGAAAGTGTCAACCAGTTGTTAGGTGCATGCGTAAAAGTGTGTTTTTGGATTAAACAAATGCAATAATATAATATAACACAGAAATGGCAAAAAAGTAAGTAGTAGTAGTAGTTAACTATAGTAGATTGAGTACACGCAAATTGCAAAAAAATAAAATGATTCAAAGTTAATGAATAGGTATTAAAGATTTGCATTATTAATTAAATGTTAATTATGATTAAATGAAGCCAATTAATTTTGCGCTCGTGATTTTGTACATGGATGTCTAAGTGTAGTAATAAAGTTTAATATTAAACTTAAACTTTATCTTTGACTAATTTGAGAAATTAATATTACAATAATGTACATCGAGGCATACTTCACAGGTCTGTTTCATATAATATCATGTGCCGTCGTTTATCAAAACTAACTACGAAAATTTATCATAATTGCTATGTCAGACGTTCCAAAATGTCACGCTCCTCAAATTACCTTTATTTCTTCAGCTCACATTTCTTAATTAGCATTCATTTTGGTGCACGAAAATTTACCTTTCGAGAACAAACAAAGCGGGTTGTCCGTCTTTATTATCAAGTTTAAATTATAGTCATTAGGCAACGAGAAAATGAGCAGAGCCTCTCAATTTACTTTCGGATTTGAAGGTAGAGATTCGGAGTGTCAAAGATGTCGTATACATACATGTTAAACACTGAACATTTCAACTTGCGTGTTTTTTTATGTCATACTAGCCCGCGACTTCATTTTGGAACTTTTACATTTTCCAGGATGAAAAGTAGCCTGTGTTAATCCAGGTTATGAGCTATCTCCATTTCAAAAATCCGTCCAGCCGTTGCAGCGTGAAAGAGTAACAAACACACACACAAACATTCACATTTCTAATATTAGTAGGATAGAAAAGCAAACTAGCACACAAGCTACATGGTGGTAAATAGGATTGAAGACCCATAGACATTTATACAATATTTTGCCAACATTGAGGACCAAGATTTCATTCCTCTATGCTAATAATTACACCGGTTGTTTAATCCTGACACCGGAACATAGGAATGGAAACACTGCTGTTTGGTAAAAATGAGGTTTTTGTCTTTACCAAAAGTAAGTAATTTTACGAAATATCATTTGATTTTTTATTTATATACAAAAGAAATAGTAGTGGTCCCAGAATACTACCTTGAGGTACTCTAAAATTATTACATTGGCGGTAGGATAAATGATAATATCGTGGTAGCGATCCATACGGACCCTGCACAAGATTCTACTACGAATAAACTGTTACTGATACCGCTTAACTTAACAAGTGTAACGAAAAGCCAGCCTTAAAAAAACCCAACTGCTATTTGGATAATGCCGTCAAATTAATATTATTATCATGTATTAATTTTTTATCTCGCCACGTATAATTTATTAAAATCGTCTTAGCCGTTTAGTAGTTACGTCGGGACATTGAGTCGGACACATAAACAAGTCATACACGTAACCCTCCTTTTGGGCTTTGCCACGGTCGGGAAAAAACTACTTAGAAACAACCAAATTACAAATATACCTACCAAATGAATACACCTACAAACACGGCAAAGCACCTCCTATTTACAATTAAATTAAAACAATACATTCCACCAGTGCAAGCCCGCGTGTGATACCGGAGGTGACCGGGTAGACACATAATTTGGCACGCAAAGCCGTATAAGTTGAAATTATTAGCACCTAGGCGAACGGGCGAGCAGTTTTTGCTGGGCTCATATTTACACATTAACATTTCCAACGACACAGGGCCGAGGGCGCTCAAATGCATGGCAATACGGTCTCTAATTTATGTAAACGTGGAAATGTAAATTAATTTGCTCGTTTATGAAACGAGACTTTTTGGCGGTCTTACGTAAAATGAGTACGACTTGGAGGCGCAGACTGCTTGATGAAATTTGGCGCTAACCATATGGCCGCTCGTTATGAGGCGGAGACAATTCAGTTACAAATTTGAAAGTTCTTTTACATTTATGGGACTGTAATGCGTAAGCAAATTAGATCATGTAACTTCGCCGTGGGATTATCTTTGCAACTTACTGATGTTTTGATGTCGGTAGTGGTTGTGTAATGATAATGACTCGTATTTTTTTTTCCGTATATTTGCCATTTGTGTAATTTCAGTTTGTCTAAAATCACTTGTCATAAATATTCACTTCAAGTTATGATCCTTAAGTAAAGTATCACTAATCATAATCACTTGAATGATAATCTCGGTTGGACTATGTTTACTGTGTGTGTGTATACTAAGACAAATTAACGATTTGGCAATATGAGCATTATAATATAATATAAAAGTGAACAACACAAGTGAACGAATGCTCCTCCTCTCTCCGCTCGTAGTCGCACCTAACTTTAACTTCTCTTTTACTCAGACCATTTTCGTTAAATGTTTTTTTTCGTTATTTTAGTTGCAACATGGTTAAGTATTGGTAGTAAGTATAATCTACAAAGTATCAGTAAAATCTACTTTTCCTGGCAAAGTTAAAACAACCTTAAGTATATTTATAGGTATAATCTAAAAAGTCCTGTATAAAAACATTTTTCAATAAGCCATTAATTCGATGTCCGCTTGAATTTCCAAACATTGCGATCTTTTGTTGAGTCAGGAACTTTGCTAAATATTTGTATGCACATGACGTAGTTATTTTTTGCAACATGACTGTGACCAATAAGTAAACGGGCAAATAAGTTTAAAAACTTCGCTGATTCGTAATGATTCTAATCATGTCAGATACCACTGAAAACCTTATGAAAGAAAATTAACGATATTTCGTGACATGGACATAAGGAAAAATTACAAAAAAAACAGATTAAAATAATCAATATATCCGAAACTAGTAAAAATCGCTGAACCTCTAAATGTTTAAGGTTTAAGGGTTAAATCGATAGCTTTTTAGCTGGTCTATCATCTCTAGGCGGGTTGACGTCGGTTTCTAGGACACCCTGTATCTCGTAGAATTGAGTTAATGTAGCCATGGTATTATGTCTGCTTATTTTGACACTAAAATATTTTTTTTTTTTAATGCAAAAATGAAATTATTCATTCTGGATCAGACATTTGCAATATATTAATTCCAGTTACCAAGCTATCTCAAGGTAGCTCCCAGAAATTTTAAGCTCAAGACCTCTTTAATTCGTTCTCCATTATAGCTGACTGACTGCAGCTTTTAGTATAAAACTGCATCAGTCTATATTCGCCGAGATTGGCCTTAATGTGATTTATTTCTTAGTCTTAAGTTTTGTTAGATCATTTCCCCTAATAACAACTGAAGTGTTATCAGCCAAAAGTAAGTAGTTTTGCGAAATAGCATTTGGTTTTGTGTATATACAAAATAAATAGTAGTGGTCCCAGAATACCACCAAAATGCTCCAAAATGATTATGTGTAGTTTGATCATTCTGTCATCTATTACACACTTTTAGTTTCAGGATTGTACCTATAGGTTTGCGTACACTACCTTCTGTCCGATAAATATAACTGAATCCAATCAAAAGCTGGTCCCCGAATACCATACCTGAATAACTTATCCAATAACCGAGCATGGCGTACAAAATGAATGAATTTATGTATTTACTACCTTATAAATATCAAATAAACATTATACTAAACAAGAATAAGGTGACATGATCGTTTGGTATAGTAAGATTGGAATAAACAAAAATTATACAAAACTTCTATAAGATAAAACATATTTGATGAGAATGTTTACTATACAAAATGAAAAATAAGTGCATCGTAAAAAAAATTGAAATAGTTAATTATACGTAATGTTGCTAGGCAAAGTGAAAAGGCAAAAACAAAAAGGCAATACCATCGGTAGTAACTTCAATATTAGGTATGTTTAAGACAGTAAATTTTCGTCACTGTAACTTTGTGGGTGTAATGAGTAACGAGAGTAATATGATAGAATTAAAAAACGAGAGAAGAGAGTGACACCAAACGACTACCCGAACTTTGCTAATATGTGCCCAACCTCTGTCATCTCATGAAATAATGGAGGTAATATTTGAAAATTTTTGGCGGTGGATTCATTCTGTGACCGCAAAGAATTTCTTAGTTATTCTTTGTTATTTTGCTTTATCATCTGCCTATAATTAAATAAAAAAAAGCGAGGTGAAACACAGCACGTTGTAAAGTTACTACAAATTATATTTTTTCACTATTTAAAGTCTTAATGTTAAAATAAAATTGTGAACACATTCGCTTTACGGGATTGATGTCATTAAAAAAAAAAAACATAATCGTAGCCAAAATGCATCAAATCAAGTGTTCATCTCAACGCAGCGGGGATCGGCAAAACTTAATAAAGTCGCGTTCACCCGGTGGTGTTAATAAGTGCGATCATTTTTTATCAAGCTTCCGAGTGAGGTTCCGCAAAGCCACAACAATAAATCACCAGTGCGGACTGCGGCTTATTATTGGGCCACACAACGGCTCTTTCTGCTAACTAACCAACGCTCGCCCGAAACAATATTTTCTTTTACCTCGTATATCAGAATCCGACAGAGCTTGTCGCTTATTATTAATCGATTCGGAGGAATCTATATGAAATAGAGGAGCATTTATTTGTACATTTACATTAGTATTAGTAATTGTTTGTTGTGGGTCACTTATTTGTTCTATTAAATGCTTACAAACTTAATGCTGGTATACAGCCGCAATTAAAACTTGGTCAAATCTCCTAATATTGTTACCTCCTTACTAATAAACGTTGAGTGACGGTGGTGTAGCTAAACCATGCTTTGTCATTATCTGTCAAATTCAAATGTCACAATAACAGATAAGGTCCAACCATGGTTTAACTACTTACACCACGGTTACTCCACGTTTATTAGTAAGGGGATTAGTAAAAACTTTTGTTTTTGATACAGTAGATAACATGAATTACTTGTTTCATATCGCTATACCGAGTAGGCCATATCTGTGTAGATATATAATAAGAACCCGTCTTGTTCGAGCATCATAACTTTTAGCAGTATTTAATTCAGAAAGAAGAACCACCGTTTTATAGAACCGTATCAAATGAAAGCAAAATGGGGTTTCATAATTTTCCACGTCGCGTATACAAGGATTAATTAACCCTCAAATAAGGTCAAAACGATTTGTCAAAATAAAGCATATTGTATAATCCTGGAAATAAACCATATTTGAGCTGAATTCCGTGCGGAACTGATAATCCTTTTATCCGATTTTGTGAAGATATTTGGATATGCGTATGTTTTGTTCTTTAAGCTTAAGCGTCTGCGGAAGTTTAAATGAAATATAATTCTTTAAAGTTTAATTTTAAATATTTTATTTTTTACTCAAAATAAACGTAAGCAATTTTTTATACATACACATACATACCTACATACATACCTACATATACGGAAGGCAAAGACGCTGCCTCTACATTAATCGTCCTCTTTATGCACTGACCTCGGGTTCGGGTACTTTTGATTTGTCCCTCATTAAAGTAAAGGCCCTAAAAGGTCTTCAAAACGTAGTTTTGTCAACATTGTATTTAAATAATGTAGATAAGAAATTAAAAAAATATTTAACCGAAAATAATCTAGGCTCTCTTACACATCGGTAATATGGAACCAATCAACCAGCGCATCCGACAAAACCATAATAATTGCTGAGAAACGCCGTGTAAATTTTGGATCATTAAAATATTATTATATTATTATCTTAAATACCCGGAACCCACGTGCATGCATGACTATGCATGTGGAAGAAGCGAAAGTCAGGATCGTAGCAGGTGAAAAGAAGTGGTCTCTCCCTACCCCTCTGGGAAACAGGCGTGATTTATTGTTAGTATTTATCTTACTTAAAGTAACATATAAAAACATTTTTTTTTTACAAAAACATTATCCCTACGTCAAAATCTATTTGTCATACTGACAAAAAATCATTGCAAGTGAAAGACAATTCGTCAAGCAATCGATTCTCCAGATAGTTAAGCCGAGACGTACAAAACCAATATATTTTCCGACACTTGAGCTCCCAGGTAATTGTGGCAGAAAGTTTTGGAACGTGCCCGCCATATTGATAAGCATTTGGCCAGTAGTAATAGTATCCTGTGACCAGTACGCCGGTCGAGATCGCCCGTATACAACCCTAAACGTTCCTCTATTTCGGCAACTTTAGTACATGAGGGTTGACTTTTATGTGGTGTCTTGGTACCTTTCATTATCTCTAATTACAACTTACTAGATACATCTATAGGAGCTTGACATGTTTATTTAAAGAGCAAGAAATGCATGAAAATTCATATCACGTTTCTAACCTTTCAGGAATTATTAATGTGTTCATTTCTGTCTTTATATTCTCGCATTTAAAAGATTTAAGCATAAGTACCCACCCAGAAACAGACTAAGTAATAAGCCTAGTCCTCGTCTTGTCTTTGGCTGTAAAGTGTTGCTTGGGTTTAACAACTTCTTAACCAATGTGTTACCAATTTTGTAGTTACAAATTTAATTAATAGTACCTATATGACTACTAAAATGCAACCAATACTACTTTTTTTAATTTAAGATGACATCTTATTTAAAAAAACCTTAATTTGGTAAATAATTACCATAAAAATTATACCCTAAGATTTAAAAATGAAGTCCAAATATTGACTACCACATTATCCTTTTAAAGTAAATAAACTAAAAAAATAGTAAACGACCATCAAAATAAGTGGGCTCCCGCCAAATTTTTCATTCGTCGCTCCTTCGCACCGCTCATACACTCGACTCTCGTTTCGGACTGGACGTCGCGCAAATGTTTTTAATAAATATTTTTCTAGAAATTAAGTTTGACTTCTAGAAGTTACAAAATTACGAAGTTTATAAAGTAATTCAGTGAATTTGCTAGTGCTTTCTAAGGTTAAAATGTTACACAGTATACTTAGTACAAGTCTTTATCAATTAGGTATATTTTTTGCCAAATGACAGATTTGTACTCAAAATATAGTGCGTCTAATAGAGTTATCAATAATGAAGAAATAGCTTTCAAGGCCAATATTTATAAATGACCGTCTTTATAATATAAGAAGCTACAAATTACAATAGTCTGCTTCAATTTAGCTTGCTCACTGATTGGTTGAAAAGTACCTAATAAAATTATTATTTGATATGTTATTGAGGGTTAATGATATTGCCAAAAATAATATCAGAAATAACATTAGGACTTACGCTTATTAATCCTTAGAATTATTCAATAATTATTTCTGAATCTATTAGTGATTTACACGTTTAATAAATGCGTAGGTAGTAAAGGGTCTAAGAATACAATACGCCCGGTAACCGGAGGTGTTTAATTTTTATGTACGATACGTTGGCAATAACTCATTGAGATCAAAACAACGTATCCGTGGAAACCACAGCGGTAAAATTTATTATTAGGCCGATTCGAAGGGTCGAAGGATTTTATTATTCTGCATACAATTCCATTTTCCTATCACAAATTATTCGAACGGCAGGTTAAGGTTTTGCATAACGTGCCAAAATTGCGCTTTGCGAGAATTTATGTTCGCCTTGTTTCTTAGTAGTCAGGTTTGGGAAAGTTATATTTTAAGCCTGCGCAGCAGCGGTGCTATTCGCGGTATTAACGTAAGTATCGTACTTGTTTAAGTTGCTGTTTAATAAACCGTAACTTAAGGCAGAAGGTTTTTTTTTCATAACAATATTGATTGAAATAGTGTATAAATGGCAGCCTTAATGCTAAAAACATTCTCAACCAGTCAGTGAAGTATACATTTAGTTTCAGTTATATGGCCCTTGATTAGATGCATTGCCAGAACGTTAACGTTATCGAAAATGTATAAGATTGACTTAAGCTGCCGAATAGTTGCGTCGAGCGCTCTATTTCGAATCCATACATTTTAAAAGTCGAAAATTGTTTACGTTAGCGTAATGCATCTTGTCGAGGGCCTCTGAGCAGATTATAAACGTTGAAATATCGTAATTGCTATCGCTGCATGAAAAACCTTGCAAACATCACGTAATTAGGGTGAAATACTTAGTAATGAGCTTATCGAAATAAAAGATATCGACACCAGGTTATACAATTGCCAACTCTAGTAGTTTAAAATAAAGTTTATATCAATCATAACTATCCTTAGTAAGGTGCTAAAAATTAGGGCTGCTTACACTGCTTAACCCATGAAAAACTATTGTACACAAGCTTATTTTTATTTATTCTGACTTAGCCTTTACTTTATTTCACTGTCATCAATTTATTACTCCATTTATTATTCCAGAAACATAATACATCTTACGACGGTTTTCCACTGTTATCTATATTGTTCTAAAACCCAGTCGAATACCGCTTCCATGGAATAAAAATGCGTGTTTCCACTTCCAAGTTTACGACATCCCTTTTCTTATCTTAATATGGCGATAGGTGCCGAATGAGCGTTGCTTAGGAGGAATTGCGTCTCTTAGGATAAAATACGAGTGGCGGAGACGAATAATGGCGCTATGTACAACACTAGTTGCGGCTTTTTTCGTGCAACAATTTTGTGGGACTTTTACAGTTAGTTACAAATGTTTCTCAGCTGACTGTTTTTTTAATAGATATCCTTTTTCAACTCCTTCTTTACCTCTTACTTCTTCTTCTTCTTCTTCTGCATAATTAAAAAAGTATTTTGTGAAGTTTTGAATAACGTTTTCTTGTTAAACACCGTTCCGCTTTTTACTTTGAACTTTTTCCATCTAATCTAGTAACGTTACACGTTGAAAGTTGCGCCTGTCTCGTAGTAGGTAGGCACTTGATCGATATTCATTCTAAAAAGCTTAGCTTAGAATATGTTTCCGAAGTACTCAAAAACCGGCTTAGGAGTCTATTACTATAATATTTCCATAAAATATTGTTCACAATTTTTATTTTATTTTCGGTAATAACTGTATCGGTTTTCTTTCTTCTGTAACATGTGTGCTGTTTTAAGACACTAATGTATTTAAATACTCAAGATTCCATACATGCATATTTATTTTATGTATGTTATATTTAAAAAGTGGGCACACAATTTTAAATGTTCACGTATCGGAAGCATCTTATGTATTACATTCCATTCCAATCTAGAGTATTTATAGTGATATCTACACATGTTTAGCAATCCAAACATCAAGTGATTGCTTTATTAATGATAAGTTCCTTAATTAATGTTGTCTAAACGTAAAGCAACGTTTCTCAGGAGGTCTGGATGTTCCGGAAGGTTGTTTAATAAAATTAGGCATTTATTACAAAAGTTTTTCTGTACGAACTTCCACCACTGGAGTTCACACGTTACGCTTCTGAAATCATTTTAATTATATTAATTATAAAACAGGCACCGAAATTTAGGACAAATTAAATCTACGAAGTTTATTGTGGTTAGTGTTATTTCTCTGGTATTTTTAATCATGATAAACACTATCAACTGAAAGACGACGTCTACCTGTTCGGCATGGACCTATCTTTGAGATCAGCCGCTTCAGTGGCAGGTTACATTGCCTTTGGACGGACTTAAGCAACAAGCCTTTGACGGCCTTCACTGCCTCACTGGAGAAAGGGCAGGTTACTCTAGCATGCCTAAGAACGCTCTCACTGGACTTTGGGTGCGATTCCAAGCAATTTGATTTCTTCGGTTTCATCCAATCATATCAATTCCTCTAGTTAGTAAATAGAGCACTGTGTACTTCTTTCTCTTACAATCCATTTATCAACAAGGGGCGAAGCAATTTTTTATTTTCGACTAGGCCATATTGTGCAACAATGTCATAATACTGTACTGCTTTTGTAGAGAGAACTGCGAGAAAGAACGATTACGATAATCTATTGACTTTGCTGCGGCTACACTGAGACGGAGACGAGCAGAGCTGTGCCAATATTAGCCAATAGGAGGCGCATGCGGTAACGACGAGCGCCCCTTGCGCACATTAGTTTAGATTCTATTGGCAGCCTAATCAAAGATTTTAAACAATTGTTTCTTGTTTTTAAATAAAAGACTCATTAAATAAAAATGAAAGTACAAAAATATGTTATAAAAGAATCAAAGTAATTATTATGTTATTTTCTGTATCAGAAAAGACTTTCATGGTCTGATTCATTATTCACTATCCGTGTTGTAATACAGTAGTAATAGGCAGCATTACAAGCCAATACCATCAGCTGAATGACTCACAAGCGATTAAGTAAGCCCACACTTTCTTTTACTTTAAATCGCTGGAAGTAGTTAAGGGTCTAATCAATATTGCCACCGAGTGAGTAATAGGTTTACAACTCTAAAGTGCCTTTAAAACTTTTCTAAAATTTATCACGTTCTGTACCAGAGGGTTGGAGAAAAAATCACAATGAACCAATTCAGCCCCTGTTTTATGGCGCAAACGTTTGCGGGGAGATATTATTTTACTAAAATACAAGTTGTTGGGTGAGACAAGGAAACGTGTCGGATCAGTCCCTGCCCGGGGGTGCCACAAATCATGACAAGACCTGTTGTAGGTTGATCTCCCGATGCTCAAGATAGGGGATACAAATTGAGTTGGCCCTTAAACGCCAATATTTTATCGGTTTATTTATTGCCAATATCTCTATTGATGGAACGTTGTAATTTCAATTCTTTGATACTGTGAGTGGGGTGCGGGGGGATGTATGGTTGCGGTAACGGCTGTTCGAGCAGCGTTTTGACACAGAATGGTATTTACATTGAAATAAAGGTCTTCTGGATTCTAATAATAACTGCCGTATTCCGTACTAGACAAGATTTCTGATTAAGTTTTCGATGTCAAAACTGAGAAAAAATCAAATCTATGGCATAATGGTATTACGTTGACATAGTGTTCGGCAAGTGTAGTTTTTAACCTGGTTTTTACTCGGCTACCCAAATGGGAGGGATTTTTTTGGGCGTATGTAATATTTTTATGGCATCCAGGCAAACGAACACAACCATCCCAAGACCGCTATCCTAAAACCGCAAATTCTTTTTCAACTACTACTACCACAAATAGATGTATTCATGATTCCATTTTTTTTTAAATTAGATATTATTAAGTCTTAAAACTGTAAAATTACAACTGACGCACTTTCCATCGATTTAAACTAATTCTATACGTATAATTAACTGACGTCTTCGCTACAAATTCTTTACATGGTAACACCAAAACAATAAAGCACGGAAATCCAAGGATTTACAGCAATTGCAAACTCAAAATACTGTTTGTTTGTGTTTCATTTATGCTAAGCGGTGTTAAGAAATGCCTCTATTATTTAAAGTAAAGGACGCAAATGTTTACAACAAATAAAGCTGCTTACACACGAGACGTTACGACGGAGCTTAAGCGTTTTATCTCGGGATTAGTACACAACCCACCGATTCCCACCTAATTTACGTGACTTGCGTTACATGATGGGACCTTGTTTGTAGGATCAGGTGCGACGTAGACGTTTTTGAGGAACAATTTAATATTAGCACTTAGCTGTTGTAGATTAATGAGCTTGAGGTTGTATTGCGTTTCCTGAACTGTGGTCTCCTAAAGAAGCGCTGTTTAATTTGTGTGGAAGTACCTGTATTCGCGGTATGAAAAGGTTCGTCACTTTGCGACTCTATTTCAATACGGGTAACGTCCAAAAGTGATGAACATTTCCATACCACGACTATACCTTTTCTACTTATTTTTTATCATTTTTATATTATATTTTTATTTGTCAGACTTGCTGTGTTAATTTGTTGTTTTATTAGCTTTCATCATAATACTTATAAATCCGATTGGAAGCAATCGCCATTGCAGAAGTTGTAAAAAATATATTTGTAAGTGTGGTATTACGTATGTAAAATGACATATCGTTTTTTCATTTTAGTTTATATTTATTTAATTAAAAATCGCCAGTCTATATTATTTACAGGAACTACGGGTCAACTAACTAACTACTACTAACTACGGGTTACAGGGCATACGAGTTTACAAACCGATTTATAAAATTCTTTAATATTGTTTGTTTACAAAATGTTTCATCTACTTTCACCCACTGTTATTGCAACGCACCATCAGATATCATTATATTTCAAGTTACTACTATTATTTAGTTTTATAACTCTTACCTTATTAAATAACATTTTTTTAATCCTCCGTATTTCAATAAGAGCTTAAAGGACAGAGCTATAGCAGTCATATAAAGTTCCTGTTATCAATTGTGCTAGAATTTCATCTACAATTCACAATAATATCTCATACTGAAAAATATTCAGTCTATAGTTCGTTTTGCGTACGTACAGTCAGTCAAATAAGTTTTGGAATTCCATTTTCGTTATGAAGAAGGGTCAACTTTAGCGACAATGTGTCGTCGATATAGGAAGTTGTGTCTAAATTGAAGGACTACTTATTAGTCAGACTGTACATGTCCTACAAACAGAGATACCTTTGCTTTACTTACACGTGTGTGTTATATTTAGACAATATTTCCTGTTCGAGGGCGTTGGTGTCAGTCGCAGGAAAAAGGCCACTAAGCGAATTATTTTTGCGGAACACCTACTCGTGATGTATGATTATTAAACATATTAATTTAATTACATAATTCCCTTTACATCACTTAAAGATGCAAATACATTATCAACCATTCAAGGACATGAGCAATTCTGCTTTACGACATGTGTCCAGTGAACCAAACTAGTCATTTAGTCTCAAAAAAGACTGTAATACTAATTTAATACATACTTACTTAATAACAAGATGACATCTACATGTTGCATAAATACTTCTGTTCTTGTCCTGACCAAATACAAATACTCTAATTCGAAAAACATTTCGAGGAATAGGGTTTTAAAGCCATTCTGCATCCGTAAGTTTTTAAAATATTTATCTATTTCGGATATTTCGACAAAAGTATCTTTAACCATGGTTTGACTTTGTTTTTGGCTTGAAGCCCTCCTAGGTGTATCTTACGGGTTTAGCAAAAACCGCTTGAAATAGTATGTTTTAATACACTATTACTATCACTTTTTCATCATTCTTTTTTAATCTATTATTATTTTAATTGTTGTAATTTATTACAAAATGCTATTCCAAATACTCGTCAAGAAATACATAATATAGAAGTTACTAGAGCTAACTATTCAAGTACCAAAGAGAAAAATGAGGTTATTGTTGGGCAAGTGGCATGCTGAACTAAGAAACACAGCTACGGAATTGAAAAGAAACAAACCTGCCCTCTTTTTAGCCTCCATTCTGTTGTGATTTAACTTTTTAAATCTACCAACGGCTATTTCGACTCGCTTTAAAGAACGACGGGTAAAAAAATTGCAGCACGATGACTTTGCGTTAGCATTTTTTGTTTACGTTGCAATTAGTGAAGAGTTCGTGGATTCTCCGCGTGGCGCCAGAGATTGATGACAATGGAAATTTTATACATCGTTAGTCAGGACCGCGTTAGGTGAGTCGCTGTTTTTTCAGTAATCCTATCTGTGTAGACACTTATTTGTCATGAGGCGGGCAAGGTTAACTCCGGTAAGCCGCGCGCTTACATCGTGTTTACGGCTCAGCGTTGTTCATTTTGTCGCAACGGTAACACGAGTCGAGATTTTGCTTAAACTCATGCGTACCGCAACGAGTTGCCTATTAATCGTCTGCTAATAACCGATAAATTTCGTCACCGCTACGATAAATAATGAAAATGGCAAGCAATTATTCAATAACGATTGCTGCGAAACGTCAAACAACGGGAGCGGAATAAAATCTATTGGATGGCGTGCAACAATCAATTTTTATCCCGCGGATGGGTACCATTATTGAGCTGGATTGTGGACCCGAGCTCATTCGTTTGTGTTTATCAGCAGGGAAACCGATAACCCTCATTCCGCTCGGTGTGACGCAATGCAGAGATTAAAAGCTTATACTCGTAGTCCGCGGCTGTGGGTATGGAACCAGCTAGATCCGTTATGAGCCCTCTCTGACGCAAGCGGGACTGCATGTCAATTTCAAAATGGAAATAATAAACTACCGGACAGTTTGCATTCGAAATTATATCTATTTCAAAACTCTGCTGATTCAAACATTAGATATTCTTACATGAATTATGCCTACGGGTATCAACCTGACATTTATATTTGTCCTGTAATGGTATTTATAATTCTGCTCAAGAAATTAGTTATGCAACTTTGAAGAATTAACTTTTCTTTGTGGGTTGTAAAAAAAGGTAAATCATTTTACAAAAACCTTATCGATGCCACCCCAATCAAAAGGGAGCGCGAAGCAAAATCGGTTACAAAAATAAATAGCAAAACGCTACGCTAAAAACACCGGAACGTTTTTAAGGTAATTTAACCTGCATTTAAAAATATTTCTAAAGTCTCTTTCATAAAAATACGAATACGAAACTGTAAAATCTTAAGTAGGCCCTGTAAGCTCTTTCACGTTGATTCTACCAGCGCTTCCCAAGAAAAGACCATTGTTGATAAAAAGCGCCGCAAGAAACTTTACAATCATTTCTTTAGTCGCAAAACTTCAACTTGGAGACAACTTAACGCTAATTCTCGTTGCTATTTTCGCACTAAAATTTACCTTATTCAGAATAAAAACGTAAATCTTGCTGCGACCGGTTGACATAGTGTTACAGACAGTTAATCCTCTGATGCGGGTCAGGGCCCGCCGCCTGACACCGGGACTCGCCTTTGTGCCTTCTGCCGTTAAATCGCCACGTCATATGTGCGCTGCGTTCTACCGTACACTGATTTATACCGTCGAACAGTCAAATCAGTTTTAGGGGATTAAATCTTTTGAAATTCGAACGCTTCGGTAGAAATTTAGTGGAGGAAAACGGCTATTGTTACTCAGGCAAATATTTATTTTTAAAATACTTTTTAGATAAACGACGGCCTCGTATTAACTTTCGTTAATTAAAAAAATACATGTGCCAATCAACTAAAGGAAAAAGTCTGACAATGTTCTTAATTAAGGTCGTTGGCTCTTATAAGGATAACCTACAAATATAAAGAGTACAACTAGAAATAGAGAAACGTTGGTGATTTTAAATTAAATTAAGAATTTAAATACCTCGTAACATCAAACGTTTCGTAAGTTGAAAAAATATCGTGTTTCAATCAACTAAAGTAGAAAATCACTTGACTTGTCAAATGTCCTAAATTTGCACCGTTGCGCCTTACGATATTTACCTACAAATATGTCAAGTACCTACAAAAGAAGAACCAATCAAGTCGAATCATATTTATACCGCGTAGGCGAATTCGTAAATGCTCCATTCCACAGCGTTCTTTAAAAACTGATACTTTACGGGCATCCTCTTCCTTTAAAAGGAACCTATTCCAATACTTCGCAACTTATCGAAATCATATTTCAGGAACGTGAGGAGGTCGTCGCATACCCTTTTCTAACGCATTGTCTATAAAGCTACATTTACACCAGCGGGGAGACGACGTGAGCGAGTTGCTTGTCAATTATCGTGATTCAGTGGGGCACCGGCGTGCTAGTTATCATACACGAAGGGTGGTCCGCAGCTCTCTTATTCATATCCGTGCTGGAATCGAACGTCACGCAAAGCATGGTCTCTATCGTACTTGGTAAAATCGGTTTACCCTGTTGTGGCATAATTTTGTAAGTAATAATTATTAGTGGCATAATCTATGTAGCCATATTAGACGTTGCGCATAAACCGTTAAGTTGCAGAATCTACATTCGCATAGTTTGATTACGTTAGTCCGAATAATTACTCTGTCATATTTTTCATGGTCCATGTATCATGTCTACTTATAAATTAAATTAGCATAAAATTAATTTGCAGAAATATGTTTTGTCGTAAAGTTATTTGACTGAATTATCGACGAATGTCAAATACAAACGTGGCAGTTAGTTTTTGATTCAACCTAATGTAGCCTACTTTTCTGATAGCAGTTCGATTTTGTTAAGGTCACAATTATAACCTAACGTAACCTACTTTTCTAGTAGCAATTAGTTTTTGTTATGGTTGTAGTTCTAACCTAATCTTATTTACTTTTCTGGTAGCAGTTAAGTGTGTAAGTATGCCAAGTTAGAATCGGAAAATCGATAATGTGCCGAATAAAATTATGCTAAATAGAATTATGAGTAAAAATAATCGGTCACAATAATAGCATGCGAACTTGATTTTGGACTAACTAATTTTCAGATTGTTACAAATTATGCAAAATAAGGTTTCTGCCACATTACCATTCAGCGAAACTCGATTGTGCCAAGTCTGTTATGCTAAAACAGTTTCGGACAATAAATGTTATGCCACATAAAAAGGGAACCCGGTAAATAATATTGCTTTTGACATGCAATTTTACTGTCTTTAGCTCAACTGATGGTAAATGGATGGTATCTTGTATGTAAATGTTCAGGCGCAGGCTTTACGTACTTGCTTATTGTATAACGATTGATGACTCATGAAAATTTCGGAAAATTAGAGAAAATTTTACATGATAAGGTTACGTATTTTATAGGAAGTTATTGCTTATAATTAATTTCTTAAAGCTAGCGTTTCTATTCAGAGTTTTTATAATGACTACTAATAGGTAATATTCGAATGAAAAAAAAAACATGTCACGTCGGTTCGCCAACCGAATATATTTCAATTTTTTATTTTATTTTGTAAATCGCATTATAGTGTTGAATCTCATGGAATAAGGAACTCTTTGTTACCATAATAGTCATTTCAGTGTTGTTACATTAAGTTTGCTGCGTTCTTTATATTTTTATTGTAAGGAAGAAAATGCAGCCGATAGTGTTGTTAGAAACAATTGTCCGTGGGTTCCGTAATGTCGAGACTCGAGTGGAGAGAAATTGTTCAGTGTAAACGGAGCATTACCCTTTTCTAAGGCATTGTCTATATCACATTGTCACCGGCACGCGGCGACACAAGTTATTCCTCGAGATATATCTTTATTCTTGTTATATTTCTCCATTAGTCACGTTTCAAACTAAAATATAGCTGTTAAGAACTATACTTAATATTAGTTTAAATTGATTAAAAGTTTTACTATATATTTGGTGAACCAGTGTTAATAATGACAGAATTACGATGAGAACTGACTATACGGATAACCGAGGCGATATGCCGATAGCTACAAATCAGTTCTCATAATGCATCGCAAATACGATGCTATTGGAAATTATTATAGTTTATTTGCTTGTGTGTTTAGAATATCCAACAAGTATTAGTTTAATACGATGCATATACGAGTTGTTACTACGGAAACGTTGCTGTACAAACAGTCATGTTAAGTTTTCCCGTATATCAAAAGATGTTAAAAACCTGTCAAGTCGGCCTCGCGCACTGAGGTTTCCGTGGGTAGGTATTATTATTCCGATTTGAATTCGAATTCAAATTGAATCAGCGCGACCCAACTCACACTTGACCATTTTTTGTATTTGTTTTTTCAAGCTTTTTAAAATCAAAATCAAACCAAATTTTACGCTTCTCTGTTTTACCTTTTTTATAGGTACACCAATAAAAACACGTTGAAATAAAACGTTTCTTGTATGGGGCACCCTTATATTCTTATACTTAATTTTCCTTTTTTATAATTTTTCAGTAAATCTGCTGTAATAACACAAATTGTGAAGAATTAAAGCAACCCGCTATCTGTTATGGTTCAAAAGATACAGCTCGTTAAAATTAAGAGGGACAGACGGACAGCGTAGGGTCCCGTCGGACTTCTTTCGGGAACGGAACCCTAAAAAAAGACAGCAAATACCATTAATGTAATACTCCTTTACCTTAAAGCATTTTGAAATTATGTAATTTATTAAAATGTTTTGTGTTAGTTAAAAGTGACTCAAGCGTATTTGCTAACGGAACGGTAAACAGCAAACACGTGGAGGGGCCTTGAGATTCGTATCTGTGTGAGATGCACTGCACAGATTCAGCCCGGGCAGCGCACCGAGAGGAGCTGCGATGCGCCGAGGCGAGGCCCCGCGGCCCCCAGCCTGGTCCACTACGGTCTCTAATGAGAGCGCCTTACTCGTTAAATAAATTGGATAAAGACGTCCGTGATCTCTCAAGAACAACTTGAACCTCTTCACCGTGACTAGCAATTAACTAAATTAAAAGATTGTTCGCGCACTTACCGAAACGTCTGAACTACGTACCTTTTGTCGTTAATTCACTTTTAACTAGAGATGTCTATTAGTTTTCCATTTTCATAGTTAACTTGAAAGAATCTTGGGTCGTTATTTGAATAATTATAATTGAAGGCGCGTTGGGCGCCTTTTAATCTTATTGCAAAAGAACTGGAGCCAGCGGATATTTTACTTGGATATCGACGGGAGGCCGATTTAACTAATTATGCACAACCCCGAACAGTGACGTTATCAATACCAATAAATTACCCGATTGTACGTCGACCTGGTAAAATAAATCAGTCAATAACTTCATGTTGTTTGCTATTTCATTTAAATTGTCGATGGTGTAGCTACTGTTTGCGAACTTCGTCATGTCATGATGATAATAATTTAATTTAGTGCGAACTCGCTTTCGCATAATTTTATTGTACTTAAATACATAATATCAAAATGTATCTTTATCGTTTTTAATAAATGATACCTACTATTATTTAACCATTTAAAAAAAATGATTTTGTGTTATTCAATTGCGACAGTTAACGCATTCTACTCCATAAACGAATAACCTAATATCGAAAGATGTCATTACGGCCGGAAGGACGATATTAATCACTCGATATGCCGAGAAAAATAATATCGTCACGTGTTCCCGACACCGTGAGATTAACACGCCTGTCCCGACCTAACGTTTCCAATCCCCTGGTACAAACAGCTGACGTTACGTGGAAAAAACCTCCGTGTTACATCGGTAGCCAGTGTACGAGGGGATTTTGTTTCGAGTAATTTAGTGAGAGACTGAATTATTAAATTGTTAAATGTTTTTCCGTAGCAGATTTTTTACTGCAAGTCATATAGGTATTTAATGTATCCATATACGCACTGTCAAATCTAAATGTCATCATAACAAATAAGGACAAATCATATTTTAAGTATACTTTAGCTATTGCGCGTTTATTAGAGGGATCGTGTTAATGATTAAGTCTAATAGTTACTTAAAATGAAGCACATTGTTGCCGCATTTAGAGGCAGTTAATGACGATTAAGTAGATTAGTGATTTTTAAAACAAATATACCTAAATTAACTTCTAGGCTGTGCTGCGGTTACTTGACAACATACTTAATAGAAAATATTCGAGACTCAGGAACAAAAACTTGCGCTTATAAAGGTGCTTTTTCACCGGCGACGCAAGACGAAGTAACACGAGAATTAAGTAAAATTTGAAAAAGAAAAATAGTTCCTCAAGCGCATTTTCGGTGGAAATGATTTTTAAATACAAGTTTATATATTCGCAATGCCTTGTTTCGCTACGCCTCGACAGAGGAAAAGCACCTTTGCTCGGAATGATATTTGCTATTACCTACAGGTAAACGATTCCGCTTCGCAGGCAGGGTCACTACTAACTCTGCTAGCCGCATCTTGAAATAGATCCAAATACGACATCTTAACTATTCTATGTTCATGCTAATGAATTCTTCAGCGAACCCTACTAATATTATAAATGCGAAAGTTTTGTGTTAATTTGTTACTCTTTCACGCTATGCAATGGGTGGACGGATTTGGATGAAATTTGAATTGGCTTATACACTGGATTAACACAAAAGCACATGGCGCACGAAGTTGCGGGCAGAGTTAGTATAGCAGTACAATCAGTACCCAAGTAATATGGTGCATGAATTAACCAACAACAGACTGTATGTTGCCATCATGCAAATGCTGCTAAAACGGTCGTCGCGATCATCAGATTACGTTGATCCTATAAATTTTGTCGATTTTCGAAAATTGCCTGCGTTATGCCTATTGACTAGGCGCCCAGGTCAACGGCGTAACGCCATGTTCGTTGTGTACTTACTATACTTATAGTGATCGAGTATAGTACGTTATATTAGATGTGTAAAGTAATCGTTGTGTGTTATAATTTTAAGCAACAAGTAAAACGGTGATTGGATCTTCTAAATAACTAAATTAAAAGGAAACTTAAAAAAACCCGAATGCGTTTTTTATGTACCCATTATTAATGCTACTATATTCGTATATATTTGAGATGGTCACATTAAGATCTTTCAAATGATACCCATATTGTAATAACTAGAAGACTTTTTTGTTGACATAAATAATTGATATTTTACTTATTTCAATTTTAACAGTTTAGATATCCTATAACACCCGGGATGGGGAAAGGATTCTAACAATACCATACACATTTAAATCGGCTCAGCCGTTTAGAAGTTATGGTGAAATAAAGAATCATTACATACATACATACGCGAACCCTGAAAATATTACACTCCTCGTTTTGGGCAGTCGTGTAAAAAGACGAAGTCCGAATAATAATATCATTCCGAATAATGGGTACAGTCCCAAGAGTACACCCATAAGAAATTTGACCCGAACGTAATGCCGGGTAGTAATCAAATGATTATATACTTAGTTACTATTTAACTTTTCGTATGTCATAAATAAATATGGACCCTATTTTATTTATTTTGGATTCAATTTGTTATTGGGTCTACATCATGAATATCTGTTAGCTTTTCCAAGAAAATTGTCAAAAATTTGGTAGTTCGTTATAACGACTAACAGAAAAATAAAGTTACTGGAATATGGGCAAGAAATTCGGCGAAAACAGCACTTTAACTCTACTAAGGTTAATATTTAGTCATAAAACCTACCTTTCAGAATATACGGAGAGAAAACTAACAACGAACGAAAAATACTTTTTGAATTCACATTTTATTCGAGAATAAAGATAACAGAGTAAAGAATCGAAGGCATAACAACATTAACCTCGCTTGATGAAGGTAGGTGGTAAATCGTTTTGAATATTTATGATGTTCGGATATTGTAACTCGGCGAAACTTCACAGGCGAGTTCCTATGCAATGGGCTCTATTGTGTAAATCCGGCTAAAAGTGGCAAAATACGAGTGCTCCAGAGACTTGCATATTCATGAGTGAACTTGCACAGACTTGAGTGATGGCCAACAAAAACCTGGCGAGTAGGCGCAACGAAATGCCCCGCTGAATATTGTTTCATTGTTTTCCATGGAACTGCAGATTGTTAAGTTTTGGTTAACTCTTCTCGCTAGTTGAATTTAAGTTTTTAATTTAAATTTATTATTCTGCTGTTAAGCCTATTTCGTTTTAATTTTTGCTCTCTTTTAGGATGAAAATAATAATTACAATAGGTCTTCATTTTTACTTGCTGGCAATATTCTTTGAGATTCAATATTTATATTGACACTTAGTTTATTTTCAGTAGTTAACCTCGCTGGACACGACCACTAATTAGATGTTTAGTCGCTGACCAGCTGTCTCTATTATTTAACTCGTGTCACATACTTGCAGATTTAATAAAACTGGACAAAGGCGGAAACCGTTGTGGAACGCGGCTCTTAAAAGAAGCGGAAGCTAACCACAAAACAACTAGGCACTGTAAGTTTTCTACGCTCAATTTAATGATTAATTAACGGTTAAAAACCCAGTTGCATAAACTTTAATAAGCACTAGAGTCCCATTAAGGCACACTAGCATTATTGTAAGTTTCTAATTCCCCAAGGTACAAAGTAACAGCACGTGAGTTACAGCAAAATAAATTTAATTAACGTTTGTGAATTGAACTTTTATCGTTATTTTTTCGTTTTTAAACATTGTTGTATGCACCACAAGCAAACTCAACAAGTCGTACCTAGCCGGTACCGCGTTTGGTTGCGTGCGTATTAAGTATCCAGCAACGCGCATCTATAAAACTCCTAAAGGACCGGAGACATCCTACTTTTCCATTTATAGTTTGTCTTAAATGTGGATAACCTGAATGTAAAGATTCAGTCATAACAAATGTAACTCGGATGCTCCACTCATTTTTATGCGAGTGATAAGGTGAAATTGCCCTTGGCTGTAGCGACGTCTCCCTCATAAATAATCCGATGAAAGTCGGTCAATCGCTTTAAATTTTATTTTTATACTAACTCGGTTCAAATGTGATTTGGTAACCCGCAAATTATTTGCTTGGAGAAAATCCTTCAGAGAAAATAATGGACGTTTTATTTGATTAAATCGTCGTGAAAAATATTATTTTCGCATTAAAATCGACCCTGTTATAAATGCACAATTAATAAGTATTTTACAAGACTAAAACACTTAACATAGCGACTGCCATGTAGTGTAACTAAGCCGTTACAATTTTAATATACCAATACCATACAAAAACAAGTCATTTTACAACCAATCGCCTTAGTCTGTTATGGATGGATGAATGGACGTCTCCACTAAAGCAAATTCTAATTATCTTGTAAAAGACAGAAATTGTCGAGCTCTGCCGGAAATCACCATTATTCTCGGAACAAAATATCCCACGACTTAATTCGAACCATGGCAATCATTTTAGCCATTCATTAATGATTGAGACGCAATCATCCAACCTACGTGTCTCTCTTGTTTAGCTACCATAGAACCCTGTAATAACGACGGCACTGCAATTTATACGTACTTTTTTAGTTAATATAATTTCTACAAATAAATACATATTTTATTTACTCCTTCCCTAGCTAACAAATCGCTATCATATCGCTAATCAACGATAATAAGCGCTAAACGATGTCGCGGGCTTCTTAACGACCAGATCATTTCCCTGACTTGAGAATTCACCGCGCGTGCGTTACTCGCGAACTTTTTACGGTTATGTCTGCGATTTTTGAACCCCTCGCTACCTTCGACTTTCGCCCTCACATTTATTAACCGCTAAATGATAATGGCTGCTCGTGATCAAGAATTAATTCGGTACGTACAGAGTTAACGGCGGAAAGTTCGGTGTATTATACTGTGTTCGCTGACATGGAGCTTAGGCAACTTGGTTGATGCGAAGATATTTTTTACCTCCAACGCAAAAGGTATGATATAACTTTAACGTGTAAGTATATCTGCGTAGGTACATGCCTGTGGTAGTGTAGCTTCCAAACGGATGAACGTATTCGCACGTGAGATTCTTTATAGAAACCTTTTTTTTTATGTACCTTTAGAGTATTTTCGACACAGGAGTCGCACGCATACAAACTGCACCTATATTTGTCATTTCTAAATAATATAATTTTGTATCGTTTTGTATGTAAATATGTATGACCACCGGAGCTTAGGCATGACCAAAAGAAAATAGCAGGAGGACTTGGACACGTTTCAAAGCGAATGGGAGCATTCAGTCAATTTGGGACGAGTTGTGGAAAATGTTTTTTGTCCTTTTTACACACGACAAAATACCAATAAAGACAGTAAAACAACATTCTTTCCAGACCTAAGCGGGGCTTATGTTCAACATTGTCTTTCTTTGCTTAGAAAAGGACAAAGGACAGAATAGCAAAGGAAACTTTATCACGAAGCGCGTCCTTACTATGTTTTCAGTTCATCTACATTCTCGCATACTTTAAACTTCCTCGCCGCTCTTTACATAGCATTGGCTCAAGACAGACACGATAATATCGATTTGAGGACGACTTGAGAGCTATAGTTGGTCTGTAAGTTTGCGATCTCAGTTTATAGTGGTGTTCGCGACCGCTCACCGATCGTTTCGCCAACTTCTGACTAGCGTGGATTATCGTATACGGAACATTTAATTCTTAATTTGCCTAACGTTTATTAACAAGTAGATTTCATTTTATTGTAAAAGTATTTACAGAGAAGTAATTCAGGAGTTTGAGTGTGGTTCCTACGCACACAGACGCAGGAGGCGCGGCCGCGACTGATTCAGTGTTAGTCAGCGTTATCAGCGTTATGGCACGCCCCAACACTGGCTTGTGACGTGTACGTGTAAGGCGCGCACACATACAAGCCGCTCGATGTACCCCTGGTCAAAAATGTTATAATGATTTGTTTATACTCGTACTGTTGTTTTTTAAAAGTCCCATTTAATGAAGAGATGATATTTTGTATGAAACTATATTCTGTCTCTTATGTGTACTCGTATATCCCCATGTCTGGCTTCATCGAGGGCTTGTGGACTGAGCAGAATTAAATGACTTTTTTTTGTATTTTGAATGTTGTTTTTAGTGAGTAAGCCATTTCTAGAGACTAACACATAACTTATTAGGAATGGCTACTTTTTGTGTTATGTATATAAGTGTCAGTTTGTAAAATAATTTTTTATTTATCGTATCTACCCTGTATGTATTAATCCTGTAACATTGTAAAGTACCTAAATTGCTTCTGTCTAAACCAGGTTAAGCTTATTTGAACAAAAACATTATCCAAATCACCAGCCCACAAACCACCCTAAATTGTAAATAGAAAGCGAATAAAAACGTACGAAAGCTAAATATGGACTAATTTGACAAAATTCGGTTTAACATAACGCAATAAAGTTCATAACGCAAGGAAAAACAAATGACAACAATTTTATTTTCATGCCCACATTCGCGCAATTCGTATACGGAATGTAAATTAGAAGGCACCTTATTCCAAACACGTTATTCCCTAACGCAATGGCTGAGAGTTCGCCTACGAGTTCTATGTTGTACCAACATCAATCCGTTAGGAACGCGTAGGGAGATCTGTAAATGTACTAAAGTACTTTTAACTAATTATAATTAGGTTATTAAGCGTTTGTATCTGCTACGTTGGACCATCCTAGCGAGTTCAAGTATAGTGGTGTAGCGTATTTGACACGCAACGCGGTCCCGGGACTGCTACGTTGAGCCATCGTAGCGCCATGCGCCCGTTGGTTCAGGTAGACCGGCGTAGCATATTTGACGCGCTACGTATTCCCAGGTGCTCCGTGTTGGGCCATCGTAGTGCCATGCGCCATTTGGTTCCGGTAAACCGGCGTAGCATAATATTTGACGTGCTAGATGAGCACAGGGCAGGGCCTCTATTCTACGACGTTAAATTATATTACTTTCGACGTGTTAACCTAATTTCTTGGACTAAGCATTAAATTTCCAGTAAAAAAGAGCTAAAACAACTTTGACAATACGATAACAGGTTAAAAGCAATATGGTTTTACGCCGTAGAATAGATGCCACCTGTTACGTTGGGTCATCGTAGCACCAGCAAGGTCTGGACGCACTAGCGTAGCACATTTGATGCACTACACGACCTTACTTGCTACGCTATCTGAGTGATATGAGGCTATCTGAAGATATCAATCAATTTACTAATTGCAATGAGTTTCTACTATGTCAATAAGAACAATACATGGTACCTATAAGAACCTTATATTGTACGACGTAGCTCCCCATCAAACTCGCCTTTGCTAAGTTCGAGAATAACTCCACAGCCAATGATGGGGCCTCGTCCCACCCCACGCAACGTGAGTGTTTGGCCCCATCTAGTTGTCAGGCAGAGGGGCCGTTGATATTGTCATACGAGTACATTACTTATCCATTTTAAAATTATAAATTTATTTCACGTTAGCGTACTCTTGAACAAAGAATTTCTAAGGTAAATTACTGTATAGCAAATTTATTTAAAATTACATACATAAATATATTAAATCACGCCTGTTCCCCAAAGGAGTAGAAAATACAACTTCTTTCCATCTGCTACAATCCTGACAAATCTTTCGCTTCTTCCACATTCATATATTTATACTTGTTCATATTAAAATGGGAAAAAACAAGAACTTAACGAGCTTATGCGTGTTAAGACGCTAAGAATAGATTTTACAATAATGTTCATTAAAATTAAATGCTGCTTTCATTAAAAATATGCCTTTAAATAACACTTAAGTAATCTCATTGACAAACAACCATGAAAAACTGACCGAAATTCGACGCAAACCTCTTAACAGGAAATTTTTGGTAAATATTCCTGTTTATAAACGTTTTAATTGGCAATTATATACGCTTTTAATAATGCAAGCGGAAAGTAAATAGGTTTTACCCCATTCGGGCAGGAAAAGCACATTTTAAATGCGCAGCTCAGATCTGAAAAGTTTAACCGAAACTCGTCGCGGTTTGTAATGTGGGCATGAAGCGAGTCTGAATTATAAAATGGCCGAAACCAGCAGCTGCTTGCTTGTTTGTTTTATTTAGTTACCTGTCAAGTTAACATGACTATATAGTGAGTTCGTTTTGGTTTGGTAATATATTATTTTGGGCGCTAACAATGGGCCCTATAAAGAAGCTCAAAGTCACTCAGAGGGCTATGGAGAGGGCTATGCTCGGGGTTTCTCTGCGTGATAGAATCAGAAATGATGATATCCGCAGTAGAACTAAGGTTACCGACATAGCCCGAAGAATAGCTAAACTGAAGTGGCAGTGGGCGGGGCACATTGCTCGCAGGACTGATGGCCGATGGGGTCAGAAGGTTCTGGAGTGGCGTCCGCGGACCGGAAGACGAGCTGTAGGTAGGCCTCCAACAAGATGGAGTGACGACCTCGTCAGGATCGTGGGACCGCAGTGGATGCGAAAAGCACAAGACCGGTCTGAGTGGAAAGCCTTGGGGGAGGCCTATGTCCAGCAGTGGACGTCTTTCGGCTGACATAATGATGATGATGATGAATATATTATTTTACTAAGTGCACAATGTACTATCAGCCCATTGGAACCTTGACCTACCATAGAACTGTGTTAAAATAACGTTATGACTCAAGTCGTAAGAAGTGTCAACAAATTGTTTGATAATGGCACTGTGACACAATTCTATGGCGGGTCAGCGTTCCATTGAGCTAATAGTACATAAATTGAAAATGCTAAATCAATGAATAATTTAATGATAAATATTTAAATAAATATTAAGGGACAACTTCACACAGATAGCCTAGTCCACTACTAATCACTATGCTTGTACTAAGTACGGATATTAGACAGCGAAAAACATACTTATATAGAGAAATATAAGTATGTTTATCGTTGTCTATGCATACTTAAATACATAGAAAATGTCCCAGACCTAAAACAAAGACTTTTACTGATCACACAAATATTTGCCGATATCGAGACTCGAATAATATTTGTTTTCAATAGAAAACAACAGATTATGTGCCTCTGCTATCTCGTAAAACATAATATGGTAAATTATTATGCATATTTTTAATGAATTCTTTTCGATTATAAGTTTGAAATGTTTACGGAACATTGTGTAGTGAATAAACGAAATAAGCGATAGACAATGTCCCAGACTTAAAACAAATACTTTCACTCATTACACAAATATTTGCCCATATCGAGAATCGAATAATGTTTGTTTTCAATAGAAAACAACAGATTACCTCTACTATTTCGTAAAACATAATAGTAAATTAATATCCTAAATGTTAATAAATGACATCGTTTTTAACAATGAATTTGAAATATTCACTGAACTTTATGTAGTGAATAAGCGACAATGTTGCAAACGATCAAAATAGAATCGGAGTTCCATTTGGATGCATGGAAAAAAATGTTTTGTAGTAAACACCGAGCCGCGCTGTCCTGCAAAAGATTTACAGCGTTCCATTACTGCTACATCCAGCACTTTTGTTTCTATTGGCGCTAACTGCAAAAAGAACCAATTTAGTTCAACGATCTGGATGTTTAACTGTCAGTAGTCACATTTTATGGAAGCTGACGTGTAAGTAGTACACTTATATGAATTTCATATACGACGTTAAATTACCCTTTGCGAACACTAGGAAACGGTGAACTTAAGATAAAAATGACGATCGGTAAATACACGAGTAAATAATATGCACAGCAAACACCCAAAAGTCGGAAATAAACGAGGTTCTAACCCAGAACGAGCAGGGTCACTACTAATACAATAATTTAAAAAAAAGACAAAATACCCAACTGCGTAAAAAACTTGTTTAATTTATGTACAGTAACACACCAGCACAAATATCAAGACCTTTAAATGGTTATATATCCTACATGATCATTAAAAAATATCAATTATTTTATTTTAGTATCTTTTTCACAATATGGCGTCTGGTTGCCACTATAATTAATTTTGATTACTGTAATATCTTTAGCGACACTCAAAATATTAATATAAATCGATTGACATAACAATCATCAAAACCGGCCCACGCGTTTAGTTTCTAGAGCAACAAACAATTATACATTATATAGACGAACTGATAAATTTATGGCGGCGTGGTCAAAAAGCAACTAATCTCACTTTTGAAACATCCTGTATCTCGGATGCTCAGATGGATATCCTTTATTCAGTGTAACCTATAAATACACTCACCGATCATACTCAAACCGTTCTCTGAGCTAATAAAACGAGCGAACGTGAACTTTCCAAACGCTTTATTTCGAATGTCAAAACTAAAATCGAACACAGCAAGAAGGTTCTCTATGATTGATTGCAAACAAGAAATGCACTGAGCAAAAATAAACCAAGCTAAGTTGGGTTTATACGGGCACGAGAAAAATAAGGTTCAGAGAACTCTCATCTCTCTAGTGATCGTCAGAAATAACCAAGACTGATTTAGAGTGGCTTACCCGTAGGTGAAAGGGTGGTTATCAGGGTTCCGTAGTGAACTGGTGGAAAGGTATGGGTGCTATGCTATGCCAAGTGAAGTAGAAAATGGTGTCAAGGTACTTGTCATCGGAGTTTATTCATACCATTTAAGGCACGGTTCTGGTTTTATGGTACCTTATTGAATTTGTTTTCTAAGACTTTGGTTTTAGCGGCATGGGGCGTTTGTCTTTCAAAAGTATATTTCTAACTGCTGCATTTAGAGACGTCAGTTAAATTTAATGCTTGATTTAAGTTGCTGCTGTCAATTTCTTTGCTGTAGAAATAGAATAAGACAACACGTCACTAAACAAGCATTAAAATTTAAATGACGTCCCTCAGTGCGGAAGTACCTATAGGTTTTTTTAGTTGTCCTAGAAGCACAAACTTTAACGACATATTTGGAAATAAGTATAGCATTAGATACAATTAATGGAACCCTTTGTGCATGCAGCCAAAAAACCCTCTTTGGTCTTTGTGTTTTGACAAGACAGGTGTTATTAAATTTAATTAAGTACTGCAAACGTAACGTAACCGTATTGTTTTACTTAATAAGAAGAATACGTACATACATTCATGCCTTCATTCCCAGAGTGGGATCTAGGGAGAGCTACAGATTCACCAACAACTCTAAAAACTTATTGTTAATTCTATATCCACATTTTGCACAATCAGGCTAAGATGTTTACGTGCGGTAAATGGAATAAGACTGTTTTTGTTCATCATGTCAGCCGAAAGACGTCCACTGCTGGACATAGGCCTCCCCCAAGGCTTTCCACTCAGACCGGTCTTGTGCTTTTCGCATCCACCGCGGTCCCGCGATCCTGACGAGGTCGTCACTCCATCTTGTTGGAGGCCTACCTACAGCTCGTCTTCCGGTCCGCGGACGCCACTCCAGAACCTTCTTACCCCATCGGCCATCAGTCCTGCGGGCAATGTGCCCCACCCACTGCCACTTCAGTGTAGCTATTCTTAGGGCTATGTCGGTAACCTTAGTTCTACTGCGGACATCATCATTTCTGATTCTATCACGCAGAGAAACCCCGAGCATAGCCCTCTCCATAGCCTTCTGAGTGACTTTGAGCTTCCTTATGAGGCCCATTGTTAGCGCCTACGTCTCAGATCCGTAAGTCATCACCGGCAACACACACTGGTTACACTGTTTTTGTTATGAATTAAGAATTATTTTTACTTATTTTTAATGAGTTTTTGACGTGTGCTTTTATGCAATAAACATTGATTGATTGATTTAACGCATTGACTAGCGTTTCTATACGTTTCGTTTTTAAACCAATCGCGTCACTAGTAGGTGACGTGATACGAAAAGTCACGTGATCTACCTGTGACGCGATTGGTGAAAAACGAAACGAATAGAAACGCTAGTTAGCGTAGTGCATCTTGGCAGGTACATATTTGTATAAAGTTTTTTTTTTATTCTTTAGTTATTTCTCTGAGCGTTCTAAATTGCCAAATTATATAAAACTACTGGTTGTAGGCATTCAAATTAAGGATAATTGTCTATATCGGCAATTAATAGACGAAAGTTTAACATTAAATAGAACTGCAAAGGGCAGTAGAAACGCTCGGAGTATTTATGACCATTAAATATGCAATTTTATCGTTTTAAGACGTTTACTTAACCTTTATAACACCTTTGTTTTAATAACTCGAACAAAAACGCGTTTAAACATTAATATCCCAGTACTTTCAACGCAAAAGCAGCTAGCTAAATACTAGCCGACAGTAACTTTTAAAAGATTTTACTGTTTCATCGTGAAAACTCTGCTTGCTCTGCACAATGAGCAGGAAGCTTCGTTTATGCGCTGTACTCCGTTAGTTAAGAAGAAAATACAGATTGTGTACGCCACTCACGAAGCGGACTAGTTTGTGAAGGTAACAATGTTGAGTGGAAAAAGCGTTAAAAGTCTGCGCCCCTCTCATCTAGCAGCCCGGTCGAGCGCCGCCGGTATCCTTACCATGAGTTACAATTACCGTACTCTGCTAGCGAGTCGAATGCTCTGTCCCTCACAGTATTCTTACTAAGCGAGAGGGACAGAGCATTCGACTCGCTAGTAAGTACGGTTATTGTAACTCGTGGTAAGGGTACGGGCCGCGCTCTCCCCGCCACTTGTAACCGACTCATACGCTTAGTCCCCGCTAGAAAAATTTCATTACGTTTTTATACACGCTCAAAATAAAGACATTTCATTTCGAGACACTTGCAAAGACGTCAACTGGAAGCTCTCGTGACGATTTGGCGAAGACTTTAAGGGCGTATTTTGCTAAAAATAATTTATTTTTATTCTTGAAATGAGATTTGGGTTGTTCGCTTGTTGTGTGATTTTGTGTCCAATTTCATTTTGTTTTATAAGTGCTTAATTAGCCTTATGAATAAAATTCATTGTAGTTAGAGCTTTATAGGATAGTTATTAATCTTTACTACCTTAGTTAACTTGTATACATGTATGATATGTTTAGTACAGTACATTGAAACCAGAGAGCCTCGCACTAAGTAATATATTTGAACAGCTAAACTCTTACTTAAAAATACTATATCTCGCAAGCGTCATAATATAGTTAATAATAAAAATAAACAGCCAGGCAAAGCTTATATACCCCAACTAGCTTTTGCCCGCGACTTCGTCCGCGTGGCGTGTTATAAAAGAGAGATCTTTGTCTGTGTGGGGGAAGGAAGGGGAGAAAGGTTAAAAAAATGCTTAATTTTATTATTTTTAAATGAGGTTATTTTATAAGGAGCCTCTTACTCGCTTCCCGTTCCCAGGGGAATTTTTAATTTTGCATTCACTAAAGTATATGCATGTCAAATTTCAAGCATCTAACTTATGCAGTTTAGATTTTTTCATACAATATTTTTTTCCCGCTAACTTAATTTTTCAAAATACATCCATAACTAAACTTTATATTTACTAAGGTATGCATGCATGCTAGATTGAAAACATCTATCTTACGTGATTTAGATTTTTACATACAAAAGTTTTTTCCCAATAACTCCCGTTCCCGTGGGAATTTTGCAATATTGCGTTGCAAACTGTTGCAAGTAAGCTTTACGTTCATTAGGGTACCTGCATGCCAAATTTCAATCATCTATCTTACGCGGTTTAGATTTTTACATTTTTTTTTTTTTTTTTTATAATAGTCGGTCATACAAAAGTTTTTTCCCAATAACTCCCGTTCCCGTGGGAATTTTGCAATATCGCGTTGCAAGTAAACTTTACGTTCATTAGGGTACCTGCATGCCAAATTTCAATCATCTATCTTACGCGGTTTAGATTTTTACATACAAAAGTTTTTTCCCAATAACTCCCGTTCCCGTGGGAATTTTGCAATATCGCGTTGCAAGTAAGCTTTACGTTTATTAGGGTACCTGCATGCCAAATTTTAATCATCTATCTTGCGCGGTTTAGATTTTTACATACAAAAGTTTTTTCCCAATAACTCCCGTTCCCGTGGGAATTTTGCAATATCGCGTTGCAAGTAAGCTTAACGTTCATTAGGGTACCTGGATGCCAAATTTCAATCATCTATCTTACGCGGTTTAGATTTTTACATACAAAAGTTTTTTCCCAATAACTCCCGTTCCCGTGGGAATTTTGCAATATCGCGTTGCAAGTAAGCTTTACGTTCATTAGGATACCTGCATGCCAAATTTCAATCATCTATCTTACGCGGTTTAGATTTTTACATACAAAAGTTTTTTCCCAATAACTCCTGTTCCCGTGGGAATTTTGCAATATCGCGTTGCAAGTAAGCTTTACGTTTATTAGGGTACCTGCATGCCAAATTTCAATCATCTATCTTACGCGGTTTAGATTTTTACATACAAAAGTTTTTTCCCAATAACTCCCGTTCCCGTGGGAATTTTGCAATATCGCGTTGCAAGTAAGCTTTACGTTCATTAGGGTACCTGCATGCCAAATTTCAATCATCTATCTTACGCGGTTTAGATTTTTACATACAAAAGTTTTTTCCCAATAACTCCCGTTCCCGTGAGAATTTTGCAATATTGCGTTGCAAGTAAGCTTTGGGTAAGGGTACTTGTATGCCAAATTTCAATTATCTATCTTACGCGGTTTAGATTTTTCATACAAAAGGATTTTCCCGCTAATTCCCGTTCCCGTGGGAATTTCGGGAATTCCTTTCTTAGTGCACCTCTACGGTACCTAAGCTACGTCCCTTCTAAATTTCAAGTGCCTACGTTTAGCCGTTTAGGCTGTGCGTTGATATGTCAGTCAGTCAGTTTCTCCTTTTATATATTTAAAGATTTAAAGATAATAGGATCAAATACAAAAATTCAATTCATTCATTTCTACCAACGTGAACGCGTGGTTCAGTCAAGAACTTAAATTTGGGACTCACCTATTTCCAAAGTCAATCTGACATTCTACAACAATAAGGTTGAGTTTCCTATAAGTTACAAATGATTTGGCATCTCCAATGACATTGACAAATTCAAGCCTTTTTTTATCTGTTACAAATTTACGTCCGTGGCCGTACATATTTTTGCCTTTGACTACTTAATCATATTCCATTTACGCCAACAGCCTTGCACAAGCTTCAAAGTGTTAACCGCATAGAAAACGCGTCTTTTGTAACCGTAAATAATTAATTACAGGCAGAACGTTAACTTATTCAGTGTTCGTCGCCGAAAGATAAACACAAATGGAAATGGTCGCAACTAAATCTGGCCCAGGTAGGGGGCACAAACAATTGAAGCTTATGGAAATCAGGATCCCTTGTATTTTACCGGATTAAATATACTAGCAATTAGTGCTGCCCGGACCGCGCCATCTAGTTATTTATCGCGAAGCCTTAGACTTAATTAAAACATCTTACTTTGAGTCACCTGCAACTATATGTATCCTTTTAGGGGATTTAATTAGGTCACCTTTAGTAAGTTCGCGTTAATGATACATCGTGTCAGTTGTAAAGTTAATTAAGGTGGTGATTTTAATTACTGGTTTCGTTAAAAGTTTCGACGTTCGTGTTGGTTGCTTGTTGTGAATTTGTTTATGACCCGTGCTGGGAGATGCGGTGTAGTTGCTTGAGCTAGGATTTTATAAAGGATTATGGTGGTGGAAGACAGGAGAGCGATGGAAGTGTCGGTTTTATAGATTTTCATCTGCGCTATGGTGTAGTGTTTTCGTGTTAAGGGTTCCATGCCCGAAGAAAGTTCAACGGGATCCTATTAATATGCCTCCGTTGTTCGTTCGTCTTAACTTTAAACAGCTGTATATTTTGAACCGTAATAATATATAGCGGGATATATGTACTATTTTCTTCAGAATATGATGTTATTACGGCGGATTTACCAACAAATATAAAAAAACAGTTAAATAAAAAAGGGGGTACCCATACAAGAAACATTTATATTCAACATCATTTTTTTCAAAATTTTCACATAAATGTCAAATTTGATATTAAAAGCCATGTAGAAAAACAACAAAAAGTAAAAAAATGGTCAAGGGTGTGTTGGGCTCGCGCTTATCCGATTCGAAATCAAATTCAAATTGGAATATAATGATTATTTAGTGTCCGTCGGCACGGAACCCTCGGTGCTCGACTCCGGCTCGCATTTGACCGATTTTTATACATTGACACAACCGAGCACCGCCGACGTTAATTTCAAACGCTAGGTAGGTACTCGTGGCAATAAGATATAATTCTTTTGTAAATTAATCGCTACAAGGTTTTTGATACCTTTTGTAAACGGGATGGTCGAGTATTGAGCCTAAAATGCTCAGGTAATAGGGTAGAAATTTAATTATAAAACAAAAAAAACTCCGAAACGAAAAGTTAGTCCTTAATCATATCACCAACGGTAATTAGTTGAGTTGCGTCTGAAACAAAATTTCAAATAGAATGTGCTAAATGAAAATGTAAAAGTTGAAAGTCTGAAAGCTGGGACATTAGCATTTCTTTAATCACTATCGGGGGAGGCCGCGGCCCCTGAATGTGCAGTTTAACCCGAACTTCCCCACTAGGATTGTAGATTTGAATTAAATATCCTTTTCTAAAGACCGCCAGGGATTAGAACGAGTTTCAATGAGATATCTAGAGAATTAATTAACTCATTTAGTACTTGATGGAGTAGTTGTGTACTTGTGGAGTATAAAGACATTTTAAAGGAAGATTAACTACTCTTATTACTCGTGAGTCAAAGGTTGGTCTGTGCAGTTTTATTTTCGTTGTCTACGCATATCATTAAAAATCATTAAATTAAAATTGAACTCGTGTTTTATCTTATCTTATCTTTTTGGTGGGGTCCTTACGGATAGACTTCGACCGTATGGGATCTTTTGTGTAATTACCCCTCTTTTAGCGCTTAATCCGATGCAGCCTCCACCCCTTCCAAAAAGCGGATAGTGGAGTGCAATGGCAGTGCCTTGAAATTGTTCGGTTCTGGGAAGCCACAACCGAGGATTTTCATTCTTACTTCGGCGAGGGCATCACATTCACACAATAAGTGTTTCATTGTCTCAGCACATTCTACAATCTGTGTTGTCATAAAGGCTCGTGTTTGATTAATATTTGTAAGTAAAATATTTTACGTTTCATTATTAGTATCCCTGTATTTTTTGACCAGTACACGAATTAATATTCTAGCACATCAATTAAGTCGTTCTGTATTATCATTGTTTCGTTATGTTGACCCGTCTCTGACTACTGAAAGAACAAACAACCTTGGTATTATCGACTTCACACAGTTTAGTGTAATAGCTCATCTAAAATTTACCGAACAAATAGCTGAAGAAACTTATGGAGAGTTTAGTGATTCGAAGTGCCTTATTTAAAACCATAATTTCCTTACTTTGCTAAATTATTTATTTATTGAAACTTTATTGCACAGTAAAAAATATTTTTAGTCACTATTTTATTTAACTAAATTCTATCTAATACCGTATTATCAGTGATCGGAATTAGGTGAGCCAAAATGCGTATTCTTCGCAAGAGGACATAATATAGAGTGGTTACAACCAGATAGAAAAAAAAATATTCTTGAATACCGGGTATTCGATAAAATAATGAAGACAATAATTATTCCTCACAATTTTTCCTTCCTTCCTTATAAACCTTATGTCTAGCCCTTTTAACTACAAACTAACATAAAACATCCCATGCTGTAAGTAAAACCATGCATGTTGAATATTACGACTAATACCGGGCAAAATATCGAATACCCGGTATTCAAGAAAAAAAACATTTTTTCACCCGGTTGATCCTACACTGTTATGTCTTTTTGCGAAGAATACCTACTTATGTTGGCTCACCTAATTCCGATCACTGAGTATTATACAGGGTGTAAAAAACGAACGCCACGTGGACGGCAACTACTTTAAATATTGGAAAACGCAAATTCTGCGCAAAGGAGACTTACTTTTATATTCAAACAATACTTAATGCTTAATGGATTTTTGAAAATTCTCCCTTAAACGGTAATCGAACTGGTCGAATATGACATAAAAATAAAGTCGTGTTTTTTACGGTGTTTATTTCGTTTAAAGGTATAGGGTGAGTGCATCAATGTTGGAGACTTCTAGCTGAAGGCACTAATAATGCCCACTTAACTCTTAATTCAAAGGTCATACGGTAATAAATTTACTGTCTCAAAATAAATATCTTCTGTAACATAAGAATCAAGTGTCCATTATTGGTCCTTGTTCAGTACTGGTTCAAACATCCTATGTGTTGTAGATATAAATAGGTAATCACTATCAATCACCCTTTCTATATGCATCATAAAACACGTCTTCATCAAATTATGTGCCTGATGTAACCGCACGCGCACTATGCCATAAGTTTGCGGTAATTTTACCACTGCAAACAAAGCTCGGAAAACGAATGTAATGTAATTTATTAAGTTGAGGAAATCTTAACGTCAGCATCTAAAAGTTACGAATCAATTATTTACTGTTTGTAAGCTTGTTACAATGTCACAATTTGGACGGTTAATAAAGTTCAAAGTTAATTAGCATGCCCGGCGTCGATGTAGGCACCTATAACTATTTTATTACAGAAGACGCTAATTAGAACGAAATTGCACTTCTTTTCTTTCCCGTCTTGGTTGCGTTTGGTACTTTTGCTTTTGTAAATAAGGAATGTAATAGTAAGATTAGAATTATAACAAGAATACAGAACAGTGGTGTCTCAGATGTAAACGTTTGCCTATTTATGATTTCTAACATTAGCAAGGATGACGCATGTTTTACTTGTATATTTTTCATTATTTTTAATTTTAATATATTTACACATGTTTGGTACTAGCCGCATTCGCCAGAATACGTCAAGCTGTGTTCCAATTGAGGAAACAAAAGTAGACAAGACAAAGGTTCCGTTACTCATGGATAGACAGAAGTCATAGCAAAAAGAGTTTATTAATGCATGACCGGAAAGTTATCTTTCCTTATATTTTCACATCACTTCGCATAAGCGAAGTGATGTGAAAATATAAGCCTTTGTGCAGCAGTGGGTGGTTAGCCCTCATGGGCTAATGATCATGAGCGGCTAGAAGAAAACCTAATATTGAACTTTTTATACTTTAGTATTTGAAAGCGTTAAAAGAATTATTTTAGCTGCAAAGAACCACGTTTCGTAAATATAAAAAAAAAACTCTATTCATTTTTGTAAAATATGATTTACAAACATTATTGAACATTATTTTTTATGAAAGTCGAACTTGTATATCGCAATTAAGTCTATTTCGGGCACACTTTCAACTATAAGAGATTAAAAAATTTGCTAAAATTAATTTTAGCAAGTTGGTTAGTTATAATTATATTGTTTTAAAATGAGGCACCGCTAAACACATACTTAATGTGTCCGAACTCAATGCCCGGACACTGAATTATTATATTTTATGCGTGAAGATAATTACGTACATATTTAATTATTCAGTGATGCAAATTAATATAAGGGCCGGTTGTTTGATCAGTAGTTAAACATACTAATAGTTAAAAACCTTAACCATTTGTTAAATCTGAATCAAATGTGTAACATTTTCCATAGCATTTTTGAATTTTAACCAGTAGTTCAGTTAACTACTGCTCAAACATATCTGACCGCATTAATATTATATTAGGATTAGGTTATAAGTCGCGGGTTTATAGATTATGTAATATGATGTAATAAAATCTTATCATAATGAAGAAAATACATAGTTTATTTTTTATATTTTAAGATTTAATTTTAAATTTTCTGGTCAGTTAAATAATACAATTTGTTTTATATTATACTCTCTATGGGGTCGTAAAATTTTCAAGTCACCAATAATTGATATAGTTTTTGGTTTTCGCTAGTACCGAGGCCTTTTTGTACGTCTTTCTATATAGGTATGTATGTTTGTTCCTTTGTGGCGCTCTAACCACTCACTTGCTTGCGACTTCAAAATAGGGTGACCTAAACCGCTTGGACACTCCGTAAACAAATCGGCGCGGTGTTTACTTTATTTGAAAATCGATAACTTTGCTTGTACTGAAGTATTTGGTAAGATATTTTTTACATTGTAAAGCTAAAGAAATGGAGAATCAAATAACATGTATATTTTAGCATGTATCACCTTAATAGCTCCCATATAAAATAAAATAGCAAAAAAAATCTTTTTGTAATACCAATCACCAACAAAATCAATAATTTAATACCGAAATAAAACGTTATTTAAACACACTATAACACACACTTCACAATCACGTAATCATAATAAGGAAATAAATATGATTAACATATTATTTCAGTGTAAATAAACAACCGATACGTCATTCTGCAACACTTGTTCCGACACCTTGCAAAATAAAATAGATAAATTTTTTTTTGCTTTCTCAAGTTTACTGTAACTTTTTTTAAATGTTGTCATGTTGGTAATCTGTGCTTTGAAAACAATTTATACCATATAATATGGAGCCATCCACAGAATAAAAATCATAAACCGCATAAACTCCGCTGGTAGCTACGGCTACCGAAAGCAATTTGTAGGCGTACAAATTTGGTAGCTCTAGTCACCGAAAGCAAGTGAGTGGCTAAAAACTAAACGCGTGGACAGATTTTGATAACTATTATACCAATCGATTTGTCCTAATCTTGTGTAACACTAAAGATATGACATTAATTAAAATTCAATATGGGTTAACCAGACGCCATATTGTAAAACATTGTATCATTGAAGTATTACACTCTCATCATTTTTCGTTTTTATGAATCAATTAGGATTTATAACGATTAAAAGTTGGTTAGCTACAACAGTCGAGTTTTTTTTTTTTTTTTTTTATTTAGGCATCAAACAGTCACAATGTGTTAGATGTTTACAATATTAATTAATGTTAAGACCTGGAGTGCCATAACTTAAATGATAACAACTTTTGAATTTTGAATAAAGGAACGGTAGAAGTAAATTAATAAATTGACAAGTTTGCAAGTTAGTAGTGGTAATAAAGATGACTATTTAAAGCTTAAGGTTTTGTTAGCTGTATCCATTGCTGATGTGATTGAATAACATTTTATAATGTACAAAGGGGTTACCTTTGTTTCGTCAAAAACATTCTGGTAAAATGTATCATTTCCCAAATTTTCATTTGCCAAACCGCTTTGTTTTCTGTAACCGTAAATATTTCACGATTTTATAAAAACTAACCTAACCTAAACTATAGGATTTTACACGATGGTACTGAAATAAATTCTGAAAAAAAATATAACATTGGTTTGGTAAATGAAAATTTTAGGAAATGATACATTTGACCAAAAATATTGTGATGAAACGGCAGGCTCCCTGTACAAAGTGATAAAGCGGCCTACTAAACACGCTAACAACGTACCGCTCAATGCCTCATAGCATTGTTTGCCTCCATAAGTCAGCCATCATTAAGTTTTAATATGCGTTGACACCGGCGTGACAGCTGTCACCGGATCTAGACATGCCGATTTAAATTAAAACCATGTTGTTTAACAGCTTTAATCAAAGCTGGAACGCTGAACAAGTTCAAAGGTTGTTTAAACAAATGTTGGGAAACCGTAAATAACGGTACGTGTGGCAAACATTATTTTAGTTAGATTAGCATATGAATATTGTTATTAAGTTTGTGTGTATAACACCTTTATCGTACTGACAACAATAAATAAATATCAGGGGACAACCGCGCCCGTTGACCTGGGCCTCTATAAAACACTGAAAAAGAATATCGTTTTTGATCTGTTATCGTAATGTCACAATTTTGATAGCTCTTATTTACTTGGCAGTGATGGCGGCTGAGTTTGGATTTTAATGCCTAGCATAAAGGCTGCTGGTACCAAACTATAAGTTCAAGGTTTACAACGATAAACACTAAAAAAAGGAAAAAATAGAGAAGTAAATAAAAATAAATCAGCATAGACTCACAAATACGAGCGCTCATCATACAAATATTTACCCGAGAATATCCGATCTATATTGCATCTCCGGCTTACTTCTAACAAAAACTATTATAGGTAGCAAAAACGTTCCACACTGAAAGAAAAACATTATTAATAATTTAAAAAAGGAGTGGTGAAATGAACTTTACTTTGTCATGTTAATATTGAGGATTAAAACATGGATTAAGAACGTTGAACAAAGAACTGGCCATTTAAAACTCTATGTAGTAGTATTTATAGATGGCGTATTTACCACTGGGCACTTACTCATACACGGCTTTGAATACGAATATTCACAACAATTATCGTACTCGGTTAAATTGACCAAAACAAATAAAATAGGATTAATGTACCATATTTATTGTGTATTGTTGCTAGCGCTGATATATTATAAAAGCAGTTTCAATTGAGAAACCAAACACTACCCCTTCTTAAAAACAGTTTGACGCAGAGCGACCTAAATATTGAAAGCATTCGTTACATTTTCAATATTATTAGTGATCATAATGATTTGTTAGTTTGTGTCTATCCACGCTGGAGCCTAAACATGCCCCTCATCACTTAATCTCTGGTCTGCTTTTATCACCTTTCTTGAAAGATGTTCTGGATTCGATGTTCCAGGCATACGGCGGAACATGCCTGGTTATTTCGTGTGTGTTATCAGACCTTCAATCATCAATATAATGGTCTCTTTTTATCGAGCTACCTTTGTTTCGGCGAAATATGTTTGCCAAATGTATCGTTTCCCAACAGTTCTATTTGCCAACCCGCTTTGTTTTCCGTAACCGTAAATATTTCACCTAATCTACAGGGTTCAACACTATAGTTCTGAAATAAAACCTGAAAAAATCATATAACATTGGGTTGGCAAATGAAAAATGTTGGAAAACGATATAATTTATAATAAACATATTTTTGCCAAACGGCAGGCTCCCCTTTTTTATCTGACAGTCAGCAGGCCACTCTAAATGACTAGTCAACTTAAGTAATGAAAAATAATGGATTGGCAACGATATTCGGATATCGTATTCTACATCCAGCCTGGTCACACCATTCATCATGTGTGATGCCAAAATGAATGACAAAAGAAGTATTATCGAACAGACGTATTCAGAATGTTCGAGGGCTGTCACTCGACGTAAAAAGCACTAGCTCGATGCAAAGATTAATGTTCTGCCCTGTATAGGGGAACTGATTGTGGAATAAACAGTAGTTTAAGAACACAATAGCTGAAGTCAATAGGAATAAGCGATGTCGTGAAACCCTTTACTACTGATTTAATCATTCTTGTCAAAGTCTCTGTTATTTCGTAATTAGCGACCCGCTCTTGCTTCGCTTCTTTGACACCCGTAAATAAACCAGAATTAAGTACATTTTCTTATTGATGCTCAACCATATCGAAATTCCTTGCGTTTAGGTGGAGTTAGAGGATATATAGACAGATAGACGACGTGGAAAGTTGTCTGTGTTATGCTATAAGTATTAGAAGAAGATATAGTTAGTGCTTTTTTGATTTTTTCTATTGGTCTATGTTAAATTAAGCGTGTTTTTTTTTCTACTGATCTACTAATAATCTTGAAATGAATTTTTCATGATCATATTTTAACAATTTTAATTAAATATCATAAAATAGTTATGATTTCATTACCTATGGATGATTTCGTCCATGTATTTTCGGTATCTTAACAAAAATTGGATTATTCGACGCTTATGCCATTACTAGCTTTTGCCCGCGACTTCGTCCGCGTGGCGTGTTATAAAAGAGAGATCTTTGTGTGTGTGGGAGAGAGGTTAAAAAATGCTTAATTTTATTCTTTTTAAATGAGGTTATAGTATAAGTAGCTCAGTTGAATAATGAATTGTTATTAATTTTTAGATTATTAGTTTATGATAATTTGGTTTGATATAAATTTAGGAAAATACGATCAGTGGAGGCTAACCCTAAAGTACCTATAGGCTTTCGTCCGGAATTCAGAGGTGAGAATGTGGATGTCAGTCGGTATGAAAGTAAAAGTTTGACCACATGAAAACTAAAAACCGGCCAAGTGCGAGTCGGACTCGCGCGCGAAGAGTTCCGTACAAAATTAACAAAAAAAAACTCGTTTGTTGTATGGGGACCCCCCTATTTTTTATTTTAATCTTATTTTCAGTATTGGTTGATATAGCGACAATAGATATACATATTCTGTGAAAATTTCAACTGAAAGACAGACAACGAAGTCTCAGTAATAGGGTCCCGTTTTTACCCTTTGGATACGGAACCCTAAAAAGAGTAGCATGGAAGAGTGGTTCGGTTGGTGGGTGGCTGGTGCAACCGGGATATGGGAAATGTATTTAGGAAACTATTATTTATAAAATTTCCTTATAAACAACGTTTCTGGTCTTTCTGGAGGGTGGTGCGAGAATGACCAGACTGGATGGCGAACTTACGCGGGAGCACGCCACATATAACTGACCATGGGAGAAGCAGGGCTGTCTTAAATCAACTCCTGCTAGCGCGAGTGTTTAACCCTGCGACTTATTAATGGTCATGGCGAAACATACCTTCAATGGAATTTGTAGTCTCCGAAATTCGAACATACAACATTTTTTTCTCGCTAACTTAATTTTTCAAAATACATCCATAACTAAACTTAATATTTACTAAGGTATGCATGCATGCTAGATTGAAAACATCTATCTTACGCGGTTTAGATTTTTACATACAAAAGTTTTTTCCCAATAACTCCCGTTGTCGTGGGAATTTTGCAATATTGCGTTTCAAGTAAGCTTTACGTTCATTAGGGTACCTGTATGCCAAATTTCAATCATCTATCTTACGCGGTTTAGATTTTTACATACAATTTTTTTTTCCCAATAACTCCCGTTCCCGTGAGAATTTTGCAATATCGCGTTGCAAGTAAGCTTTACGTTTATTAGGGTACCTGCATGCCAAATTTCAATCATCTATCTTACGCGGTTTAGATTTTTCATACAAAAGGATTTTCCCGCTAATTCCCGTTTACGTGGGAATTTTGCAATATCGCGTTGCAAGTAAGCTTTACGTTTATTAGGGTACCTGCATGCCAAATTTCAATCATCTATCTTACGCGGTTTAGATTTTTACATACAAAAGTTTTTTCCCAATAACTCCCGTTCCCGTGGGAACTTTGCAATATCGCGTTGCAAGTAAGCTTTACGTTCATTAGGGTACCTGCATGCCAAATGTCAATCATCTATCTTACGCGGTTTAGATTTTTACATACAAAAGTTTTTTACCAATAACTCCCGTTCCCGTGGGAATTTTGCAATATCGCGTTGCAAGTAAGCTTTACGTTCATTAGGGTACCTGCATGCCAAATTTCCGCGGTTTAGATTTTTACATACAAAAGTTTTTTCCCAATAACTCCCGTTCCCGTGGGAATTTTGCAATATCGCGTTGTAAGTAAGCTTTACGTTCATTAGGGTACCTGCATGCCAAATTTCAATTATCTATCTTACGCGGTTTAGATTTTTACATACAAAAGTTTTTTCCCAATAACTCCCGTTCCCGTGGGAATTTTGCAATATCGCGTTGCAAGTAAGCTTAAGGTTCATTAGGGTACCTGCATGCCAAATTTCAATCATCTATCTTACGCGGTTTCGATTTTTCATACAAGAGGATTTTCCCGCTAATTCCCGTTCCCGTGGGAATTTCGGGAATTCCTTTCTTAGTGCACCTCTACGATACCTAAGCTACGTCCCTTCCAAATTTCAAGTGCCTACGTTTAGCCGTTTAGGCTGTGCGTTGATAGATCAGTCAGTCAATCAGTCAGTCACCTTTGCGTTTTATATATATAGATTGTTTCTTCCTAGTCGCGATTCTGCACAATATGAATTCCACACATATGCATTTCATCACATTCGTTATTCTTCACAGTCATTATTTTTGTACAATCCGGTTTCTTCCTAGTCGCGATTCTGCACAAAATGAATTCCACACATTTGCATTTCATCACATTCGTTATATGTCACTTGCTGACATTTTCAAGACCAAAAACCTATTAAATGTGCCACATGCTAGTTTTTTGAATTAGTTATTTGCAAGTATGAAGTGAACTTGCTAGGTTTGGTAGGTTCCTTAAATCTGATTCTATTTGCGATAGAAATACAGGTGTTTTTGCATTCGACGCAGCTCACAATTCAAGGTAGGTGTCATTAGACAAACGTATATAAAATAAATCCCTTACTCGACTTTTATTTTGGACAGCCGCGGGTATAATGTTAAAGGCGAGTATATGTCGAGCTAACAGTTAGGAAGAAACGCGATTGTGTAAAAGTATAACGAATGTGATGAAATGCAAATGTGTGGAATTCATTTTGTGCAGAATCGCGACTAGGAAGAAATCGGATTGTATAAAAATAATGACTGATAAGAATAACGAATGTGATCAAATGCAAATGTGTGGAATTCATTTTGTGCAGAATCGCGACTAGGAAGAAACCGGATTGTACAAAAATAATGACTGTGAAGAATAACGAATGTGATGAAATGCATATGTGTGGAATTCATATTGTGCAGAATCGCGACTAGGAAGAAACAATAATGGCATAAGCGTCGAATAATCCTCTCTATAATATTTTGATGTTCACAATAATAATACAACTTTGTATTTTTTTTCATTCCTATCACACAGTTACACTGCGGTCATTCAAAATCACAAACTCTAGAAAATACTGTGCAAAAAATATGTGTATAAATATTAAGCGAAATTTATTACTCAGATTTTTTCTCTACTTCGCGATTGCTACAAAAACATTACCGTAAAAGGCGTCCACAACGGGATTTGGCCTGCAATCTAAAGAAAATGCTTTGTACTGCGAATTTTCCTCATTTGGAACCGCGTAATTAAAATAAATGTGTTTAGGTGTTTATTGTAAAGAAATAAAACTCTTTTCTGAAAAGGTCGTAACGTCGACCTGGCATTCAGCCAGAGCTAAATTAGATAATGGAGTTTGCGTGCAAAAATATAGGAAACGGAGAACAAAGACAAATGGGGTTGCCTCTGACTCTGAAACGGTGAAATAAAATAACAGTGCGAAGATTGAGGTTACAGAAGAAACCTTAGACGTCAGGCTACAACACTTTAGGGCCTAAAACCATAGTATGAATGAAACAGTAGTTCATTTTGTAAGAAAAGTACATCGTGGGGATTGTATGTGTGCGCGGCTCGACCGTACGCGCCGGGAGCCACCACATGCAAACTCAACAGAACGGCTAAGCCGGCTGTAGTCAGGGCCACGCCGTCCCGTGTTTGTTTGCATATCAAGCGAGTAGTAAATAAACGCACTGTAGCAAAAAAATACCGAAGTTCCTCATAAAATCCCACGCGGCATCTGTTTAGATATTGTAAAATTATTCCTGTACATGGCAAAGCAAAATTATATATTATGAGAAGTATTTTAATTATTGTCATTAACTTACTACCAATACTGGAAACTATCAAGCAAGAAGCACAGAAAATATTAAAATAATATTACCAAAAAAATATTTATTCTTTTAATTACAATGTAATTTTACAGCATAAAATAACTTACACGATAAGTTATTAAATACATATTAATAGAAAAAGTACATGCTAAAAAGAAAAGTCATCAAATTCAGAATATTCAAAATTACGGAATACATTAAATATCTAGACTATACTAATATAATACACAATAGTTAATTATAATTGTCAAGGAACTGCTTAGCAATACGGCATAATTGAATAAAGCGATCAGCAAACGGGTCAACCTCCTCGTGCTGAGTGAGCATTAGGTACAACGAAGATATCGCGCGCGCGGTAGGAGCGTGTGGGCGTGGCACGTACGAGCGGACACACGCTGCAGCAGGCCCGGCTGGCCTGGGGGACCCGCGTCGGAACAACCAACCTAATCCGCTCCATCACAGCCAAGCTGTCCACCCTGTGATGGACAACAGACAGAAAGTGGACTAACAACAACAACTTCCTCATCATACAAAGCGTGTCTAGCCCAACCACCCCGGAGACAAAAAATCAAGGGTATGGATAATATCCGTAGGCTTTGCAGTACAACCAGCAGGCGAATTTACGCTGCACTCTTTCCACCAACAGAGCGTATTTATCCTCGTAGGGATTCCAAATAATAGCCTCCAATCTACTACGGACATAGGCATTGTATAACACCACCGCGACTCCGACACGAAACTGCTTCGGGTCTGCCACGGGTCTTGCTAGCCCGTTTGCAAATATTAGATACGTGCTTGTGGAAATCTAGTTTTGTATCTAAAATTAAACCTAGGTCACAGATTACGTCTACTCTTTCTAAGCAACCGGGGAAAAGGTTATGACCTTGCATTTTGCTACATTAAAAGGTTTGCAACACTCCACTCAGGCGCCGATTTGATGTCACCCTGTAACGCAGAGCTGTCCGCCGACCAACAACTTTAGGTCGTCCGCAAAAAGCAGACACTCAGCCGAACGACTATTGTCTCCCTAATCATTTAACACTGACTCACCCCAGACAGGGTGCAGTAATCGTTTGACTCGAAGCCGCCTAACACTGCTGTCGTTCACACAAGTAACTGGCAAAAAAAGCTTTGGCCTGAATAATGTTCTTTACATGTGTTCTGCAATATTTAAACATGTATTTATTGTAATCCTTCCCTTATTGTCTCAACCTTTTCAAATGAAATTATTTTAATTACATATTACGAATTATTTATCGTGTGTACCATTTCGGATAAACGTATTTGGAATCGACTCTATACCGGTTCCTTAAGGGGACGAATCGACTAATGGAAGAGTAAAGTTTCTCATAAAGGATCGTAGTAGCATTGTCAACTTCAATGGCAACCAGGAGACCAGCCCAATCAATGGCAGCCAGGGCCGGATAGAGCGCCACATAGTCAGCCTTACACCAGTCCCAGTCTGGACAACATGCATCGCCTATAGACTATAGTTTTTTTTTTCCATAGACATAGTTCTTCTTTATTTATTTTTTTCTGTTTCCTTTTTGTTGCCAACTTTACCAGGCTATAAATTTTATGGTCGTTTGAGACGATCGAAATAATCTCGAACAAATGATTGTATTTGATCCTCGATGTTTTTCTTTTAACTTTGTTTTATGTTATGTGGGTCACTTTCCGTCTCTTCACCTAGCAGTTCCAACGGAAAACCAGTGCTGGCTTTACGGCTAGCGAATGCTGAGTTGGGAACGTTTGGCATCACTTTCTCTGTGTCTTGACCTTTTTGTATCTATGTATATGGATTTGTTTTTTTGCGAATAAATGTCTCTTTATCTTTATCTTATCTTATCATCGCGGGGCCGCACAGCCACGACGCCGACACCACAAGTGGCAAATGGTACGCATCCATTGGTACTAGCAGCTCAGCACTTCTAACCACGGTTAGCTTGTTACCGCCCAGATCACTCAGCACGACGTCTAAAATACCCCCATGTCTATTTTTGATATTATTATATTGATAAAATTTACAAAAAATACAAAAAAAGTTAAAGTTGGGTTTTACAATGGAATTACAATAGTTAAGATTGAAATCGCCGAGCAGTAAAATATTAGGTCAGGATATTTACAAACAGCATACTCAATACAAGACAATACACTCCTATACTGTGTTGTCCCGTTGGTTAATTCTTCGGATTTCTGCGCTCTCTTGTACTGCATTTTGCGCCAAGCCGCGTTGCCATCACCGCGAGCACTATCTTAGGAGTCAGGTCCAGCCACGTGCTCACTACTCAACTAATACTAATAACTTTTATGGATGGCGGACAAATAACTTTTTAGGGTTCCGTAGCCGAATGGCAAAAAACGGAACACTTATAGATTCGTCATGTCTGTCCGTCTGTCCGTCCGTATGTCACAGCCACTTTATTCCGTAACTATAAGAGCTATACTATGGAAACTTTGTAAGCAAATGTATTCGGTGAACCGCATTAAGATTTTCATACAAAAATAGAAAAAAAACAATAAACTTTTGGGGTTCCCCATACTTAGAACTGAAACTCATTTAAATTTTTTTCATCAAACCCGTACGTGTGGGGTATCTATGGATAGGTCTTCAAAAATGATATTGAGGTTTCTAATATAATTTTTTTCTAAACTTAATAGTTTGCGCGAGAGACGCTTCCAAAGTGGAAAAATGTGTGTCCCCCCCCCCCGTAACTTCTAAAATAAGGGAATGATAAATGTAAAAATAATATATGATGTACATTACCATGCAAACTTCCACCGAAAATTGGTTTGAACGAGATCTAATAATTAAGTAGTTTTTTTTTAATACGTTATAAATCGTAAGCCGCATTTTACCTTTCATTCAATCAACTCCAATATAATAAAGAATAAAGAAAAACATTTATTTAGATGTATAGTGGTACGGAACCCTACGTGCGCGAGTCCGACTCGCACTTGGCCGGTTTTTTTATACCTTATCTCATAAATACTTTACCTAGAGAAATAAAAAACCAAATAAACGAGAAAAATAAAATAGCCCTATTTAAAAAAATATTATCTTGGTCTATTTTATAAAAAGTGAATGAACATCCTGTACATGCAGTGTCCGAGTAAGACGCTCTCGCAATAGATTAGATAAGGAACCGGTTGCTGTGTTGATTCGCATGCGCATCTCCATCCTCGAGTTGTTGAAAAGGTGTACATTCGGCACGGCACTATCCTTCTTAATAATATTCAAATAGTTTACTTACATAAATACTTTTATATTTTTGATGACATGTATTCGGCAAACCAGGTGCACGGAAAAGCTTGCATGGTTTATGTTATATTTGTTTTAATGTTTTCTAACTGTTAATATCAAATACTTAAAGAAGTAAAAATGTATGGTTGAGGCACGCCCACATGCAAGCCGCCGCGCGATGTTTCATTGTTTGAAGATTAATTACATGGGGGTTATTATACATAGTTACACAGTACAGTTTACGCTGAAAGAAAAGGACAGCTTTAATAATATCTTTGGTTTTTAATTGTTACAGACACTAAATAATTTGATGATCTTACTTTATTTCTTTCTATATTACTGATGTAGCTTTGTTCTTTAAGCTCGCAGTAAAATAAATTGCATAGCTGTCATAATAACACGCGTGTTTAAACTATGGTTTTAGGCTGACGCCTAAGATTTCTTCCTTAAAATTTACGGACAAATAAAAATCAACTAAATTTTAATTGACCTATTCTCCTTTATGATTTATCAAACAATGCCCACCTTATACCCAACAATGCGCAAATTGTCCTTGAATTTCTTTGTATTACAAATAATAGAACGTACCTACTTACTTACCTGTTTATTACAAAAAGACGTTTAATTTGGAAAAACTTCAAAGAATTCGCCGCTTATTTATTTTGACTTCTGAATTTAAGCACAAAGCACAACCGTCCATTAGTTAATTGAACCGCATTTTCTTCGTTTTCCTTTCAGAATACAAAAAAAAAGAAAATGTGATGTGAAAATCTATAAGGCGTGTATTATAATCAACGTAGTTCATGATTTTCACAATAAATTCATAGTGCCTAATTCAAATCATTAAACCACATTTTTTTATATATTTTTAATTATTTATATATTGATACAAATGCTAAAATGTTCAATAAATTTGTTAACATTAACAAAAGTCAAATTACTTGGCATTTAATAAATAAATAAACCAGGGCAAAATCTCACACGAATTCACCAAGTGCCAAGCTAACAGCTCAAGGCTGCTGGTACTATTTGGGTACTAGAAAACGATAAACTTACTTTCACAGAGAAATACATACTTAGTAACATAGAAAACATCCGAGGCTCAGTAACTAATCCTAGTTACTGATAATATAGTGAAAGTTTGTGTGTGTGTGTTAGTTTGTTACTCCTTCACGCTGCAACGACTGCACGGATTTTGAGATAGCTTATTCTGGAAATAATATATTAATATCATCCCGGAAAATTTAAAAGTTACCGAGGGAATAACGATAATCGACATCGACAATCGACAGAAGCTAGTACATAATAAATTTCTGCCCTTACTGGGATTTGAACTTAGGACCATTCGCTTCGTAGGCAGGGTCACTACCAACTAGTGTTGTCATAAAAAAGTTGATATTTTTAAATGTTATTTATGGCAATGAGAAGGCACGCGAGCACTCAGGCAGGCCACATGGTAAGTGGGATCTGAGACCCATAGACATTTGAAATCTCAAGACTACTATCTCAAAACTGTAATCATAAGACTTTAAATACATTGCCAACCCTGAGGACTGAGATTTAATGCCCCTTTGCTAGTAATTTCACCGGTTGTCTTATACCCGCACCGGAATACAGCAATGCGAACACTGCTGCTTAGCGGTGGGTTAATGGATAAGATGGTGGTAGCGATCTGGACGGACCCTGCACAAGGTCCTACTACCACAAAATAAGGATAAGGATTTGAAAATCTAGTCTAAAATTTTATTGTTCAGAAGTAAAAAAATATATTGAAGTTGGTAAGTTTAATATTTAACTTTTTCGCGTGCCTATAATAAGCGCTTTAGATTAACAATGTTTTGGAAGGAATCCTAAAAAAATCTTTAAAGTGGTTCTTATCTTAACAAATGATAAGTTGGAAATAGGTATATAAACTTTATAAAACTGGCTATTTGTACACTTACTGTCTTGTAAGTTTGAATAAGTTTGAATAATAGAAGATATGTGTCGCGTTTTGTGTAATTTGTTCATAAGTATGATTACATGAATGTCTCTCCCAATAACATACGGAACATAATGTATTTTGTCTTTAAAACGTAATTTTGTCCTGAAAACATTCAGATATTACGTAAAAGGACATTTTGGCAGAAACATTATTACCTATTACAAAAATAAACAATGTACCATTAAAAAAACCTCGAATAATATGATATTTATTAATACTTATTACCCGCTACCAAAACGTCTTGTTTTGTTGTCTAGTTTAATAAAATTCTCGAAAATACATAGACTTTACATGGGTTTACTATATTAATACTAAACACCTAGTCTGTGTGAATCGATAGCAATTTTCAAACAATTTCAAAGCCGAAAATTACAATATTTCAGCGCTATAGCGTGGTTAAATACTTAACTACGAGGTATCCGACCGCACAACCCCTGACTTTGAGAAAGATGTGACGTATTATATTATGCACGGATAAAACCGACCGGACTAAATAATACCGTCGTGAAGCTGGCAACAATGATTTATTATATCGCTTTCCTCGGCCCGAATGAACCACATGAAAAATGATCCCAGTTATTGCTACCAGCAACTCTGCAGTTGACGCTTTGTTTAAGCACAAATGAGTCGCACTATGAAGTTGTTATTTCGGGAGGCTTATGTTTTTACGGGATAACGAGCGAGCGTTCCGTCGCCGCGATATGACAAATCGTTCGCCACATCTGCCTGCGAGGCCCCATGTCGCGACCAAACCGTTCCCCGAAACTCTTTACTCGATTTGTCTTGAAACGCGATGACGGCTGAGTGTACTCGTACTAACTGTCATTACCGGTAACCCGCTCTGGATAAATGTTTTTGCGGAAAGCGGAGATCGCAAAGCTCTAATTGTCACTTGAGTACGGAGAGTGCGAAACGCTTCTAATAAAGGTTTCTTTCCTCCGTTGCGGAAATTAATTGTCACCTAACGGAAAATAGGGTGGAAGTCCAATTAATTATTAGTCACTTCATTTATTTAACCCGCCGGAGCGCTTCCTTTTGATGTTAATGTCCGAATTGCCAGGATAAACTCGGCTTACCCTTAAAAGCTACGGAATTCGTAATTTTTAAGTTACTCCCCTCAATTTCGTTAATGCTTGCATTTCTACCGTGCCAGAGTAAAGTGTCTAGGCTGTAGCTGCCAAGTTGAGAGTTGAACAAGATTATGATTAGCCGCTATAACACCGTACCTTTACAAACAAAGAGGTTTTAATACCAACTTTTGTTTCTAAACAAGAGCTGCTCTTAAAATTGGCAAAAGTTTGAATGAAATGTGACTTAACTCGCGGCATTTCTGCCGTCAGCTGCGGTGATCCCATCGCCTCCCTAATGTAACGAAATAAAAAATAATATTCATTTGGCTACAACTGAACTGATATGAAAATCGTCTGTTAAAATCAACACGATAAAAAGTTTTTTAGTAACTTTTGTGATGGCATGAAATTGGTTTTGGTTTAGCGGTTCACGCGAGGTTTGAAAGTTATTTTTCTTTGTTTATTGGGGTCGTTTATAAATTGGGATCGGTTTCGTTTTAAAAAATATTTTTATTCTTGTAGTTATTAAGGGGATGGAGAGTGCATAACGGGCTGTGTCTGACAAGTTAGCAAACAAAATGATATTAGCATTGGCTTAATCGACGCTGCGGGAGCCGTGGAGTGTGTCGGCTCTCCACTACGTAGCAATTTTCTTGCTTTGAGAACTCCACACAACTTGAATACTGATGAGCCTATTATTTAAATTCTTAACTTAAAACAATGTTTCTTGTTATCATAAAAATAAATTTGATAGTCTTATTTCGCATTTAGTTCTTTTCAAATTTTTATCTGATAAGCATAGCATTTTTTCCCATGCAATATCAAAGTAAATGTCATCAATTCGTCGATAATTCTCTGCATACTAAAAAATTAACTAATTATATAATTATAGTAAATTAATATCTTCCGTTAATTGTAAAGGCAACAGTAATAGTTGTACCAAGTGTATAATATACTCATTTTCGCCTTCCGGTTTCAGCAAAAAGTGGACAGATGCTTTTCTTTCGTCAGATTACGTAACGCGTTCGGAAGGTGTAGTATTAAGAATATATTTTCATGCAATACAAGACAGCATAGAAGGGCATTATAGATAATTATTGTAGTTTTATTTTATTTTATTGATTAATCAACCATGATCCACAAATGCCAGATCAAAAGTATCTACTTACATAATAGACGCAGTGTAATTTTATGTATTCTTAAAAACGTATGTTTTATTATCAACACAAACTCAACAATGTGATAGACAAAAATATATTTTATGTTTGATATTAACACTTTTCCTTATAATAAATAATATATTATCCCTTTTGGTTGATGCCATGCCAGTAATTCCTTAATAATTATAATCTTATTTATTAATCCACCGCCAAGCAGCAGTGTTCGCATTGCTGTGTTCTGGTGTGGGGATAAGACAACCGGTGAAATTACTGGCATGTTAGTCCTGAGGGTTGGCCACGCATCTAAGTCTTAGGATTGCACTTTTGAGATTGCAGTCTTGAGATTTCAAGTGTCTAGGGGTCTCAGATCCCACTTACCATCAGGTGGCCTGGGTGAACGCGTGCCATCTCATTTCTTAAAAAAAAGTTATATATGTAATAACAGCTAATTATAAAATGTGACAGACATTCAACCTTTTAGGCAGTTACAAAAGGAAATTACATTCACCATTCACCGGCCGCAAACCTATATATGTACCTATGGATTTGACCCGTATTGACCGTTACGTGTACTCTTAAGTTCAAAGATAATATCTTCAATAATCAGCCATGGAAAATTCAGTCCTTCTAAGTTGTAAACAAGGTCGCATATGCTAAAAATTGTTCACTCAGCATGAGCCCTAATTTAAATGTGAAGAATTCAAGCTGTAACTTGGCGTGGGTTCTGGAACCGTCATTAGAAGCGCGTCGGAAAATTGTCCTAAAACGATTGATACCGAGTAAACTATTCTGTTCGAGTTATTATTTTAAACTGTAATGTAACCCTTTACAGGCCTCGTGAGATTCGCGCTTTTCTATCGGGAACTACAAATATTTATAACTTATAAGTAATTTAAAATTAACTACTTGTTTTTATTTTCCTTTGTTTTCCAAAACAGTGTTATAATAAACGATTTTATTTTAAAAGAATTATAAATTACATAGTAATTTTTTAGGTGCCAAAATTTATAGAACGCAGTAAGACACAGTAGCCATTATCTGAGTTACTGAATTTTAGTACCTAAGTATTTCATACTGAAACATTATTAAGGACTTAACAATGGAAATGCCAATTACGTAGTCCAATGTTTTGGAAGTTTTAAGTGTGCCGTCGGAAAAATATCAGTTCATACCAACTATTAATTATGTACAAACTAAAAATTAATAATGTTTCAGTTAAATAATGGTCGGTTAATTCAAGTACTTTTAGAACTAAACATATTTTATAATATTGTGATGTAAAAGTGTCCTTTTACTTATGTCAAAGGGAACCATAGGATTATCGTGATTATTAGTAGAGCAACATTTCCTAGCGAAATTTTAATTAACTCTACACAGACAAAAGGCTAGTAATTTATATGAAAATGTCGTCAGTTGAAAATATAATGGAAAACTGCTTTGTTAAACTCCACAGTTCCGGCTGATTTCCTGGCGAGAAGTGTTTGTCTGGACGTTAATATTCATTATTCTCGAAGAACAAACCGAACCGCTTATGACGGTACAGCGGACCGTAACGTAACGTTGTGGTGGAGATTGTTTTAAATGAAGGCAATGAGACGGTCGCAGCGAGACGCCGGCGGCGCGGTGCTTACTGCACTCGCCCCACTTTATTGAAGTAAAGGAAACATTTATTACATGTTAAGAGCCTCTTTATGTCTATACGCTTGCCAAGGACGTATAATAGTGTATAACGAAACGAGCGTACACCGAGACGGCATAACGACCCCTAATTCTAAACTTTAAAGCTTCCATAAAACATCCCTTTTGCGGCACGTTTCGACAAAATATGAATAACTTGCCCTGAAAATGTCCCTCGGTTTGTTATTTGGAATCGGCAATATCGATGAATTTTGTATTGCGTGACTTTAGTGTCGACTTTTAATACTTTAGGGAAATTCGTCCCCTTCAGGACTACCCCTCTGCCGTTCCCCTACTAATATTGGATTTTCGCATCTGTGCATACAAACTTTGTATACGAATGAAAAATTATGTGACTGAGCTCGCCCTTTCTTTTTGAAGTTGTGTCTACCTGAGATATATTTGTTTTGGTGCGTTGTGATTTTGAATAAATGAATCGCATCACGCGCGAGTTCTGAAGGGTAAAGTTTTACGGTTCGTCTGTTTTAGGTTTACTTATTTGAGTTTGCTTTAAACATGTATTTTAAATTTGGCTTGTGAAGAATGCAGTATAAGGCCTGGACTTACCGCGGACTATAAATAAGGCTCGGCTTCCGAATGCCCGGCCAACGAACTAATTGCTAGAATGCCTAATCCACCGAATAAAATGGGGTGTGGAATTAAACTTACCGCCTTCTATGAGCACAGGTTTAAGTAAGATTTGACTTAATTGACCTAAAGTATGTGCTTACTTATACGCTGCAAGCATATAACATTATTATTTTTAAATTAGTTCATGTAATGTCATCTACATATGTACAATAAGCTAACTAGGGTTTTTTTTGGGAATAAGTCAGACATTTGGGCAAATCTACGGCAAAGCAGGGATATCTAGGTTATTTTCAATAATCTGTTTTTTGTTTCACTGAGTGGAGAGCTGTATTATGGTTGACAAACCTCTATCTATTCTCTCTCCACTATTTGAATTAGGAACGTCACAGGATGCCAAGAACGGAACAATCGCGACACTTAAGGTATTGATCTGGTTTTTAAATTTAAATGCATCAAAAATACTTTAAAATTGTGAATAATATGTTTTAATAACCTACAATAGTATAAATTCAAAATAAACTTTATGACTCTGCATAATAAATAATAAATATAAAAGGAAACGTCTTTCTCTCCCCACATTTCTTTTATTTTTTTATATAATGCTCACAAAACAAGTCACAGTATTTTTACGAGTACATAAGGCTAAATGGCAAAGTTGTAAGGTCTGGACTATAATTCGAAACTATGTGTGCACAGTAAAACATACATTTATGTTACTTAAATATCGTTCGAGGGCATTAATTTTATCAGTACAGCGTTAGTACTTATATTAAGTTTTAATTACTATTAGGTTATACATTTAACATTTTTACGAGTACCTAAATGGTATTTACACAATAACGGTGAAGTAATAGGCTCTTACGAGGGTTTTTACTGTTCATTACTGACTCTTTCAAGCGTCATACAATATTAATGTACATTTGCATATTATTGGCCGTGGCCGGCGCTATAAATAGTGCCGCTGGGGCATTAATCAAGCCCACCTGCTACTGCACCTGAGTTTAAGGAACCTAGGTCCGTAACAAAGACACACCACATAACATAATATGTTTTAAGTCAGGAACCTGCAAACAGATCATCTCTATCTGAAGTTGGAGGGTTTTGCTTCTGATGCGCAGAATCAACCGCCCGATCTATGGATAACCTATTCGTCTAATATTATAACTGTAAACAAATGATTGGATATAAGAAATCAATATGAAAAAGTTTATTGGTTATGAAACAAGGTTAACAATTAGTCTAATTGGAGCCTACTAGGCTCCAATTAGTACATAAATTATGACTTATGACAGTACCTACACTCAAAATATGGTAGCCAACCAAAACAGATTTTCTCTTAGTTGACGAAAAATGAATAAAATAGTATTTTTATCTATCCAAATATCATAAACCCTCTATGATGCGTTCAAGAGAACACCATAAAAAAATTATCTGTAATGCTAAATAATAACATCGATTTCGATAATATTATTTCATTCAAATTTCGAACAACAATAGTACATTATTGCCTAGGCACGGAAGTAGGCAATTGCGGGGCGAGGATTGGTTTAAACGGACGAGCTTGCGAGTCCGTTTAAAAATACGAGGCCCGCAATTGCCGTTCCTGCCGAGGCATATATAGTGCTTTTCTCAAAAATCGCAAGAATAAAATTATGTTGGAGTAAAGTACTTTATTAAGGAAAGAAATACCACACAATCTATACAGACAATATTATTACCTACTCTTTACCGTCTTTTGTTTATGACAAGGAGAAACGCAAGCTTTTTTTTTAAAACTACTCAAGCTATTCGAGATACAGATAAAAAAGTTATATTCCGAACAAAATTTGGATGTAATAAGACTTGTGCCCTCATTTTATTAAGGCCGTTTTCACTTTTTAAAAAGTTAGATACTAGATGGTAATGAAATTTGTATGCAACATTGCGTGCTTGTGTAGCGAGCACGCAATGTTTTTTTTTTTTAATTTGAGATCTGTCAGTAAACTATGTACTTCGCATCCCAATATATAGATAGTAATGTCAACTTTTCCTGTCATTTTTGAGAAAAGTAATTTCCTTTGTCCTCTATTCTAATATCAGTCGAGATAACGTTTAGGTCGAAATTAATTGTCAATTTGCATACAAATTTGACAAATGTCACACGTAAGTAAGATATGTAACGATATGAGAGTTGGAGCCGACTCTAGTTTGTCTCTGAATTTAAAAACAACTATGACAGCTGCCAGAAAACTTTTCAGTCTTTTCATTACCACCATTACCGGTTAAAATGGATTTTGTTGTATAAAATTGTTCGATTTGTTGAATTTAAACTATATAATGAGCGATCAAGATGATATAGATATTTCGGCGACGCCTCCTGATATCCGTGACAAAGCCACTAAAGTCATAAAATAATTACTGTTAGTGGCCCTGAACAACGCCACGATGCCGGTCATAATATGCAGCCCCTGAATGCCTCATGGAGGCTTATGATATGTGGGTAGATAAAGTAGTGTATGTAACTGTACATAATTAGGCATTAACACACTTGTGTGATGTTATTATGAAACGAGCCGAAGGCGAACCCACTCTCGTGTTTAATGCCCTTCATTATTTACAGTTAAATACATAAACTACAATTATGATATTACTTATGTCAACCAAAGCTGATAGTTACAATAGCAAGTTCCTTAGTGATTCAATTTATATCTTGGTTGATGTCTCTAACGTCTTGTTAGGCTCCTATGGAATCAAGACCCTCATGCAAAACAATGCCAATCTTGTTAGAAGCGACTTACTTTTTTTTCAGTGTACTCAATACTCAATACTCAATCGTTTATTGCTTTCCATAATGTGTATACAGATGGTACTTAAACTAACTTAATAGTTGTAGGATCATTATGGACCCTGTAGGGCACAACAATATTTAGATGTGAGGGCATCTCTTAGCATATTTAGTTAGTATTTTCTTATTACATAAGTACTTATATTATTCATATTTATGGCACATTTAAATGATAAGTTATTATTACTATTATTTTGTTTTGTGTATACCATTTTAACTTAAAAAATGTACCTATCAGAATTCGCTTTTGCAACGCTTTACAGCACACATAACGTGCAAGGTCACAAATCCTTTTAGTGGAGATCACCCGTATTGGTCCTAAGACGTCTAGACGAACAATAGTAGTCGGACCGGCCGAACGCTCTGTGATCGCCTTAAGGGAGTAATTAGTTAATGGAACTTAGGGGTGGAATTCTTTACCGTTAAAGCTAATCAAACGACGACGTTGCTTCTTTTTTTTTTTTACTTAATCTTATTGGTGGCAATATAGCTAATGCAATGTTTAAAATTCTGCAAAAATATACTTTAATATGCTTTGTCATAAATTGTCATTGTGACATTGGCATCTGATAGAAAGTGACTAAGCATACTTCAACTAAAATAGGTTTTATAGTCTTTTTCATTAGACATTTTCTGTCAAATGTATAAAAAGAAATCACGGGTTGGAAAATGTTGATTTTTTAAGGTCACCAGGTAAGCAGTTGTTAGGTGATCCAGCGAATCGAACTTTTTTTCAATATCTTCTCTTTTTCATATAGCTGCAATAGCTGAAGTATGCTTAAAATATGCCTTGTCCTTATTTGTTATTGTGACATAAGAATTTTACAGAAAGTGACACAAAATACGATAATTCGTTTGGAGTATAGAATTTTTTTTTCTCTAATGTGTTAAGGAATAACCTCACGGTCCTGTAAATTACGGTATTGAGACAGATGTGTAAGATGACGTGTGACCTCTACTAGATTACATTAATAAAATGAAAGAAGATTTAATTAAAGGTCTTAGATATTTGAACTAAGACCACGATTGAAGCATAGTTACAAGCTTTTATTTAGATGGTATTACATGTATGTATCTCTTTTTATAGGTAAGAATTTACAATCCATGAAGTCCCCCATGTCTTGATTGACGTATATTGACGATACCGTTCAATGTCAATTTGAATGACGAGGTACATCTTAATGGATTAAAACACACAATAAAAGAACCGGTCAAGTCAACTATCACACAATATGACTGCTAATAAAAAAAAAACATATTACATTTCATGCCAGATATAGATATTATCGTCGGCTTAGTGCAAGAAGTCATTAAAGGCATAAAGTTACTAAGTACAGGTACAAACACAGGCGGATTCGCCACGACTTACTCTTTCTAACGCACTGACCCATTTCTTTTTACGTTAAGTAATTTCGATGTTACAGCAATGACATTAAGTCATTAATTTCAATTTTTGCTTTATTGATTTGACGGAAATGGTTTATGACCATTAGTTACTTTAATCAAAACATCTTTTTTTATTTTTACACATTTTATTACGTTTGAATATTCACTAATGTTACTTATTAACTTTAAAAAATAAAATAATATGAATATCGCTCTGAAAGTATTTGAGCTAGAATTCATTATATGCATATAGTTACTTTTAGCAAACAGTAAAACGAAAAAAAATGTTATTATAACGCTTTAATGATTTTTAACAAAATAAGCATTTGGATGCATATTACTATTTTTACTTAAGTATAAAATAACTAAAGTACATTATACAGTTTAAAAAAAATAGGAAACAGCATTAATGGCAGCCAGAATGATTTTTTAAAGTAATCAATGATAGTTATCGATTTTAGTTGTGTCCAAAGATACGTAATACAAGTGATTAAATTATGGTTAATGACTTTTGACAAATAAGTTGTTTCAATTTGAACACCTTTAGTGAAATTATTCTTGCTCTGATAAGTTCATATTTCAACTCTTTTATGCCTACCTACGAGTACGTCTTGCTCTCGCGGTAACCCGCCACTCGTTCGGTCATCGCGATCGAAGTCATACCATTCAGCTGCGACCAGGGATGGACGTTATGCGAGATGGTAGTGACTTCTTACAAAATGAAGCGAAATAATATTAACATTAAGGCAGGACGAGGATCTTTGATGCTAGAAAAGATTCTAAATAAAGCGAATGAAGAGCGTTTGTACCTATTGTCATTAAATTATAATAAGATACGTTCAAATTGCTTATGCTGTTAAGTTATAGTGTAGGTAAGTAAGTACTTAGTTAAGTATTTCATTTGCAAAAGACTGATTTTACACGATGGGCGAGATTTTGTATAGGTACCTAGGTTTTGTTTTGACCATCACCTGAGGCGATTAGTGTTTATTTATATCTCATAATAAAGATCACAAATGCGGATTTAATTACTTAAAAAATATGTCCTCTAAATGTCGTCCCCCTACACGTGCACATTCATCAAAACGGAGCCTCGCGTTTTGTACCACTCGCAGCATATTCTGCGTAATGTTGTTGATTTCGCTAGCAATCTTTTTTTGGAAATCACCTATATTTAGACCGTGGGTTGTTATTAAATGCTCTGGTTTTGAGATACTCCCTTCGAAACAAATCCATAGGGGTCAAATCGGGCAATCTCAGCGGCCACGGATTTCTCCAAAGCGGTTTATCAATTTTCGAGGGAAATGTTCGCGAAGCACGTTCATTGACACTGTGGCCATGTGTGGTGTAGCACCATCCTGCTGAAGCCAGGCGTGTGATGAATAGGACGGATGTTCAAGCAATTTAGGCAAAAATTAATCAGCTATCATTTTCCTATAGTTTTCACTACCTATTTACATTTTACTGCTAGGCATTTTCAAAAAAATAACCCCCAATAATTCTATTCAAGGATGAGGTAGACCAAACAGTAACTGTTAGACAATGCAAAGGTCTTTGGTGTTTTAACCGTGGATTAGACGATCGCAGGCCCCAGTAGCGACAATTTTGCTTTACTACATGCTTGTTGACATGAGTACTCATGTGAAAATGGGCCTTGTCACTACGAAAAATGCAATTTATGGTACGAAATCTGTGCAACATTGTGTCACAAAAAACTTTGTGTTTGGTTAAATCACTTTCATTAATTTCTTGAACCAGTTGAATCCTATAGAGATGAAACTTCAATTATTTTTTCAATATTTCATGCACTGAGAACTTTAGGAGTCTTAAAGAGAGCTGCTCTCTTCCGCACTGAAAGTCGTGGATTTTCCTGTAAACTCCGTTGCACACTCAATATGTGTTCCGGCGTCCGTGTGTGCTGGGGCCTGATCTCGGTATATTATATGCCGAAGAAGTTTCTCGGAACCTTTGCACCCATGACCGAATAAATTTTACACTCGGCCCGCCTCTTTACGAAATTATATAGCGTGCAAACGCTTCAACTGCATAAGAATGACGTTCTGACCATTGAAACAAGATGAAAATAAAATTCGCAATATTGAACCGTGTAATCCCGCCAAATGTCAAAACCTATTTTTTTTAATTATAAAAATGACTTTTTGAAAATTTAAAAAATCTGGCACCGGCCACCCTGTGTAAAATGTATTTTACTTTTGATCTTAATGGGTGACAATCAGAATGCTGATTTGAAACTACAGTCTTTGTCGGATATTAAAAATGGCTTAGAGTCACCTATTAGACACATTCAAGCACAGAAAGATACGCCGCCAGTCCTTCTAACGAATATTAAGGAAGTAGAACAGTTTACGGTTTGCTAAAAATGTGCAATGAAAAAATAATACTCGCGGAACTTCACCACTGGTACCGGAACTTGCCAGCCAAAGAGTGTCGTGATTATGTCCCTGAAGAAATGTCTTCTAACTCAGAAGACTTTTTTCTTTCTTTACTCTTTTTCGTACCTACTGTATTAGTTCAATCAAAAGCTGATGTCTTTATTTAAATTTTTAGAAGTTTTCACGTTTTACCTATACTAATGGTGCTTGCTGTTGTCTGGAATTATTATAATATTAAGTTCGTCTATCAACAATGAATATTTCATTATTATTTTAGTTTGAAGTTAAAAATAACGTCATTACGAGAATTTTGTGTTATTTTTGTGGTCTTGCAGACTTTATAATCTGTGAAGTAGAATTAAATAAATCTGTTTATTCGTTGTTGATTACTAAGTAATATTTATAATGCTTCTAAGTTAATAATTATGACTGATTAAACCAATTTTGTTATAGAAAACTATGTTACCCGATTTATTTGTAATGAAAATAAAAAATAACTAATTGTAAGTTCCCTTAAGAGCGAGAAAGACCAAAAGTCACTAACTACATATTTAGGCTTTTAAAAAAGTTATTTGACTTTATTGTACAAGGTTTTTAATTGGATTTAATAGTAAATACATTTAGCTAACCATTGATGTTTAATTTTTAAATCTAGAACCGAACCTATTTCAATTATGGTCATTTGACTGTGTCAAAACTTTGAGCCCGTTTTTCTCCGACTTGACTTTTTGTTAGTTAATGACTTCTTGCACTAAGCCGACGTTATGTTACTTATGAAATATGACAATCCACAAAAGTAGATAACAGGATGATAGCGTTGAAAACTATTTTTTTTACAAATTCGATCTATTGTCAGTTTTTGAAGATCGCTTATGTTAGCTTTATGCATTTAGTTCTAAAACTGGCTAAACTGGCTACGTATTACTATTAAAAATTATCTGTGATAGACGGAGAGAGTAGGCTTAGTATCAGGGTCCCGTTGGTACCGTTTACGTACGGAACCCTAATAAAAATAAAGCAAATCCCTAAGTTACTATCCATAACTTACAATAAAACTGTATTATTTTTTTACCGACGCACATCACTACGCTGGTTTTTCAGCAATGTAATTTGTAATGTGAGTTCATAACAGCACAAATACCTACCTTGTTATTTAAGCTAAAAGGCTAGACGATAAAATAACTGTTTTACTTTTCAAATATGATGTAGATAATTATTAATTAAGAACAAACATAACAGACTCAGTTGTTCGGCTCGTTAATGAACGAAACTTTGTTTTAAACAAATACTAGACTAAAAATACCTATGTTACTGTTACGAGTTAACAACATTTTACATGCATATTATTATTATTTTTGCTCGTTTTTTTGGTAAGTTTTCTAAAAATGAAACCTAGCTAAATTGATTTATCCCCCGAAACCCTTGCATACTAAATTTCATGAATATGGTTGGAGCCGTTTCCGAGATTCATATAATTGCTCGTTTAAAGGTAGATAGCTTTTAGCCTTAAACAAAATGCATGTAACATTGTTGCAATATTAGAAACTCAAAACCCAAAGAAGAGTAGTATCTTCATGCATATCAATCTCCAAAAAAAAAACTAGACATGACACGACTATCGACAAGTGTATAATGTGTAACCCGATAAAATGACGAATTATGTAGAATTCTAAACGTCAAACTCTATTCTTGTTAGACTAGGATCAAGTTTGACGTTTAGAAATTTCATTTTACAAATATTTAAAATTAGATAACACGATCCTCATTGGCCTCAGTATCTGTAACATAAATAGCTATGTCCTTTTCTTTCATATGTCAAAGAACAGTAAAATGCTAACTTTAACTGTCAGGTACTTATCTGGGCATAATCACATATGTACGTAACTAGTAATAACTGTATTCCCACATACATTCCAAAAGTCACCCATACACTACAAACATACAAAGTCCATTACAACATTATAGTATTGTTGGTACTTTTGCATATTGCGTTCGATTCTGTAAGTAAACCATCAATATTACTAAAGAGAAAAACAATACCTAAAAGGTTAGAAATAATTCGTACCAATCACGATATTAATCCTTGAACGAAAATAGCAAAGAGAAACAGTCTTTATTACCTTTGGACAAAGTTCATTGAGCTATATAGATCGAGCACATCGCTCCCTGGCTCTCTGGGCCAATTAATCACGTGGAACACCTGCGCCTGCACTGTAATGTCGCGGTCACTACAAATACTCCAATTATAGTTCGGACATATCAGATTCTTTGTCAGTATGAGGTATGGCTCTTTATCGGTCGTTTGTTTTGGTCGTGTATTTCACTTATTTACGCGGCTTCTATTCCTTATTTTCGCATCATGTGCCACTATAGATAAGTAACACACTCAGACCGCGACAGCGCCCACTATTTGCAATATCCAAAAAAATACTGTTGCTTTAGCGGCCAAAGCAACAGTGTAAAGTTTAGCCACTAATCTCTTGTACCTTTCTTTACGCTAGGAACACTCTTAGGCCTGGGCCCGGAGGAGCTTAAGGTGGTTATGTAAGATTCAACAACCGAGACTAGCCAGAATACCCACTAGAAACTTAGCGATCCCCCTCCATGCCATTGTTGGTGAGGCCACAGGTTCCGCTACTACGAAAGTCCCCTGCACCTTGCTCTGACACCCTCTGACACACATCAACAACACCCTGCTCTTCGACCCTACCCTTGACTTGTTCTCCCGGTCGGAGCTGAGATATTTGGCGATACTCGCGTGACACCTGGAGTCGAAGGCCGCCGGTAATCTACGCAGTGCTGAAGAATATGTTGTTCATAGGAATAATTTTAATAATATTTCATTATTTTTGTGTTAACTAAAATTTAGGTATGTAACCTGTAACTTACGAGTACATGTGTTGCAATACTGTAAGTGTAGGTTGGTTAATAAATAAATAAATAAAATATCATTATCATTATTGTTGAAGTGATGGAAACTCTTCTTCACTTGAAAGTCAGTAGTAGTTACTTTGGAAAGAACTTCAGTACAATAAGTTATCCAGTGATAAGGCGTTTCCTAGTACGAATATATTTAACATATCATTTTAGCATATCAATTAAACGGACCTAAAACCGCAATTTGAAAAAACGATCATTGTGAAACTACTGTTTTTACGTTCAAAAACGTTTGCCAGTTTTACGAGTTCAATAATAAATAAACTTGTTCAAATTAGTAAACGTAAATATTTAACTGAGCAAGACTTGGAAACGTTTAAAATATAAAACTTTTTACTTGACAAAACTTTACGTACGTACCATTGCTTACGGTTGACTTCTATTTACTAGGTTTCGTTGGTAATAAAAATAAAAAAAAACTCTGTCATAACTGATATTAAAACGAAGCCAAAATTCCGCAGCGGCAAACGCTATACACCCACACTAGGTTATAAATTTGCTTCGTACCTAAATGTAACGATTTGACGTCATTGACACACGTGTAGAACAATCGATCTTCGCGGCTCACGTGTGCTGCGTGTACGTGTGCCTCAGTACAATTTCGGGTTTAAGGCTGCCTGTCTACTGGAGCGCAGTGAGGCAGCGAAGCTTTGAGCGAGGTAAATATCCAGCAAAACGAATACTTTTTCCTAGAATCGGTCATTGCAGCTCTTCTATTGGTGTTTTTTTTTCCCCTCTCACCACTCCGCTGCCTCGCTCCACTCCACTGGACAGGCAGCTTAATGCCCCCGTTCCACTGCGAGTGGAGCGTTCACCGTACGGACTCCGTTTGGCTTACAATGGTTTCTCTTCAAGAGGTTTCCTCGCGGCGAAAACACTTGAAGCCACCGTTGTAAGCTAAAGCGAGTCCGTACGGGGCTCTCTCCACTCGTAGTAGAAGGCGGGCATAATGGCGTTAACTGACAATAATTTTGCCTTATCCAGCGGGCCTATTATGGTCGTGTTTATTGATGTGGATAAACGTGGATAAAACGTCTGTCACTTTTTCACCAGTATCTAAGTACGAGAGTAACGGATGCTTTATCCATCGCGATAAGGCGACCTTTATACGTGCCCGCCCGTTACGTTTATCGCGTGACAAAATGTGGATAAATCATCTGTCACTCTAGTACTTACGTACGTGTCAAAAAGTGACGAATATTTTATCTACATTTTGTCACGCGATAACCGCTCCTTTTAGGCCCCCTGGGGTTTTATTGTACCTGCTTAGGCTAAGGTTAATTTCTTTTGACATGTTATCGTTTTATTTTTAACTCGGCTTCCATTTATGTCGAGTAAGCAAGTCAAAAGCAATTAGGTTTAGCCCGAGTAGAATAGAGCCCCTACCCAATGTTTTTTCATGAAGAATACAATACATTTATTACAATCTGTTCGGTAATTAGAGTTATTTGACGACACGTTAGCGTAGTTGGTAGTGACCTTGCCTACGAAGCAAGCGGTCCCAAGCTAAAATCCCCGTAAATTAGACAATTGTATGATTAACGCAAATATTTATGCCTAAGGCTTGGATCTTTTCTATGTATTTAAGTATGTATTTTTCTCTATATAAGTAGTTCATCGTTTTTTGGCGCCCTTAGTCTAAGCCGAGAAGTTATTTTGGGAATAGATATTTATCATAGAAGGCAATTCATTTTGTTCTCGAGATTGGCAATGCACTTGCAGTCTTAAGATTGCGGTCTTGAGATTGCACATGTCTATAGGCTTCAGAGCCCACCCAGAATCACGTGGCATGTTTGCTTGTTTACGTTCGCAATAGCACTGATACAAACATTCCGTTCCATTTTCCCTGATCCAATTTGGGCACTTATTTAAAAACTACTAGCTTCTGCCCGCGACTTTGTCAGCGTTAATTTCGATTATCGTTATTCCCTCACATCTTTTAAATTTTCTGGGACAAAACTATCCTTTGTCCTATTCCAGGATCTAACCTATATGTGTGCAAAGTTTCATCCCGATCCGTTCAGTGGTTGACGCGTGATCGAGTAACTAACATCCAAATGTCCAAAGATTCAAACTTTCTCATATATAATTATTAGTAAGGTTAGATAAGATGAGATAAGATACTTAATATTTTTATTACAATGTTAATATTAAACTTTCGTTAAAGATTATTTTAACACCACGTTATTCTCGACACTAGAACCCCACATGGGAATGAGAAGCGGTCCTTCGAGTACTTACTCTCCAAGTAAACTGATACTGCGGCAACCCTGTACCGCACTAAAGCATATAAGAGTCCAACGGTTTATGGACGTATTTATCGATGTATCGACTAGTTTGCAAGTGCGAGAGTGATGGATGCTTTATCTAACACGGCACACAATCTTAATGCAATAATACGGGTCGAGGGACATATTAAGTAAATGTACAGCTTCTTAAGTTGGCTTTTGCCGTGTTGGTTTCGATAATCGTTACCTGAACGAGATGCTGTGAAAATATTGTTTGGTTAAACTTTTCTTACTCGACAGGGCGAAGTCAA